>CM026198.1:6196877-6838451 GCA_014839995.1 Xenentodon cancila | reverse complement strand
TATATATATATATATATATATATATATATATATATATACATGCACATGCATGCATTTTCTTCTTATAAATTCATAAGCTTCTGAAAACCAAAAACCAAAGGGGTAGGATTAAATAAGTTTTACTACCTACCTCTTTTGGATATACGAGTATTATCGTAGTGTAATACGATGTGTATTGCTGTGTGTGTGCATTTATATTGGTATGTATATACAGATAGGTGTGTGCACATTGGATATAGATTTATTTATTTATTTTGTGCACAATAATATAAAACAGATTAATATATTTATACATCTATATGCTCAAATGTGTGTCTATGCACATGTGTATATGTATATTTATTTATTTATTTATTTATTTATTTATTTATTTATAGGTACATAGATTCATACTAGTGTTGTTGTTGTTTTATACAATGGTTTTGATATGTCTGGAATAAATCAATAAAAAAAAAAATAAATAAATAAAAAGTATTGATATTAAGAAATAAATGTAGGACTTGACTGGAGTACCAACAGAGAGTAATTAAAAAGAAGCTGCAACGGTAGAGCCAACATGTTTAGGAGTGTTCAAAACGTACCCGTTTGCCATCTCCAGGCAGAGTGTGCTGATGGGTCTTCTGTTTCTCCTCATACAGACTCCTCAGAGAGGCCATCACCAACTCATTTTCTTCCTGATCGCCCTTAGGACGAGCTCGCTGAATGCACAAAGGCAGGTTACAAAAAAATGTTAACGTATTATTAAAAACAAATTCAAGTAAAACTGCAAGCATTGTTGAGTTTAGCAACTTGTTTTCATTGTGTCATCTATTGTTATGTTTTTTTTAAAACACTTTGCAACTAATGTCTGTGAAAGGTGCTCTATAAATTGTTAATACATGTAAAAACAGACAGTTATAGCTCTGGTTCGCCATCATTTATTTTTAATTTCTTTCATTTTAATAAAAGCAACAACATCCAACCAAAAAAAAAAAAAAAAAAAAAAAAAAAAAAAAAAAAAAAAAAAAAAAAAGTCCTTCATTAAGCTGTTGCAGTTTAGCTGCATCACCAGCAGATGGCAGCTGAGTCTGATGAATATAAATGTGCATTCACTTTATATTCTTTATCTGTTGTAACATGTCTGCTGTTACGGTTCAGCTGCTTACAACATTGCAGTTGCACAAATATTAAGAAGCAGATTTGAAGGATTTACTCAAGGCAATCAAACAGTTCAAAATATGCTTTAGATACAACATTAAAGTTGTAAAAACAACAATGTGCTTATATAGAGTAGCTCTGCACTGAAAACATCACAGGAAAAACTTGTGATTCCACAGCGATTCAGCCCACTAACTGTCAACTGGCTGGTTTGTTTTCTATTTGCAGTCACCTCTAAGGGATCTCTAGGAATCTGCACCAAGCCCCTCAGGTCCACAGATACAACAGACTAATTACCATAGTGTTTTCAAAGACTGAAGCTTGCTCCTGGTTGTCCAAAGTGGCCAAGTGTCTCTGAAGCTCCAGTTTTGTTTTAGATGGGTGCAAACCTACAAAAAAAGAAAAAAACACATTAGAAAAACATACTTCTCAATTCCAACTTATTTAAAATTTACATTGAAAATGCAAAATACCTGTGCCCATGTACGATCACGTGCAAAAAAAATTAATCAGAAATTACTGGCGCTCCTTTCCACAATATAAAGTGATGTTTATCTTTCCATATAAAAGTAACAGGGGCCAGCATGTCAACTTTTGGTTTTATTGTTACACAGATACTGAAGGTTGTTTCTGTCTGGATAACAACACTCAATGGGAGAAGAACCTGAAACTGAATGTTCGGTTCAACGGTGTCATCTGAAAATCCAAACTTCTTAATTTACGATCTCATGTCAGCATTTCTTGAATGCGCTTAAAAAGGTAAAGAAGCAAGAAGCCGAGGGATGTTGCTTAAAAATGCATAGTTCTAAATCTTGAGTTTCCCTAGATAATGATGCATCAAAATTGATTAAAAAAAAAAAAAAGAAGCAGCTTTATTTTCTTTAAGTAAATTGGTGACTAATAAAAAGCTCATAGTGCCACCTGTTCGATTCTCCTGATAAAGCTAAAGGTAGTTGTTATATAAAGACTACAAAAATCTTCCTTAAAAAAAAAAAAAATTAACCATTTCCACTCAACTTAGAATTTTAAACTGATTAGAATATTAGTTATTGCAAGGATCGTCTCATACAGACCATAAACTACCTTCTATTCTCTCGCACAGCCTGTGGAGCTGCTGCATGGGGCAGCTGTCACACTGCTGACTCTGAGTCTTCGCATTCTGCTGCAAGGCTGCCATCGAGAACGCCTGCTTCAAAGTCAGCATGATCTCATCCACCTACAACAGAAATAGGACACTTGTTAATATTTCATACATGTCACCTTATTAATATATTTGAGTTTACCAGTAATGATGTCAGCAGTATCTCTCCAGCGTTTGATATCATAAAAAGCATTCAAAAAAATTTTATATTTGACAAATGTGCCTACATTAACACAAAACAATAAGTACATGGAAATATGCAACAATAAGAAAGATGTTCAGGTTTTCTCCCTCAATGGCAATTGAGGTTTAGCAGAGGCAAATCCCAGTGTGATATCAGGGCTTCCTATAAAGCATGGTTCATTTGACACATCATGACTCAACAGCATACATGCAGTGAGTCAGATACTTTGATTTAGAGTCATGTTAAAATTAAAATTGGAAAAACACTGGCAAACTTGCAAGATGTGCACTTCATTCAGAAATTTTTCTAACTTTTTATCCGTTTAGACCTGATAACATCTGTGCATCTCCCTTTCAGCCATGGAGTGACATTTGAAGGTGGGAAAGGATAGAATAGAGGGGAAAAGATTTGTGGTGGGTGGGAGAGAGAGAGAGAGAGAGAGAGAGAGAGAGAGAGAGAGAGATGAGAGAGAGAGAGAGAGAGAGAGAGAGAGAGAGAGAGCGGAAGGAATTCGCAGCGAGAAAAACTATAACTGTAATAAGAGAGAGATAGTGATATGAGAGGAGATAGATATATATATATATATAGATATATATATATATATATATATATATATATATATATATACATTTATATATATATATATATTTATATATATTATTTAAGTTATAGTTTTTATAGGATGAGAAATTAAGAGGACAAATGTTTATTTCCAGAAAGCTGTCAAGTTTTAGGAGGCTGTTAATCAAATAACTTACAGAAAAAAACAAAAACTTAAAAGTCAACTAAGATCGGAATGGATTTACAAATGTTGCAGTCTTGAATTTTAAAAAAAAAACAAAAAATAAAAATAAAAATCTCACATTCCAAAAGACAAAAACACAAATAGGTAGGTGTTCAGATTCTTAGATTAGTGTTTTTAAACCATATTGAGCAGCGACAGCAGTCTTTCTGGGAATGATTCCCCAGATAGATTCCCAACGTTGACATTCTAAGGTGTCCAAATTCATACGTGAATGGAATATTTCTGTCTCATTTCTGAGGGGGAAAAAATGACACTTTATTGACTTATGCCTGATGATCGAAGAAAAAAAAAAAAAAAAAAAAAAAGCACCTTAAGATCAATGTAAAACACTGAAAATTTTAAATTGTAACTGTTCCAATTTTCTCTGCAGACTTAATGGTTTAATGAGTTATCTAAACTGTGAAGGAGCACTTAGTGGAGGCAGAGACAGGCTAAGCTGAAATCTCCAGGGATCATCACAAATGCATTGAGATGTAGCATGTGTAACCTGGTAAGAACCATTGATGTCATATACCACTGATCTAAACTTGAGAGAATTAACAGTCACTGTGCATTCACTTGGGGTGCTCAACAAACATCAGAAAATTCAATAGGCAGCTTAATTTATCACATGTCTGCAGCTCATTGTGGTTTTATTTAGTAATATGCTTTACATTTTGGCTCAGTGGTCCTAATAAGAAGATGAAAAGGAAAGAAAGTCCTGTCATACACAGGAAAAAGCAGAGGATTGACTTAGAAAAAAATCACAGGGTATTTCACTTTCTGAGATCACTCATCTTTTTCAAAAGTTTAAAACCAACCATCTGAGGAAATATGTCTCTACTTCGAACGACAAAATCCATCACAGCACCATCTACAGTGTTTCTCCATTTAGTCCAGCAGTCTTAGTGCTGAGAGTTGATATCCAGTGAATTTGACAGTCGCGTTGATAGATTTACCCCTTTGGTTGGAAGCACATGTGCTCATGTCCAACGAAGTGGAAAGTAGCTGCAGACACTTCATGATTCTGTCTAGCCAGAGCAAAGTACATGTTTCCTGTACAGTTTTTTTGCACATAAGCATGTCATTTGACAAATTGGTAGAAATCAAACTTCAAGAGTAGTTAGACTGAACTTGAAATGCATGTGTGGTACCTGTTGGACATTCTACGTGGGTCTCACATGCAGTGTTGGCAGATTACACAGGTGAGCTCTGAAAGTTCAGAGGTTTTGAAACCTGCTATCAAATAAGCCAACAGTTCTTCAGGCTGTTCAGATTCCTGTACGTTGTTAAATACTGTAATCCCGCCTTTTTTAATCGTTTTGCAATTCATTTCTCTACTGTATTTACTGAGATCAGTACAGAGAGGTATTTCCTGCAGCCACATCAGCGTGTAAGACTGAATTCCCACTATTTTCCTAATGAGCACTCTTAGTGTTTCCATTTGATTTGCAGTGTTTCTGCAGTATCTCACACATAAGCAACTTTGCTGTTGGCATGGTTACTCATCACAATAAATGTTAAAAAGTCCCAGAATTACAATTTGAAATCCCTTAAGCAACACAGCTTCCAGACGAATGTGGAAAAATGTAAAAAAAAAAAAAAAAAAAAAAAAGTATGATTTAGGGGAAAAAAGCTCAGCAGAAAAATCTCACTGAGTTATAAAGAATGATACAATATACCCTACAACTAATAATCATTTGTGGTATGAATGCAAAAAAAAAAAAAAAAAAAAGATAGTCTTTATTAATAACATCTCACCAGTGATTCATCGGTGCACTGGAAGACGTAGCACACAAAGTGGCAGTTTCCCCCTTCATCTGTTTCTCTGCAAATGAAGCCGAAGTGATCAACGTGACGAATACCCTAAAAAGAGATTAAAAAAAATAAATAATTTAAAATTAAACATACTTAGACACTTGTGTATAAAAATCCAGTGATCTGTACCTGTGAGCAGAAGGAGATTTCTCTGAAACTCTTCTCTATGGCAACTTTCTTGGTGTCTGGACTAACCAAGAAGATCTGAGACCTACCCACCTGAAACAAATCAAGGGAAAAGAAGCAAAAAAGAAAACAACAGAAATTACACTTCAGCATGTTACAGCAAACCAAACCAATTTCTGCACAGGCTTGCAATCTGCAGTGTGTGCTTATGCAATATTTGGTAATTTTCCAGACCAAACTAAAAATTGAACAATTTAAACAGATGTGTTTTAAAGCAAGTAAAACCATATAATTGTGTTTGATTTTTAGGTGAACTAAAGAAATATGGCAAAAATAATTGTGTCAGTACTTTTTTCCCACAATATGGCAAATGATGTAATCGCATATCATTTGTTTTGTTTTTCTTTAGGACAAACTGCACCAACATTATTAGACGACTCCTTTCTACAACAAAAGAAAATTACTCAGTGGTTCATAATGAACCAAACAATAGTACAACCTTCCAAGAAGATAATAAAGTACTTAATTTGTGACTTCAAAATTGAGGGTAAAAAAGGGAGATCCTAACATCCCGTGGATGAGGTCACTCTGGCAACATGATAGGGTATCATGAGTGTCGAAAAGTCATCTGCATCTGCTGAGTAGGACATTAATAGGCCCTGGTGGTTCCTGTGCCAGTGATGACCATTTCCTATCTGGAGCACAAACAGGAACATTTCTGCTGGCAAAAGTCCAACAAGAGCCAGTAAAGGTCAAAGAGATGAGTGTAGCTGTGGGCATTGTGAGCTGCGGTCAGCATTTGTAGATGCTGAGACAATATTAATACCACAAAGCTTGGTCATCTACTCTGTTAATGTTTTCGAAGTGACGTGTATGAGGAGTTTACAGACTCCCAGATTCTAAAGAAATTGCTCATAAACAACGTGAACTCCAGGAACTCCAATGTTCATCTGAAAAACAGTGTAACTCTTTCTTCTGTTTTTTTATGCATTTGAAAGAAAAGCTTCTTATTAAAACACATGATAAATTTACCAAACATGAACGGATAGGTCTGAACTGAGAGCAGGCTCTGCAATGTGGCATCTGCAACATTTTAAAATGCCAGAGATATGCCGATTTCTCTACACTTCGCAAGATAAAAAGTAAAATAAATAACAAATGGTGGTTGAAAAGATTTAAACTGTATTTACTGTTCTCATAAGAGAATGAAAAGGAGACAGACAAAAGATAAAAATAACCAGGTCCGCTCTCAGAGAAGAGGTGCGGACATTTTTCAGTTAAAAAAATGTATCACAATTGGCATGTTTCCATTAGCGGGGATTCAGGGTAAACCCACCAAATGAGAACCTTTAACAGGACCAACCTCCTCCTCAGTCCATCACACTATGGTGCCAAATGAAAACCGTTGACCAAACAAATGACACTGTTGACCGTGATGTCAGAAACACACATCTGTTGGTGTTTGCAAATGGCCAGTGGCATAAAAGGATAAGAAAAAGAAGAATAGAGCAAAAGAGGAAAGATACGACGAAACAGGTAAACATAAGGCATGCTATTTGAGTTTTTGTTTGCTTTTTTAACACACACAGCGGTGGTAGAGATTGCGATTAAAAGAAAAACCCCTGCTCTTCAAGGCCTGAACAGATTCATCGGTCCATCTATCGTTTCTTTCTTGTATTTTCTTCCATCTTTATCAAATGTACTCGCAGCTACATTTTTCTAGTTCAAATGGTTCAAACGAGTTGTGTTCACGTCATTTATGTTAATGTGAAAGTGGCTGAATGTGATTTAGAAATCCCGATCAGCAGAGACGCCCCACACCAGGTAGTTCCTGTAGGCGATTACTGAGATTGCTTTGTTGTGATTGCCACAGCATAAAAATAAAGTGAACTGAGTAAAGTGAATTAATTAAGTGAACTGAGTAAAGTGAATTAATGAAGAGACAGCAGTTTCTTTCCCCAAGTCTGAGGGCAAATGATGGGTAAGATGGGTGAAACCTGTCCTGCGTGGCAAATGCAATGTCTGCAGATGCAGTGTGTAAAGTCTGACTCAAAAAATTTAATATTTCAATAATACAACCATACTATGAGAAATGTTAAGCGCGTGTGAGAAACATGTGGTCTGACAGCTCAGCTAAATTTTAATCTGCTGCAATACTGTAAAACAGTAAAATAAGACATTATTGCAATAGTATGATTTGGTCACCAAATGCTGTATACCTTGTACACACAAATGCTGCCCATGTGTACAGTGTTTGGTGACCAAATCACATTTTTTTTTTTTTTTTTAAATATAGTAATGTCTTCATTTACTGTTTTAGGGTATTGAAGCAGACTTGACCACAATCTTCAGTGGGAGACTGTGTAGATGGAGCATAGCAGTCAAAAGAAGAATATAATATAAAAAAATATATAAAAAGAATATAATTGTAAGATGGGAAACGTGGCGATGTTCTGGTGCTTCTTACAGTGCTATGTGTATGGTGAATATATCAGTAAATATATATAAAAATACCTGAAATATCTGTTAGTTGAATCATATGCTTAACCTTTTCGTAGATAGAATATGCGACGTGGGAATTTGACTTCCACAATACTGAGACTGGTAACAAACAATCAAATCACTTCATATGAGTGTTATTCATGAGTGAAAATTACCGTAAACAGCATGGTCCTGTTTTCCTGCAGGCTGGTGGGCTGGACTTTAGTGGAACGGGCCAGTGGATCTGTAGTGTTGGCATTAGAAATTTCTGGTGAAAGACCATTCTCATCCAGGCCGTGCAGACTGGGGAAGCTGGGATTTCGCTTGAACAGAAGCGGGCGTGTCCCAGTGGCGACGGTCCCTCCTGCATCATTACCAACAAAAGTAATTCCCAGTCCATTGGACTGGAAGCTTAATGCCCTCCTCAGCCCGTCCACCAATCCCCCACCATTTCCTCCTTTATCAGCTGTCCCCGAGTCGTGCAGCTGACTGAACTTCTGGATGCACTCATCTATTAGGGCAGGCGGCGCTTTCTTGTGGGCGACGCTGGCTCGGCCACAAAAAAGGACTTCAAACTTTTTGGCAAAGGTTGTTGGAGTGACAACAGAAGTGAGAGCTGTGGGGCTTGCTGTATTGGAGAGACAGGGATCACTTGTTTCAGTGGAATCACTGCCTCCAGGAGCAGCGGAAGTCTTGTTGGGAAAAGTGGTGATGTCATTGCTGCGTGCCGAGCTTTTCCCAGCCTGCCTTATCGTACTGATGATCTCAGGGACCTGCAAGGATAACGAGAAAGTGATTACAATGATGGTAATGCCTCCTTTAATTATGTTACAGCTCAGCAACAGCTACACTAATTACAAACAAAAAGTGACCGCACATGGAAATGAGATCACATCCATAACTTCAAACTAGGCAAAGTGGAATAATTATCATGAATTATTCGTTGTAATAATAATGTAGTTAATAAGCTGTGATGTTTGTGGTTCATGACTAGATTTTTTTTTCACTAATGATTGAAAGATTTTGTGATCTTTGTTCTACTAGGTTTAGAAAAAATATAGCTATTGTACTGAATCCTTTTGAGGCATGTTTTACAGAGCTAGAACATGTGGCTGTTCAATGCTTGACTTTTGTAACCGTCTGTGCAATTTAAAAAAATTATTAAAAAAAAAAAAAAAAAAATGTCATTGACATGAACCGTGCAGATCCTAAGAGCATCTTACCCAATAACACATCTTTGGTGGAATGCAAAACGCGGGAGTGTGTAAGAAGTTGCTGAACTGTTAACCAACTTCTTACTTACTTAGCTGCTTAACGTCAAGTTAGACACCATATCATATCAGAGACTTCCCTCAAAACTAACCCTGGCGTTTGTCTTACAGAGATGATGTTCTGTAGTTTGAAAAATTCCCTTTACTGCACTACAAGTGGAATTAAGCAATACCCTCATCTTCATTGCGATTAGCTGAAAGACTTGTGTGAAAGTGTTGCGTTCCTCCACTGATGCATTATTTTGAAGATGATCTTTGGATCTACACGATTCCTGTGAGTGACATATTTTGATCCAAACTGCAAATTTTGTCAAAAAGTGACTGGTTTGCAGGAAAACTAATTGTTGCATGCTTCTGTTAGTTATGCAAGACATTAATCTCACTGTTTTTTAAAGATTTAGGCCAATTCCAGTTAGACTGAGAATACACATCAAGAAATGTGCAATAGTGGTTTGCAATAGTTCTGATATTTAAACACTGAAATAAAACGCATATGACAGTGTATATTCACACAAACTTTCCATGTAACAAAGTACAAGCCACACCTTATTAAGAACTAACCTGCCATATGGTAAAATGTGTTCTTAGGTACTCTGGAACAGAGCTGTGCTTATGACGTAGTCTTTTAGAAGAAGCTAAATAAGGATCATTCCTCTCAAAGCAGGCTTTGTGCTCATTTGCCCTTTTATTTGAGTCCCTTTTGACCGACCTGTTCTTCTCCTCCCTTTCCTGATTAACTTCGGTTACCGCTTTTACTCCGTGACATCTACTTTTATGTAACAAAAACCTTTTTTTCCCCCCTTATACGCGCATGGAAGGGAGAGGACAGATGTGCCTTTCACAAAACAGATCCAACGATTCTAGTTTACCTTAATGATACATACATTTTATCTATGCTGCATCTGCATGAACAAGTGATTTAATGCACCACAAATACAAACCTATAGATGGATTTGGATTCAAAGCAATTGACAATTGACCTCCAAGGTCTAACTTCTGCATTAATGAGAAATGTAATGTTGTTGACAGCTGCTGTGCTGACCGTAGAGTGTTTATTCAGCTTCTAGTCTTGATGTCCATGAGCACATTGAGACATAGAGGGTGAATGGATCCATTATGTTTTGTTCTGGGACTGAACAAACAAGGAAGATAAATCTAGGTCACGCTGCAGAGGAATTCAAGGAGCCAAAACTTCAGAATGATGCTCAGACAGAGAAGAACATCCAAAATGGTGTGTAGCACATTGTGTGTAAAACATGTGTTGGCTAGATTTTGCTTAAATGATACGCTTAAGCTACTGCAAACCACCTATAAAAGAACAAGTTTACTTTTGGCTTTATTTTCATGGCTAAATGTCACTCATTTAGGATTATCCACCAAATTTACCATTATTGTTTTTACGTCATTAAATGTAGTTAAAGTGACAATAGTTCAGGAGAGACTGCAAATGTTTATGCATATACACAGTTAGAAAGAAATAATTTGTTAAGATTCAATTCTTGATTTTTTTTTTTTTTATTTTATTTTTTTTTTTCACAACCTGGCAAACTAGTTTAACTCCAACACCAGATTATATCAGGAAAAAAAAATGAGAGAGAGAATGACTAAGCTGTCAAAGATAAATGCCAGCTACGTTGAGCTCCTGTGTTGTCAAAGCTGAAGCAAAAAAAAAAAGGAACAGAAATTATAATAAACTTACAAGAACTAATCAAATCTGTAAGTCTTTCTGATCCCAGAATACTTTGGTCTAGTGGTTGAACCACAGGGCCTTTTGTGAGAAACTCTCATAAAAACGTTGGAGATCACATCTGGACTAATATATTTTGAGCGTAGTAGGTGTCAGTCTACATTATAGAGCCTCATGTGTCATATAAACTTTTTGGACATTTCCCAAACCACCTCAATTCTCTGTTAGCCATCAATTTTCTCAGTTTTGCGTTGTGTTTATTCTAGTTTTATTAGCATTTGAGCCACTCGGATCTACAACTGTCGTTTTATCTGTATTGCTCACCCTTTCCATTCAACCACAAAGTGTGTGTGTGTATATATATATATATATATACATACATACATACATACATACATACATACACATACATACACACACACACACTGGATACACTGATCATGAGAAAATAAAAAGTGTGGTAACTTCCTGTGCCACAAGTTACACATCAGACAGATGAGGCAGATCTGTCGGCCAGAAAAGATTTGGTTGAGATTACCAGCCACTAATCTCACCCACTGACCCCAGACCTGGACCAAGATTTTGTTCCATAAAAACTCTGATCTTACTTCTACTTCTATATTACAGCAAGATGGTTTGCTTCATATTTGCAGCATTCAGACTGTAGGAACCTTCCGATAATGCTTTTAAGTAGGGGGATTTATCCTTCATTTCTGTATCTGCACCACCAAAACTAGAGTCATACAGGTAGTTTTTTACATTTTTCTGATTCTTTTAGTTAAGAAATCTGTGTTATTCTCACAAAACTATAAAACTGAATCAACCATTAGAAACTAACACTTTGTTGACGTAGTTCTCTCTCCTATTACAATTTAAGTCAGCTACAGCACATTGACAAGAGTACCGCGCACGCGCACACACACACACACACACACGCGCACACACACACACACGCACACACACACACACACACGCACACAGGAACAAAAGGAGGAGGAAGTACATGAAATAAGCAGAAGCAGTGGTTGAGTAACATCAGTGATGTCATGAAGGTGAGATGTGCAAGTATCACAGACCCACAGCTGTGTCCTGCTGTGTCTTGCCTCGGTATGAGGTGTGCACTCTTTTTTTTTTTTTTTTTTTTAAATAAAAAAATAATACAGCTTCACAGTGACAAGCATACTGCTTTGTTTTATAACTGCAAGTGCTTCTGGAAGTTTACTGAAAGGATTTCACCCTTTAGCACCTAGGCCTGAAATTAATTTTTCAATACTAGAGTCACTCCCACTTACCAGACATACCACATAAGGTGGATTTGTACACCTTGGGAGGGGTGTTTACTTATAACATCAACTACAGGTCTTATGCTGTCTTTTTATTACCTTAAATTGTTTTTGTTGCTACAGAGGAGAACAGATCCTCCTTCTGGAGAGGGAAAAAAAGCACCCACACCTTTCTTAAACAGTCTGAAACTGAAAAGAAAAGAATTTTTAATTCTGTGATAGGACTCTGATTTTTGATTCAGCTCTTGATTTCTTACAGATTGAGCAGATAAAACCTTTACAAAAATTTAAAAAAAATGAATCAATGGCAGATACGGTCTTTATCAATTCTAACCTTACAGCAGAAGCAACACAACACTGAATTTAGGCTTTCTTTTCGAGTTTATTTGAGCCATATTTTACCCAGACTCAAATAGGTTCTTATCATCTTACCATCTTCACCTTGATTTTATTTGCTCATTCTCAGGCATTGCTTTGCAAAACATCAACCTCATCTAGACATTGTGTTTCTCAGTCTTGCCTTATGTGTCTTCTGACTTTTAAAAATCACACTGGCATGGGAGTGGAGTCTGCTATCAATCCTCAGACAGTCTTTCATTGTTTTTCCTATCCCCTCCATTTACCCCTTCCTCTTATTTCAGTTTCCCTCTACTTCCCTCTGAAGATGCTTCTAGTGCTTTCCATTACCCCGACTCTCCCTCCGTTATTGTCTTTTGCCTCCTTCACACTCCTGCCAGCTCCTCCCTGATCTGTCTCCCTGAAGCATCTTGACTCTTGCAGTGATTGAAACTCCACTGATTCATACTGATCCATACTCTTTTCACGATATAGAAAATTACATGATTTCTCCACACTAGTGTTTTTCGGCATTCATATGACTGTTGCTTATTTTTATGATATGGCAACCATTGTCCTTCAGTGATTGAGATAATGCACGGCAAAAGACCCACAGGGGATCAGTTTTATATTAAGTATGGATCAATTGCTTGGCTTGTGACCTGAACTGATCGACATGCATATTGACTGGAGTGATCTGTGACTGCAAGTTGAGGCATTCAAAATCATGAAAGCATCCTAGAGTCACAAACAAAGCATATCTTTTGTGTGCAAGTTTGAACTTAGTTAGGAATATGGGAAACAAGCAATTTATTGGATATATAAAAAGGCAAGTGTTCTAGTATAATTTACAATAAAACCAGGGAAAGAAGAAAGTATAAGTATATAAGAACCAACATGTCTGAGGAAAGTTTTTACAACCAGACTGAATCTGAAATTAAAAAAAAAAAAAAGCTCTAAAAAGGCAGAAATTGATCCACCGCAATTATATCAGGGTCTGTCTAATAAAGTGGCCTGTGACTGTATGTCTGATATAGTTCATCCCGTCTAGAGACTCTTTAAAATGCCATTTCAGCCCCTCACACATTAATATAATTCATTACCTTTCCACAAAACAAGTGATATTCGAAAGTGCCAGTATGTCAAGCATGTATAAATCATACCAGCAGTGTATTTAAAGCAGCTCAATTTTCACATTTTTGACTTGATGCTGTGTTGATGTCATCTTTATCAACATCTGATAAACATGGTGTGTGTATATAAGGATACACAGTTAACTAACTAGGTTAGAGCTTTCTCACAATCCCCTTTTGTTATAAAAAACAAAAACAACAGAAAAACGAAGTCATGCCGCACAAACAAGGATGCTGCAATCTGCTAAAAATGCAGCTTTATAGTCAGATAGGGTGCACAGCCTTTTAAAACAGTTCCTCATTTTCGTTTGGGTAGCTGCCCACAGCCAATTATTGTATTTAAAAGCACAAAATAGGAACATTAAGGCCAGGTATTTATTTATTAAATGAGGCAACTTAATGTTTATAACCTGAAACTGTTGTATACAAGTTATGTTCTACATTACTGAAGTCCATCGTCATTTCATCAAACATACAGAGCTTAAAGCTGCCACGACATACTGAGACGTTCACTGGACCAGCATTTTAAGCTCATCTGCCTTGAGAAACCATCTCAACTCTTCATGTGTAAACAGAGTTCCCAATTTTACCTGGAGACATCATATATTGATTAAACTCTCCACTTTTAACTCGGAGTTTAGGCAAGTTTTGAGAAACGTCCACTTTGAGCAGATCACTTGTAAACAATTCAAGGGACTTGAATGTCAAACTCTATACAGATCACACTTTACGGTAAAACTGCAAAGAGAGGGCAACTGTTAGATCAGTTTTAATGTAATGTAACCCACATTAAAAAAAAGGTACTGTGGGGTTCATTAAAAAAAAAAAAATGAAACAATGCTATTCAAGTTTTCCACCTACAATTTATGAACAAATATATTTACCTGCTGACATTCAAAAGTAACTTTTCCCCAATTTTATCTCATATGTATAACTAAATTAAAAAAACAAAATAAAAAGGTCAAACTTTCTGTAAGGGAAGATTATCCTGCATTAATACACAACCAAAACATTGTGCCTCTGTCTAAATTTACATTTCGTGTTTTTATGCTGGAAGAGAGGTGTCAGGACACAAAAAAAACATGTCCTTTGCAGAAAAATGTTACTAAAAACACAATGACACACCAACAAGCTTGGAAAAATCAACTAAAAATCCCCTTCATCCATGGTCATGTGCCTGAGTCTTGTGGTTTGTGGAGCATAGCCAAGTTCAAAGTTCAAGGTACATTAAAACAGAAAAGAAGCAGCATCACTAGAGAGTTAAACACAAGGAAAAGAGGAGGGGGGCAGTCATGAGAAGAAAAATTCACTGTCTTATTAAAGATAAAAGGGAAATATCTATATATATCTATCTATAAATAAAGGAAAGTTTCTAGGGTGCAATATTGAGCCTCATATTTGGACAGACAGCATGAACTGCTATTAATGAACAGCAAGAAGCAGATGGGCAACAGGAATTGGACTGTCCACTTATAAAACAATGGAAACATGCCCCAGGTTCACTAACTTGTTTTTGTTGCAAAGACTATGTCACATGAGGAGACATAAAATAACGGTGGGGAAAGGCCAAACATTTACAAGAAAAGGACACTGCTTAAAAAGGAAAAGAGGAATTTAACATCCATCTACAAAATCCCCACTGGACAATCTTGAGTAATCATTATCTACTGGTGATGTCATTTAGACCATCGTCATAAAATTTACAGTGTAATATACATCCCAACTCTACAGACACATCAAATAAGGTTTCAGTGAAAACCTCCTGATAGTCACAGGATCAAAAAAAACGAATTAAAAGAGAGAAGGGAGGGTACAAAAAGCACTGATATACCACCTTAAAGCAGACATAACAGAGATAAAACTGCTGAAGTAAGGTCTCAGGACTATATTACTTCATTGGTGTATAAAACTACGTGCCTCCTGTTTCAGGAGTAAAGTTGTGGCATGAGGACAACAGCACTGGGGGCGATACTGCTATGACTCACTATTACACTTTCTCACACACCTATATATGGCTGGTGTTTTTAGCAGCCAAGAAGACTGGATTTCTCACATCCTTACCTTTACAGAAAGGGTCTGCCAATTAGTAACCACGACTTAACAGAACCAGCAGCTTCAACAGAATTGGTGGAAAAATCGTGTTTTATTACTGGAGCACAGTAAACCCTGATGACTCCATGAGTGTGGAGGCGCAGGAGTACGGCTGCACAATAGTGGAAGAAAGGTCACAATATGATATGATCTATTTTTACTGTGAGAATTGTAAAACTATTTTCTTGTTTTCTACAGAAGATAAGAGGACTGCACCTGCGCTTAAATAAACAAAACAACTAAATTATTACCTCGTCAAGCGCCTCTCCCCAGTGGGGAGGAACTCATAACCTCATAAGAAGAGGGGTAGAGATGCCAAGTCCCTTTATTTATCTCGGTCTGAGATAAATTAGTCTGATTCAACAGGAAGCTGCGCTGCTGGTTGTATGGATCAACCGAGTCACCTCTCCAGGCCACTGTGTATCTTCTTTAAACCAAATATTCTTTATACTCACTCATGCTGGGGTGTATTCATATGCATGCAAACTCCAGGGTTTGATAATAATGCATATTTTAAAAAAAAAAAACAAAAAAAAAAAACGAAAGGCATTGTTCTCTTCCAGATTAGTCATAGAAAATTACTGTATATCTGCTGAGAGTTTCCCAATTTGCTTCACAAAAAAGAAAAAACAAAGGCAAGTTTGAATTAACTTGTCCTGCGATGGCTGTTTCTCATGTGTTCATCGTGGCTTGACGTCAATAGTAAAATGATAAACTGCAAACACTCACTAGATATAGACAAATTTAGCTTTCATTATTGATTACTCTACTGATTACATTTTCTTTTCAAGCCAGCAACAATAAACCACGACAATCGTGTACTTCTCAACCCTTTTGGGCGCAGTTAAAACATATTAGTTCTTGTTTTTACTTCTCCATTGCCAGTTTAAAATATAAAATGTCCAGTAAAGGACTCATATTCATAAGACATTTTATCCCAGTAGCTTGAAGCTTTAAGCAATAACATCAATTCACATCAAAATGTATTTAAAAATTAAACACTGTACTTGACCAACATCTATCTGTCAGGTCAAACACGACCGTGGACGGTGAACATGTAGCTCAACAAATCAATGTCACAAACCCCGTGAATGGGTAAAGATTCATTTGGAGTTACTGATACGAACAGTGAACACAACGGTCCTTGATTCTGCTCCAGCGGCCCGACCCGCCGCGGCAGACGACGGTTACTTCGCTGACATATTTGGTTGCGGTTAGTTTGACCCGGTTTACGCTCGCGTACTTAACGTTAGCCGAACGTGCCCATTAGCTCGACGAGCAGCTCGTCAACTTCACTCACATCTTTCTGTTCTTGTTTACTGTTGAACAAGTTGAATCTCTGCAGACGCGCTTTCATCCCATCCGCCATAAACGTGACTAAGGCGAGATCCGAGCGGCTGCTTCCCCGTAACTTGCTCCGTGCCGTGTGGGGAACTTCGATATCATTTCTTTGTAAAGTTCATTTCGCTCCCCGAAACCGAGGCAGGTCCCGTGCTCGACAGTCAACCGTCGGAACACACCGCACCCGACATATCCGCTCTCAGACTTTCAAAGTAAAACTAAGCCCCGGCCGTCCAGGGACTGTCCGCGCGCTTTCTGCTTTTACTTTGGAGGCACGTGAAGTAATCCCGACTTTTTCTAGTTAACGATGGTGACATTGACGGGCATAAACTCTCCAACGTCCCTGTCCCAGGGCAGTCAAAAGTTTCGGCGGTAGATGTCGACCGTTACCGTTAAAAGATAATCGGAGCGGGCGTCCATCGTTGGTATGCTTCAAAATAAACAACACGTTTCCTGTCTGCTGGCAGGTCAGCCACACTCAGGCAGGAACGGGTCCCTAATGGGTGTAACGACCGACCACGATCCTGAGGATAAATTAAAAAAACATATAGCCCGGAAATCTTCAGACAAAGGCCTTTTGGTCAACATCAAAAGGAATACTTTTATTTATTTTAATTTTCCTCAAGCTCAACAGCAGTGACACAGCTCTTTTTACAAATTGAACTGTACCAGGACAGTAGCAGCGTGTTCCTGCATATTTTCAAAACAGCATTAACTCTAACATGTTAAAACAGTTTTGACACTATGAAAAAGCTTAGTAAAATGTATTTCTAAACGTTTAAAAACCATTATAAACACTGATAAATACTAGTTGGTTCCTAAAAGTGGAATATCAAAGTCTAATAGACATTTACTATCAGCGGGTTTGGCTGCCAACTTAAAAAAAATAAATTAAAGAAATTATTTGAAACAGTCTGAAAAGATTTAGCACACACAAATCTAACTATGTAGGAAACTGTTTTGACAAAAAGCGTACCACAGTTTTAATAAAGATAATTACCATATGGCGTGAACGTTCATTGATTTGGAAAGAAGAAAAGATCATCATCTAATTAACGCAATTAACATCAAGTTTAGATTAACACAGATAGTAATGAAAATAAGGATTGTTGCTTGAAAATGATGCCTTTTACTAACAAAGCAGTAAGAAATAATGTACTAAACTTAATTGACATGAGATTAGTACTGTCTGTAACAGTCTGTACCAAAATCTTATATCCTCTAAACCTTTAGTCATTAGAAGTTGATATCCAGCAGAATGATAATTATGCCAAACTACAGTAATAAATTGACTTAACTTTCAAATGCTACAACAACAAAAAAAACCACCAACAGAAATTTTTTTCTTTACTTTTTTCTTTTTTTTTTTTTTTAAAGCTGAGACGTGATTAATTTAACACAATCTATGGTGACATCCAGTGGCAGCTTTGTTTTTAACCACTCAATCAGAAGGGGAAACCCAGCGGCCCCTGGAGTATTTCTGCTCAGAGGCAGAAGAGGAAGTTTCTTTTTATCGCTGCAGTTAACACATTCCCGTAAAATACCATTTAACTACAAGCCAAGCATGTAAGATGGGCACATCTCAACAGTCGTATTGACGAAATCCACACAAGAACAGCTCTAATCAAAGATGACTAAAACAATGAGACAATCAGACAAATTAAAACAACACTCTTTTACAGTTTCTGTGGTAAAAGGACAAATATTTTGAACAATTTAAAGACGATAAGTTAGATTAGTTTCATTTTGGGTAAATTTAGAGTGAAATTTAAAGCCCCAAACAGAAGTCTGAGTTCCCCAGGAGGTATGAGCTCAAGCATAACTTTTGACAAGGTTTCAGACTGTAATTAGTTTGACAGGGCTATCATCAAGAACAGCTAGGTGAAGCAAATTTCAAAGCTTGAGAAATACTATGACTCTTGGGACTGTTGTCCCAACAACCAGAAGCCAGACTGCAGTCCTGCACTTATTAGATTAAAACAATTAAGGCATGCATGGGCAGGCTGAAACTAAAAAAACACTTCCTCGGGTAGCCGATTCCTCACTTTTCTTTTTTTTCTAATGTTATTACGTTTTATCATTTAACAAAACAGTTTAGTAAAGCTGAGGTCTGGATGATCAAGAATATCCTCAGAGAGAACTGCTTGTACAATTATGAAAAAGCTTTGCACTAAAGTATTATTTTCAACTTTATACCTTTTTAGAATTAACCCATTGTTTACTTACTTTGCTATTTACTACATCAACTACTGTCTTTGATATTAAATTTCATGACAAATGTCAAACCTTAACACTAAACTAGTCCTTAAAAACCAGGTCCGACAAAGTTCAGACTTTACTGGCACAAATTTGCATGCTTCCAAAGTGACCTTATAAAGAGAGAACGTTATGCATTTTAATTTCCTGTTATGTTATAGTACACGGTAAATAGTATAGTGTATGGAACAGTTCATTTGAGAAAAAATTCTCTCATTCTATTATTTTAGATTGTGATGCAAGTAAAACACATTTGAACATTTGCTGCAAAAAAAACAAAAAACTGCGATGAACATGAAACAGTAGGAATCTGCACCATCACCTCCTCCACTCAAAAGTAAAAATAATCTCATAAACAGAGTGTAATCTGGTGAAAGTGAAACTGGAGCTACAGGCCAGAGGGAGCCACCCGGTTGACGGGATCTCTTTAGGACTGTGTGATACAGACTTTTGGTCACCATCGCCACATTCCAGTTTAAAGGATTTTTCAAATGTGCAAAATGTGAAGCGTCACATTAAAAGTAGGCAGAAGAAAATCATCAGCGTGGGTTTGTTAGCCCCTCAGACGTGTCTGACGACTAGACCTCCTCCACACTTGTGGAGGAAGTGACTGAACATCAAACCCTACCCTGCAGTCCCCTCGCTCTCAAGAGACTTTGGTCAATGTTCTCGCACTTCTATTGCACCTCTTGAACTTTATCGGACTAATCTGACTCAAATGTAAACATTTTATTTTTACTTTAAGTTGGCTGCTTTTTTTAATCAATATTTTTTTTTTCTTGGCAGGTTGGTCTGAGACTTAAAGGTAGGTTAAGGGATTTCTGTTGACATTTCCACCACATCAACAAAACACCGACAGCTCCTTCCTTCCCTTTGTTCCAGGACTCCCCAAGAAAACACACCCCATCAGTAACCTCCAAGCCTCCCCACTCCACCACCTCGTGTGCATAAGTATGAGCCCCCTTTCTATTGTGATTGGCTTGAGGAACAGATTATTTTTTTTTTAATAAGAATATACTCACAAGATGGATAGCTACCATATGATGAGGACATACTCACTGAATGTGATAAAAGGTGTCCAGGATTGAGAGTCAGAATCACTTACCCTACCTTTAATGGCTGTTGGATATTCAGGCATGCTTGATGCAGATTAACGTCCCGTTTGCAGATGAGCTGCACAACTATGACTGTTGCTTCCTACCCGTTTACTTCTCGCTTTTTCACTCATACTTTGCTGCGATGACCACGGTCTCTCTTTCTTCTGTTGGTGCCTTGATCCAGATGATCTAGATCATTCAGGAGATTCAGCTTCTCCTCCTGTTATGTGCTCTTGCTGCCCTCCCTTTTACTGATAAGCATATTCACGAGACATTTTAAGGGAAGGACATTATTAAATAACCCTAAACTTATTCCAATTCTTGCTCGTTACGGTTTATGGTACTTTGTCAGAAGCTAAAAGTAAAGTAAAGAAAGGAAGCTTCATATGTGACAGGATGACTCCCACAGTGCTGCCAAAACATTGTACTTATACTTAGCATGTGTGTGTGTCTGCGTGTGTGTTTAAGCCCAGTGTGACAGAGCTCGAGCAACAGGTGGTCAGCATGACATCAGCATCACATTTTTGAGAGGGTTGAAAAGACAGCAATAACAACAAGCGCTCAAACGCACACGAACTCCACAACAAACACACTACAGCACAGGAAGCGGTCTCCATGCCAACACGCTCTCACATCCTGCCTGGCTAATGTTAACAACCAGACGTCTGTGCTGCAGCTCAAGACGAGTTTGTGTCTTCGTTTCTGTCACAGCGCACGTCCAGTGATATTTACAGTACACTACGCAGCCCGTGCAGGCTGTTGAAGTGTGCAGGTATTTGTTACATGAGCTCTGAGTGTGCACGTGTCATGTGAGGAGCGAGAGACACTTGGAGTTAAGGTCAAACTGATATTTTGTAATCTCACTTCCTTTAGTTTCACATCTAAGATCCCTCATTGTCTTTGGTATGTTGGGCATGGGACGCTATCGAATGTCTCGTGCCTAACTCGGACACCAGCTGCATCTCTTGCGGTGCATACAAAGGCTTTTGGAAAAGAACAACATATGGAGGAAAGGTGAAAGGATTAGAGGTGAGGAGCGTGCTGGTCAGCAGCCTGTTAATGTTGGTATATACAGGCTGCAGCGGTACCAGGACCAGATTCGGTTTCCCTCAGTGGAAAGTCCAATAAATACTGATGCAGCTTTAGAAGAGTAAAAGTGAGGAATTAAACCCCAATAATGGTTACGCCGCCTGTTACGGGGGTTTCTCAACTTCATCTCTGCAGAAAATATATGAACCTTTATGGGTTGGATCTCTGCTAGGAAACCACAACATCAAAGTCTGATCTAAAGATTTCAGATATCCTGACAAAATTCTCCTAGAAGCTTACTTGATGGCTGCCAAAACTAGTCAAGGTCACAGTCACAGAAGGAAAGTAAATAGAGCAGAACATTTCCAGGAGTAAACTGAAAAGCCCAATTAGCAATGGCATTCGTGATGAGTGCACAAGAACATCTGGGTGAACATGCAGGAACTATAAAAACGATGTCTACAGCTCTAGACTCTCCTGGTAATCCACACACATACCCACCTTGGTGCTGTCCTGGCACTTGAAGACATAGCAGGCACACTTTGATGCATCTCTCACCAGACACGCAAAACTGCTGGGCTCTTGGCTGTTGTGAATTAGCTTGGTCACTTGGTGAGGACGACATTCAAACAGAACCGTATGCGTCAAAGGATCCCAGAGGCGCCGCTCTCCCACAGCGGACACACACCGCACCCACGATGCAGAGATGTATAGGAAAATGTCTTGATTGCCAGGAGCGGGATTCTTCTGACCACCTCCTTCCCCATCACGACAAATCCCAGCACCTGGGTCCTTCTCTGCAGACCTGCAGGCTTCAGCCACCACCCACGGCAACATGGCCATGGTGGTCAGATGGTGCACTGGTTGGAAACCAATCATCGTCAGTTTGTAACTTATCTCCTGCTCAACCTCCTCCCCCAACTGTCCCCTCCATGTCGCGCTCCTCTGTGCGCATTTCTTTGGACTGGGAGTGGAGGAGGTGAAATGTGAAAGAGATGGGCAGGAGCGGTGGTTTGGGGTTAGACTGGGGCGAAGTTTGTCAGAGCTCTTGAGAGTACGACCTTCGTGTCTTCTTGGCTTCACATCAAAATACAGTCCCTCCATGGTTTCTAGAGGCAGCTGCATGCCTCCACTCTACCTGCAAAACATCAGCGAGGTGTCAGGGACCTTGATATTAAACACCTGCCAGGACATACGGTGTGCATGCCTTCTGCTTATCTCGTCAGTCTTCAATAGAACATAAAGATGTCAAGCAAAGAGTTACTTTGTGAGAGCAGCAGGCTTGTTTTCCCAAGACCCTGAATCAGCTGAGTGACTTTTACAACCTCAAGGACAAACAGACACAGGATAGTGGCAATATGAATGTCATACATGACCGATATAGTCAGAGAGGATTAAGGTAGATTTCCCCTAAGCTCATTTATTTCACAACCACATGGGATGGTAAATTGAGATTTGGATGTGGGAAAGTAAAAGTCCCTATCATGTGAAAACGCAAACAGCAGGACATGCAAGGTGATGTCCTCTCTGGAGATACACGCACACGCCCTTCCGATCACATAAACCATCACATGACATTTAAGCTTTTACTGTCCTACCTCTGGCTTGGACTTGCAATATTTCAGATCCTTAACTTTATTCCGCGTAGGACAGTGTAGGCTGATCATCCACGGAAACATCATGCGGAAATGAAATATTACGTCTCAGAGGACCGCTAAGGCGCATGTCCCGTCTTACCTGGTTTTAAAGTTCATTTTACGCACTGCGCTAAATTAGTGGAAAGAAAAAAGAAACAACGAAAGAAACAAGCAAACGAACAGAAAACCCCGGAAATTTCTCCCAGCGTGGACCGCGGATAAATTAATCACTTAGGTTTGATTTAGGACGCTCCTGCATCCCGACTGGCTCACCTGTTCGTTTCCTCCTGTCCGGTAGCAGAGAAAGGCTGGACACAAGCGCGTAAAGCGGCCACGGACGCATATACCAGTGAGAAGCCGCTTCTAGAGTTAAATATAGAAGACGGAGCCAACCCGACCCCACCTCTGAATGACAAGTGCGTGCTGCCTGCGTGCGCTGCCGGAGGATGCACGGAGCACTTGTGCGCAGAAGGTGTAACTGTGCGCGTCTCAGTGTCGAGCGGTTTCTTCCAAAGTGCAAGAACGTGCAGCTGCATAGGATGTACGCGGCCGCTACGGGCTTCCCAAAGCCACGAGGTCAGTTTTTTAAAAATCTTTTGGGAGTAGATACCCGCGTAAGATCATTACAATTCTTCGTGTGAAGCGCTTTAATTATGTTTTAGATGCTGTTTTATAAACACATAAACGTTTTCTGGGAAATGTAAAAGTATTTTTCCCCCCTCAAATGGCTCCATTAGGGATCTGCGAAATGTGTTAGGTTAAAAGTTTTTCTGTAGTAGTGCAACTTGGATTTGAACTTTAGATTGACACCCTTTTAAAACTGTAACAAATTACTGTCATCGCAGATCATCTCAAAGGGTTTCAAATCCATAAAATGTACCCCCCCCCCCCCCCCGAAAGTCATTTCACACGGCCCTTTAAAAAGTTAGAATCGGCTTTGAATTAATACCTGTATGCTTTCCACTTCATCACACAACAGTTTGCTTTGTTAGAAACTGTTTTTATTTGGAAAAGAAAAAAAAAAAAAAGATTTTAGCACATTTTAGCTTTCCAGACCCATAATGCCCATCATGGCAAGCTACCATATGCGCATTTCTAGTGTTATAAATAAATCACTCTTCATGAAAAAAAGTATATTGGTTCTAAATTGACAGGACAGCAGAGTGCCTTAGCGGTCAGCTCTGTTGCATCACAGCAAAAGGCTCCTGGTTCGATTCCCGCCCAGTGGGTCTTTCTGTGTGGGGTTTGCATGTTTCCCCGTGTTTACGTGGGTTCCCTCCGGGTACTCCGGCTTCCTCCCACAGTCCAAGAAACATACATGTTGATACATAATTGATACTTCTAAATTGCTGTAGGTGTGTGAGCGTGCACGGTTGTTTGTCTCTATATGTGGCCCTGTGATAGACTGGCCCCCTGTCCAGGTGGACCCCTGACTCTCGCCTAATGAGTCGGGATAGACTCCAGCCGACCCCGTCACTCCTACAAAGGATACAGCGGTATAGAAGATGGATGGAAAAGTGCTGTGGAGTTTTAAAATTATTTCACAATGAATAATCATTGTGTTAAAATTAATGCACAATGTCTCCACTTGGAGGAGCTCTAAACTGTGAGGCATCCTTGCTTTGGGACCACCATCTTCAGTGATAGGATGTCACCTCCTTTACTACAATAAGCTCACACATTCAAAGTTAAACAGCAGTCAAGAATATGAAGTTGAATCCTACACCTCTGTAACTTCATATTAGCAGCACCTGGTGCAGAAGCAGTGTGGTTCAGAGTACGTGGTTATATACAGGTGATGTACAGCAGTCTGGATCTGAGGAACACCACCGTCTGGGAAAGAGTGGACTGTGTTTCTAGAAAGGCCTAACGAGTTTTACAGTTACAATTGATCTTCATATCTGAGGTACACTTGGTCCGAAAAAAATAAAAAAAATAAAAAATAAAATGCTGGATGTGAAACAGAATCCCTATTATGTAGGCAACACTGAAAACTCACTATGGAGGTTAGATGTTTCAATTAATCATATTAATTGTTTAAAAAGGTAATAATAAAAAAAAAAGCACAAAAAAAGTAATGGAAACAAAGATATAAATTAGTATTAGCATAGTTAGAAATCAAGTTTAAGTGTGTAATAAATCAGGTATCTCCTTCAAAGTAAGATATTAGTGAAATTGTGGTCCGGGGCGTCATAGTGGGCCCGGTTATATTCAGTCTGCCAGAACTACTCGGGCTTGGGCTGCAGCTTATTCTTGACCGGCTCGAAGAAGTTTTCAATGATGGCGTCGACCAAGTCATCCAGTTCCTTCTTCAGGTGTGTCACGTCACTGACGTTCAGACAAAACAAAAAGACAACATCAAGTCAACAGATCCTCTGGTAAAAGAACTACATCAGCCAGTTCTAGCCATGAAAGAAAAACCCGAGTACTAATTCTGAAGTGCTGATAAGTTGTTCACATCTTCTGTTCCAGTCTGGTCTGAGCGAATGCTGCGTTTGTTTTATAACAGTAATTATGCAAATAGTTTACGTTTTAAATAATAAATGTATTGAGAATGAACCAAGAGTCATCACATTTGACTGTTAAAACAGAAACCAGTTGCCTCTCAGACCTGAATAACTTGTTACCTGTTACCGGGAGCAGCACACAGCTCGGTGTAGTATTTGATTTTTGGTTCAGTACCGCTGGTTCTCATCGTTGCCACGCCCCCATTAGAGAAGGTAAAGGTGATCATTTGACTGGAACTGGAGGTGGGAAGAACCTGAGAGGAGAGGACGGAGTAACAGTGGGACAGATGTACAAAAAAGGATTGAACAGAATTTTGAAGCCCACCAAGCAATTGCACAAAAAGATGTTGTGTGTACACATCTGTGGAAACAAAATGTGACCGGATTAAATTATCCATGATAATTACAGAGGATGTTTGTGATATTGATCCAATGCGAGTGCATCATGTCTGTGATTTGCAGAGTACATATTCCTACCGTATTACAGCAAAGACGAGATCATTTCAAGTCTGTGCAAATGTACATTTAAGTAAGTGAGAGATATGTGGGTGGGAATTTTTTAAAAACAATATTTCTAGTTGCCTTTTCTGCCTTTTTTTCCAGGTTCAACTTTGGCAGTCGTGATGTGATGACACCTTTAACCTATATCCATCACATGTAGCATCAAATTGATATTTCTGGTGGGCCAAAATAAAACAATAATCCTCATTCTGAGACCTATAAAACTAAGTGCCCATAACATGTCTGTGTATTAGTTTAAAAAAAAAACAAAAAAAAAAAACTTGCGCTTATCCAGTGCAAATGGGCTGCACGAAAACAGATTTTCAGGTGTAATTTTGGAATTACTGCAGGTCCAGAGGTAAATCCAGTCCAGTGCAAATAGTACTTTAGTTTGACATTTTTGTTGCCAAAGTGAGTTACTGAAAATCTTATTCAATAGATTTTTTTCCGTTTTTTCTACATTTCCAGTTTCTAAAAAAAACTGTCCAAGTGAAAATAAAAGGCCAAAAAACGTTAGATTTGATTGCAGAAATTCTATTTTATCAAATAAACTTAGAAAAAAAAGGAAAATAAATAAATCAAATGATGGGATGTTAGGTTTGTCTGGGCCCGAGTGTATGAGTGTCTGTCCTCTCACAGCTTTGTTGTCCGGTTGGCCGCTGTCATAGCCGGTGGTCAGGTCTCGAACGCTGCTGATGGAGAAGCGACCACATTCAGCGGGATAAGAGTCTTTCTTGCCACCGCAGCTGCGCAGACGCTCAAACAGACTGCGGATCACGACCTGGTCGAGGCAGATGAAGTAGGAGTTCTTGCTGATGTGGTAGCCATACCTGAGAAAACGAGCAGCAGAGTTGGCCTCTGTGAGGGCGTTTATACATAAATAATAAGAGTTACTTTAACACGTGTGCATCTTACTCTCCATAGATGGAAGTAAGCTGTTGAGAGAGACTTTTGTTCTTTGTGGCCATATAGGAAACCATCTCTCCTGCTATGGCTGCGGCACTGACGCCATCCTTGTCCAAAACAGAGTTACAGCACATATATCCTGCAACACACAGATGAACACTTGCACTTCACACCTTGTGTGTGTAAATGTTTAGTTAGAGTCTGCAGCTGTTGCTTCTTTTAATAACCGTGTGTGTCCAAAGGCATGTGATTCCAAACACCACCGTAATCTTATTATATGGGAAGACTCTAAACGATGATGTGTCGCGTGTTTGAATCACCGTCTGTTGTATCAACCCAGATGACTCAACTTTGACCCAGTGCCCCGAGTCTGATCTTTAGCATCGGCCAGAACTTTAAAGAACACCAAATGTCACAGTGTACAAGCCTGATGACTAAGGATTTATGTTTTCAAACAAGACACAAAGAAAGATCCTGAATTAGATTCTGATTTTATTTTTTTTTCTTCCTTAAAAAGACTTTAGGAAATCCCAGCTACAGAAGCTATGGTGGGTTGAAAATACCTTCCTCTGGCTTTCCAAAAGAAAAGAAATTAACTTGTGGAGATTTATTTTCTCCACCCCACTGGAGCAATCAGCTGTCACCTGGCTGCCCTACAGGCAAGAGTCCAGGAGCATCCCGTCAGAGAAAAACTAGACTCAAGCTCCTGTAGTCCTTTAATTTCTGCTCGACCCTGTGCCTTCACTTAAGGACAACATTATTTTTTATTGTCTACATACCTATGGCCTCCTCAAACGCAAACAGAACAGTCTTTCCCTGGTCCAAGAGGTCTTTGGCTCTGTTCCCCATCCACTTGAATCCCGTTAGCGTTTCCTGTGGAAAGATATCGCCAGAGACGTGTTTTGTCATTAAGAGTGAAACATGCCAACAACCGAAAACCTTTAACTGGATTATTAACAGGCGATAAAGACATTTTATCACATAAACACCGCAAAAGAAATTTCCACCTACAGATGCGAACAAATAACTTCCAGCTGCAGTTGGATCTCTGGGTCAGAATGTGTAGCTGTTGTGTCGACATTCTGACCGATGACAGCCATGACGGCTGCGAACCAAACTAAACGAAAAACGATTCGCCAAGTGGCGCGCACCAACACGTGAAAACGACCAACCCAACTGCAAACACCATTTTCAGCTTCAGTGAACATATTTATTTTTCAACTAGATGTTGTGCACAGTTTTATAAATCAGAGCCGAACAAACGCACGTATGAAATTTGAGTGTTGAAATCTAATTTGTTACCTCGAAGTGGAAGCCCTCCTTCAAAGCAATGGCTCGCAGTATTTTGGAGGAGACGGTGCTGGACAGCATGTAGATGTTTTTGATGGCGGCACCGTCAGGGTTTTGTTGTTTCCAGCAGAAGAATAACCACCAGCCAAGTAACGCCCCCAACTCATTGCCACTGAACACTCGCCACTGTCCACTGAGGCACAGACACACAAGGACAAACAGTAATTTAAACACGCATTTTTAGGGTTTTAATGACCTGAGACGTTCACATTTTTACCATAAATTACACCAAAACCTGCTGTGGATTTTTACAGGTCATTTGATCATTCTGGACTGAGCACGTTTGTTTCAACAGAAAACGAGTCCAGCCCAATGTGGAGAAGAAAAATGTTTTAAAAGTTTAATTGAATAAAAACTAAGTAAACCCTCTAATGTTTTAAATATAAGAAGAAGAAAAAATTGGATCCTAACTGGGTCTTAAAATTAGGTAAATAAAAACTGTCCAGAATTCTTTCTATGGTTTGTTCAGGTGCAGTTTTACAAACATAAACCATGAAGTCATCTCAATCCAGAGCTGCATCTCAGCTCTGGATTGAGATGACTTCTGGACAGACACGGCGCCTCAAAGACAGATATGTGATTGGTCATAAAACACAGTGCCACATTTGTTGAGAAACAGAACGCTGCACGTCAGCAGAAACGCTTCGTACCAAGTGTCAAGCACAGCGGTGGAGGACTGATGATTTGAGGTTGTTTATAGCCACAGGAAGTGGGCACATTGCAGTCATTGAGTATGTTCACATGAACCACAAAACTCTGGTCATGATCAGATTAAGGCAATACTCTGATTCAAGAAACTGCACATGCCAGGTGGAAATGCGTTTTATAGAGCTACACATAAACAGAAGCGTTGAAACCATTTTGTAAAGAAGAATTGAACAAATTTTCTTCCTCAAATAGCGTAAGAGACTGAACACGTGGTGAAACAAAGACACAGGCACAGCATACAATTATAGTAAAATTTCATTTTAGTGTTAAAGGGTGGAAGTGAAATCTTATACATTGGAGGCAACCACCCACCTCTCCTGCCTCTCAGCAACAGCCAGTCGATCAGCATCAGGGTCATTTGCCAACACCACAGTGGCCCCCTCCCTTTCTGCAAGTGCAAATGACAATGTCTGGAGAGAAAAAAAACAACAACAAAATAAAACAGACATTTACACAATCAACCAAAAGAATCATCCAGTGGCAAATCTGTTGCTGGTGTTGTGTGAATGTCCAGTACACACCAGCACTCCCTCTCCCTCCTCGGGATTGGGGTATTTCACGGTGGGAAATTCAGGGTCTGGATCTTTCTGTTCCTCCACTGCATAGGGAGGGTGAAGGTCGAAAGCTTTGAAAGCTGACTGGACAAAAGTGTGACCGACGCCATGCACAGATGTGTGCACTATTTTCACCTCTGAGCTTTTGTTTATCTCCCTGTAAAGAACCATCAAAACACATCATTTCAATTGTCATGTGTAACTTTGTGTGGACAGAAAATGTAATTAATCTGTGGTGCACCTGTGATGGCAGTGTTTCTGGATGGCTTTGAAATATTCTGTGTGGATGTCCTGGTAGGGGTCTTTGAGCAAGGGGCTCTTGAGAGCCTCCTCAGTGTTCCAGGACTCTGGCCAAGGATCCAGGTTCTCCTCAATGGCTTTGGAGATACCTCTGTCATGAGGAGACACAATCTGGGCTCCATTCTCCCAGTACACCTGGGACCGAAACAGAACGTCATGGAGACAAATGCTGCATAGTGAACAGGGAAACAAAATACAACATTTGCTTTGCATCATTTACATAAATGAATCAGGGAAACAAAGGGAAATAATAGGATTGGGCTTAAAACTGATCTAATGTAGAAAGCTGAAAACACTTTGACAAATAAAATGAGAACTGCTGAAAAGTCAAAGTTTACCTTGTAGCCATTGTCTTGTTTGGGGTTGTGTGAAGCAGTGACCATAACACCAGCACACAGACCCAGGTGAGAAACTGCGAACGGCTGCAGGAGGAACGAGAGCAAGAACAGCATCATTTTACATATTCTTCTTCTGTGTTGATTCAGTGCTGCAAAACACCCTTAAAAAAGAAAATCATTCATAAAAATCAGGTGATTACCACAAAGGGTGTTGGGGTGATGTCAGAGAAGAGGTGCACTGGCACCCCTCGGCTGATGAAAACAGCTGCAGCCAGGCTGGCGAATCGCTTGCTGCTGCCTCCGCTGGGAGGGTGGGCTCGTGCATCGTACCCAATCACCACCCCTTGCTCTTTAAGATTTCCAAAACTCTGTTCCAGGTAGCTACAGAAACCCTGTTGGAAAGGATAAGAAAAAAAGAAGAGGAGGATTGCAATTAATGTAAAGAGGAAGATCCAACCAACGGGGTAGTGAGAGAAACAATTAGAACCATTTAACAAACATAATTCAAAACAAAGTGCTAAACGGGATTGATACTCATAACAAAATAAATAAAAACAATAAAGATCATTTCAAAAAGCATGTGTTGACAAAAAAGCCTGATTTATGCTTTTATGCACATAGCCTACGTATTGGATCGAGATCGGCGGTGGCGGCGGCGTTTACGCCCGCCTTTCGTCATTTAAGCTGCTCTGTAATTTCAACACCAAACACTGGGTGGCGGTGTTTCTTTCTGCACCGCTGCAGTTTTGCAGTGTTGAGCTTCTTTTTGTTTGCTTCATATTTGTAGCTCAGACAAAGCAACTGAGCAAATAAAGCACATCTTGTGCGAGTCAGGGGACGGCACAGTTCAGAGCGTAGACGGGTCAGTTTGAAGCTGTGGCATAAACCAGGCTCAACTGTTAACAAGCCTGTGATTGTGTTCCTCAAATGCTGAGGAAATGTAAAAAAAAAAAAAAGAAAAAAAAGGGAATAAAAAAAAAACAATAATGAGCGTGTCTGCTCATGTGACTCAACGCTTAATTCAATTCAGCTAAATACTATAGTGTCAGCTCACAACCAAAGTCCTCTCGTGGCATTTACATTTCTCCGCTTAATGCGCGGCAGGAGTTTATCTATTAACCCACCTGCGTGGTCTGGATGACAGTGAGGTCGTTCATGCAGGAAATGCCGGGGCCCATGGCTGCTCTCAGTCCCGCTGTACCAAACTCCATCCTGGAGGAGAAACATTTCCTCAGAGCCTCCACATCCCCGTTCTTCACCAGGTCCTGCACCATTGACACAGTTTTGGGATTCTAAAAAAAAAAAAAAAAAAAAAAAAAAAAAAAAAAAAAAAAAAAAAAAAAAAAAAAAAAAAATCCTCACTTAAGTCATATGATGGAAGAAAATCCACACTGACCTGCCGATTATGAATATTCATTAAAGTCTGTAGATCAGACTTGGCGATGGTGAGGTTAGCATTACCAAAAAGCTGTTTTCTGTGAAGCAGAGCATCAATTCTTGGTACTGAAGAGAGCAACTCACCTGAATTGATTTGGGCTGTACTGACAGGACAGTTTCCAGTTATGGGACTAATCCAATTAAATACAGCTATCAGGGGCTGATACTGATGGTATTAACTGACCAGATATTGAATTTTCATCGCAGAAAAATATAAATTAAATTCAAAATACAAGCCTTTAAGCTTTTACCTTCTAAATAGCCCTATTTGATGTATACTATTTATGTAAACTGGTTAAATAAAGCCGTGCTGTTTTTTTACTTATTTGAAGGGTTGGACATAATAGATGTTTGTTCTTGGATTTTTGTTGTATATACTAAATTTGAAAGCCACCACTTACAACAGAAACAACTCTCCTGTGATATGAGTTAGTATAGGAAGGATCCTGCGCAAGTATAGGAATTGGATTGAAGCGTTTGAAGTAATTTCATTATCGCTTGATGCGTGATGTTTACTGAATATCATCTGGGAAATTAAGAAAGAAAAAACTGAAATATCAGTGTAACACGTGTCCATCAGTTCAACCTTTAACCGAACCATTTTAATCAGAATTAAAAACAAGCAAATATTGTAACATTACATTGCATTTTCAGTCAAAAGTTCACCTGAGTTTCTTATGAGAGAAAACTACTTTTGATAGAACTGAACAGAAATTAGCTGAAAGTATGAGTCTGATTAAAAATACCATCCATAAAGACTATGATAGCGTCCATTCAGTAGGACATTTCCTGAGGAAACCGGCCAAACACAATTATCCTAAAACTAATGAATCTGGATCCGTTTTCAACGTGACCTGATTGGTGGCATCACGCCTGTTTAAGACCGAGCTCGTGCTGCTCAGATGCGTTAGTCTCATTTCTGCGTGGGAGCACGCGCGACTGACATTTAAATAAATAAATAAATAAATAAATAAACTAAGTAACTAAGTAACTAAGTAAGTAAGTATCCCTAACTATTAACAGAAAACAAGCACATTTTGTCCCTACAATAAAAACAATATGAATCCTTTAAAGAAGCAAATATTTTGCATTTATTCTTAATTAACTGAAAGGGTTTAAGCTGAAATGTGATGATTCATATCAGAAAAGCTGACTGCTGTATTTTGGCCTCCAAACTGATTTTTAAGTACAAAATATCCGTGTTTTACACAAAACGACACTGATGTTTTTTTCTACCTTAATGTAATCAAAGTGGAATAATACATAAAGGAGATTACAATACAGACCAGCACTAAAGAAACAAAAATACAGTTAGACTGAGTTTTTGACAACTAAGGTGGAGCTAACCGCATTCAATCGTTTTCTAGTCATGTCATTGAACATTTGCGTGACTGTGGTCGATTTAAAACCGTCTAACAACCTGACGACCCCAACATCAAGTTACGTGTCCGTTCGGTGGCATCTCTGGCTGCAGATTTCACAGCTTCGTCTCCGGAAATGTCAGAATAGTGAGGAAAAATTACACAACAGCGAGTAAAAGCAGACGTTGAAAAAAGCCTGTCAGCAGCGACGTCGCAGCCGCGCTGCTAGAAGCAGCCACACATTTTTAAAACAAGGACTCCGACTTTCAGTAAGACACAAACACGAAAATAAAAATGTAAAACAGCAACAGGGTCTCGGCCCCGCCGGTCGGACGGCCGGTTAGCCGCCGGCTCACCTGGTCGCGCCGCAGCCACCCCTGGACCGCCCGGTCCAGTTCGGCGTCGCCGGTTGGGGTCAAACCGTCCTCCATTTCTCTTGTTGAGACAACTTCCAGCTCACTGCCTCTACTTATTCCAGATGAAAACCTTCCCGTGAAGAGTTTTACTTTTCAAACGCGGACGCAGCCGATGTAACGGATGTCAGTTGCCACCTGACCCGACTGGGAAGAGTGGTTACGACGTCACAGCAGCGTCATTTGGTGCGGCATTCGCGGGCTGCACATAAAGTGGTTAATAGCCAGTGTGTACTTCACGGACCGTCTAGTCCTTTATGAAGAGCTTTGCTATAATACAGGTTCTAAGTTGCGTCTACTTTACAAATATCAAGAACCAGAGAATCTAAAATTTTATAGCAAGTCAGTAAGTACCAGGAACCACAGGGTGAACATATTAATAAAATATATGGTATAATTGTGTTTGTCTTTTAATAATCTGCAATTCAATAAACTCAGAAGTCATTTCCTGCTGGAGCCAGAATGAAACGTTTGCATTTTCATTAAACAAATGTAAACATTGAAGATGATATTTTTACATGGGGAAAAGACCTTAGTAGTGCTTTAGGTGCAGCTACTCCCCTCTCAGGTGCATTAATTGTACTTTCTAACTTCACTGCCAATTATGTCAGTTAAACTGTCTCTTCGACAGTACAAACACATGCCGTGTAGTCCAAGAGGTCCCCGAAGGCATGCAAGATAAAATCATTTGCAATTCTCAAGAGTAATCAAAATGACTTTCCTCTCCAAAGTTTAAATCTTTTAAAAGTCACCAACCAAAACCAAAAGATAGGAGTATCGTGACCCAAACACTTTGAAACTTCTGTGATTTATTTAGAAAGTCAAACAGCAGATTCAAGTTTTATTTTCCCTCTTAGCTTGGGCAACTGGCCGTCATTCAACTATTTCAAACTTGTTATCAGGTTTTAGTGTCTCTGTAGTTTAAAAAAAACCCCAACAAAAACAAACGTGTGCAGCAAAATTTAAATAGCTGATGTTTAAAGACAATAAGTAAAAACCAGAATTCAGTTTCAGAGAATCCATCAAGCTATGAAAATGTCATCCAAACAAAAGATCGAGTACCCAATTACAGAAACTCTTTAATTATTTCAATGATCATTACAACATTGGCAGTAGCTTCTGTTAAGTGAGGGGTTGGAATCAGGACTACTTGCTCTGATCACAGGGTTTAACAGCTTTAACAGTTTGACTCTTGGTAACTGAAAAAGCACAGGTTCTTTAATTAATTATTTAATTAGTAATGTCACTCTTCTATGTGAGCAAGCGAACAAGAGCAAAAACACTGGGCCATAAAACTACACAAACTCAGCTCCTATTGTACTGACAATAGTGAAACCGTCCAATAAAAGGCTCCTCTCCTGCTGTAAAACCTGAGTGAACTAAACGTCCCTCGATATTTTGATCCACGCCACCTGCGGTCAAGCGCACGTCGCACAAACTGATGCTATCTGCTGCATTTCCGCTGTTTGATAATGAACAGATTTTCATCCGCTGGGTACATCTGTGTGACAAGTTTTTTGTGGGCACGGTTTTTGCCATTTTTCTTCTTGTCCCCTTTCTGCTTCTTTGACGCCAGCTCCCATCTCCTCTCTCGAAGATGGTCTGGTCCCTTTTCTTTGTGTCCCTCTGGTAGAAGTAGAGACATTTCATTCCTTTGCTTCTTTTTGTTCTTCTTTCTCTTCTTCTTCTCTGCGTTTTCCTCTGGCCCTCCCCCTCTGGGAAAGTCGTCTGCTTCATCTACAACCCGTTTAGCCGGTGGGATCGAGTCCCTCGAGATGGGCACAGGTCTCTTAGGTTTCCATGGTTTCACATTGCCAACAATTTCTTGTCGTTTGAATTTCTTTGTTTTGCGGGTTGCATTTCTGAGCTCACATTTGTCATCAAAAAAGATGTGGCTGGCAATGGCTTTGTTGTTCCGAGTTAGTTGAGGCACACATTTATTCTGGTGGTTGCCTTTGTGATGGCTGATTTTCTGTTTCTTCTTTGGTGGTTCAGAGGTGACAGGGGTCTCAGAAAGAGCGGTAAAATAGCCATTCCTTTTCATTTCTGAAACAAAGAAAAAGAATTTCATGACAAACGTTAATGCTGTCTTTTATGCAAGGATGTATTCTCAGAACGATGAGTGGACGAGCGCGAAAAGACAAAAAATACACCGATATTTCATTGAAAGCAAGTAATATCAAATGTACGTCTACAGTCCAGCACTATTATCACACCCTGAACTAAACACGGTGTCAAATGAAATATTAACTAGCGTTATTTTAAATATCCATTATTTTTATCATTATTCTTCCCTCTGATTTTGTGGCGTTCTTCCTGTTCTTGTCTTCTTCATTGTGGGAATACCGTACTCCCGGTAAAGCTAGAATATTTAGAGTATTCTGTCTGGGTCTGATGAAAACTAAGCAACACGTGTCTTTTACTCTATAACCTCAGAGTCCTCAGAGTTGAGACGGTGCCTCAGCAATGTGCTTGTTATGACATTTGTTACTCACATAAAAATGACAAAAGAAGTAAAAGAAGTTTGGATTATGGTTAACCTTCATTCATCAAGAGTTATTGCTCAAAAGAGCACATTTCTTTATTCACAGAAGCCATGAGAATGAGATCAGGGTGATGGCAGAGAAAGTTTTCAAGTTTCATGGCGATTGTCACAACGAAAACCGATTCAAAATCTTTGAGTGGGTGACGAGACTTGCCTTCAGCCTTCATCATGATCCTGTTGTGTCGGCGGTTAATCTCCTTCACCGTGTCGTAGTGGTTGATAAACTGAGTTACGGGATAAACGCCTTTGAACATTCTCTGCTGTGAGCATGTCTGAGGAAGAAGTACACAAACATAAAACAATTTAGTATCAACATTTAACGGCTCTTTGCTTTGTTTTCAATAAAGCACAACAGTTGAATCACTTGGAAATCAATGCATTATGCTGTCATTTACAGTTCAAACAGATAAATAGAAAGAGGCAGTAAGTAAAGACTGAATGAGGCACTCACATGGCCAAAGTGTCCTTTCCTGGAGCAGTTGTAGCAGTAGGCAGGTGGCTGAGCCTCTTTTCCCCCACACTGCTTTACGGGAGGACCACTTTTAGTCTAAGGACAGACAGAAAATTAAGTGAGATTGTTAGGCGTTTAAAAATCAGTATAAAAAGTCAAAATACAGTAATGTCTATAAATTCAAAACCCTATTGCTTTCCACAAACACAGTGAATAAAACAGAACACAGTAGAACAGAGTAAACATAACAGAACAGAACTTTACTGGTCCCCATAGGGGGAAATCAAAGTCAAACGAGAGAAAGAAATAGACACAATAAACAGGCATATATTAGAAATAACAATAATATGCACACCCAATATATAATAATAGGAATGAATAGAAATAATGGTGCCATCTGAAACGTAATACACACAGAGTAAAAAATACATAAATAAATAAAAAGGGGTTTTAACCCTCCATTTGTTGCCCGGCCTCGCTCCCCTCTGCCGTCATTCCCATGCTCTTCATTGTTGTGGACTGCTGTGTACTGGCGCTGATATAAACCAGTGATTACCAAGGTATAGTTAGACGCCTGTAATGACCCTGTATGATAAGTAACTTTGCGTTTGTGCGCGCATGTGTGTGTGTCTGTTGGACACACGGTCCCGTCCCCTATGGGCCAGTGTTCTGAAAGCCTTCCATGCTCCACTGCCCACAGCAAATATACACTGATAAAGAGAGAGAAAGAGGCAGAGTGCATTTACTGCTAATGTTGCACACACGCACACACACACACACACACACACACACACACACACACACACACACACACACACACACACACACACACACACACACACACACACACACACACACTGGTGTTCTTTGAAACCCACATGCACAAAGCTGCATGCACCTTCACACCGTCACCTACGTTGCCCCCTCCCTCCTCTCTCAACCCTGATTCCGAGATTACAAATGATTTGCGCCCCATGTCATTTCTTAAACATAGCTTAGCTCACCTCCCCTCCCACCTGCCTCCCCCTCTACTCTGTGCACACCCCTGCAAACCAACATCTACCCCTCACACTTGTTTTTTCCCCATCTTTCTCCCCGTCTCTTTTCCGCTTGAGTAGTTCTGCGGTAGAGGGGATGAATGCTATTAGAGCGTCGCGTCATTATCTGGTCAGGCCTGCCGGGCCCATCTCCATCACAAAGGCCAGGAGATCACAGACCTCTTGCAAGCACACATAAATGCACTCACTCACTCTCTCACACACACACACACACTCTCTCACACACACACACACACACACACACACACACACACACACACACACACACACACACCCTAAGGAGGTCACAGTCCCAGTCTCAAGCCCCCCCAACCTCCACCCTTCCTGCTTCTCTTCCCATTCATCTTTCATGTAAATTGGCTGTAGGTCTCCCACCGTCTCTTCCTTCCTGACCTTGGGCTTGCGTTATCTCCACAAAGTCTGATCCAGCACATAGAGAGAATGAATCAAAGCACAGGAGAGGGGAAAGGAAGAAATTAAATCCTCTTGTATTCTTCAGTCAACCTGTGATCTGTGTGAAAACCTGGCATAAATGCATGCCTGAATGTGTGTGCGTGCAAAGACTTGTCTACCTTATACAATATTAATTAAATGGAAGAATCTTCTTCCCTGTCACATTCCTACTCTCATGAGATCTCAACTCAGTTTGGTGTCATTGTCACTCTTTCCTAAACCTAAACAGTCATTCGATTTTGTCAACAAGTAGTAATGGGAGTCACTGGAGAGATCTTCTGGCTGGCGAGTCGTTGATCCTTTTGCATGAAAAATTAATGTTGGGCAATGAAGACACTTATTTTTGATCAACCAGGATTCAAGTCAGTAAGCCTTTAGAGCATCTCATGATCCAGAAATCAACCAACACTTGCTTTGTGACTTAAAATGTGAATGATTTATCCGCTTATTGAAAATGTTAAACAAGGATGAAAATGAAATTAAGATGTGTTTTGGTTCTGAGTATAAACTTATGGAATGAACTACGCGATCGGTTCAAACTTTGTACTTCTTTTAAAAGGTTTAGACAAGAAAGGGTGAAAATTGTCAATGACCATCATGTAAATTGTGTGTAGATATGTAGACACATGTTTGTGTATACGTTTAAAAAAAATGTCGCATACGCAATGTTTGTCCAATATTTATACACAAGGCCATGTTAGAGCTGATTTTTCTGAAAGGACGTATAAATAGCAGAGATAAACAAAATAAATAAATAAAAGCCTATTCCTATTTCTGGTTCTGTGTTTTGGCTATTTATTATGATTTTTTATTGTTAAAAAGATTGCATTTAAGTTGGTCAAAACCCATCCATCCATCCATCCATCCATCCATCCATCCATCCATCCATCCATCCATCCATCCATCCATCCATCCATCCATCCATCCATCCATCCATCCATCCGAGCACAGAAGGGGGGATAATCTCGTTTGGTGGACTCACCTCTTTTACTGGTGTTTTCTTGACTGGGCCCTCAACAACTCCACAAACCTCGCTTGGTGCCCCGTGTATGTTCCCCTCCATTTTAAACCCATATTTCTTACAGCCCATTTAACTACATTTAACAGCAGTTAGGGAGCGTAACTGAACAGAATTAATGTAACGTTACCTTATATTCATTCTGCAAGGTGACACAGGGTCAAGTGATGTAACATAAGGTCATGTTAAAGTAACATTACTAGTATTATAGGTGATAAATAATTTCACACCACACTCACAAGGTAGTTGATTCAGATGCGTCTTTGTCCCATCAATAAACAACCAATCACATTTCTTCCTGCTCAGTACACAGGAAGTACGGTAAGTACACAGTTAAGTTATCTCTGAAATTATCCTGCCCCAACCTACAAATTCACCCGTTAACACTAGTTGCACAGCTGATGTCAACTTCTGACGGGAGCAATGCTTCCACCAGGATGAAGTGGATCCACAATTCATTTTGGTTAACGGCGGACGTCACCAACAGTTACAAGCATGCCACATGCATGTGAGAGCTTCAGGTTGTCTTAGCTGAGCTAAAATGTTGTGTAGTAACCGACGTGTGGCGGGGGTTTTGACACCAGTCGACAGGCTTGTTCGTTCAACCCATTTGACTATTTTCGGATTAACCAGGGGCCGGGCAAAGTCAGCTCCTCCGGGAATCGTGGGATCCTGTCTGGAGCTGGTATAATAATAACAACAGTAACAATAAACACAAATAAAGGAGCACACAGCAGTACAGTTCGCTCTCTCTGCAGGTGCTTTCCTCTAACCTGTAGAAAATTTGCAACGATGCTTCAACCAGCTGTTTGCAACAGTAGCAAAGCCAGTTCATCATCCTTTATTTCGGTTTGTTTACACATGTTCTACGCATGATGGTTGTCATGGCAACCACGTGGATTAGTGAATGTCAGCGAGGGCACACAGATCAGATGTAATACCTCTTGCAGCATGTAAATGGTCATTCTGAAGAACCAGAACCAGATTTGGGCTGCGGCGTGAACACATCCTTAGTTTTGTATTGTGATTTCTTTGCGTCCTTTCGCAGCTCAAGGATGATACAGAACCATTTCTCTTTTCGTTTTCTTACAAATTTCTCTTGATAGAGTACAAATTTCCCAAATGTGTCGTGAAGTTGAATCCCTTTTCAAATGTCACCTCCAAATTAATTCCTAATCTGAAAGGTTTGCTTACATTTTCTGCTCGCTTGGAATTTTCAACTGCTTCTTTTAATAAATAGATGAGTGAGGGTTTGTTTTTGTTTTTTTTTGTGGAGGGGTGTTAAATCGTAGGCTCATTTGGGGTCACATTTGTGCACAAACATAGAGAATTTAAAAACATTGTTCTGTCGCTCCATCTTAATCTTTATTCGTAGCATTAATTGCGCCAGCAGTTCACAGACATTTGACTGTGCATGCATGTGAGTGAGAGAGATCCGATAAAACAAACGAATCTGACCTATAGATGTGCTACCCTTCGGATTTTTTTTTTGTTTTAAAAATAAAAGTATCAGGGAGAGAACAGGGCTTACTGTACTTTTTTTTTTTTTTTTTTTTTTTTTTAAATCAGAAAGCTCCTGACTAGAACAATAAATGATTATCAGTTACACTCACACTTAGGCCCCAAAGCTGCCCCCATTTACTCAAACAGATGTTTGGCACCTACGAACATGAGAGGAGAATGTCGCTGCATTAAAAACATCTGTTCAACAAACAACGACTCTTCCTGCAGACACAGCATGAGAGATCCGGTTGAAGTGATGTGAAGAGCTTCACAGAGGTGTTCAGACAGAAAGAGTTGGTCTGACTGAAAAGGGGACTCATGGTTGGGTTTGAGGTTCAGGATATATGTGTGTGTGTGTGTGTAGGGGGCGTTTCAGAGGGTCCTGAGGGCTCCGCTGTGTGGACACAGACAGCCAACCATCCGTGGCCTTTTCATGCATGCACACACAGACACGCCGACGCTCTCTCCCTGTCACACGCGTTTTCCCACAGCTGTCCTAACACATACACCGTGTCTCTATAAGCCCCTGCTCTACTCTGCTCCTTGCCTTAGCTCCTATTGGCAAAGCTGTGATAATCCTTCGGCCAACACAAAGCTCAGACTGTTACAGACCACAATCTGAAGGAACACACACACACACACACACACACACACACACACACACACACACGGTCATAAAAACAAAATCCGAGAGGCAAACAGGCTTGTGTGTGTGTAAGAGAGGAGGGGGCAGGTTTTGAACAGTAACGGGCGGTGGGAGCATGGGGGCCAGCAGCAGTTTTGCATATGTTATTGCAGCAATAGGGAGAGTTTTGCATATGTTACTGGACCCACGGGCGACTTACTCTGCATGCTTTATCATAGAGAGCAGTTCTGCAGCACAACACTAGACTACATGGCACATACCAAAACAAACACACCGTTGTGATGTGTGTGTGTGTGTGTGTGTGAGTACATGTGTGTAAGACATGCAGTTTGTACATATTAGGTTAACGGGCAGGATTAGCCTGATGAAATTGCTATAAGGTGAACATCTTCCCCGACAGAATACAATCAGTGCATTGAAAACAACTATTAATCCTCTTAATTTTTGTCGCTTTAACATTTAAATGAAACTCATGACTTAATGATTCTCTCTCACTAATCGAACAAGAAAAATCGACCTTTTCTTCGAATGTCATTTATGGTGAAAGTGAGCACATGTGGAGCATTTGGGGATCCTCCAAGTAGCCAGATGTGATTTCGGTCTCTTTTGTGTGTGCTGATTCACAAAAAGTCCGACTGAGGTACAAACCCCACGCCCTGAAAGCACCCACACCCACGATTTGGTGTAGTTCTCTGGGAATTTGATGTTAATGTGATTCAGGCGTGAACAGCGGAGGGTTGCCACGTCTGAAGAAAACCTCCATGTTGGGGCAGCAACTGGCAGTAATCTGGTCACGCTGTGGAAGGAGACAAGCACATCTATTCAAACCTAAGTTGTACACTTTTTATTCTTGCCCTTTGAAGCTGAGCTCAGAGGCCTCCGTCTATTGTGGCGAGCGCGAGGGGGAGTTTTATGGAAATTTACAGTAGTACCCACTTCATCCCTTCCAATTAGACGGAGACAGCACATATGGACACGAGAGACGGGGATTTAGATGTATTACACAGAGATGGGCCGAGCCTGTTCTGCCCTGGCTGGGATTTAAACCCAGATTCTAAACGTCAGCCATCCAAACACAAACACACACACACACACACGCATGCGACAAAATCGTCACCATCCAGCTTAGCGGAAAGTCACAATGACCAGCAAAGCCTGCAAGACCTCTGATAACGCAGGACCTGTGAATGAGCGAGTGTGCTCGTGAACATGTATATTTGTGTTTACATTCCGATGGTCCTGCATGCACTTAAAATGTCAAAAAAACACCACCTGGGGAAGAAAAAAAAAAAACTACTCTTAAAAGCACACTCCTTGTCCTTCTGAAGGGCCTGTATTGTATTGTACTGACTGTATTGTTTGTTTAGGATCTTTTTTTTTTTTTAAATTACATTTTGCCATACTTTAAGAAGTCTGTCATTTATTATATAATTTACATTCAGTCTTTAAATCACTCATTTTGTCAGATTAAAAAGCTCAATTATATTTCATACATCAATGCAAAACAGAGAAGTAAATAACTTAACAGGATGGTGCCAGCAAATCTGTTCTTTTGACCAGATACTTGTATCGTGAACTACCTAATCATCCCAAATCTCTCCGGTGGCACAAATAAAAATTAACTGGCACTCGGTGGAACAAAACATATGTGGTGTTAGATGTCGGGAGGACGCCTTAGGGCTAAGAAAGAACTTCTTAGAGAGATTATATCTATCAAAGGTCTTGGTAGAGCCTTGGCGTCCTCCCAGCGGAGCCAGAGAGGGGGTTCTAGGGATCTTTTATAACTGTTGCCCTGTGAACCTGTCCCAGACTGTGGTAGAGGATGGATGCATGCATGTATGTATGAATAGATGGTTGGTTGTCAGTTGTTGCTCCATTTTCCCAAATAAAGTTAACCCGTGTGACTCCATTAAAAGTTCCCCAATGACCGCTGACTGTTAATGGAACTCGACATACTGTACAAAAGCCATCTCCTTTCACAAATGCACCTTCCCCTGACTGCAGAGCCATCCCTGCAGCAGTCTGAGGGAGAATAGAGCGTTTAAACCTTTTTGACACAGCAGATGTGGTAGGACTGGACAGTCTGCACTGAACAATGATGAGGTTGCAGAAACAGCTTACTTCACAGAATTGGATTTAAAGGGTTTTTACAGAGCATCACTTGAATTGAGCATATTCTTTTCAGAGGAACCAAAGAAAAAGGTCAGCCATACAGAGGGAAGGACAGAATAAAAATTATAAGAACTGTCGAAACTTAAACCTCAGCAGAAAGAAGGCAGGACTTAAGGTCAGTGCGGCTTATGACTGACAGAATACCCAGGAATTATTCTGCTGGTGGTGGTCGCGGGAGCACAATGTTAAATGAGATTAAGTTTCTTACATCTTAAGACTCTTTGTTGTACTTTAGGTGGACTGTGAAATGTTAATGTACACACACATCTAAGTCCTGGACATCTGAGAGAGAGGTCCACAAAAATGTGCAGTTATCTGTTTGACCACTGAGTGGCACTATATCTCCACATAACATGCAGCTTCCCAGAGATTCCAAGAAAAAGTGCATACAAAGTTATTTACTGGTCTTTAAGACAGGTAATCTAGTAAAGATGGGCGCTTTGAAAAAGTGGTCATAATGTAGTTTCGTTCTGTCTTTCTTGAATATGAAGCCAGCTGTGCACAGCTGCCACCGGCACCCGTACTTGTCCTGCAAATCACAGAAATTAGTTCTAATTAAGTGAGAAGAAAATGATGTAGAAACAAGAGACTGATTTATTCAGTGCATCTGTGAATCCATACATCATTTTAAGCCATAAGAGTACAACCATCCCTGTTGCTGGAGGACCACGTGAACATAAAATAAACACCACATATGGTTAAAACTGTATAGTAATTCAGTTTTTTTGTGGGTATTTCCTTCTTAGCTCATATTTATGTCATATGGCATACAACTTTGATGTACAAATAACATTTTGTACCCTTACATTTTATCTTTGAATGCTTATTTGTATATAATCTTTTGTTTTTCCTTCTTACTTGTATTTGGTCTACCTCATGATGCTGCAATCACTTAAATATCCCCAGTGAGGGACCAGTAGAGTTATTTTAGCTTCTTGATTAAACTGTCCACACAGTAAGTTTAAAGATTTTGTCTCTAAACGCAAACTTCATACGAACAAGAATATTTCAATGCATTTATAAAACCGAGCAATAAAAAAAATATTTACTCTGCAACATATAATAATAAACATTCACTCAAGCAATAAACCAAAAAATGTGTTTAAAAGCAGATACGTACATACATCTGGGGGAGGACGGGTTGTCACACAATTAGGATTAAAGTAATCGATAATTATTGGACAGTGTGGCTAAACTATCAGCAAAATTTCTGACAACTTTTCTGGGAGAATTTACACATCTTTACCAACTCTGTGTCTTTATTAGACCTTTAGTTTCCTTATGAATTACAGCATAAACTACTAATCTGTTTTTACTGACCATTTTATAACCTGACATGTACAGACGTCATAACTTCTGAGGAAATACTATTATACTGACTATCAGACAATGTTGCAACCAAAGTTATTTTCCTCAATGCCTTGAGTCAGTTCAGTGGTGGCTATCCCAACTTTCTTAATCAAATGTGTGATGAGTTGTAAAGAAATACTCTGCAGAGTTTTAGTCGGGATTTAGGATTTCAACCACCTAAAAGTCCACCGGTGAAAGTCACAAATGATCTCCTCACGGCCTCGGACAGTCGACCTGGCTTCACATTTGTTCCAAAATGCTGCAGCGTGAGTTTATAAGGCATTTTCTTTTCTTTCCTCGTTATAAATTAGTATTTTATAACTGCTATTATGTTAGAGTGTATTGAAGTCAACTGAAATAACAGAATGTGTATGTGCACATAAAAGGTCAACTTCCTTTTACTCGTTAAACTTACAGTTAATCTGGAAGATTTCAGAGTGGTGAAAAGTAGTCACCCATTAAAAAGGTTTAATGTCCTTTGATTTGACCCAGTCCCTGTTGACCCCCCCCCCCCCCCAAATACAGATTTTGTACAAGTGCTTTAATTTGACATTGACAACCTGAAATGGTCTGTCTGAGCATTCATTTTTCCCCCCAATGAAAATTAAATGGCATTTTCTTTTTCAAGAATATAAGAGGATTTAAGCAGCAAAAATGTCCTAACCTTGGGCTAACAAAAGCATATGTGAAGAAAGAAAGACTGCGAGAGGAAAAAAAGTATTAAAAAAGGTACAACAAAGTGAATGAAAAGAGAAAGGAAGGCAGTCAGGTGGGAAAGACGAGAGTTCAAACGGCTTCATTTCTGAGTGGAACAAGAGGGTCACAGTCTGTTTTTATTTTTTTCCTTTCACCACTCACCCCGAGACATTTTACAGACACACACACACACACACACCCCAGGGAAAAGATCAATATGCATACAGGCTGATGCTACAACAAGGGATAAAAAAAAAAAAAAAAGACACTAAAGACACTAAATACACACACACCACCGTGGGCCAAGGCACCCGATCAATAAACACCAACGTACAGGTGTCACCACTGATATCCAAGTAGTGGCCAATCAATGCTCACACACAGATATACCTGAACCAATAAGCTGCTGTGGCCTGAGATCCACTCTTCCCGTCTCTTTCATACCGTTTAATGCACTCACTCGCTCCACTCCTTCCCTCGGCTACACGCCTCTCTCCTCGTAACGCTCCAGCTGCCTCTGCCTTAACCTCTTCCCATCTTCCACGTCTCATCCATGGGATGGAGGAGAGTTGGCCACATACAGCTTAAATAAATGAAACGTTTAATATGTAACAAGGACAGGAAAAATTAAATGAAAGGTCTCAGAGTCAAAATTCTCAAATGACTAATTTGGTTATAAGAAACACGTCTCCACTTCCTACAGCAGCCAGAGGGCGGCACTCTGGTCCTAACACAACACGCTGGGGGCGGACAGACTCACTCCGACACGTGTGTGTTGCATGTTTGCATTAACACATCAATGCACAATCTTTGTGCACATTTATGGAGCCAATATACAGACAGCAGGTTATTACATTTAGACTCGAGCCGTTCTTCTCTTCATTTTAAGTTTAATCTTTGTCATGTTTGCTCTGGATCCTCCTGCTGGGAGTGAGGATGAACGTGGCTCGTCAGGCCCCTTACCAGAAATTTCTCCCCCCAAAAATGTGCAGAGTTCAATTTTTTATTTATTGTTTATATTATAACTGGGTGGGAACCTCGACAGCCCTATAACAAAATTTCTGGGTTCACAGTTGAGCTCTTGTCATTGCCAAGTGAAACGACAGGGTTTTATTTTCACATCTTCAGCACTGTGTCACTGCATTCAAAACGTTCAGGCCTTCGGCAACCATGACCATCAGAGCTTTGGTGCCACATATCAAGAACAATACCAACTCACCGAAGTCACTAAGGATTTACTCATTTCGCTCAAAAGAAATGCAGAGAAGACTAAGTCCAACAAGCCTGCAGGAAATGGAAGTAGGTCCAGATGTGATCATAGATGAGTCAAAACGACACCAAACAACCGCACTTAGAATGAAACCAACAAGTTCAAACTTTATTTTCTTTTGGTTTGCTGGGCAAAGAAAGAAAACCCAAAAGAAAAAGCTCATAGTAGTTCACTTGTTCCACAGCAGAAATCTGCATTCAGTCAGAAAAGATAAAGCATCCTGATAACAACGAGCATTTTATGCTTTTTAGTGTTTCCGGTATTTTGAGGGAAATAAAGAATAACCATAAGGAGAAAAGAGGCAGAAATAAGGAGTCTGCAACAACCCCACATCGCGAAGATGCACGAAAAAGAAAGAAGTAAAAGCAGGGTCTCTTCAGGCACACGATGTGCTTGTGTTTGCATGTAAGGATGAGTGAAACTGAGACTAAGAAAGAGTTGTTCAAGTCAACCTCGTCTTCAACCGAAAAGAAACACAACATTTTATTGAATAAATATTACGATTGTGTTCAAATCCATTAGACACAGACATGATGAAAATGTTGTGGGTGTTTTCTGTACCCCATTTGCTGCTCTATGTATTTGTAGAAGTGAGCATGTTTGTGTGTGTCCAAGTGTGTCAGTATCGTACTTTCTCAGTAAATACCCCAGGGCTTTGTGGTCTATACAGTGTGGTTGGGAGGAGTTTGTTAGTGGAGGGCCAGGTGCAGGCAGACAACACACACACCGGTGGAAGATAAACGGACCCAGCACACACACACACGCACACACACACACACACACACACACACACACACACACACACAAAATATACACGTACACACATGAAGGATAAATGGACCCAGTAGCAGGGAGGTCTGACAGAATGCCTTTTCACACCTGGCTGAGCCCAGCGGAAGGTGACAGAGTCACATCTACCAAAGCGAACACACACAGACTCAAAGCCGCACACACACCTTCTCACATTGGGGAGTTCAGGGTCACAAGCAGCATCATGAATAAAATGAAACTGTCTTAAACAGAAGGAGCCCTGTATATGCATGTGTGTAGGTGTGTTTGTGTGTGGAAGAGTGTGTTTGTGCCTGTGTGGGCCCCTAACCCCCATGCCAGTTTGGATCTGTAACGACCTTCTGTTCCCCACACTTAAATGGCTTAAATACTTCAATTAGACCTGGGTCACAATCCTCCACCCGTTAAAGCATATCGTCTCACACACACACACACACACACACACACACACACACACACACACACCACACACACACACACACACACACACACACACACACACACACACACACACACACACACACACACACACACACACACACACACACACACACACACAGATACGATTTCATAATTTTGCGAGGCGAGCAGAGACTTTCCTCTGCATCGTCTGGTCTCAGCTGTGGTTTGAAGTGAAACTTCACTAAATCACATGCCAGTTATGTAAAAAAAATAAATAGAAAATACGAAAATTGTCTTATCCTAGGGTAATACATAAAAATAAAAAATATCTGATCCATCTCAGGTTTTACATTTTTTGAATACAACCTTAGATGACGTATGACATTGTCATTTAACAAAAACTGATCGAAGATTCAGAATCAGTTGGTGAAAAAACAACTACTGTCCAATGAGTCAATAAGTTGTAGAACCACGTTTTTCTACCCCCCCATCGTATTCACAACACAGTGATTCAGTGGCAGAGTTCAGACAGAAGCTTCTTCAGATCCCACGTTCACACCCAAACAGAGCTGGGACAGACTCCAGGAGACCCCCTTGACCCTAAATAGGACATGGACTCCTGGGACGAATGGCAACAGTCTTGAATTATTTCCACCTGCAAAAAACCTTTTTCACAGAAGATGGGCTTGAATCCTCTGGGAAGTGCAACACTTGCTTCTCCACGATGATCTTTGATGCTCTCCCTTCTAAGCATTGTAAACACTCCAATAAAGAGGTGTTTGCACTTGCTGATGATCAGTTATTTAAGGGCATGGCTGCTTTTTTCTATGAGCATTAAAGGTGGCCTCAGTCCACAGAATGACTCTTTGTTCTGGCAACATGTCATCTGCTCATCTGAGGATGTTTTTACATACATACACCCGTTTTAGACCCGCTAAAGACCGGATCATTTTTTAAAATTATGCCTTGACATCTTCAGAATTAGAAAGGTACGTCTGTTCTTTTTTTCACTCAGCGTCCTCAGCACAACACGAGCAACAATTAAACTCCTATCCTCTCTGTCAGCGTCTCCCCTGGAACTTCTCTGTCCTGCTCCCTCCTCCTTCCTCCTTCCTCCTCCTCTCTCCATCTCTCCCACAGTGGTACCCCAGCGCTAACGATGCTGCCTTTTCATTAGACAGCCCCTGCTAATTAATCTCCATAGAGGAGAGTGACAGACCTCCCCCAACACACACTTGCACACCAAGTACACGCCAAGATATATGCAAACGCACACTCTACTTCCCTTTTTCTCACTCCCTCGTCCCACGTGGTGTTGGCAGCCCATTTCATGCTTTATCACGTCTTTTAATTGACAAACAAGCTGCTCTTTTCTCTTAGGCTGAGGTCTATATCACCCCCTCGCTCAGACGCTCACATGCATGTGCGCACACACACACACAAAGCCAGGAAAACTTATCTTTTCAAATTTTCTATAGACACACACAGGAAACTGTCTCCCTGCTGACATATGGCCCATGTGACTGTCGCACAGTTTTCTACTCTTTGACACATTGCATTTAAACACACACACACACACACACACACACACACACACACACACACACACACACACACACACACACACACACACACACACACACACACACACACCTCACAGAGCTGCTGCTCTCACACGTGCACTCCGATTAAAACACACACAATAAACATAGACAAGGTTTCCATCATTTCTTTGAGCTTTAATCTTGTCAGATGTTTCTCCCCCAACCTGCTTCACTCATCTGCTACAGGGCAAGGTCAATACCAATCACAACTGACTTATTGATTTGAAATGATCGCGTCGCACCTTTTTTCTTTGTAATGGTAATGGAAAACACAGCTTCTTTTTGTTGCCTTCTACGGACGATTCAGGCTTTAACTACAAATGTTCTTGTTCTCACTGAGGCTTAGTCACACTGCCAAAATCAGCATCACTGTCGTTTCAAAGATCCTAAACCAAGCCAAATAAAGTCAGTAAAGTCATGGTCGTGGAAGCAAAACTATAAACTTTATTTTAACTCTTAATTTAAAGCTGAAAGTCTAATATTTGATCACATGTTATTAGTTTTCCCTGGATGGATGGATGGATGGATGGATGGATGGATGGACGGACGGACGGACTCCACACAGACTAGTCACTTGCCTCTCGTATGTATCCAGTCGTATAGTTGGGAGGCATCAGGCCAATCCCATCACGATGAAATAGTTGCTTTGTAGAAGAAAACACTACCTCAACTTTGATTGCTTGACTTTGTATTAATTATTTGATGTGATTTATCCACCCAAGAATGCAGGTAGATGCACATTATTCCAGTAAAATGCCCCCTACAGGTCAACAGAGATGACTGAGTCACCCCACAGAGCCAAGCAACTTCCGATACAAAGTGATCCAAATAACACAAGATTACATTTCTCACCTTAGTTTACACTTCTTTTTGCCAAACTAAATGCATATTTCAATCCTATTACTATCATTCATATCATGAATAATGCTTATAGGTCAGACATGGGACGTTGTTTAGTAGTTTGGCGCCAGATGGTGGCTACGACTACTATTTACTCACACTTAAATACCTAAATGGTCAAGGTTTAAAGGGAAAAGGGACTTTGTGTGGATCGGATCATTGATATAATGTTATTTGGCCTCATCTGGAAGGCAGTTTGTCAAAAATAAATAAAAAAGGAAACTCAACCCAGAGACAGAAACATTAAAAGCTGAAGGAGAAGTTCTGGGATACTCACTGTAACATGATACTGTCTCCAGATCTCCGGACAAGCCTAAGAAAAAGAAAAAAGGCTTTAGTAAGCCATGAAAACCCAAAATATAGATTCACAGAAAAAAACAACGCACACACACATTTGAGGAACAACATTCTGAGAAAGTACATATTAGCAGTGTGAATGCATACATGTGTCTTAGATTTAGATTTAGAATGAAAATATGTGGGAAACCTTTGTAAAACTGATTTTCAGTTCAGAAATGACAGCTGAACCAGTGTCGGTAAACCAGATGAGAGGATGCATAACAGAAACTGAAAAAGAGTTAGTGGCGAGGTGGTATTTGCTCACAGTCTTTAAATTCCTTATCAGAAAATAGATGCAAAAAGCTCTAATAATCTAAACCAAGTTCATTTATCCTTTACTGAGGAATTGTGCTTTACGCATCAAAAGCAAGCAAAAAAAGAAAAAATTTGATGTAATGTATAGTTTGTCAAACACCCGATGATACGCAGCAAGAAAATATATTCCTGAATTTTTTTTAATAATGCTTTACAGTGCGACATGTAAGCGCCAAAGTATTCCTGATTTCATCAATATTTTACTCCTTTGGCATTCAGTTGTTCAGACAGAGGCTCTTGATTCAGACATGACTGTAAAAGTGACGGAGAAAGATACTGTGGGCACCGACATCCGTCATTCCTGTAAAACCGGACAAAGTCTGGTTTCTGTAGAATTGAAACTGTATAATACTAATAAGTATGCTGCATTGACGAAGAAGCAGCTGAAAGCGTGACGTAGGAAAGCGTGGATCTCTCAGAGGAGTGGATGGAAAGTAGAAGTAACCAGCCACTACAGTACATGTCTGTCTGGTACAGCGACTGCTGCAGCTCTGTTCTGTTGTTGAAACTGATGCACATCTGGTCGCAGGACTTACCGAGTCACCAAAACCTTACAGCAAAGCGCGTGGTGGCGGTGGATCCTTTCTGCTACAGTTACATCCCAACCACAGTCTGAGAGGGCCGCTTCTCTCTCTAAACTTCATCAAATGTCTCACTGTTTAAATCAATGTTTTCACTCAGCAGTCACTCTAAGGGTGAGCAAGTAGGGCAGTCAATTTTTTGTGCAACAGTGTGGCCAAAGCATTATCTCTGGGGCTCCTCCACGCTGTTTCTTAAGCGTTCCAACATCCTTTACCAACCACCGCCCCTTCCCACTGGGAAATTGAAAATGCTGCAGTCGCCGCAGGCAACAAGATTTATCTGCTTACATACCTACTAAGTGAGAGGCAGAGCGAGAGAATTCGGATTCAGTCACCATCTATGAAAGAGACTGCGTTTCATTCGCTCTTGTTTATAGTCGTGTTCTTCAACAAATCATCTTTACTCTCATCACCTTAAAAGATGTAAATGTGGCCTGGAGTGTGCATCCAACCCTGCAGCTTGTGCTACTTGGGCTCAATCTGGTAACTTAAGGATTTGAACACAAAGAAAAAACGAATGCGAATTTTGACAGCTGTATCTTTCTTCACCTCTCATCTAGCTCTGTTTTTATTTATTTATTTTCCCGACAAACTCCCACCCACTCCCTCCCATTTGCTCGATCCCTCCAGACCGCCAGGCTAGTGTGCTGTTGTCGAAGGCGACAGGCGAGGCGAGCGACACACTCGCGCTCCATCAACCGTCTGTCTTTAATGAGAGACACAGAAAGGCCCAGGGGACTGAGACCTGACTCTTTTTCTCTCTCACACACACACACACACACACACACACACACACACACACACACACACACACACACACACACACACACACACACACACACACACACACACACACACACACACACACACACACACACACACACACACACACACACACACACACACACACACACACACTCTAATACTTTCAGTGTAATTTGTGGGTGTACGGGGGGGAAAAAGTTATGCATTACAAGGGAGGAGTAATTATAACAGCACAAGTTTAGGCCTTTGTTTGCTATTAAAAACAGTGAACAGAAAAGACGACAGGAAGGAGATAAACATGTGAATGAGGAGATGAGAAAGAAAGAAAGAAAGAAAGAAAGAAAGAAAGAAAGAAAGAAAGAAAGAAAGAAAGAAAGAAAGAAAGAAAGAAAGAAAGAAAGAAAGAAAGAAAGAAAGAAAGAAAGAAAGAAAGAAAGAAAGAAAGAAAGAAAGAAAGAAAGAAATGGGCTGTGTGTCCTGGTATACCCTCTCCCTCTGGTGTTCACCTGGTTACTCATCCGTTACGCAGAGCACAGTACAAGACTGACTGACGGAGAGGGAGAGCAAGGCGAAAAAAAAAACAAGAGAAAGGGAAGAGAGCGGGTGGCCGCATGCAGCTTCGTTCATCCAGTTTTTCCATTCTATAGAGTTTGTGTAAATGGGCCAAGTAATGAATGCTGCAGTGGGATAATTGTCATTGATGGTCATTAGATTCACCCTTCACTTGTTTCGCACACACAAACATGGACACACAAATGTCCACAGTTGGATATGCAACATGGCAGAGACATAACTAAGCTGTAATTGCTGAAGTGTATCAATTAATGTGAACAGCAGCGTGGGCTGACCCCTGGTCACTCATTATTACCGAGGGAAAATGTGTGTGTGTGTTTTTTTTGGGGGGGGTTCCTTTCATATTTCAATTTAGGTTTTAGGCTGATTCTGATTTTTGTAAAGTTTTAATCTAACAAATTCAAACTGATGTACTTAGAAGTGTCATGTTGTGATCAAATCCATCAGGTTAATTCCAGCTGTAAAAAAAGAGAAAGAAAGAAAAGAAAAAACATCCAAGAAAAAAAAGAAATGCCATACTCACGTCAAGGAAGTGTCCCGTCATTCTGCAACGATGGCACTGCTTGTTCCAGTAGGCTTTCTCACTGCAGGAGGTGAAGACGTGACCAGGCTGGCCACAGTTGTTGCAGTGTTTATTGGGACAGTCGGTGACCACGTGGCCTGCGGTGCCACAAAGAAAACAGGGCAGCACCTTCTAAACACAGAAATAAACACATTTTTGTAGCATTTAAGTTTTTTACATCCTTAAATGCAGCATTTCAGCTCGACATGCTGCTGCACACTGATGGAAACTCACTTTGGGGTCGGGACAGTTCTTGGAGAGATGTCCACTCTTGTTGCAGTTCTTGCAGTTGACATTCTTCCTGCTATAGTATCTGTTTGAACCTGGATGTGCCGTTATCCTTGGAGCCCTGTCTTTGTTATAGATCTGAGCCTGAAACACATGCAGTTAGTGCATTACTGACACCATGTCTGGGCTGTCATTCGTCTGAAGACCTTGAGGAAGAGAAGATCAGTGTTTGACTTCATGGACTAATCATTTTACTTGCATTTAGTGAGGTAACCTTTACCGACTCTGTGGCAAGTACAAATTTCAACACTAAGATTGCACTGTAACCCTACGTAAAAAAAAGAAAAAGAAAATCCCTCGTCAGGCCGCAGCGTCTCATTCACATAGATCAAACAGAGACAGCACAGCATGATCCCAATTTCTGCTTCACATAAAGTAAAATCATGAATTTAAAGGATTGTCAACAACACTGCCAATGTCTGAAACGTGATGTCCGCTCTTCCTCACACAAAAGATGACTACCTTTACCTTCGAGGTATAATGGAGGCACAACAGTCCTGTTTGGAGCAGGACGGTGTCATAAACCCTGGCTTTATCTCAAAACCCTCTCTGTGACTGTGATGGCATGAAAATAGCAGCATTAAAATAAATAAATAAGCTTTACAACTCATCACGTGTTTTCTTTATACACAGTAACAAAAAATCTTTTAAAATTATGTCAGGAAACAGGTGCTTGAATTTAAAGTATAGATTGTGAATAAAAAGCAAATCCCATAACCGACCTGCTTGTCCTTGTCCGAGACCAACCAACTTCCTCCTTCTTCTTCGTCAGCATCTGGCACAACAGAGAGAATATATTTAAAAATACTGCGGGAGAAGAAACAAAAAAAACAAAAGAAAAAAATACCAATAAACAAATTAGGTTTTGTTTTTTATTTTGTTTACAACTTATCATAAAATATCCTTCCAGACAATTAAGTATATCTACTAAATCTAGTCCAATCCAACAGAATGAGTCTATTGTATAATTTACCTTAATTAAACCAGGTTTCTGTTTAACACTTGTGTTATATTCTGATTTGAATCAGAACCAAAGTGTAACACTCATGTTGAAATTGCATTGGTCTGCTGACCCCTGCACCAAATAAAATATACCGTAATCCAGTCAACAGCCTGAATCTACATTTAAAATCGAGTCAACCTATGAGTGCCTTCGATATAAACGCTGTCAGAAATAATCCCATATACATGTCTTTTGGCCGTTACCACTCAGCCAAAACCTAGATGGATATCAAAGGGAAGCACGTTTATTTCCTATGCTGCCAATGGCCAGTTTATGTAAACGCATTAAAAAAGGAACAATTTTAAATGGTTAAAAGAAGTCACAGTTACCAAAGTTGCAGAATATGCAGAATATTTGCCCTATAAGGGGTTAAATCATCTGAAAATAAAAGGTCTTCTTATATTTTCTAACTCAAACAACCTTCAGAAACTTAATATCTGGATGAGATAAGAAGCAAACCTGATAATTTCCACACAACAACCAACACCAGTAGGAACTTTAGAGCCTGGGGGATGAGCTTTCCTTCCTGTAAGAGGACGACACACACATTCACACACTGAAACCGACACAGCATCAGCCGGCACATCTGTATGAGAGTGGCACTAACAGCACCCTGAGGGAGACCGCTGTGTTCTCCTCAGGCCCACAGAGCTGTAACTGACATCCAGCAATCGTAACGCACACACAAACGCCCACTCAGAAACACACAGAGACACATGTACTCGGCATAAATTATGTGCCGATAGCAATGACCCACACAGGCTCGCACGCGTCCACAAACGCACACCTACACATCGATCCCTGCGATTAGCTGCTTGACAGTCTTTAGCCTTTAGACAAACATGCAGCCTTGAGCCATAATCAAACATTACGCTTTCTTTCCATCCGCTCTCTTTCTTTCCCCGATTCTCTCTATCCAGCCCCCTTATCGCTATTCAGCTCAGCCCTCCTTCCTTTGCTTTTGCTTCCTCTCCTTGTTTTCCACCCCCCGCCTCCTCACCTTCCCCGGGTGAACGGCTACAGAGGGAGGTTATCACCTCTCTTCCCTGTCAAACAAATTAAAATGGCTGCTGTTTGGATGGGGCTTCTCTCCGCCACGACCTTCACCTCCAAAAACACAGACGCACAAACGCTCCCAAACCCAGGCGGCTTGTGTGACAAATTTTCAGGGGGCACTTTTGATTAATATATTTGCGGGAGGGAAATATTTTCTGTAAATGCCTGAATTAGTTGAGCTTCAAACCAGTGCAGACTTTTAGTTCAGATGTGTACACGTGCGTCTAAATTTCTGTACATTTCTGCAATGAACCAAACAATGTGCATCCCGTTTCTAGGAGTTGATCCGTCATCGTCTCTGAAAGCATCTTAACCCTGACTGGGAATTCAGGCAGAGAACTCAGACTACAGCGTCAGTCTTTAAACGCAATTCACAAAGATAGAAATCAGTCCACCATGACTAGAAATGATGGCGCTCCCATGTGGAACATATTTCTGAAGTCCGTGAAAACTACATCACAACGTGAATGAGTTGTACTCAAATCTACATTTTATTTTTAGGAGGGTTCCCCCCCCCCCACTTTATGAATTGAAATCTTGTTCCGATTTCATGACTGTTTGATGTTTCCACTGTCCAATAATCTTTTTTAACCTTCTTACAGGAGCGGCTGATCGGCCTGATGTCCAGTCTGTAACGTGGAGATCGACAAATCACTCTTCATCAGCTTCAATCCTTAAGCCTGTCCATCACAGGTAAAATGAAGAGTATCGGACTCCGGCTGAGATGGCTCTGTGGCTCTGAGGCACACGAGCTCCTACCCATGACAAGGTCGTGATCTTCAAATGATGAGATCGTGACAAAGAAAAAAAAAAGTCTTAGCAAAACAGTTTAAAGAAATACAACAAAAGCCCTTTTTAAGTATCTTTCGAGGTGCAAAATAAGGAAAGAAAAGTTGAAAAAAAGAGTTTGGTTGATGTGCTATGGGTTGTAACTTAAGATTATTGTGATATTTATGTAATGTGGTTACTTTCTTGAGGCACCGATTTGTTAATTTGAGTCCAAATAAATATACGCCCACAAACTTAAGGTGGTAAAACCCAGATAATTCGTTTCTTAAAATAGCTTTTTTTGGACATTTTACAAAAAAAAAAAAAAAAACTAAAATAATGGGCATGATTAAATGCTTTAAAAAGGTAACTTATTCTTCAAAAATAACGGGGAAAAAGTGTCCCACAGTTGATCAATATTTCTGCAAATCTAAAAAGATAAAAAAGACCTCACGTATTAGTCTTATCCTATATAGTATGTTCTATATCAGTTGTGGGCAACATGTTTGCTCATATGACCTTTTTCCACACAAAGGCCACATATTTAATGATTTAAATAAAACGTGGGCTCACTTTACCAGCCCAGACTGGCATCGCGTTAACAAAAAAATAAAATTCCCCATCACTTGAAGTCTTGTTTGACTTCTCAAGCTTGCACTACAGCTTTTAGTAAACTGCTACTGATAATTTCTTGATGCTGGACTTTTCTGAAAATTTTAATTTGGATCCATATTAATTTGGAGAACTTTTCATGGATTTTCTTCTTTTAATATCAATCAGTGTATTGGGGTTTTAGAATGCAGCAATAGCCCCTTTACTTTTTCAAAAGATACTGCCAGCGAATCAACACTCATGACAAATAGTGATAAAGAGTTCTTCCATCAAAACCAGGGCATTACTGACCCATCACTGCATTATTCCAGTTTGAACGTAGACTTGACTTCTTTGCTGAGCTAGAGTTTGTATAAACTGGCAATATAAATTGTAGAATTTGTTTTCCACCGTTTAAAACATTCTTTAACAAAATTATTATTATGAACACATGTTAGTGCTGCATCATGCTTTATGAAAGCAATGTCAGATTGAAATGGTGGGACCGTATTTTGATCACGTGCGTTCTGTATGTTTTCGTCACTATGCATAGATTTGTTGCTTGGAGTCATTGCATTCATCCCATGTTTAATCCAATATTCAGTCACTTCCTCTGCTTGAAGTCTGTCATCGGATCTCTGAGGGAAAATGTCACAGCAGAAGACCCACAACCAACAGCAAAGTTTATAATTGTAAAATTGTGAAGCTGCGGTTCACTGTTCAGCCAGTTTAAGACTCTCTGTAGTTTATCTCAATAATGACACTTTTAAAAGAAAATCTAATTATGGAGTTTTTTTGTTTTTTTTAATGAAATGCTTATCATACATGAATTTACTATTGCATCAGAATAGCAGTGATTATATAGATGTTTTTTTTCTGGTAAAAATATAAAAATAGGAAAATTTTGCAGAAGCATATTTTTTGTGGGAAAACATATAGCTAATCAATTCTCTTACTTTGACTTTAGTCAGTTAAAGCTGTGTGTATCACAGTTTATCGGGTGCATACATTTATTTGCTCGCACTGTCACGCTACAGCAAGATATTTGAGTGTGGTTAGTTATGGTTAGTTCTGTATGGAGCTGGGTGGGGGTTTCCCTGCGGTTATTTACGGTGAGCAGACTGGGGGGCCTCTGCGGGCCATGTATATGTGTCTTTCCACGCTTAGCTGGTGTTACACAACAACCAGTATGGCAGCAATGGGCAGCCTGAAAAAGAGCAGGGGTGAAAGGTGTGTGTGTAGTGTGTATGTATGTGTGTGTGTGTTGTGTGTGTGTGTCTAAGTAGGCGTTAGTGACTCAACGAAAGTCATTCCCAAAGCGTCTCCCAAGGGGACTCCCCAAATAAAGAGCAGGAAGCTTTCCCTTAATCTAGGGGCCACCCCCCATCTCACCAACCCAACACACACACGGATAAAGGGTGAAGCTCTTTGTCACGGCCGAGGAATCAAACACATGGGGGGTGCAGAGGAGAGGAAAAGGGTGGGTGGGGGTCTGTTGTCTGTACACGGGATGAAAATATGCTAATCAACCTTGAGGCCCTGTTCAAAACCAAACCATCAGAGCCTCGTTCCATCGCGGCCCAGCAGATCTGAAGGAGTATGAAGCCTAAAAAGCAGATGGCAGCGGCTTCACCAAACAGCTGAACAGACTCACGAGAGGCCTCCGCCATGTTCGACTGCAACTGTTCAATTTAGAGGGAGCTAACGGCGAAGCAGGCCTTACGCCCACCTTCAAGATCCGAGCCCAAAAGTCTTGAGAAATGGATATGCAGGGACACCAACTGATGGAAAACACTGATCGTTGTTGCGCACAGTGGCGTGCAAGCCGTCTGACGGAAATCTCTCAAACCGGCCGCAGACATCCTATTTACGTCACTTTCAGGAGGTTTCATTGATTTTAATTCCGTGGGACAACTCGTACATTATCTCATCACATCATCGCCAAGGGTAACGCAACACAATGGCATGGAAGAGAGGGAGACTGAGAAACAGAGGGGGGACTGATCAGGGGAGAGAAGGCGACAGATGCTACCTGTCTGTCTCAAAGGTACCCTGATTACCAGAAGATGAGGAGGAGAGGGGAGGAGGCTGCATGCCTGTTCATCAGAGCCGGCATAACAAAACAAAACACAAGAATCGGGTGTGTGTGCATTGTATGTGTGTTTGCGTGTACGAATGCATTGAATCTGTCCCTTCTACCAGCGAGAGCAGAACGGAAGTGTACGTGTGGCTAATGAACCATGAACACCCGGCTCTCCTGGGGTGACACACACACACACACACACACACACACACACACACACACACACACACACACACACACACACACACACACACACACACAAATGTGAAGAGGTTTACCAGGATGGTTTAAGTCTGATAAACCAAGAACAAGACAGAAAACGTCAACAACAGACAACTGTCCATAATGTGGCAGCGACCTCGCAAACATCTGCAATGAACCATTAATCAGTGTCATCACATTTCTATGAGTATGTGTGTGTCATTTACAAGCTGTTCTCCCCTCAATCGAAACAACATCAAAGGCTTGGACTGACCCGCCTTACCCAATCCCTCTGCCTGTCCTGACACTTAAACAGGCATGCCGAGCCAGCCCGCCCATTGTACAAGCTGTTGACCAGACCCATTAAAAGCACCGACCGGTGAGTGCAAACACACACACACACACACACACACACACACACACACACACACACACACACACACACACACACACACACACACACACACACACACACACACAGGCAAGAAAAAAAGCCCCCCCAAAACACGAAAGTTGTGTTTGATACTGACGCGACAGGCCTGGATTAGCAGCACTATACATGACAATGGTGCGGGTGGGTGGGTGGGAGCATGCTGGCTCTGCGTGTGCGTTTGTGTGCATGGACGGCAAAAACAATAGCATTTCCTTTGTGACATCACCCTTGCTTACGGCCTTGCCCTCTGCAAGGTTAAACATGGCAAAAGGGTGTAAAACATGCAACTAGGAGAACAAGTGAGATGAACAAGAACGGGAGAGAAGGAGAGGTGGGGCCGGATGAGATGAAGGACTTTGCAACACGGCAAGAGACGTGCATGCTGAGAGTCAAACAAAGAGCATCCTGGTGGAAGAGAGAGATATTTCTGGGAGGACAGTAGAAGATGACAGGATAGATGAAATGATATGCAGAACAAAAGAGAGATAAATATCACTCGCGTGTTTGCCAGAGATGGAGTAGATCAACATACTGAATGTACAAATCTAATACAGATTAGAGCTCAACTTTTCATTGGGCTTCTTGCTCACTTCCCACTACCACTGACCTCTTTGTTAAGAAGACAAAATCACATCTACTGAAATGCTACACAGATCTTTCCTACCATTTTCATTATGCTAACATTAGGAATTGATCTGAGACAGACTCCTGGTGGGACCCATTCTCCAGTCGAGCGCCACCTCAGAAGACAATAAATCAGGACGACGTCGTATGTGTTTGACACGAAACACATTCTGACTCCAGAGGTTGTCCTCCCCTGGGTTCCTGAGGTTGCACTTTGAGACTTTCCTGCAGGACACAAAAGATCTGAGCCCGAGTTTGTTTTATTTGCACTTTTCTTGCCATTACGTAGACTGTTAAGAGAAACAGGTTTTACCACAAACAGCATCAGAATATGAAGAAAACATGATTTAAAGCTGTTATCAATGAGGATGTCGTGCTAGTTTTAAAATGTACTGTTCCTGACTTAGACGACACCTCAGCAGGGCAACACCATCGTTATGATTTACTTTAAGCAAATTCTCCACATCTGACATCTTTTCAATTTTTGAGTACAGGGTAAAGATAAAATATAAAGAGATGGATGGAAAAAGACGTCGGAGAAAGGCAAAATATTTTCATGATTTACAAATTTAATTTAATGTAGCCTAGACACCTGGAAGGATTAAAAGGAAGAAGGCGCTTGAGATTGTTCATGTGGAAAAAAAAAAAAGGCAGCTGCACAGCTTCTTTCCACATACGAACACAGTTTTAGTATCTCAACTGAGATTTTACTCTCAGTGCTTTTAAAAATAATTTCACATACAGTATTAAGCAACATATGAATGTCATTCACATGGCACCTATGTGGTAGTTTACTCAGGTTGCCAAGCAACCTGAGTAAACTACCACGTAGTGCTTGATTGATAGTTTGAGCATGTACATGCACAGATTTATCTGGGTAACTTGGTTTGACTATAAGAAGGTCAGACTAAGATATTGATATGCATTTTAAAACTAATATTTTAGTCAGACTAATGCTGTTATTTAATTTTTTTTCTAATCTCATTACTCTGGTATTCTGTCATTGAGACAGTCATAAGATGATATTTGTCATTAACATGAGAGTGGACAGCATCATAGTATCAGAAAACAGTATCATGTAATATCACTTTTAGGACTTCATACTGGCGAAACAAGTATACCGTGGTTATGTAAAAACAGCAGCAGTGGAAGCAAAAAAAAAAAAAAAAAAAAAAAACTGTTTTATACATTTATAAGCTTATTTGACTGACTCTGACTCTGATTTAACAGTCAAGCTGGGGGTTTATTACCCTACCGTAATTAGCGCAGTTACTGACAAATCAAGAAAATTATCTATTTATCTATTTTCTACTTCATCGGTGGACACTATCTCCAATGAATGTTGAACCAACACGTTCAAGAATTGCATATCATCTTGCTGCACAAATTTCGTCCAACTTTATAATCCACATTCCAGCACCTGCACATTTTACACCCTGATAATCTCAGTGACTCTTACGCACACACCGGGCACAAGTGTTTTGATGCTCAGCCCATTTCCTTGCTACTACGGAGTATTTCAGATCTAAAACAGAAAACGTGGCATGTCAACACATACAGTTGTACTTTTGATTACCTGATATCCAACTAAACCCACACCACCCTTTGCCACTTCCTGTTAGATGACAGCGCTCACCCCCTTTACGCCCATGCCACTTTCTCCTTTCCTCCTCGCCCCTCCACCACGCCATGTTGGCAGCCAGGGCAGGGCAGGTGGCCAAACCTGTCAGTCAAAGCACGGCCGCCACGCGGCAACACCACAGACACCAATTACCACACAGCAGGGGCGCGGCCTGGCAACCGCATGGCAACCACATGGTCCAATCAGGGTACACAACAACAGGGACCAAAGAATGCCAAGAAAAGTAAACGAGGTGCTCTCGGTGTGTGTGTGTGTGTGTGTGTGTGTGTGTGTGTGTGTGTGTGTGTGTGTGTGTGTGTGTGTGTGTGTGTGTGTGTGTGTGTGTGTGTGTGTCTACAGCGAAACCATGGTTCAATTGTCTAAAGCTGACTAAATAAGACAAGTAGCCACTGTGTCGTTTTAATGTCTTCTATCTTTATTTAGTGCAAGCTTTTCAATCAAATATTACACTTTTAATCAATTTGTTGAAAATCGGAGTGATTCTGATGAATTTATTCAGACCTGATGCAACATATTTTGTATCTTTTAAGCCTGATGTAATGTGAGCATTACCATACCATTTTTAAGACACACAAACAGTAATTGTATTTTTTGCTTTTTAAGACATTAACAATGATGAAACTGACAGTCTGACCACCTAAATGGATTTTATTTTAAACGTATCTTAAAAGGCTGAAAATAAAAGGATTAAATGGACAGTTAAGTCATCAAACCCTTAGTTTTTACAGGCTTTGTGTGAACTAAAGCCTCAGCTCTGAAAAGGTTAAATGAACACTTTTCATTGTTGGCCAGTTCTGCTCATTTCACTATGTGCTAAAAATAAATAAGTGAGAAATAAATAAATAACTGAAATGTGACTCATTTAATCACCTAAACCTGCTCAGAGGAATTGTGCAAATGACTTATTAAAAGAAAAAAGCAAAAGAAACCACCCAAAAACTAAATGGTGAAGGATCCCACTAAGTCTTGCAGTTTGCACCTCATAAATGACCCATTTACTGTTATGTAATGATTTAAAGATTTTAGATTGTGCTATTGGATGAGATCAAAATTCCTCTTTTTTTAAATTTAATCCACATCAGTTTTGGTAATTTTTTTTACTTTGTTTTGGTACAATAAAAAAGGGAGGTAAGAAAAAAAAGGAGATGAGATGCGCAGGCACCAGGATGGATTAAAATCTGATCCACCTCTTGAAAGACTCTGCCTTTGGACATAGAGCAGACCAGATGAGCTTCATCCGGATTTTAATAGCTGTGATTCTAGAAGTTATAAGAATTGATTTGATTATGATTATGTAAAATGATGTTTCGTGCAGGGCTGCGCAATATTAGGAAACCTTGCAACATGCAACATCCATCTCTGTACTGTAGAATATGTTATAATGATGATGATGATGACTTGTAATATGCAGTATATTGATTACTCTAGAATATGGTCAGAATTTATTTCTGCTTTTGCGGCAACATTTACCACAGGTCATAAAGAGTCTCTATAGACACAGTAAAAAATGAAAGGGGTCAATTCTGTTTAAACAACAAAAGTTTTTTTTAATCTTTTATATTATTTAAATCAATGAATAAATAAAAAACACACATCTGGAAACAACTGGTATACTGACATTGGAAAAACTTAGTTGCATGGCAATAAAAACATAATTTTAGCACAACAATCTAAAGCTCCTCCTCATATACATTTTCCTACACAAATAAATAAAAAAAGGCAGAAGAAAATGTAACCAATTTTTAACTTAAGGTAAATGTAAAGTTGCAGTATAAATCAAACAGCGGTCTCTCTCATTTCTGTTGGTTCATCAGGTGGTTGGGATATGAGGGGGTTGCAATATTAAAAGACAATGTAGGAGAGATGTTAAACTACAAAACTTGGAGAAAATTATGAAATATAAATCTGGTGAATTTAGCACGTTCAGAATATAGAGAAAAAGTATCGCAATATCAACCTGTGCAATGTCAACATAGCAATAAAAAAAATATTGCAATAAATGGCAGTCAATTGTGTTAAAAGTGCCCTGTATACATGTTCTAAATGTCAATATATATGGCCAAAAAAAACAGAACCTCACTGCTCAAGACCCAAAGTCTAATTTGCAAAGGAGTGCTATTGTTGCAGTTTTCTATTCAATTACTTTCATAAAAAAATATTTCTGGAAAAGAGAAAACCTATTTCTTTTTTGTCTTTGTGTGATTTTACTGTGTGTGTGTGTGTATATATATATATATATATATATATATATATATATATATATATATATATATATATATATATATATATATATATATATCTCACACATTTTCCTAATATTGTGCAACCCTAGTTTATATCATGTTCTTTTTAGCTGCAACTTCTTCCTTGCCCACGTTGTGTTTGCTTCCCTCTTCCCCATTTATCAACAAGATGCTCCAGACATTCTGTGTGCTTTAGATTCTCAGCCACTTCATTTATTTGTTGTTTCTTTAACTAGGAAGGTCCTGTGCAAACCACACATCTATTTTTCAAAGGAGTCCTGACCAAAAAGCAGAAACATATCCCACAGACACGAGACAGTTACAGTTAAAAACAAACATAGTTACAATTAAAACAGAGAACGTTAAACACACTAAGAATGTAATAAATATCTACCCAGCATCCAAATTAGGGGCAGCCACTTCTGGGAGTCAGATCCATCAAATTGATCAAATATTTATTGACACTCAAAGCATTTGAAAACATAATAAACTACTTTTTCTATCAGTGCAGTCCTTTGGAATACTGATATTCTATATATTAATTTCACAATGTAATAGGTTTTCAATATTTTGTCCATCAATATATCCCTTTTTAGAAATTGATGGAAAAGATTATTATTATTTGAACGAAGCAATAGCAAAGACACTTGCAGAGACCAAATAGTTTGGTTATTTATTCTACATCATATCACACACATTTGCACCAAAATTAAAACAAGATTGTACTATTGTGTCAGTGCCAAGACATAGTAGGTTATGTTCAAGAAGCCCAGTTTGTATGAATGGTCAGTGTGGAATTTCATTTCACTAATATTCAACAAGTGTTTGTATTTTATCACTGAGGTTATACTTATGTACCCCAAAACAAAATGATTCCAATAAAAGCTGACCAAATTATTCACAGAGTGCCTTCTGTCATTTGCAGCAAAATACACAAACATACAAGCACACATCGTCTATGAGGGGCAAATATATTTTAATAAAACCACTGAGTTGCAACCTCAATTTCATTTTGATGAATTCCCTCCTGCGGGAGTGAGCCGGGGGGGCAGAAGGGCAGGAGAGGGAAGTCGGGTGATGGGGGCTGGGAAGCAGATAGAATTTTCATGATTGTTATTTTTGTTATTATACAGAAGGGGGGTGTGGGAGGGTAGATAAACGGCGTTGGTTAATCTGAACCATTTCACAGAGAGCTCCATTATCAGGCAGGTTGGGCACGTCAAGGGGGTTATTTTTCCGAGGGATCTTTGGCCCCAGTAATTAAGCTCCATTCACCAGGCCCTGTTCGCCAAATTAAAAATTTGTCATTAAGTGGAATTTACCATAATGCCTTTTTATCTGCCGGCGCTTCAGCATGTGTGCATGCATGCACATGCGTGCATGTGTGTGCCTGTTTGTGCAGGATAGAGGTGAAGGAGGGGCGACGAGAGAGGGCATCCAATAAGGGGTTACACTGTGGCATGCTCATACAAACACACAAACAGACACCCACACACTTAGATGAGAAAGGGAAAATTGAAAAAGTGAAATAATCCTGGACAGCAGCACGTTTGTGTGAGCAAATACACGTGCACACGTGCACACACACAAAGCAACCCTTCAATCCTTGAAATCCACAGCCTTTGGGGTAATTAATTAATGGTGCTTTAAAGTTTTAATTTAGATTTGCCCTTTTTCTTCCTCCTCCTACTGTATGCCACACAGCCCTCCCTGACACACATGCACAGTTACTCATACACGCTCAAAGAGTCAGTCCCTGCTTAGAGTTTATAGACTTCTTCCAGCGAGATAGCCCTCCATGGGCAGGGTACATTGGAGAAAGAGAATGATTGAATAGCAGAATCTCTGTCTCTATAGGCTTTATAAAACAATACAATTATTAGTCTTTAATTAGAGCAGCCCCTCTGTGGGCCAGGGGACAGACAAAGAACAATAGAGGATTAGAAGAGGAGCACCTAATATGGCCCTTTTATCACTTCATTCAAATGCAGTTCATAAATGCATCCAGATGTCTCTTGCACCTGGAAGTCTGAAGTTATAAGTTAGTGGCTGATTTTACAGAAAATAAAAAAACATTGTTAAATGTCTTTACTTCCTCAATATTCTTTTTTTCAATTTGGATGTGTTTTTAGGGTCACTGACATATAAAAAGATGAAATCCCTTTTTATTTTCAGCTGCCTTGCAAATGCCTGAAGGTCTTGGGCCAAGTAGTATTAGGAACCGTTCATAATTCCCTCGATCTCGACTACAGCCCAGGTTCCAGTTGAAGAAAGGCAACTCCAAAGAGTGATACCTCCACCACCATACTTCTCCATGTGTATGGTGTTTTCTTGCAGATGCAAAGAGTTGCTTTTGCGCCCAAGGTAACTTTTTGGAATTGCGACCAAAAGGTTCAACCTTAGTCTAATCAGAACACATTAGACATCTTAGACTTATAGGTCACAATAAAAGGTGGGAAGTTTTGAAATGGTTTATTACCATTTTAATACAGCCATTTACTTCATTTACAGCCTCTACTTCTTTAGAGATAGGGTGGGGAAGCTCAGTCATACAGGAGAGGCTTGGAGAAGAGCTGCTGCTCCTCCGCATCGAGAAGAGCCAGATGAGGTGGCTCAGGAATCTGGTGAGGACGTCCGGGCATGTCCACTGGGAGGAGACCACAGTGAAAACCCTGGACACGCTGGAGGGACTATGCCGCTCAGCTGGCCTGGGAACGCCTTAGGATCCCCTCAGATGAGCTCGACATAGTGCCAGGGAGAGGGAAGTCTGGGATTCTCTGCTTAAGCTACTGCCCCCGCAGCCCGACCCCAGATAATAGGAAGAACATGGATGGATGGATGGATGGATAGATACAGATGTCTACATCCATCCATCCTGACTCAATGACTTCTTCAGATTAAATATGCACAAAACAGATGGCCAGGAGGCTTCCTAATACGATCTCCTCATCTACTTGAGGCAGTACCTCACTCCCAATCTAGAGAGAGCATTCCAACCTTTTCCAAATGAGAACCATGATTTCAGATTTGATAGAGTTGTTACAACCACTAACAATGTTTGTGTTTCTTATATATTAAATCAACAAGAAGATTGAGAAATTAAACAATCCGGATTCATTTTTATTAGGCAGTACGATCAAGATTTGTCAGTATTCTCTGTTATAGATACCAAGTAAGTGCAGTGGTGCGTGTAAAATATAAAATCCAAAACAAAAGGCCTGACAGTTCGATATGGACATGTAAAAGTTAAATTAAAGAAAAAAAGAGCTATGTAAATTACAAGTATGACGACAGGTCATGCAGCACGGGACGATGGTGGTGGGGACATAGCCTGCATGTCAGTTTTTACTGCCAGGCCTTAAATTCGATGAAAAGGAAAATGTCTTCCTGTCCTAGACACGAAAATGTTCCTCAGACTCTGGAGACATATTGACTTAATGTTTCACATGTTTTGGAATGCCACCAGTAGGGCTTGAATTAACAGGGGGAGTGAGGTACGAGGGAAAGCAGACGAGCCCGGGAGGAGGATAAAACGGGAAGATGTTGAGGGGAAGGAAGTGGATACATAACAGAAGTTATGCCTGGTTGAAAGAGGCAGGGCAGGAGGAGGATATTCCCTGTGTCTGTGTGTATATAGGAGGGATCACCATGCTCTACCTGACCTACACCACATACAGTGCAACTCCTCCTGTACCCCCACCCCTCCACCCATCACACACAAACAGTATTCCTTTACCGCAGTTTCTTTTTATAGATGTCAAATTGGCATAAAAGCGATTTCAAAACATGTCAGAGACACTTTTCCTTTAACAACAAACCTAGCGCTAGGCTCAGTTGATTAAATATTGGCAAGAGATTGCAATCTCGTAATGAATGAAATAATTGTACCTTACAGCGGATGACTGACAGATAAAATCTGGCTATGGCAAACTGAAAATAGAGCTGAACAACAACATGCTGTCAAAGTCTCCAAATCTGTGCGTCTGTGTGTGTGTGTGTGTGTGTGTGTGTGTGTGTGTGTGTGTGTGTGTGTGTGTGTGTGTGTGTGTGTGTGTGAAAAGCACAGTAAGAAATGGTGAAACGGCAGGAGAAAAGTAGAGAGAGACAGGGGGGTCTTAGTTAGTGTTGTTTAATTTGCTTCCCTCTTTTCCATCCATCCCTTGGTTTTTCTGACAGGTAATAAAGAGCAGGAGCTTTCCTGACAAGCCCATTTGAATTTGGATTGAATAATATGACTGTAGGGTTTCCCACATAATGCTCCGTCCAAGCGTGCAAAGGATCACCAACACCGCAGACAGTGGCAGCCCCTCTGCCTGCCAGTTATACAAGTTACTGAGTCATATAGGTGTGTGTGTGTGTGTGTGTGTGTGTGTGTGTATAGACGTGTAGTGCCCATCACTGCATCCATACAGACACACACATATAGACATAGGTGCTTGCATCATGGTAGTTAAAGCAACAAAAATAATGAATTCCAGTGACCAGCCACCATGTCGATCCAATATGCTAATCTCCACATCTGGGCCCAACCCCCCCCCCCCCCCGCCATTCTCTCACTTATTCCCTCTTCCTGCTTCTGCACCTCTCCAAGATCCCTTTATCCCAATTCCTCCTGTTGTCTTACCTCATCCACTGCTTCCTCCCTTCCTCCAGCCCCTCCCAGTGCTTTCCGAAGCTGCTGAAATCCCATTCCCCGTGGGGGAGGCTAAATTGAATTGGCGTGTTTATATGAACAACAAGACCGTTGCTTTAATATACCTTTGAGTTTATGCCTAATGCCTCCCTGCTAATACGCCTGGAGCCTCAACCCTCACTCAACACAAATCTCTTTTATAGTCACAAAAGAGAAAGAATAGAGAGAGATGAGGGTAAGAAATGCACTCTGGGGTGGCGCTTGTGTTTGTACGCAAGGAGAAGACAGAAGTGAGAAGCCCATTAATGCCTCGTTGTGACATATACATTTTAACTACTACTATCTGGAAGAACAAAATCATCCTTGTATATATATATATATATATATATATATATATATATATATATATATATATATATATTCAATTAAATTTTATTTATATAGTATAGACTCAGAACATGACCCCTGAGCAATTATTACATAAACAACGGCAGGTAAAAACTTCCCTAGAGGGAGAAAAACCTTAAGCCAAACAGTTGCAAGGAAAAACCTTTAAAAAGGGAAGAAACCTTGAGCAGGACCTGGATCATAAGGGGGGACTAAATGCCAGCTGGGTAAACCAGGAAAAGGGAGATCAGAAAGAAAGAATGAAGAACAGAGAGAGGAGAGACACAGACACACCATCAAAGGTACAAAAGACAAGATACATTAGTGTAACTATTCATCAGCAGCAGAACTAAGACTTCAATGTATATGTGACTGATACATGGTTAGTTGGTGATCTACAGAGACGACTATATAAACAGGTGTAGACAGCAGACACTGAGGTGGTCAGAGGGGGGGACTGCAGGTCAGGATGTCAGCAGGTATCCAACAGAGACATCTATACAGACAGGTGGAGGTAAACACTGGGATGGTCAGAGGGTGGGACTGAAGGACAGCATGGCTCTGGTCTACAAACATGTACAGAAGAGAACTACAAGAACAATGAAGCACAATTATACTTATAAGATACTTCTAATTAATAACTGAGTATTGAGCTGAAGAAGTGAAAGAGAAACAGAGGAGGTGAGGGCACCAGTCAGTGGATCATGTTGGTGTCCCCTTGCAGCAGGTCTACAGCAGCAGATCTAGGATGAAGGTGTGTGTGTGTAAGAGATATATATATATATATATATATATATATATATATATATATATATATATATATATATATATATATATATATATATATATATATATATATATATATATATATATATATATATATATATATATATATATATATATATATCTTACATACACTCTCTTCATTGCATGAATGAAAAAAAATGAGAAAGAAGAGGGTTTTTTTCCCTCTCAGATTTGAGAGTAATGCTGAATAAATATCCAGAGTTTTTGGTTAAGGGAGTCAGTCAAGCTCGTCGACTTGGCAAACATCCTCCATTTTCTCCCCGTCTCCCCCCTTTTCTCCCCCTTGTCCCCTTTCTCTCCAGCCCCTGTGTCACCCTACAAAAGGCCCACAGTACAAAGACAGAAAACAGGTCTGAGACAGTCAGCCCAATTACTATTGATCAGTCTGCACTCGAGGGGACAGAGATGCGCTCATGTGCACGCCCGCACACAGCCACACGTGCACATGCAGATCCAAGTCCAGTAGGATTAGCCGTTTGTCCCAGCTAAATTTTTTTTTCACAACAAATCTCTTAAAAACTGAATAATTATGATAAATTCTTGGGCTACACAATCCAAAAAACTAAAATTTAATACACGTTACGGAGTTCTAGTGAGAAAATCATTCTTTAAAAATATATATATATATGGATAAAAGATGAGAAGGCAATACAGATACTGACAATATGCAGTAGTGATGATGTGCCACCGGAGAAAGATCGATTTTGAAGTGTGTGACGACGTGAAGCGTTATCACAATAGCAAACTCAAACCATTAAAGTGCTGATGCCGCTTCATCATATTTCATCGTTTTTATTACTGTGCTTTATTTTTTTTTTTGACAATTTGTATTCGTTTCTGGGTCATATTATTTTTACATGTTAGGTTCATGATTTTATCTTTAAAAGAAATCATAATTCAAAGAAAAAAAGCAATACTTTTGCAGATTAGAATCCATAAAGGTTAAACATTTTAAGATAAAGACAGATTCATATGAGTTTCAACTGTTTGTTTTAAAACAACTGCAGACTCAAACTGAATGCATGTAATGGCTTGTATATATACTGTATATGAAATCAGTGTCAATTAAAATAAAATGAAAAAACATGCAGTTACAAAAGATATGATGACTTGCCAGCTTATCCACTAAAAATAGATAATAAAAATAAATAAATATGTAAAAAACAAAATTTTAAAAATTCTTAACCACTGTGTTAAGACAGAAAAATCCAAAAGCTGTTTAAGCACACACCAGCAGGTACATGCTCTCACACACACACACACACACACACACACACACACACACACACACACACACACACACACACACACACACACACACACACACACACACACACACACACACACACACACACACACACACACACACACACAGTGTGATGAACTCTGCATGTTGTCTGGAAGCCTGTGAAGAAATATCAATGACTAATCTCCCCAACGAGTAAGTAACTATCTCCTTCGCCCTGATTTTATCCCCAATAATTAAATTTCTCTCCCAATGCCGACTTTGGCTTTATCAGGCACTTGCCGCCAGAATCTCAGCATATCATTTAAACATAATCCACTGGATAAAGGCGGGGACTAGGTGTGCTAATGCACTGGCATGTCCGCAAGCAGGAACACGTGCATGTGCAAAGACTTTAACTTCATTTAAAGACACACAGCAATATAAAGTAGTTACACAGGCACATATAAACATATAAAAAATGTGAGTACAGGGACATTGATTGCTAAAACAGTGGGTTCAGTCCAGGAAAGCCTTTAACATGAATCTGGACACTGCAATCCTGGCAAAGCAACAGTCACGTAACATAGGCCTGGTTTTCCTGGTTTTGTCATATGGACTGGCTGGATATTCGAGTGAAGAAGACAGAGTTGGCATGAATGGAGGGAGAGAGGAGTGGGGCTGAACGAAGAAAAGTGTAGTGTGGGTACAGCTACACTCCCATGATGGATTTCTGCCACACCCCTTTGCACGTACTCGTGTGGGAGATCCTTGTGACACTCCCTGGATATTGATGACGCCAGAATTAGTCCGCATTTTATCGTGTGTGCATCAACAGCCAAGCCTAATTTGACAGTTTTTGACAGATATGTGTGACAAGACATCATGTGCCCGCATGGCTGTAACAGTTAAATATATTGGCAAAAAAAAGAAAATAAATGACCCAAAACCCTGATCAATCCAACTCACCTAACCCCTCATACTTGTCAGCATATTTGAATTGTTTTTAAAGACATACATATTCCACAAACGCCTTACAGGTGTATCATGCAAACAGTATTTGCATTTGTTTTCCATGATGACCGTTTAGTAAAGTGCCTAGATGCTGGTATTTAAGAGACTATTAAATGGCAATCTCTTATAGTCTAATGGGACCCTTAATTAGTGCTTTAATGGAAGCAGGTATGATGGTAAGGTCAAACTGATAGTTTAATCATGTTGTACACATGCAAAGAGCTCCGGCATCAACAGCAAAAGCAGTGACATAAAACACAATGTAAAAAAATAAATAAAATAAAAAATAACTCAACCAGTGACTTGACCCAAAGATCATATCAAGCTCTAAAAGAAGACTGAAGGTAAATGCAATGTGAGCATAAGAGAAATAAAGAAAATGAGGAAAAGGGAAGTAGTGTATTGAATGAAATTATTGCTGGTGCCAGTGAGGCCAGACCAGGCCCAGCTGGTCTCTGTCTGACGAGTGCCTTAATTAAGAGACATGGGGAGAAGCCTTGGAATGGCCACGTACACACTGCCAAAACCCTCTGGAGGGAAAACTGCTAAACAGGCACACTTGTGAGTCTGTGTGGTACACTGCCAAGAATCTCTCTCTCTCTAGCGCTCACACACACCGAGCCATCCTCTGGGACCTTGTGAAAAACATTGGCCAGCTATTATTAGGCAACTCTTTGCATACTGTATGCGTGTGTGTTTGGGGTTCTCCTCCTTATCCTGTTGACTGTTAAACTGAACTTCTGATTCCAAAACAGCTCTGGCCCTCTGCTAGTGGAGGTGGTGCCATGAGAAGAGGGTTTTAGCCGAGACGCGGAGGAAGGAAGAAAAAAAAAAAAAAAAAAAAAAAAAGGAGAGCAGACGGACACAAGGGAAGAAGGGGTGATTTTGTGGATCCATGACTGCCTTTGCACCCCTTCCCCTCCTTTGCTTGCGCTTTCTTCTCCTGTTCCTCATCCCAAAGTCGTATTAATATTAATACATTTGCTTCCAACCCCTCTCCTCCAACTCCTCCACAGCACAGCCCTTCAGCCTAAAAAATATCACCACCGTAGGCTACCAGTTAATAAAGCCCTTTCGACAAGCCCCAACCAGACAACAAACAACAAGAAAAGACAATAAAGGCAAAGTTCTTCAGTCAAATGAAAGAACAGAAATTAATACAGTCCCATAAGGCACTTCTCTGTCCCACTGCCCCCCCCCCCCCTAAAAAAAATAATTTGATTTCCTATTAAGTGATTGCTTATTATAATGATTATTATTAGTATTTGTAATCGACATTTTTCCCTCTCTTCTACTCTTTTCTCCTCTTCATTCCTTCCTTCCCAACAGTCTCCTAGAGACCATGACGGAATATGAAGATACACAAGGAAAAGAAATTAAAATCTGTTCGACAGTGAAAATCAGGTCAAAGAGACAACTTTGAATACGGTCTGGTCCAGTGTGAGATGAAAGTGTTGTCTCTAGCTTCATTTAATCATACACAGGTGTGCTACTGCATGTATTAGTCTGGATGACTCATCCTTTAGCTTCAGGGCACAAAGTCTGATCCAGGTCTCCTTGAAAAAAAAGAAAAAGAAAAAATAATCTTGCCCTCAATGGGATATCCTGGTTAAATAAAAGGTTCCAGTAGAAGATAGAAACAGGGATTCCCTACTCTTCCCACCCATCAGCCCCTCCCATATACACACATTTAACTACAGTAGGGACCCTCTGGTCTCCAGTTTATTACCACTTCCTTCAGGCTACGGTTACGGCAAAAGGGCAGTTTTTAGAACCCTTGCTATGAAAACAATAATTTAGTATTGAATCCAACATTTTGAAACTGCAAAAAAAAAAAAAAAAAAAAAAAAAAAAAAAAAAAAAAAAAAAAAAACCTAATAAAAACAGATTTTAAAACAATTTCAATCTTTTCTCTATTCGGAACTAAAGAGTCAGTGAAACCTCGTTCCATTGGGTCACAGCACGGTTATTGGGCTCACCTCAGGCGTGGTGAGGCTGACACCGGCTCCCAAACATACCCCACACTTTTGTCTTTAGATGCACACACCTTCACACTCCAACACACACACACACACACACACACACACACACACACACACACACACACACACACCTCTTCACTTTCACTCTAAAATGTCTTTTCATTTCTACAAAACAAATGATCAAACATAACTACTACAGGCTGTATTAAATTGAGTGTGTGTATGTATATATATATATATATATATATATATATATATATATATATATAAATGAATGATATACATCTAATAATGATATGATTATGGTATTGTAATAAATAAATATAAATAATGATTAAATAATAAAAAGAAAAAAAAATCTAATTCAAAGTCTTCCACTGTTTACTGAATGTTGGTTCAAAGATGGTGAGCACAAGTGTGTTAAGTTTCTTTAAGTGTGTGTTTTGTGATAGATAATATTTAAATGCTCCCCTTTAATCACTAACAGCCAGATTAATACAAATGAGCACCTGCAGCCACAACCGCAGATGTCTGTGGGTGTTGTAGTCAAAGTTTCCGGGAAAAAATAGCAACATTTTCATAGATTATTTTGACAAAGTTTACTTTCAAACAGGATGGCTTGTCCAAACCAGATGCAGACAAATGTGGTATATTATACATACACACACACACACACACACACACACACACACACACACACACACACACACACACACACACACACTATATATAAACATACATATATATATATATATATATAAACATACATATATGTATATACATATATGTATGTGTGTGTATGTATACACACACACACACACACACACACACACACACACACACAAAACGTGCAAATAATTCTTTTGCTGTGTGAAGTACAAAAAGAAAAAGCTACTATGAATAATAAAAACATAATTCAATTTTTCTTCATATCTAGGTTATGAAAACATTTCTTTATCCATTAAACATATTTATTTTTTTTTATTTAATTTATCCTTTGAATAAAATTAAAAAAAATCTAATTTACAAAAAAACCCAAAAAAACTGATTTGTTTTATGCTTTTAAAAAGAAAAAACTTATTCATATCTGACATGGTGCAAAAAGTTCTTTAGTTAATTTTTTTTTAAAACAGCTGAAACCAGGTTTGAAGATTTGTGCAGAGACCTCTCTCTGGTCTCTGGTATATGAGAAAGTTCAAGAGAAGAAATCTTCATATGCACACAGAGGAGGTTCGCCAGGACGGAGCCGGATATGAATCTGTGCAGACTCGACTCCAGTCCTGTTCAGCCACTGTGAGATCTCAGCAGAAGCACAAACCCTCTGTGACAGGCCGACACCGTGGCCGATGCTGTTTAAGGCCTGTCTCATCTGTTTAAGCTTTCCCGCTCTCATCTGTTTCTCTCATCATCTGATGCTGAACTCCATGTTTGTCCATAGAGATATCATTGGGATATAAACACAATTCCACCAGTCTGATTTGACTTTCTACTGCTCCCTAATGTTTTCAGAAAAACATTGAGCTAAAGAGTACTGTGTGTAATTTTAAGAATGAAGGCCACTGAATACACAATGTAATGTAAATTTTCTTTTTAAATGTAGTTGTCATTAATGTTTGCATAATAACAGCCATTTTAAGTGAAAGATTTCATAGGATTATATTGTTATCTTGTAAGATATATAGATGCACAACTGAAGATTAGAAAGTAAAAGTTAAATAACTTCTTGATATAAGTCAGCAGGAATCAAGACCTTTACCAAATATCACATTATTACAAAACATCTGCAATTTATTCGATTTCCGCTCACAAAAAACTGCTGTCATCAAATGACTAATCATGCCTTTTTTAAATGAACCCATAAACCTTTCAGCTCAAATTTTTACTATTTATTTCCCCTGCTTTAAAATAAGGCCTATCTAATTTGCATATCTTCTGTAAAAACTGGATAATACAAGTCAAAATATGGCACGGTGATTTCATGGTGTGTGTACGTTCGTGTGAATGTGCCTGTTCAAACACACTGTGTGGTAGCGTGGTAGTGTGGGTGTGGCGTTACACCTCGTGTGGCACTGGGCAGCCAAGATAAGAGCTGATCCTATCCACGTTTCCCTTCTGCAGTGCCTGCCCGCCCACCCACACAAACACAGCCACACACACTCAAACACCTACCGCAGTACCCAGCATGCCACTGTAATCGCATTTTACAATCTCGATCCTAGGCGCATAAAGCTGTCCTCACATATGGAATCAGAGCCATAAACACAAGAGTCGCCAGTGAAGTCCACATTTTAACCTCCTGGCATGTGGCGCCCGGCGGAGGTCTCTGAAAGGAACCGTAGGCCCAAAGTAGCATCATTCAAGTCACTCCAGCACACACATGAGAAGAGAAGAGAAGAGAAGAGAAGAGAAGAGAAGAGAAGAGAGAAGAGAAGAAGAGAAGAGAAGAGAAGAGAAGAGAAGAGAAGAGAGAAGAGAAGAGAAGAGAAGAGAAGAGAAGAGAAGAGAAGAGAAGAGAAGAGAAGAGAAGAGAAGAGAAGAGCTTACCTTCCTCCTCTTGTCAGACAGAGAGTTAACCTCTGGGTACAAACACACAAATACAATCCCTTCCCTCGAATCCATCAAGACTTTCATTGAAGCACACAAAGTAACACACACTCAGGCACACTTTGATGTGATCGGCCACCCCGATAGCAAGCCCGAGTTGACTCTCTAAGCCTCAAACAAAGTTTGGTGTGCACTGACCAAGACTGAGGGGGACAAAAAAAATTGCAAAGAGAACTGGGGGGAGCAACCGATAGGAGGAGGAAAAAAAAAAAAAGTGTGGCCACAGAGTGAAGTTTGGCTACGCTCCATTCAGGTTTAGCTTCAGCCCACCCCGCCCACACCAGAGATCCTTTCTCAGGGACGTGCACGCACACCTTTTCTGGGTGGGAGAAGCAGCGCCGAGCTTAATTTTGGGAAGCCCTGTTTTCTGTCTCCTGTTCCGTCTGGTTGCTGCTGCTTAGCTGCCGAGCGGGCAGGCAGGCAGCCCTGGCTTATCCCCCTTTTCTCTACTATCTTTTCTCACTTACTCATCCAATGCCCTTACAGATCCACCCAGCGACAGGTGCCAGTTAGCCACTGGGGCAATGCTGTCCATGTGTCACTACATTTAATCAAAATAGATATATATATGATCTGGGGGGGGGGGGTCAGATAGTTAAAAAATGTCAACAAATAACGCCATATATATATATATGAGAGATGGTAAGTAAGAGGATGAAACGCTTCCATTTTTTACAGGTGAGAGATGAGGGCTAAGTGTATTGGATGTGATTAGATGGTGGTGCTGAGACCAGCTTTAGGCGCGCAAACACTATTAGTAACTGGAGTACAAACCTGTTACACGTTCACTCACGAAAAAGCCAGCTTGCAACAGCTTGTGTGTGGGTCTGACATCAGTCTGACTTGAATAGGTTTGAAGTCCTAAACTGGTTAAGATTTTACACTTAATAAGATTGTTTTTTGGATAAACAGAACCATTGTCGATAATTATCCAGACTCCTTCTAGGTGCTTTGAATCTCAGCATGTTAAAGATCATTCTTTCTTCCTTTCCTTTCTGCATGGAAAAAGCCTGTTACAATGACAATGATTACATAACTGCACACTTATATTTTAAACAGTTAAAATAAATTAACAGAAATGTTTTATTACTTATTTTGACCCATTTTCCCGCCTTTTGCTCTGCTTTGCTTTATAACCATCAGCTGCCCATCTCAGAGCACTTTATTTACTTTCCCAAATGTTTTTTTAATTTGTTATCATCATGACCAATGTTCAGTTATAGTCCCATAAAGTTTCAGGGAGAGCAGATTCAGAGATGCATTTCTGACCCAAAACGCTAAAATCTGACATTTTCCACAACTGGCAAGAGATGGTCATCCAGGAAATTCAATCTGACGATTTAGCCCATAATTGCTTTGGGCTTTTCCTACTAATTTGTTTTGTTTCAAAAACGCAAACTCCAGTTTCCTTCTACAGTTCCTCCAACTCTCTGACTTAATAAACTTATCCTGCTCTTTCATCTGACTGGCTACTTAGATACCTTATGAAAGGTCGCTCTTTTTACATTCAGCAATATTAGTGCCATCTCTGGAAACGGCAGCTTTGCATAACGAGAGCTCCAGCATAAAATAACGCCACATGGCCAAGACAGTAACAATGTTGGATAGCCAGCTCAGTGATCCACTCACATCCCACCGCTTCTCCAACTCCGGACTCAGAAGTGGAACAATGCAAATAAGTACTGTCCAACTTCCTGTGCTGGTTTTTTGAATAAAGAAGAATGGGATTTTATTGGCAAAAATGTGCGTGGTATTGGACGACGCATATACTCAAAACTCGCAGGTCTTTATGAACAAATCTCTGAACAGTTCCAATGCTGGAATCAGAATCATAACAACTCTACTAAAACAACAAGCTGTTTTACAAAGGTCATTCCCACTCAGAGGTCCAGGCATCCATTGCATTACAGATCACACAGTCACAACAAAGAGTTTAGTTTCAGGCTAAATTAAAAAAAAAATGCTGATTTAACATAAAGCACAAAATTAGACTATTCTGCACTGAAGACACAGATATAAAACATTTCCATCTAATTTCTTAAGAATTAAAAAGGCTTATTTAATTTGAAAAACATTTTCAAAGAATAGTTAAAAAACAAACTCCGCAGCCGAGCAGCGTTCTACAAGCCCCTCGAGTGGTCGTTGGACTAGAGGGGTCCTATACGAGCATATTGTCTTGTTTACAACAACAAGACTGACTGAAAAAAAAAAAAAAAACACTACAGCAGATAAACTTGAGGTTATGGTGGTGCACACAGTACTAAAGCATATACATGAAGCTCTGGATCCTTTTGAAGATGAACTCAAAGTTGTTTGTTTGGAAATTTTAACAATAACAGAAGCACATTTTGGCATTTTTCCAAGATGAAAACACAATTCGCTCAGACCAGCTTTAGCTTCGTCAGTAATAAAGAATCGGAGAGCAGTTCAAGACTACTGAGCCTCATCCCTTAATTTCCTTGCCTTTATTTCCCTTTTTTTTTTTACAAAGCCCTCCCCCATTCCTCTCACTTTAAGACTCCTTCCTAACCACACCCATAAACCCCCCCAATGTGCAGACATGAGGTCAAGCTCCAAAGATCACAGAGAGAAGCCAGACAAGAGACAGAAAGACAGAGACCTAAAATCCTCCTTTCCTCCCAAAACCAGGCCAAGACCTCGAGCCTTCCCACCAGCTCCAGACCCCCTCCTTTAGCAGAGTTGTGTGTAGAGGAGGCAGTGAGCACTCTTGCAGAAACATCAGCCCAGGGAAATTCAAATGAGGAAGAAATGTGAGAGAGGCAAAGAGAAAGAGAGAACTAGAGAGAGGGAGAGCAGGAGCACAATAGTGAGAAAATAGGATAAAAGAATGAGATGGGAGAGAGTTAGGTAGGCGGGAGGAGGGAGCTGAAGAGGTTGCTGAGGCTGCAGGTTAAGATAATGTGAAGATCTGAAGAGATTCACAGGAAACATTTTTATTCAGTTTCTGATTACTCCCATCTGTCCCAGCCTCCCCTCCCTCTCATCCCGCAATGTTTTTCCGTTTGTTTGTTTGTTCTTGGCATTAGTGTTATGACTGTTGGTATCCACGTGTATGTACACATGCATGCTGATTAGAAACGGAATATTTTATAAATAGAAATATTCGCCCTTGCAAAAGCCTGCACACACATATTAATACATAATGCACAGAAGAATACTTAAGATGCATCAGAGAGGCGGGCAACTGGGCCAACACTGCCGGGAATGCTAAGAGCTGACAAGTTGGTAAACATGCTGACACAGATGGCGCGCACAGAAAACAGGTCTTCACAGTTTCGGCCAATACCCTGCCTGCTCCCTAATAACGCATGGCAGGTAGACTGAGTGCTCTGAATGAAACGGGCCGCACAAAAATACTCACCGATTCCAATCTCCTGGACACACGCACAATCCCGTGCACAAAAATTCTCATCTAAATATCCACATTTTATTCATCACGTCCAGTCCACACACCATACGCAGTTAAATGAAACCACATAAAACCTCTGACTCACCTGTGTTGTTGTCAGACCCCCCTTCCAGGTTGAGTGAAATGGTTTGGTCTCCATCCTGATTCCCTTGACCCAGGATCATCCAGTTCTCCAGACCATCCAAGTCAGATGAATCAGAGTCAGATTCGGATTCCGACTCCTCTGAATCGGAGTCTGAACTGCTGGACACCACAGTCACTGGCTCACCCAGATATCGTTCCCTCTGCCTCGTTCCCTAGATGACCAAACAACCACATATTAGCTCAATGAAAGGTTCATATTTGCCACTTTCCTAAAATAAATCAGACCACCGCTGATCCAGCTAAACGTGTTAGACCTTTGTTAAACATTATCACCTCATTCCCTGATTTCCTGCATTATACTTCTGAACAACGCTCGGCTAGAGCAGCTAGTCATTCACTTGCACCGCTGCATGCTCTGCTGATTGCTGCAGGTCAAACATTACAGCAGTAATCAGTAAACTGGAACTGAGCTCTGGGCCCCAGCCTGACACAGTAGCAGCTACTACAGAAAAGAAAAGATAAAATATTGTTTTAGTTCATTTGACGCCTGCCACCAACCTTAATATTTCTGCTGAACAGTCAAAAGCAAAACAGCTGCGTGTCCTGCTCTATACTCCTGCACAAAGGCTAAAACAATACAACAGAGAATCTGAGGTGTTTGACTGGCCTCCAATCTCCATAGTAACATATCTGATGTGGTCTAATGGCATCTGTGGGAAGCAAGACCAGTCCACAAAAACCCAACTCCATAACCCGCATGGACACCTCAAAAGATTTACAATACACTACAATATTTTTTTCCTATCAAACCTTTTAGATTTCTTATAAAACACCATTTATGTTCAATTTGAGAATAGTTAAGTATTACTAAATTAAAATGAACTGAATCAAAATCATCTCAGTTTCTCCTCTACCTGCTGTGCCAGGGAGGACGTCTGCGGTCGCTTCAAACTTCGACCTTTCGAGGTGCAGATCCCATCACCATCACCATCATCATCATCATTATCACCACCATCATCATCCTCGGAGATGGAAATGACATCAGGGCTGGAGTCGATCACTATGACCTCCTCAAACAATGATGGCAATAACTTCTGAGCTTTAGGTTCACTCTTCCTTTTCTCCACCTTCTTCTTTCGGTGCTGCCGGAGGATGTCGTTAACGGGTGATGGAGACTTGCCGTCTTTTGTATATTCCACTTCACTGTCCCCGTCTGTGGTTTTCTCAAGTACCTTGTCTTGCAACGCATCCTGGCCCTTTCTGCCAGGCTCCTGCTCCTCTTCGTCCTCCAGCTCCTCCATATCCCCGGCGTTGGAGGAGTAGTGGAGCTGACTGTAGAGGTGGAACTCCAGCTCGCTGTTGACCTCTGACCCTTCAGAGTCTCCTTCATCTTCTCGGTAGAGATCATCCTCCAGCTTCTCCCGGTCCTGGTAGGCACTATACATCACCTCAAAGCACGCTCAGAACAAACAGACGCGCATGCACACACTGCACCGATGTCCAGACTGTCACATCTGGAGGGCTGAAACTGCAAAGACAAAAAAAACACACAGAAAACAAAGGCATTATGGCCATCAAAGCTACTTAAATCTTGAAATCACTTCATAATTTTGTAGGGGTACAACTGCTTGGAAATGTAGGTTCCTTTTCAGCCTACAACCCCAAATAAGAAAATAGGGATGGCATTTAAAAATTAAATCAAAACAAGAACAGTTTTGGATTTCTTTGGAGCCAATATGAACCAAAGATATGTTTTGTTTTGGTTTTTTCCCCCAAGTCAACAATTTCATTTCTAAATATATATTGATTTTTGTACACCAGCCCTTCACCGAATTACAAAAATGACAAAAGCAACTGCCATTCCTTCAGAGAAAGGTCATACTGTTTTTGCAGGATATTCTTTTGTCCCTCCAAAATGTCTCCACATATTCTCAGCTGAGGACAGCTGTGAACTGTAGACATTAAAATATTCCACCCTTACCCTCTTCTTCCTCATCCATGACTTTGTCATGTATGCAAATGTAATTTTGGCTTCTTGAAAAACGTTTGGACGTCTGAAAGATATGTTGTATTTTAGAGCAACAGTATGAGTTGCTCTAAAATACAAGTGTACCTTTCTTCATAACATCTGCCATCACAGTAGTGTAGGTTATCTTGGTCAGGAGATTTTTTGCAACGATATGGTTTGAAAATTTTAAAACAACAATTAGTGCAATTTTTTTAAACTTGGTATTCAATTCATTTGCAACAACCTGTCCGGGGTGCACTTTGCCTCTCACCCTGTGATACCTGGGAAAGACTTGAGCCTGTTTTTGACCCTGAACAGGATAAAACAGGGCTAATGTTATAACTAGCCCTGTTTCTAATAGCCCAATATCTAATTCCAGTAGCTCTCCCTTTATTCACTATGCAATACTTTAAGAAACACAGCTGAAATACATTTCTTCTGGGGCAAGACCCACATTAATTCGGTGATTTTCATTGCTGCATATTAACTGTACTGTTGTCGGTGTTGCTTTTACAGATGTTGACACATGTTCACTGTGTTGCCTCAGGGAGTAGCAAAATACTCCAACATAATCAGTTTTGAACTGCACAAATAATTGTGGCCTCTACAATTTGCTAATTGCATCAGGTAATATTGCAAACTCTATTAAAAATCTTTTAATCTCTAATCCCTATGAAGCAGGTATGAAAAAAAGGATCAAGGGATGCAACTTTTTAATGATTTGGGATTGTAATATTCTTTTCAGACACGGACTGCTTTCCATTATTATGATGGTAGCTGATCATGTCTGAATGAGCATCTCTGATTTTCTGTATTAAGTTGCATGAGTAGTCTGTGTCAGAGCCAGTATCATGTATGCATAACTTTCAAAAGAGCTCAGGTTTGATGTGCATGCAGTCTCAAACACCAATTAAACATCAACGAGTACGTAAGAGTCCTTTTCAAAACCAGCTATTCAACAATCTATAATACTGTGAAATAAAACTTATTTTATCCAATTGTAGTTTCTAATACGCACCGTGTCGCAGCTCTGATGTCCCTGCAGTTTGCCGCCTGCGTCTACGTCTACATCTTGTGACTGCTGTTGCTTTCAAACCCGGGACAGAAGACGGATGGTTTCCGGTTATGTACCTGATGTCAGCTGCTCTGATACCACAGCTTCGTTCAGAAACTATGCGATTGGAAAAGCAAAACTGCACATCAAACTTGCATATTCCTGTCTTAATAAATTTATCACTTATAATCCTCACCTTGGAAAATATACCAAACCCAATTAATCCAGCTAGTAAGTCTGCTTATCATCTGGGAATAACCGTGAGTTTTGCTGCTCTCTCACATAACCATCACCTCTACCATCTGCAGCACAGAAATGGATGCAAGCCAACTTCAATTACAAGACTTACTTCTTGTTCTGAAAACCTCAAGGCCTTGTTAAGAAAACCGAGAGTGCATGGTTAAGCCGCACTAAGACTTTAACCTATAGCCGTTTTCATCACAACCGTGCTGAATGAATCAAATTATACCAACTATCTGGTGCTGATTTCAACAAACACTTAACGGGACAAAATCCAGCTCTCAGATGTGTCAGAAAGTGTTAAATCTTCTAATTACTACTCTGCAAAACGCTGTTAATTTTCTCAAATCCTGTCACCATTTTTTTTCAAACACTCACACAGACACACACACAATGGACGCAGAAGGCGCACCGGCCCATTGCTCTGTCCAGTCCTGCGTGTCTGTGCCATGATGGCTGGAGATGATTGGCTCCCAGGCCACACACACTGTATAAACGCCACGCTACACAGTCACAAGCCGGCCACCGGGGATTAGAGGCACAGAAAGCTGAGTCTTACAAGCTGGTGAGAGGCGACAGTTATGTCTTTAAAGTTTAGCACCGAACGAGGAATGGGAGGTGACAAATGACCTGACTTTGTTTTAGAGTGGAGGAATTTGATGTACTTGACTTAAACCCCTAGAAAAGTCACTGCCAAGTGACAAAAGGTGATTTCATTTAAATCTGCCTATTTGAAGCTCAGGAGCATCTGGACCGTTCTTGATTAACACTGCCAGACTCTTGCGTTAGTTTTTCTTCATCTATTATGGCGGGACAACAACCTCTGCGCATGAGCCAAAGAGCGTTTTATCTATTGTAGAGAACATTTTGACATGTTAAATACATACAAGCACAAGTCTAAATTACAACCCTGCTGGTGGCTGAATTTACTTTGGATAAAAAGTTATAGATGGTGACTGTACTGCAAAAATGCTTTGGTGATAATCGCTGAAATCTTCAGTCTCCAGATGTGGAAATGTGATTATACCTAGAAGAACAAGCCATTTTCTGTTGCTATGATCGAAGTAGAGAAAGCTTGTCAAAACAATTCCAATACATTTCAATCGCAAATTACTGCATATCAATCTCTATAGAAAGAAACATTACAACAGTGTTCAGTCACACCACAGAGTATGAAGAGACTATTAAAAGACTTGCAAAAATGATGAAAGCATCTCAGTGCCTAAAATCTATGATCACAGCCAAGGAAAACTCCCTTCAGGACGTAAATGTTGGAAGGGTTGTCCGGCCTCAGACAGGAATAACGAGGAGATGGAAAACATGCCTCTATGGAGCAGCTTTGGTAGAGGGGAGCGGCCCACGGCAGCACTGGCTGCTCACTGAGAAAAAAGTGAAAACGATACATGATACATTAGAGCAGGGGTGAGCAATCCTGGTCCTGGAGGGCCGGTCTCCTTCATGTTTTAGATGTTTCCCTGCTTCACTGCACCCTGATACAAATGAACAGACTTGTGCAGACCTTGATCACAAGCTGATGATGACCATTATTTAAAATCAGGTGTGTTAAAGTGGGGAAACATCTAAAACATGCATGACAGCGGCCCTCGAGGACTAGGATTGCCCACTCTGGCATTACAGTCTCCAATAGGATCTAAAAAAGTGGCTAGATTTGTCCCTAAAGAGGTTTTACATCAAAGTCGCTAAGCTGGCAAAACTGCTGCGGTGCCGGCAGGCCTGCTCAGCGAAGGAATGACGCTGGCGTAAAGGCACTTTGTCATACATTAAGAGAGAAGGCAAAAAAAATGCAATTCTTGGGTGTGTTGAGGAGCGTTTGAGAAACTCTAGATGTATGTACGTAATAAAAATGGGAGCGTTTCTTTCTTTCATACCTGCCGCTTGTAAAATAGAATCCAGAAGAATCACTGCCAATTGGAAAAGAGATTGCAGGTGTGAACTGAGGTTGTGATTTTTCAATGATTTATTGTGCAGCCCTAACTCCATGTTTAATATGTTGAAATGTTTACGCTCAGATTAGGATTTTACAAAGAAAGCACAGCATCTTTAGGGATCTATGATTTCAGAAAAATAAATTATTAGCTGATTTGGGAGGACAATTTTTTTTTTTTTTTTTTAAACTCGGTCCAATTAGTAAATTTAACGAGAGGAAAAGATCTGATGGATAAACGAAAGAAGACGAAATTGTTTGTTGGTGGGTATGTCATCTTTTAAAACAGTCCATGTTGCACTCATCATCTCATTTGCTGTCCATTACTGGCAGGACCCCAGTACGGGCCCATGTCTGCCTGACTGGAAATGAGCCCAAAAACAGTCCAACACCAGCGCTAACCCACCAGTCTGGTTTAGACTGAATCGGTGGTGGTGTTTGCAAAGCACGTTCAGCAAGGATTCTCAGAAGATGAAAGATGGCAGGTTTTAACACAACCGGTCTTATATCTCGTGTGAAACTTTGTTATTGCGGCAAAACTATATTGAAATAATAAAAAGCAGCAGCAAGCAGCTGAAGGCTGAAAACAATAACACGGACCATCGATGCTCCAAAAACGTTTTCTAGAGGCAGCAAAGACGCTGAAGCCATAAATGACAGCGATGGAACTCACAGCGCTTACTGATACTTGTCTAAACACATTTTATTGAAGATGCTTTCTTTATTGTTTATTTGGTTGATAAACTACCATGCTTTTAATTAATTACATACTTTAAAAATATTTGACTTAACCAATACAAATATCTACCTCCTCATCACATATTATTCATAAAATATTTAAATACTGTTATTTGCACATAAAACAGTCATAATTCTGTTAAACCCTTTTTAGGGGATGCACTTATTGTGTGATTTGACGTATCTGTACATTTAATTTAATTAATTCATATGTAAAATATTTAGATTATGTATGGAAGAGTATTAGATAAAGAAAAACAAGAAAATACAATTCTGGGAAAAAATAAGTCAAAATTCTGACTTTTTTACTCAGAATTATGTTTTTCTTCAGTGGCGCTAAAACACTTCCCTACAAGTGCTACCATTTTTTTTCATAATCCAGCCATCCAGTTTTTAATAATACACAACTTAAACTAATATACTCCTAGATTCTTTATGAACAATTACAGGAGATTTTTGTTTCAACCACTTCACACATGTCAATACAGTTATTTATTGTTTACAGAATATTCTTGTGCTTTACTCACACATAAAAGAAAGTAATGATCATTTAAAGAGCCAGGACTGTTGTTTTCTCTTGTAGTTTGGCCAGTGCCTCTCAAATATTATTATATCGAGTATGTATGACTATTAATTTAAATATAAAACATGAACCGAGCAGTTACGTCCATCAGCCATGAGGAAGCTGTTAACTGGCAGGTTATTGGTATTAGGTTTAGAGTTCGAGCATCCCTAGTTATCGATTATATCACAACAATACAAGCACAAAGTAGATGAGAAACAGTAATTAAACATAAATGAGCGGCTCTACTGTCCCGTTTCATCCCGGCGGTGTAAATGTGCAGCCAGCAGCCAACGTTTGGAGGTTCAATGTGGCTGTTTTTTAACTTGACGTTAAGTGATGACATGCCAGATGCTCGCATACGAAAATATAGACACAAAACGAGGTGGACACCACCTCGTTACAAGTAAACCAACGTGAATCTTTGTTTTGTAAAAAGCTACGCGGCCGAGTTAGCTCGGCGTTAGCCTCGACGGGCTAACCGCTAGCGGACTAACGGACGACGGCGTCCGTCCGGGGACTTTAAAACACGCAAACTGCGGCTCGGCCGCAGGACTGCAGGGAACTGGGACTGAGTCGTTAGTTTGTGCCCACCTCGAGTGGTTTTTGTCGGTTCTGCGGAGTTCGTTTAGCATCTGCCCCGCTGCAGTTGCACGTGTTTACCTGCAGCCGGCCGGATGTAAACAGTTGAGCACCTGAGGCTCCAACACGCTCGAAAGGAGTCAAACGCGCGGAGCTGGGCCGTCCCCGCTCAGAGCCAGCGCTAAGTGCGTTTCACGTTGACTGTCGGGTGGCAGGAGCTCACCTTTACGGAGTAACTGGAGGGTTTTTAGGGATCATCCGCGTTCCGGCAGCAGGGGAAACCGACTATCAACTTCCGGGGTCGTCTGAGGAAAATAAGTTGGCCGACCGTAACGTTTCACTCCGTCGAGCCAAGGCGCACGAGCTGCAAATGGCAGAAAAACCAGTAGGTTGCAAACGTGACCAAACACACTCTTTGCTTTTCTTCCCAACGTCTTTTGCAGGCCTGTGCCAGTTCATTTTAAAATACCCGAGGTATTTGCTCGACACAGAATCACAACCATTATTTTCTATCAACTGCAGTCAAAATGTTAAGTTATTTTATGTCTGCAGACACAGTTATGCAATAAACCAGCTTGTCAAAGGAAGTTGGAGCATACTTTCAAGATCTTTCTGTTAAAAAAAAGAAACTGTTTCAATAAAGTATGCTGTAGAAGAAATATCCTTTTTTGCGATAAAATGTTTTGAGATGTCAGTTTTTGTACTTCTCAGAAACACTTTGTTAAGTTGATTATGAGACAGACTAAGAAACTTTTCTCTAGACTAGTCTTCTATAAATAATCAAATGAGACCTTCAGTTGTAGACCTCTATGCTCAACATTGGACAGTCTGATGACTTACCCACAAATTTACAAAATATAGCACAAAACTCTGCTTTTGATGTAAATTTGACGCAAGATTCTTGGGAGAACAGGAAAAGTGGTGCAAACATTACAGAGCATTAAATCAGCTTGAAGGACATATTAAAGACATATTTTTCTTTAAATGGATATCTAGTCCAAGTCTGTCTGGCGAACTGCCTTCTATTACCATTTTTTCTTTCGTTTCCCCTTTGTTGTCAGCTTTCTACTGTCACTATACAATACATAAATTTGAAAAAATAAACACTTGTAAAAACAGAAAATCTGTAATACCAGCTGAACTGTTATGTAAAAATATTGCCAGCTTTTGGTGGAAACTGAAATTACATTATGAGAAACTGATTACACAATGTCGTTTCAAAAGATGGCATTAAATAGTTAAACAGGATGCTTCTTTTTCAAGAAATCTTATTTCTTTCTGCAGACAAAAGATTTGGTAGGCTCCCACATGTTCTTAATACCACAGACCAATTTCGATTTGATAAACGCTTCTTCAATAACGTACAAATATTAGCTATTAAACGTCAGAAAGTGTGCTTGTTTGAGTGCCTCAGATGGACCTTCGGGGCTGTGCTATTATGGCGTGTTGATGGGAATGTAAATCTATATGTAAATGTAATTCAACATCCAGGCTATCATCATCAGTCATATTTATAACAGGTAGACTACAGCAAAACTAGGCAATCCTGTTTCTCATGCAGACTTGCGTAACATTTACAACCATCTTTTCCCCCGTTTTTATATTATGAGGATAACTGTGAACTCTGTATATCCAGCTTCAGCTGTCGCCACCATGATAATGGTGAGCAAATGGCGTTACGATAGGGAATCAGCCGGTGAATGCCATCTGATTCCAGAGGTTTCTCCATGCGTGTTATCACAGGAAAGGCCATCACAGATCTGGATTGTTTCCTTCCAAAGGTTAGGCTGTAACTCGTGTCACAACAGTATCATAGTTTTTAGCTCATGTATACATTTCACACACACACACAAAGACGCACACATACACACTTAATATCCTGCATCTGTTTTGTTTTTGGGCCTCTCTCCCTCCCATGCTTCCCATATCTCTTTGAATTGATGCAGGTTTGGGATGCCTCACTGCCTCTGGGAAATTGTGATGTGTCTGCCTGATTTGTAGTTCCATGCATTTGTTGGTATTTACCATTATTATTAAAAAAAAAATGAAAAAAGAAAGAAAGAAAAGATGGAGGAGACTGGCTGAATGGAGGCATTTGGTTCAGCGGTTCATCTCCACAGTAGTGGTGTCCAGACCAGTGGTGTGTTGAAGATGGATGGAGTGTCCGGGGCGGGGATTTAAAGTCCGCTGATTTCCAATCATACATTCCAGAGTGGACGGTTCTGCCTGATGAATGATCCTTATTGAGAAGAAGGAGTTAAAAGAAGCATGTCATTGCTCTCATTTGATGCTGTTTTTATGTACCTTTGTGGCTTCTTCTCTCATTTGGCTCCAGACACAACAGCAACACTCTCTGAAGTGTTTTATCAAAGCAGGAATTTCATCAGTCGCTCAGGTGGATTGGAAATATTCTCCAACTGATGGTCATTTGTGAGGAGAAATGACTGTCAGGGGTTTTAAAAAAACAAAACAAAAAAAACCCCCAAAACATTCCCTTTTCTGCTTGACTTAGGTCAGTGTGATGGTCTACCCGGCATTTTCACTGAAATTCACAAAATTCAGCACAACATTTTTTGCTTTTGGTGGTGAAATGTGACACAGTTTACAAAATAAATTGCAATTATTAAAGAGCATTACAGCGGCAAAAATAATCACTAATTGTATCATTGATCACAGCGACTGTTATTTTCATATTTGATTAATTGTATGGGTTTGAAACAAACAAACATTACATTACCCTCACGGTATTTGCTTCAGAGCCAACAGATTATTTTTACAGACTGACAGTGGAGCCTAAGGACTAAAAAAAACATGCTCAAATGTCCGGGGTGCTTCACATTTAACTGGTCATTTAACTCCTTTAAGTTTAGTAGGTACTCTGCGGTTCCTCCTTGTCACTGTATGTAAATAAACACATGCACACAGTCTGAACCAACCCAACAAGGCAGGAGGGACCTGCCCTGGATCAGCGCTTCTGAACAAAAATGGCCGTCGTGCACCACCCAAATGGGGCTCTCTGAGCCGGAGACGTTCAGCACTCCGCCGAATCCCCACACTGAGCGTTTGAGCATTCCCAGTCACCTTAATATACTGTAGGTGTTGCATTTTCATTAATTTGAACAGACATCGCAGCATCAAATAGCTTTGCGGGATCAGAAACTGATGACTGGTGAATTAAAGAGATTCAGTAGATTCGTGAGTTAATATGCCAAGTGGAGCATGAATCAGTGGCACAGCTCACAAGCCGGAGGAGACAAATGATGAAGCACAACCAGGGGAGAACAAGCGTTTGTCAAGAGGGGAATGTTTTCAATTTTTAACAAATATAGGTTGCTGTTTTTCACTGGTATGTTTAATGAACCCTCTCTTTTGACCCTTTTTCAAACATGGTTGTGACACTGTTGTGAATTAAGAAACCTCCCGAGGATGAAATAATTAGACTTAATGTATGGATTTTTCATTCCATTTCTTTAAGTGAGCAATTAAATCTTATCGCTTGCTGCATAAAAGAAAAGAAAAACCCTAATTAATTCTGTTATTTGCCCTCAGTTATGGAGTTTGACATGCCTACAAAAGTCTGAGGTGCAGGATGAGAGGAATGGGAGAATGATAATAAAATCCAAGTCTGCTGGATGAAGGTATTTACCATCGATGGCACGATACAGAAAAGTTGAGAATCATTGTCAGTGACTTTAGGTCAACAGAAAACCCCACAGTTTGTGCAGTTGAGACGATCTCTTTTGGTCAGTAGATTTTAGGCAAGTGTGGAAAATCTTTCTATTTTAAAACAATTTTATTTCTATTTTATTTCCACTCCATGTGAAACAGCACACATCCCACAAGAAACACCATTTGTGAAGCGCCACGATAAAGTGTCTGGTCCATGCTCCCATCAGGAGAAAGACAACAGAACACACCCGATTTTCTGTCTGGACCAAGCAACTTGTGCCTGTGAGGATTAAATTTGTGAAGAGAAGCTCTACACACACACACACACACACACACACACACACACACACACACACGTCATCACAGCACGAAGCTGCAGAGCCTCTTTTTCAGCTGTGAGTAGAAAACCACATTGACAGGAACCTTGTCCAGTGGTCACGCTGAAATCTTTACCTTTACATACAAATAGCCCAGTGCCGTGTTGTGTCACATAATGTTTCATGGACAAATAATGTGTCCCAATTTCTCAATCCACACTGCAGCCTAAGCCATTGTAGCCTCTATAAGCGCAACATCACAGAGGCACCGTAGCTGCAAAAAGCAAACCCTGTGTCGCGACAGTAAAGTGGCGGCCTGAGTTAAATCTCGGGGATATAAACGTAAGCCCAGCCGAGCTCTGTGGCCCTGAGTGTTCGGAGGAAAGCAAAAGGCAAGCACATAAGCACTGGAGACAAGTTTCTATCAGTGTTTGTAGAGGTTTCTGTCTTAATGTAAATCAATCCAATCTAAAGTAATAATATTACAAGCCCACTGAAACATTATTTCAGACCTTGATTTGCAGAATTTCTGGGACTTTAAATTGAAGCTTCTGGGAAAAACAGTTAGGATGTTCACATTTGTGGACAAATTTTAATTACTATTATTGCTATTTTAAATTTGTTAAGTTAAGTTAGACATTTTTCACAGTTATGAAGAAAGATATGAGACAGAAATGATAGCAACAAATATGGAGGGACAAAAATCAATAGGGAAAAAAAAAGATTAATAAATGAGTCCAGGAAATCTTTATGACTTTTATGCCTAAAGAAAATTAATGTTGGTGAGACATCTGTGCCTGACAGTAAACGAAGCACACAACAAGAAACGCACAGAAAATAAATCTCCCTTACTAATATATTTCATGTTTTTCAGTTGTGTTTGTAAGCAGTGTGGTTACTTTCAGATCTACTTTTTTTTGCAAATTTCCTTAGACTCTCCACATTTATTGGAGTTTAGAGGTAAATATTGAAGTTTTTCTCCACGCCTTATTGATCTGACAGTCTAATGAAGGTTTACAATATATATATATATATATATATATATATATATATATATATATATATATATATATATATATATATATATATATATATATATATATATATATATATAATCAAATTAAAGGATCCATAAGAGAATATTAGATTCACTTTAAATCAGCTACAGATATTGCTTACTACAATTTGACAATATATGATCTATTGTAAACAATTCTAAACACATGATGCTGATGATGCTTAACTCTCATGGAGGTTGTGCAAAGGCTGACTGAAGGTTGCCACGACAGAAACCGCGCAGGGAACATTGGATGCAAGCCAAGAAACTAGAAAAAAAATATGACAACCAAACTCTACATTGTTATGTGGGCAGTTGAATTTCAAAAAATGAATAAATAAAAATAAGATGAAGGCAGGACTTGCTGTTTTTCAGCTTCCAAAAATCCAAAATGTAAGTTTTCAGAATGCCTCTAGGCCGCATTATTTTAACCATTTCTCTTCCCCTCTCGTTTACACTAAATTGAAACGGTCTTCTGGAAGTTTTTCTCTTGTGTTTACGTGTTTACTTTTTGTTCTAATCGCTCCTTTAGTTCTCGTGTCTCGCGCGTCAATGCGATTCTTTCCGGTTCCGCTCGGTCAGAGCGCGGGTCACCGATCCAACCACACCCCCTTCATATTAATCACATTAATTAGCACGAGGAGGACAGACAAGCAAGTGCTGATTAATATCTAAACTATGGCGAATACTTTGAAGAGACCCTGCAAGCAAGCCAAAAGTAGAGAGACTCCTTTCAATGTGGCTGCAGAAAGAGGAAGAAAACGTGCTTTTTATATACTTAAAAAAAAGATTTAATATCTAAATAAATTAAAAAATTTAAGTGTTTCAATTTAATTATTTTATTAAGTTAGGTTAGGTATATATTGGTCATTTTCTACCTATAACCCAAAATATTGTCTGTAAAGTGTAGGCCCACATGTATAATACAAATAAGTGACAAATTATATTTTTATATGTGAGTTTAATTAGGTTAGTTAAATGAATAATAATAGCAATAATAATAATTCAGCTTCTGTTACTGCCATATTAAACCACATTTAAATGCTGTCTAAAGCATTGTGCTCCAAACAGGCCTTAAGCCATTTGTATTAGAATTCTTTATTTTCATGGGATCAGCATCTCTTCAATCTCCACTGTAAACTCTAAATATCCAAAAGGAATCCGTTATGACTAATTTTGCTCCTCACATTGTAGCAGATAATTGTACACTATTTCTTGTGAAGATCACACGATAAGGAAATGTAGTAAATAATTAGCAGCTTGGCCATAATTTTTTATAAACAGATCAGGATACAGCTATTTCTCTTTTGCCACCAAACAGTATTCCTATTGCTTTAAATTATAATAATATCTAAACACAACATCACTGAGCTGATGAACTTCTTTACTTTCCTTTTACCCTCCAAATGCTGACATATATTTCCGGAAACTGCTCCAAGGCAGCATACTTTTTTTTTTTCTTTCCGAGTAAAGGTCTGTAATTGATTTATCGTTAACCAGTTTCTGCGCCCGAAGGTCAGAGTGGAGCCTCCTTCCTTTTTTTTTCCTTCTTCTTCTTGTCAAGCCATCACTCGAGGTGTATGTCTGGATGTCGTGGGCGCGAGCTCGAGGTCAGGGTCGTAGTGTAGCAGCGCGAGGCGACAAGCAGAGCAAAATGGTTCGCTGTCTCGCGCTTTGTTCCGCACTCAATTGTCCCGGAGCTGAGCATGAACCCTGAGACCTGCAGCTGTCTGGGGGACGGCGGGGACGGAAGACGGGACGGAAGGCCGGAAGCAGAAGTCAAACACCAACTAAAAGAAAGACATAAAGAAAAGACGCCCTCTGTGTGAATGTCTTTTAAAATGATCGGTTTAGCGCTTTGATCAGGGTCTATATGAACGTCTGAGGAAGTCTGAAGTTTTCCCTGACCACATATGTTAGATTGCACCGCTGGTTTTCTTTTTAAATAGATGTCATTTCTTTTGCCAATTTTCATTTCTGTTTGTATGCATTTAGTGGAGGAGAATGTTGACCTTCACAAAAACAAAACAAAAACAAAAAAACAAAACACACACAAAAAACCATGAGATGTTTGGGTGTGTAATCTGGCAGGCATCCCTTTCTCTAGGCTGACGCTCCAGGCCATTTGTTTGAAATCTGACTGAACATACTCCCACCAAAATAATAAAATAATAGTACTTTTTTTTTTTAAACAGTTTCTCCCCTAAAGCTAGACTGTTGTTTCAGCTTTTGACTTTAACTAATGAGCAAATAGTGGCTCGGGCTTCTATCTTTAATAGTTTCACAAAGTTTTAAATAATACACTTTAATACACAGCACATCTCTCGCTCTTTTTTTTAATTTTAATATCCTATAATATCTATATAATGTTCAGACGCAAAAAAAAGAAAAAAGAAAAAAGGCCCACTCCGCTCAGATCTTCTCTATTCCCAGGCCGTGATTAGTAAAGTCTTCACACTTGGTCCGAATTTACAGAAAAAAAAACCTACTTTAATAAAGCGGAACAGCAAAAAAAAAAAAAAAAAAAAAAAAAAAGAAAGAAAGAAAAAAAAAACAACAAAAAAACAAGCACACATGTTCAGGAAATGTTTGATGCCATTGTTCCGCCAGAGAATAAAGTTCTTGATGAGAGTCAAACAAAGCCACGAGTATCAGTATGAGTGGAAATTTTCAGTTGGCAAATTAATATTTAAATCAAATGTTACGCGCTCACAGGTGTGTGTCTGAGAACAATCAGAGCTGAGGACCGGAACCATCCGTTTTGTAACTAAACATTCTGCACACAGAAGGAGAGAACTGCTTTCTGAGGCTGTAGTTGTAGCTCGGTGGATGGCACCTGCTCCATACCTTGTGTCGCCCGGTGCGTTATGCGTAACAGGCACCGTGCGTAACAGGTGTGTATACTGGCAGACGCGGTCAGAAGGCTGGTGAAACTGTCGTAGAAGCTCGTTTGGACGAGACTGAGAAACAAACAAAAATAATATCAGTTAACATTTTAGTTATTGGGAATTAATTAAAATAATAATGATGAAAAATAAGACAGACAATCACCGCATAACAGTGAATATTAGCCACTAACCTTCTTTAGCTGTCAGTGGGGTGTGCACCAGAGGAAATTAATCTAACATAAAAAGAGGGAAAGACAGATAGAGAGGCGGGGGCGGGAAAGTTTAGTAAAGTGGAACTTCGTAACAGATGCGCGCGGGAGCTGGGGGGGGGGGGGGGTTCGGCGACCCTGCAGAGAAGGTGGGAGGTTGCATGTTGTGTGCGAGGCCGGACTCATGCGTTAGAGCGCACGTTAAGAGGTGCGTGTGAGCGCGCGTGTACGCTTTTTGCCTCAGTGTGTGCGAGCTTGCGCAGCAAAGGGACAGGACATGAGCGCACATTGAGAGAGCGGCTCTTTTACTCGGCGTGATCATTTCACGCTTTCCCTCGAAGCCTTTTTTCCACCTAAAGCGTTTAGTTGCAGCTGACTGAGCACTTGCAGGGAGAGCAATAGGGAGCGGAAGGGTCGAATTATTTCAACCTACAAGTCGCCTCAAAAGTACTGTAGGACGAAAGAAAAGAGAGAGAGAGGGAGAGGAGAACAAGTGGCATAGAGAGAGGGGGAGAGAAAGGGAGAGAGAGGGAGGGAGGGAAACACAGGAAAAAAGTTTTTGTTCTTTCCCTTTTTTCTCCCTCCATCGCCTCCCCCCAGTTCTAACGGGGTAACATGGACCAGGGACTCAAGAGTCCTGAGCCACGGCTGGGCAGAGCAGGTAGGGTCGCACCGCCTCACTATTTCACTTCCACTTATAAAATTCACGAGTTTCATCAACTGGGACACTTTTTTTTTTTGCTATTCGTTTGTTTGGTGTGCATCATTAGTCTTATATTCAAGACAAACTTATAAATGTTGACTAAGTTGTCGGAGACATGGTTGATACAAGTTGTAAGAACTTTGCTTCGATAAGGTGTTTTGAGAATTACAAAGTCTTCTCAAGTAAACTAATAGAAGCAGTATTGAACTATCTATAAACGAGCAAACAGTAGAACAACTTGAAACGGTTTTCTCCCAAGTTTGTGACTTTTGTTGCCAAATGATGAAAGATTTAGATCAAGGAGGGATTACGCAACACTGTTCTGTTTTGTTGTGCGTTTGTGTCCTTGTTGTGGGCATGCAGGTGACTATGTGAACTGTTTTTTTTTCCGTTTTAGTTTGTGGACCACAAGTCACTGAGATTTTCAATTAAAAAAACAGAAGCGCGGGCTGGATTCTTTCCTCCACGTCTCTATTACTTTATGCAACAGGTTAATCTTCTATAGGCCTATTCATAAAACAGCAGGGTCTGGTACAGCGGTGGATCAGACCATCGACCTTGTTATGGCACCCAATGGATATCACATCATTTCATGTTGCTTCCCGCTGTTTCTCCATTGATAAAACGTCGTTTGTCATTAAGAAACCGTAGGCAGGTGATAGGGCTCTCTGAACGTGATTTGTGCGTCATGCAGCCTTTTCGCCATAAAAACTAGGAAATGTGCTGTCATCATGCTCCTTATTTTGTTTAATTATACGGATCTTGTAGCTTCGTCAATACATAGTGAACACTTAAGACAGATGTGGAACGATGCAGGCCTATATAACCGCATTGGTTCAGTTTCGTATTCAGTTTCTCATTTAAGGGGAAACGAATCAGATTGCGACAAGTTGCTCTAAAATAGACTTAAACCAGCTTTGGTCTTCAACCTATCATTAAATCTCGCCAGTCTTTTATACAAATAATGCATACATTGCCGTTTTATGGGGACTGGGCTTAACGTCTGATAAACTGTGAAAGCGGTGGGGTTTGTAACAGTTGGATAATAACCTTTTAACCACTGAGGAAATCAGAATTTTAAAGGAGGCCCTCCTCTGTCGACGTGTAAAGTCTTGAGGGCCCTGGGCCTATACCTACAGCCTCCCCATTTCTCCCTACTTTGATACGTGCTTGGGGTACAAAGGAGACTCACTGAATAACCATGCTTCCAATCGGACCCCTTCTACTGCCGCCTTGCTGCACGGCAGTGCGTAAAAGCGCGTATCAATTATTCCTAATTTAGCTGAACCGTTATCACCACATGTCTGATCCTAGAGCCACTATTTCAGGAATTTTAAAAAGTATCGCCGTCCCCAAGCTTATTTCGTTAATAAACCTGGATCCTTCCTATATTAATGATCTGAGATAGATTATTTAGATTCCGGCATTGAGCCATGTAACTGTCTCTCTCAGCCAGCCCAGTCTAGGGACCACACTGACTTCTCAGTCCTGACTATTGCTTAATTCAACGTACTTTTTTTCCATTGGGGATATTTGATGCTCCTCTTTATGCTGAACATGCTCTATAAATCCACGTGCGCAGCTGACGCAAGAAAAGACAAACATTTGAAAGAGGTGAAGGATGGAGGAAAGTAAAATGGTAAATACTAGGTGATATGACCTCACATGACATTGGCTACTTTCATTTTTGACCTCAAGTGCTCGATCATAAAACACACTGTGTTGATGTGGTGATACTATGACTAGAAGGTGCCTTACCTGACAGGTGATGGCAGTTGTGGTGGCGGTGGTGGTGGTGGTGGTGGCTCTAGTTTTGTTAAACAGACCCAAACAGCTTCATGCGATGAGGCCTGGGGCTTGGAGAAGCAAAGAGCTGATTTAGGCCTACACCTGCCCGGCAACTCGGTTAACTCTCCAGTCCATATATTTTATTTATTAGTTATGACTTTTATATTTTATAAGCAAATGAAAACCTAAGAAGAGATACGGGAGCGTTCTCATTATGTTTACAGTCAGCGGGCGTGTAATAAACGAGCTGGTGGAGTTAACATGCGCTATTAATTTTTCATTGCTTTTTCGTTTCGTGGCTTGGGCGGAAAAAAGCAAAACAGCCGAAGCTTTCATGGTGGATGGAGGGAAGGGGAAAGAGAAGAGGGAAAGAGAGAGTGAGGGAGCATTTAAACAACAACTCTCGCTTCCAATTGCCTCCACATGATTATCACAACTAAACATCCTTACTATTGCTTAAAAGAAAGTATACAAACACTACTCCTCCTTCTCCAGCACTACCCTCCCATCTTCCAATTTCCATCGCTGAAGAGGTAATGAAATATGGTAATGAATTTGGATCCCCGGATTATAGTCCTTCCTGCCCTGATGGAAGTTTTCTCCAAATTTCCAACCCTAAAGCGACAACAATTTGTATACATGATTGATTGTGTTTGGATTTTTTAATTGCTTATGTATTTAATTTGCAAATCGGGGAGACAACAACGACAGCTGCAATTTACTTCTGTAGGGAGAGAGAGTCAGAATCTCAGAAAATGAAAACACACTGGGTGAAATGAAAAGGTTCCTTCTGAGGCTCTATGCGCTGCAAAATATTGCATATTTGTACTGATTTAAAAGGAAATGAATAAAAAATATGGGATGTAAAAAAAAAAAACCTGAATTATTTTGGAAACATGCATCATATCCGAGATATTTCTCTAAATTCACGGCATTTTCAATCAGACTCAACGTCATTAGATGTGATTTTTCTTTGGATTGGACTCCAGTCAGGCCTTTGTGTTCTCTGAAGGATTCTGATAAATATTTAAGTCCAACTTTTCTAACTACAATGTGGTTGATTTAGTCTTTTTTAATGGCAAAACACAAAACAAAGGGATGCCTTGATGTGTTTTAGAGAACAGATGAATCCTCAGTGAAGAGATGTGAAATATGAATGAGGATTAGTGCGAATGTTGGAAACAGGGTTTACTGTCAGTGGATTAAAGAGCAGAGACGTGGAATCAATGAGGATTCATGAAACCATATTTAGTGCTGAGAATCTAGATGAAACAGACAAAATAGTGTTGGATGTACGGTGATGGCAGTTTTTGTCGTGGATTAACACGTTGCCAGTGTCACATTTTGTGTCAGTTAAGCTCTTTTTGAAGACACCTTCGTAGACTCCCAGTTTATTGGTAAAATTCCGGTATGTATTTTGCTTGCAGGCTTGTCCCTGTGTGCACGTGCGTGTGCACGAGGGGGCGCCCCCTCGTGGTTGTAAATTCGTATCCTCGAGGAGCCATCCATAGGTCCACCTTCTGTACCGGCTTGATGTGGGGTTGCAGTGTCTGTCTGTGTGTGTGTGTGTGTGTGTGTGTGTGTGTGTGTGTGTGTGTGTGTGTGTGTGTGTGTGTGTGTGTGTGGAGGAGGAGGATGGGGGTGGAGTTTTCAAGCCCCCAGTCCATCCCAGGGCCTCCATGCACACTTGCTATCAAACATATGGTCACTGTACGGGTAATTATTAATCTAAAGATGCCTGTTTTTGGACTGCGGGACTGTGAGTAGCAAAACCCGGAAAAAAAAACCCACGTGGGAAACATATAATCTCCACTCATCCGATATCACCGACGCTGCCCTCCTTAGAAGGAACGAGAAAGCAAGAAAACACCAGTTTCAGGTTTATAGCGTGATTTTAAACGTTTTTATGCCCCAAACACCTTCCTCTGGTGGTAGCATGCGTCCGCGCGTGGAGCGTGTTGTGTTATGTTTGGATTTCAAGTAGTTTTCTTGAGCCAAGAGAGATTCTGAACGAGTAAATTCAGTAAAATCATCAGAGCAGAATAAAAGTAGGAAACGAAAAGTAAACCGACACTTCTGAAGAAAAAAGAATATACAAATAGCAGAAGTAGACACTAAATAAACTCAGTGGTAACATACACTGACCTTTTCAGCATCAGATCCATCGCCTTGAGGTACATCACGCACTGTAGTCTTTTGAGAATACATCTGAAAAGTAAGAAGAATAAGGCAAATGTTGTTATGGATAATGCATGCATGTGCCATTGTTGATACAAACTTTATAAATATATGCAGTAGGCTATAACTAATGATACTGTTATTTATAGAAGCAAAATGATGTGATTAAATCTCCCGTGTTGCTCTAAACGCATCTAATCTAATAGTTAATGTGTGGAGAGGGCTACATGCCTCAAATGCAGCTGAAATGATTAAATGTCTAGAAATTAGAAGAAGGGAAATAACACTTTTTTAATTTGGCTTATGCTTTAGGCTATTTGTGAGGCTTTGACATCCCCTTCCAAATCAGGGGGGACAAATATGTATTGAACTCCCTTCTCTCAGTTTGGAATGTGAATGCGGAGCTCGCCAACTGCATTTCATTAAAAACAACATACTTTTGGTTCCGCAATCAATTAGGTAATGAGATTGAATGCATGTTTCATGTGTGTGTGTATGTGTGTGTGTTTTATCCGATTCCCCCTAGCTAAGGATTTATAACACTGTGTTGCATTAAGAAGGAAAACAGGGAATTTATTTAGGGCCAGTTGTTGTCATAATAGCCTTGCTTTCTCAGCTCTACTCCGTCAGGCCCAAAGGTAAAAATATGTAAAGATTAAATTGTTAAAATTCTAGAAATTGTTAAAGATATATATATATATATATATATATATATATATATATATATATATATATATATATATATATGAAACACTTTTAAATAAATTTTTCCTTTTATGTAGTAATTATATTACAAAACTTATAACTTAGAGAAATGGACGATACTGTTTGATTTCTTGAGAATTCCCTCATATATAAAGCCTTGCTGCAACTAAGCCTCATTTTTAGTAATACTCAATTAATTAGCCATTTAACATTGATATGAATAAATTGAGCGCAAATGGCTATAAAGGAATTAGGTTTTTTTCAATACTTGGTTAATTGAAATTAAACAAATGATCATCTACTCCCTGAGCCAAACGTCGCTTCAACGAGCCACCTCATTGGTGGACAAACAAAGCATACGGGACGTCATTGGCCCACGGGATTCGCTCCAACCAATCACTGCGGCGTTCCTCTCGAGCCTACCTGGGGGTTGGCAGTGACGTAAGAACGCCTTCGCGCTGTGACTGGCTGGATCCCGCGTGAGTGACGGGCAGCTGGCCGGCGCGTGTGGGTTAGGGTTCCAGGGGGATGGGAGCGCGGGCGCTGTCCGCATGATAGCGGGTCCTGAAACGCTCCGTGAGCCACCAAGGAGGCTGAGCGCAAGGCAACTGTTCAGAGTATGCTCCAGGAAGCGCGTATGTGCGCTCTCGCGTCACAGTCTTTGGCATTTTCTGGGCGCACGAAGGAATAAAAAATATCTTTTAAATTTAACCGGGACCGTTTTCTTGTCCAGTGCGAAGAGATTCGTCTCCAAAGTCACTCGCGGTTGTGCAGAGTCGTTGTCAGCTGAAGAGGAGAAGGAGATACAGTGACCAAGAGCTGCCTTTCGTCCGCACAAACAACAAATCTGAAGTCAGCTTCAGCAGTTTTTACTCAACCGCTGAGCGTCATTTTTCCGCTTTTTTTTTTAGAGCTGCGAAATTTTTAATTTTTCTCATTTTCTGTCTCTCTCCTTTTTATTCTATTTTTACCGATGTGTTGTTGGATGTGACACTTCACTTCAAGATGTGAGCATTTATCTGCTCTCACTCGGTCCATTGATGGGAGATGCCTAGTTTTAGTGTGAGCACAGCTGCTGAGGACGATTCATGACCAGAAGAAATGTGCAAGGAACAACCTGGAACAGAAGTGCGCTCATCAGTGGATCTGTAACAAATATCGTGGGCTTACACTTTTTTTGTGTATATATATATTTTGTTTTTCTGAACAAGCTGAGGGGAGAAAGTTGAACCTCCATCCCTGTAGTTCAGGGGTCACGGCCAGTGGAGCGACAAAGAGAAGGAGGAGGGGAGGCTGACTTGTTTTTTTTTTTTTCTCAGCATTTTCTATTTTTCTTTTGTCTTCGTTTTTTCCCCAACTTTTACATTTAGACTTCCTGGGACCAGCGCAGCTTGGTGTTGACAGGCAGCTGGAGGAATGAGCACTGTCGCTGCCGTTGTTCTCCTCTGGTTCAGGAGACACCAGAACGGACCCGCTGCTGTGTCCCGTCCCCACGTGAAGGGGTCCCGTCTCTGATTCATATTTTTTAACGCCGTTTCTTTCCTCCCGGCTCCCTGTACATTTCCAACTTTCGATGTTTAGATATCGTTTTCCCCGTTCAGTCCAAGAACACAGTGCCAACTCTTCAATCAGTATTTTTTTTAATTACTATTAAGAAAGCAAGCATCTCTTTAAGGGAAACAACTTTTCATTCATTGCAGGTCACGGTCTGTCAGTAGGCTATAGTGGCCGACTGAAGCGGGTGCCATTTTTAAGACCCCTTATTGCTTACTGGGGCCCCCCAACTCCACTTTACCGATGGAGATTCACTGTAAGCACGACCCATTCGCAGCGATGCACAGTAAGTTGCTCATGAATTCCTTCATCTGCATGATCCCGTCTGAACTCCCAGACCACAAACCATGTATATGCCGTTAGGGAAGTGGAGTGCAAGCATGGCTGAAAAAAACGTTAGTTTTTGAATCATATTTGTTTTTACCTCTTATTTTTTTTTCAACTTCAGCTGTACAACAAAATAAATATGATGACCAGTCCCTGCAAACCGTTATTGCAGCGCATTGGATTGCAAACTGAAGATAAATCTTACATTTTCGAAACAGTCTGGAAATACTTTTAAATTTTGCTGTAACTAAAAGCGCGTGGCGCACACATTATTCTTTTTTATGTGTTTATATAATTTTGATTTGCATACAAAAACAATTTATCAGAAAATCTCAAGTTTAACTGCTCTTTTCCAATTCCGTCATTTACTTTTAGATTTTTTTTTTTAAATATTTTCTTTCCAGTTTACGGTCATTAACTGTAATGTGCGCCTGGAATGTGATGCAATTTTTGCCTGATTTAGGGGGAACTGAGGTGACTTTGTGCATTGAGTGGCGAATTTAGTCTGTGTCGGCCTTCATTGTGTTGTATTTGCAGTTGCCCTGCAAGTGACGGTTTGCCGTGGACGGTTTTAAGGAAAGAGGAGGTGCAGAGGTCAGAGAAGGAGGGAAGAAGAGACGGAGAGTGAGGGAGAGAGAGAAAGAGAGAGAGAGAGAGAGAGAGAGAGAGAGAGAGAGGAGAGAGAGAGAGAGAGAGGAGAGAGAGAGAGAGATAACAAAGCATGAAGCTGAACTTGAATTCACAAACCTCAGCAAGAGAATTTCTTTGCATATTTGACACTGCACTTTAAACATACCAGTGCAGACAGAGATCTGCAGAAGACATCTGCCTGCACTGGTACTGAAATAAATATATGATAAAAGTAGTTAGATAGTTAGATAAATAACTGAATAAATATCTTGTCCTCGCCCACAGGTCAAAGCATGCACGAGTTGAACTTAGCGTGCATCTTGCTCAAGGACACCTCAGCAGAGCAGCTGCTTGATGTAAGAGAGGTTTTAGGGGGACACAGCTTGGGCACTCAGTCGTGACATGGCGGGTCCTGCTTTGTTCTTTTGCGTTCACTACCCCCCCCCCCCCCCCCCCCCCCCCCCCCCCCCCCCCCAAAAAAAAATACAACCAAAAAAACTAACTCTTCTACATCCCGCTAAAATCAATTTTTGACTTTTTCTTTACTTTAAAGTCAAATGACACTCTTTTTAAAAGAAAAAAGAAAAAACAAACATATTTAGCTTTAATACTAGTTTTGTAAAGCATTTACACATTAAATGAATATACAGGACTTTAATTTGGTTGGTTTTTAGTTTTAAGCACAAAATTCTTCAAGGAGCTTTAAATTAGAATTATTTTGATGATACATCTAACACAGTTGGATCTAAATTAATCGTTAAAATCAAAATAATGCCCCTCTCCCAACCCCCCACCCACCACCCATCACTACCACCACCACCACAAATCAAAGAAAAACACTTGAGGCTTAGACAAATAATTTAAAATACATTTTTAAAAAGAGGTCTCCCCATCTGGGCCTTTATGCATTTTTTCTTATGTTTATTTACGTCCACACCCCCACGAAAACGTCCAGCAATGATTTCAGCCTGTAATACATCAACCCGAGTTTAGTCCCTCAGAGATCCGTGTTATGTGACTGACAGAGAGGTTCCCACGGCGTATCATCCTGCAGGATGAAAAAGAAGACGAAGCTGCACACACGCATCCTAAAAGCTAGAACGAATCACGTTTCCTCTTAGCGACCGTTTCACCAAAACCAATGATCCGCGGGGCTGACGGTAACAGCCGAGCTAAAGTTATATATGTCAAAGCGCCGAGACGCTTTAAAACGATTACACCAAAAAAATGTCAAAGGTAGAGACAGAGAGGTTCGGATAAATCGAGTGTGACGCGTGGAAATGTTGTTGGGCAAGTTTGAATGTGCGCCGCGCGTGTGTGAGAGCGTGGAGTGCGTGTGCGCAAAACGGCCTAAAGTTCACACCAAACAGAAAAATACGCAAGTTTGCACATGTGTGATAAAAGATTGAGTTTAGTTCAGTTTTTATGTAAAATAAAACATGGTATTTTTACTTCAAGGTGATCGATTGCCACTTAGTTTATCCACTATTCTCTCGAAATTGAAGTCTTTAAAAATGATGATCTTGTGAAAGTGTTCAAATGCGCTTGTTTAGCGTTAAAAAATGTTTAAGGAATAACAATATAATGCGGGGATGTTTAAAAAAGAAATCTATTCCAGGTAATTGTGATGATAATGAGCTGAATTTCATAATCACACATTGTGATGGTAATGTAGGCATACTGAATATTAAGTAAGCAAGGCTGTGGCCTACCTTAGTGACCAGTGGGTTAAAGAAAATACGAAGTCTGACATACATTGAGCAGCAACAGCAAGCAATAAAAAAAAAAAACCGTGTTAAACTGTATCTACTGGAATTAGTGCAGGAATAGATGGCCTACAATTGAATTTATAAGCTTCTTATTTATTATTTATTTTTTCCGCAGTACAAGCTTCTTATAATTGTTTTTATTCAAGCTTTGGTTTGCAAAACATTGTATGAAAAAAAGCACAAAAACCCCCAAACAACAGCACAGAATAACACTGTAAGGCTCGAAAATGCCAGCACATTTGGCACATCTATCTATTCTCTGTTTGTTCAAGGAAATTTCCTTCATCTGTATTCTCGCAGACAACTTTTTCAGCCAGCTTTCAGCCAAAAGTAATTTATAGATTCCTTTTTTTTTAACCTTCTGTTTTCCTTCTTCAACGAAGGAGAATATTGAAAAAAGGTAGAGCAAGACCCGGTGACGTTTTGTTTGAGATTTCTCTTTTGCTTTATTTTTGAACCGTCAGGCCGTGACAAGGCAGATGAGAGATGATAGACAGAGAGAAAAAGGTTGATGGACAGCAGGAATAAAAAAAGCAGAGAGAGGGACACTGAGGAATGCAGCAGAAAGAGAGAGGGAGAGAGAGACGAGAGCCTGATGGACCTTATTTTCTGGATGGGGGAGCTCCAATATATTCTGCTTTATCTCAGTATATTTTTTTCCTCCTGGAAAGAGTAAATCAATCAAACATTTAAGGAAGTCCTGGCTCTTAAGTCAGGTCCTATAATAGGTAAGTAAATAAAATACAACAAGGATGCATAATGACTGTTAGTCCCCTGGCTTTCTCTGTCCCTCTCTGATTCAGCTGGATGAAAATTAAGCTGCTGATTCTGCCAACATCTTCCTCCCTCCAGGGACTCTGAGTGCAGTTTTTTTTGAGGGGGGTGTGGTGGCTTAAAAGCCCAGACCTCTAATTTGGCAAAAATCTTTGTATCTAATTTGAAACAGCAGCTCTTGAGCTGATCCTGTTGATTGAATTTCTGGGATCAAGCAGTCAAGTAGTTTGGTCAGTTGTAAGACAACGTGACTGCCTCACTCTTTTGTGATGCGCCACATTTACAGATAATTGTGCTTATCTTCCTATTATCAAGCATATATATATATATATATATATATATATATATATATATATATTTAATGCTAATATCATACAACTGGTGCATATTTTCATGCACCACCATCTACCTTGTGCCCAAGCCTTTAAAATGAGAGCTTGTATGACTTATTCAGAGAATCATGCTACGGTGGCTGATAAACAAATGCCTTTATAGAATGTGTAGGGTTTTTTTTTTTTTTTTTTTTTTATGCATTTACCCCTATCACTATTTATGGGCTTGGAAAATAAATTTCAAACACATAATCCCCATCTTCCAGCCCAAGAATAGTGAGAGTCTGAACGCCTAATGCCGACAGTAAATACACAGATAAGTGAATAAATAGTTATCTGGAGGTTTTTGTAGGTCACAAGTCATTCCTCACCATCTCTATACAAAGCAAGGCGTATTTCATGCCCTGGCCCAGATAGGAGGGGTGAAAGGAACCATTTCGTTTACTCTTATCAGAGAATGAGGGAGAATGGTTGGGTAAGGGGTGGGGGGTGGAGGGGGGGTCTTCTCTGCAGATACCTGTGGTGAGGAGGACACAGCACAGTTGGCTTCTATAAACGACCCTGCACAAATCAGAAACTGCGCTTTTATTCGCTGAGAGGCTCAAAGAAATAATAATAAGGAATGAGGAGAGGAGGGAAAAGGAATAATGCCCTCACACTGCTACACAAAGCGTTCTTGAGCGTAAAAAGACCTGAATTTGTCCATGTAGGTCAGCAGGCTCTTTCTTTTCTTTAGTGTGGTCTCTATGCATATGCTGAATGTGGCTGGCAGTGATTTGATGAAGATTTCCTGTAAAGTCATAAGAATCAGTCACGGTAAATAAGCAGATTGTGCCTTTATAGCAAAAAACAGTAGGGATCAGAGGTGCCCCGTTGCTTAAGGGTCAGGGCATTGACTGCAAGCAGCTGGGGAGCTTTGTTGTACGTTGTTTTTCTCCCTTCTGATCATGAACTTCCTATTAAAATGATAAAAATGCCCCCGTCTCAGTAGCTCCACTAAATCAAGGACCTGGAATCTGTTAAACAGGCTATCCAGCCTTTTGGAGTACATTTTTAAAGTCTAATTTCTGGGCTTTTTACATAAAAACAGACTTTTCACACTGCATATTATGAGGAGCAAATAGTTTGTATTACTCAACAAAACCAAACTTTGTAAGCAGGCTCACAAAATTCAGGAACATAGGAACAACAAAGTATAGTATGTTTGGCAGAAATGTACCATTAATATTTTTACAAAATGCAGTACAGATGGATGCACCCCCACCCCCCAAGCAAAAAACAAAAAAACAATGCATTTTTCTCCATTCTAACAGGCTTCCTGCCGTTTCCATAACGAAAATGTGAAGTGTTTATGCCTCGCGAACTGTTATATCAGTTGAAATGTCAGGTTTTCCACAGGTTGAAGACAGGTTGTGTGTTGTAGGTTGCTCGTTACTGACTCTGTAAATCAACCAGCTCTGTAATGTCTGGAAAATGTCCTTCGTTTCACTCGACATACAGATGTCACAGCATGGTTCCTGCAAAATATATGGAAAGCATAAAGAAAAACTGCCTTATTACTTAAGAATAACTTAAAGTAAGGTTAGAGGTGTATTTTGTTATAAGTGGCACACATTCAATCCCTGGTCCTGGTTGATATATCCACAGATGCCGGATCGAATGCCTGTATTGGTGTCAGCTGCATTTATTACTCCAAGTTGTTCAAATCCCGATGCATGCCGCCTCATGCTGTGGAAAGCACGACTTCTAGGGATGAAAATGTGCAATTTTGACACAAAAAGTAGGTTAAGTACCTTCTCTGCATGTCCCACGCCAGCAAGATCAACAGAAGCATAAGACTAAAATGAAAAGAAAAACAACTAAATGACAAAGACAGCGTAATATTTAGTGGATTGCTGAATTCTTATGGTGCATTCTGATGAGTTCATATTGTCTTTAAAGCTCATATTGCTTGTTAAATTTCATGCCATTTAGTCGCTGAGGCTTTGCTGAGCCCAGCTCACGGGGCAACGCATAAACAGATATCACTCCGTCTATATATATATTGCTGTCTTTTGTAAAGAGTGATTGCTTTTGAAATTGTGCTGTCTGCAGTTGGCGTCTGCATAATGAGGCTTCTGCTATCTGAAAAAAATAAAAATAAAAAAGAAATGAAGCAGCGAGAGAGAGAGAGCGAGAGAGAGAGCGAGAGAGAGAGAGAGAGAGAGAGAGAGAGAGAGAGAGCGAGAGAGAGAGAGAGAGAGAGAGAGAGAGAGAGTGACTGTCCACATAGATGTTTGGAAATAGCTTTGTTTGATTCCACAGAGAGAGGCTCTCTAGACTTTCCATCTCTTTATTTATCCATCATGTATTGTTCTATTTATATTTGAGCTGCAGAAAGCAGTATGCGCGTGTGTGTGTGTGTGTGTGTGTGTGTGTGTGTTTTTTTCTTTAACTTATGCTGATGAAGAGTAAACGAGGACTGGGGGACTGATTCGGGGGACAGCTTGCTGTTTTAGGCGGTGTCCCTGCTGGGGTTATGTGTTTAAAATCTATTACCCCCACAGCTAGGATTAGTGTGTGAGAGAGAGTGTGTGTGTTTCCCCTAAAGACGTAATCACTATGGTAATACAAAAGCCAGTGGATTAAACGGTAGACAAATTCTAGTTGATTTACACTTTGCCTTTGGTGAGATTCATATGTATATATACAGTATGAACACATAGTTGGGGGGTGGGGGCAGAGTAGAGATGGCAATTATATACTGATGGAGCCTGTTTAAGAGCTTCCTGTGTTAGATTTACCTTTTAATATTTCGAAGCCACTCCCATTTCAACTGATGTATGTGCACTATACGAATGACCTCACAAAGTAACCCTCCTCTTGTGTCTGCAACTCGTTGGCACCGGTGTTTATGTCTAGTCAAAGACAGAAGTTTCTCAGGCAGCCCTTAAATCAGCAGCTATGATTTTCTCTCCACTCAGGCCAGAGCAAAAGAATCAGAAAAAGTGCAGAAAAATCCCATTTCCAGAAGGTTATTCAATTATCAAGATCCAACTTGGCTTTTATTCTACTCTAGCGTATGCTGGTCTTTCTGTCTTTTATCCGTATCCTGTTTTACTTTCATCCCTTCATCCCTCAGGGGGAATATTAGCAGTATCTTTCACTGTACGGCTGGAGTGAGGCTGTGGTCAATAATGAATTGAAATCCCTTCATTTACTCAAAATCTTTGCTTAGCCTGCCCCTGGTGAAATTGGGTAAAGTTCGCACTTTGGAGTGGTCCAAAAGGTATTATTATGCAGAGCAAAATAAATGCGAAGCAGTAATGAGATCAGATCTATCTGAGATAATAAATCTACCCTAGCCAGAGGCCAACAACCGAACGAATGCTCTCCAGAACGTGTACCTGAAGTTAACTTTTCCTGAACAAACCCTAACTTTATGTATTCAGTTTTTCTGGGTGGTTTAAGGGAACGGAAGATATCTATGTTAAAATTAGACTAAAACAGTTGAACTTCTGTTCTAGACTTTTCCCGATGTTCCCAGTGATAAACTTTTTAACTGATGTGAAAAGATAAAAAGACTCAGAAAATGCCTCTAACTTAACTCTCAGGAGGATTATTTTTACAGTCTGTTGTACAAAATTGAAAAATAGAACAAGTCTTTGTCTGATGGTGACATTTCTGGAACATGGGAGGATCCAGGTGGCAACGTTTTAATTAAATTGTCTGATATGTGGCCCTTTGACTGCTAAATGATTTGAATATGTTCCTGTGGGAGGAAGAAAAAAGTTGCTCACCTCTTGTGTAAATACTGTGCTCTCCAAAATGAAATAATTATGGACAGTCTTTGTTTACTTTATCTTTTTTTTTGTGAGAACAATTGACCCACCCGAATGTGATTATGTTTGAGAAGTTGCCATTTGTTTATGACCATTCGTATCATGAATGTGATTTTTTATTCACTGATTTTTTATTTTGTTGATGCACACGTCCTATTTATTTCTCACACATTATGCTTAAGTCATAAAATTCACCCCATTAAAATTCTCATCACTTTTTCTTCAACTGGCATTTTGTCAGTTGAGTTTGAATTTATTTATCTTTCGTTTCAGCCTGGATAAACTAATTTAAAAGTTCTCTGTGTTCTCAGGGGGCTCGAACCAAATCATAATATTCCTTTCTGCCACTCATCCTCAGTCTTGTTCTTACCCATCTCCGACTCCGTCTGCTTTCTTCCAGGACACGGTGGAGTGAACCAGCTCGGAGGTGTGTTTGTAAACGGCAGGCCCCTCCCAGACGTGGTCCGACAACGAATAGTAGAGCTTGCCCATCAAGGGGTTCGGCCCTGCGACATCTCACGCCAGCTACGCGTTAGCCATGGATGCGTCAGCAAAATACTGGGCAGGTAAAAGACACAAACACCTACATTTTCTGAGATAACAGTCCAGAAGATATGCAAAAGTCTTCCAAACTGGGGACTGGGAGGTTATGTGCTTCCCACAGATGTCAGACCTGTTAGATGCAACAACAGAAAGTCTTATTTGTCTCCTTGATATACAATTTAAACCTTGGAAGTATCCAGCTTCAGTATGAAGAATATTTCAGATCAAATATTTCAGTCAATAAGAGTGAAAATACATTAAGAAAATTTAAATTTTAAACCTGGTGAGTGATGCAAAACAAAACACAAGAACAAAATCAACAACTGTTGGATGTCAGAGGTAAAAAAATCACAAGACTTATCCCACCGCCGCCCCTCCAACCTCCAAACGTGGACTTGTCTGGTAGTTTAATCGTTCAGCTGTTTGGAGGAAATTACACATGGTTTAAGAGATGTAACGTGGCAACAAACGACATGTGCTGATTCTTTGTTTAAAGATAAATAGTGATAGTTTTAAATAATACCATTTTATAGAATTTTTCCGGTTTGTCATTTTGGGGTGCGGGGTGGGGTTGATTCTGCGTTGGCTGGTTCAGTGCCGCATAAGCATTTGCCAAACTGACTCATTTAAAGGTGATTTTCACCAAAGTGGTTCCAGTTCTGGTTCAGAGCCAGGGGCCTGATTTGGAACCAGATCCTAGTTTTCAACAGCCAACCTTGTAGAAAGCACTGGTTTAGAGCCAGGAAAACCGCTGCTACTCCAGCCCCATAACTCTGTCTGTCCCACTTTGTCTGTTTTTAACTGAATTTTAAACAGTTTTCGCCTCTTTACTAGCCATTAATTAGCTTTGTTGAGCATTCCAGCATCACCCGCTGGTGATTATTGGATCCTGCTAAAAACAACAGGTATAAATCCACTTCTTAAGCCAAGCAAAAAGTGTTCACAAACTCCAACTGCTGTTAACAGCAATATTTATAAATGTTAATTGGCAATAGTAAGACGTTGGTATTTGAGAGAAAACTAGGTGAAGACTGTGTCCTTCAGAGTAAACTAATGGCGGTTGGAAGAGACATAATTGTATGATTGTGATTCTGTTGTGACCCTGTTCATATGGAAAAGCAAACCAGTTTGTAAAATGTTCCAAACTTTTAAAAATCCAGCTCCGATCAGGCTCCGGCCTCAGTCCAGCAAATTCGGTATTGATGTCACTTCTGATATGTGCTTCTGCTCCATCATCCATGTGCTGCAGTTTAGAAATGTTTACCTTCATTTTCCCTGCTACAACGCCTGTCATTCTGTTCTCTATGCTTGCTCTCGCCTTTTCACTATCCCTGTCCGGCTCTGTATCTGTAAACCTTATCCGACCCCTCTTAGTGCATCTGTTTCTCTGTTTCTCCACTCTTCCGTCCTTCCATCCGTCCGTCCATCTACCTGCATGCCTCAAAGTTAAATTCAAGAGTAAATCCCTGTTTGCTCCGTAACCCTGAGAAGAAGGAGGAACAAAAACCGACAAGATTCAGCACCTTTAAGAATTAGCATCAGAATGAAAGCGGTACCATATTTCTGTACACCCTCATCCCAAAACGAAGGAGAAGAAAAAAGAAATGGATACACATGTTTGAGTGAGATGGAGAATGAGAGATGGACAAGAACAAGGAATGCAATCAAAAGGGAAAAAGCCGTGTTAAGGGAGAAGAGTGTGGCAAAAAGAAAAATGAATGAGCGACAGGGAGCCCATTTGTGGGGACGGAGGGGAAGGATTAGCTACAGCGACCCTCAGCTATATCAAAAAATGTGTTGCTCATTGTTCTCCAATGCCTCTCTTTCTCTTACCCCTTTCCTGTCTTTCTCTCTCTATCTCTTTCTCTCTCCTCTTTCCTGGCCGTTCAGCTCACTGAAGCGTTACCATGAGGGGGGAGGAGAGGGGATCGAGGGATGGAAGTAGGGAGGGAGGGTTGTTTTATCCTCATTTCTCTGTCTCTTTGGTGCCAGCAGAACAAAAACACCAACTCTACCACCCGATGTGTGTGTGTGTGTGTGTGTGTGTGTGTGTGTGTGTGTGTGTGTGTGTGTGTGTGTGTGTGTGTGTGTGTGTGAGAGAGAGAGAGTTTGTTGGCTCATCGTTGCACAGGATATCAATAACCACGCTCGTTTATTCACCAATGATTCAGCTGTGAATAATTTAAATAGTCTTCTATTTGGAAATAGATTGTTTTTCCTTTAGCTGGGTTTTTTTTTTTCGTTCTTTTTTGCTCCAGCTGCGAAGAGTCAAAATATGCAACACGGAGACACCCGCTCGCACTCACACACAAAAAGAAAGACGAGGAAGCGCACATTTACAGGAACTCGCATCAAGGATTACTCTAGCGTACAGTGGAGAGAGAGCAGCCGGTTTAAGACTGACTGACAGCCTGCATCCACACACAGCATCCCCCCTTTTTCCCTGCAAGCTGCGTAGCGCAGTCGCTGTCCTTGCACCCCCTGCCCCCATGCCCCTTCTGCATGCAAATACATTCATGAAATAGCCATGGTGGACACAAAACGCTTAAATCTGTGTGAGTGTGCATGTGTGTCGCTGCCCTGCTTCTTCTTCTATGTCACAATGTGAAATTGCATAAGAAAACAGGATCCATTCACACATCGAGTATTGCATTGGACATATCTTCTCACAGATGTCTGAGAGTGATATATTCATATTACGTCATTTTAACTGACACTTCTCTGGAAAAAGAAAATCAGACAACTGCAGTATTATGTAAGATAGAGGGTTTTTATGTCAGCTGTACTTATCAGAACCCGTTAAAACAGAGTTTACTCTTGAGAGAGAAAAAAATCAAACACACAAAAATAGTAGAGGAAAAGAAAGGAAAAAAAAAATCCAGCAGTTATTCACCATGAAATGAAAAGAGTTTAGTCAAGGCAGAGCAACCTGAAAAAGAAGAAAACCATGATCATGTGATCAGGATGCTTTAATGAGCAAGTATTTGTACATAACCTGGGCATTTTTTCAAACTCTTTTTAATGCATTATTTGAATTACACTAGAAGAAGGTGACTAAAGTCAATTCCTTTCACTCTCAAGTGGGTTCTTGCAATCCCGCCGTTGATGACAAAATCCATCCAATTTGTTAAAAAGAAAGTCCTAATACTCAGCCAGTGTAAGGAAACAATACAACACAAAAAAGAGAACTTTTATAAACCAAACTAAAGAAAACAGCACATGACCAAGAGATGACCACCTATTCAGACTAATTTTAGCTTCAGCTGACTTCATCAGTATGGACAGCAACAATATCTACCGCCCACAACAACTCTTTGAATCCGTTTTAGAGCCAGATTAAAAGCACAAACTTGACCATCTTTAAGGCAACAAGACAGTATCCTGACTGCAGGAGATTTTGGGAAGTGATCCGCTGACAGAAAAGTTTGACAAAAAGACGTTGGTGCAGGCTGCTTTAGAGACAGGAGGGGAAGGAGCTGAGCAGCTGAGTGAAGCGTCTTACAAATGACCACCAGGAGAGGGGAAATAAAGTGGCAGATGCGCTATGGTTGCATGAAGTCCTGATTCTCACTACTGAGTTTGGCAGCGAAGCAAAACTCAGCATAATTTATGTAAAGTATTGGTACAGTCACAGAAACGGCTCTGGGCACCTTGATTTAATGACTTCAGGTGTTAAAAACATTCCAGAGTTAAATGAGCTTCATTTGAGGGATAATGTAACATATCGTAATTAAAGACTAACCCGTAGCTCCAACCTTCTAACAATACTGTAGGTGCCAAACCATCATATTGTCATGTTTTAATAGGATTTTTAAAAAATGCATTTTGGCTTGGTGCTAGTTTTATGAAAATGGAAATGGATATCTGACAAAGCTCACTTCAGGGGGAGAAAGTCCATCTGCAGTGTTAATGTGGAAACAGACTTGCACACTTGAGTGTGTGTTTTATTTGTGTGTGTGTGCGTGTGTGTGTGTGTGAGTGAGTGTGCGTGTGTGTGTGTGTTTGTGTGCGTGTGTGTGTGTGTGTGCGAGTGTGTGTGTGTGTGAGTGAGTGTGCGTGTGTGTGTGTGTGTGTGTGTCTGTGTGTGTGTGTGTGTCTGTGTGTGAGTGTGTGTGTGTCTGTGTGTGTGTGTGTGTGTGTGTCTGTGTGTGTGAGTGTGTGTGTGCGTGTGTGTGTGTATGTTTTGTGTGAGTGTGTGTGTGCGTGTGTGTGTGTATGTTTTTTGTGTGTGTGTGTGTTTGTGTGTGTGTGTGTGTGTGTGCGTGCAATGTGTGGCTGTGTGTGTGTGTGTGTGTTTGTGTGTGAGTGTGTGAGTGTGTGTGTGTGTGTTGTGTGAGTGTGTGTGTGTGTGTGTGTGTGTGTGTGTGTGTTTGTGTGTGAGTGTGTAGTGTGTGTGTGTGTGTGTGAGTGTGTTGTGTGTGTGCGTGTGTGTGAGTGTGTGTGTGTGTGTGCGTGTGTGTGAGTGAGTGAGTGTGTGAGTGAGTGAGTGAGTGTGTGTGTGTGTGTGTGTGTGTGTGTGTGTGTGTGTGTGTGTGTGTGTGTGTGTGTGTGTGTGTGTGAGTGTGTGAGTGTGTGAGTGTGTGAGTGTGTGAGTGCCCTGCTCCTTCTTCTGAGTCACAATGTGAAATAGAAACAGCAGCTATTCACAGATCACTGTGGCATCAGACAGATCTTCTCACAGATGTCAGCTGAACTTATCAGTTCCTGTAAATTAAACAAACACACAATAATACAGGAAAAAAATTAAATAAGGGAGCAAAAAAATAGACCGGCGACCTGTCCAGGGTGTACCCCCACCTCTCGCCTGTAATGAGCTGGAACAGACTTCAGCAGACCCCCGTGACCCTGCAACGGATTAAACGGGTATACAAGATGGATGGATGGATGGATGGATGGATGGATGGATGGATGGATGGATGGATGGATGGATGGATGGATGGATGGATGGATGGATGGATGGGAGAAAAACACCAGTAATTATTCACCATGAAATGAATAACGTTTAGTTAATCAGATTTATCGATAGATTAAACAAGTTCTCACCACAGCTGAGTGGAGTAATTTGAAACTTGTTATTGTAAGAGTTTTTCTTTTACATGCATCACCTTATACTTTGCTAATGCATTAAATCAAGGCATGAAGGAATGCAACAAAATAAGAGTAAATGACAGTGTCGGTGTGAGAATGAGCTGCACATGTGGAAACGTTGCCGAGCGGCCTCGGAGACACTGTAGCCAGGACAGATATATCCATTCACTTCATGATCTGGGTCTCCTCCCATACAGAACGAAGCAAAGCAGCTGCAACGGGGCAGGGGCGGGCTTTATGCAACGAGTCACACAGGAGCATCTGAGAGCCACCATTCAGAACCTCCAAGTTGGATGCAGAGTTGGCAACAACGCCTTGAATTAACTTTTTACTACAAGTCTGACATCAGTCATTCATCGGTGTTCCTACTCCACTGCCCGCCACTCTGGACGATTTTTGTTAATACTTGTCTGGTTGTTGATTTGCCTACATCACACGCTTTGTTTCCCTGATTATTTGCACCCAACTGTGTCCAGAAGCAGTTTCTTCTGAGTCTGTTGGTCCATAGGAATCCACAGGAACCAGACTAATTCTTTGTATTGAAGAGGAAGCGCATTAGGATGGCTTTCCAGGCCAGAGACAGGGCACTTGATGTAGAAAGAAACCATTTGAGCCAGCACTTGGAGACAGTGGGAAGAAAATATTTAATGTTAACGAGAAGGACTTTTCATCAGAACCTGGCTCAAGGAAGGGGGACCAACTGCTGGGACAAGGGGACTGTAAAGGAGAAAATAAGATATCAAGACAGATGAGGAGTAAAATAAACACTGAGAAACAGACAATAACTTCAGATCAGAAAGATGTAGGTGACAGAAAGACAAAGGTAAAGACAATCAAAGAAAAGACAGTGAGATAATTAATTAACAAAAACAGATGTTACATCACTTTTGCATCACTTGTCGTTCCTGCAAGCGTCTTGTGCTTTCATCTCAGGCAAGAGCAATCGTTTTCTATCCTTTGCTTGGCAGGTACTATGAAACAGGCAGTATCCGGCCCGGTGTAATTGGGGGATCCAAACCAAAGGTCGCTACACCCAAAGTGGTCGACAAGATTGCAGATTACAAACGCCAAAACCCCACCATGTTTGCCTGGGAGATCCGGGACAGGCTCCTGGCTGAGAGAGTTTGCGACAACGACAGCGTCCCCAGCGTCAGCTCCATCAACAGGTACGACAGACGCTGTAATCTGTGCGTTTGTTTGAGTATCAAACTGGAGCAACAGGTACTGAGTGCAGACTGAGCGCAGAACAATACAAGTGCGTGTTTTATGTGTGTGTTTGTCCGTGTGGGAGGGGAAAGGAGAATTGCTAAGAGGACCCGGTCTCCATATGTATGAAGTTGCTGCAGCTCAGTGGTTCAACACGATGGTACAATGACAAGCCTTTCCCCTGAGCACAGAGACGGCGTAAGAGGGAGGGATAGCGAAATGAGAGAGAGAAGGAGTGAGCCGAAGGGGCAGACAAAAGAGAATGAAGGTGTGTGGGGGATGAGGAGAGAAACAGACACAAAAGGAAAGAAAGGACAGGAAAAAAAGGAGGAAAGGAAATGAGAAGAGCGGAGAGGAAAAGGGGAGGAAAAGAGGAGAAAGGAAAGAGGAAGAAAAGGCTTGCATGAGCAGCCAAGCAGGAAGTGTGAGGCCCCTCTGCCATGTCAGCCTGCCTCAGCCACTTCACACACACACGCACACACACACACACTCACTCACACACACACACACTCACACACGCACACACACACACACACACACACACTCACACACACACACACGCTCAAACACACAGTTTTGCTCCCACGACGGTCATGTTCTCTCTGTCACTCAGAATCTTTCACACAAACCACTTCACACACTGATATCTCCTCTCTCCTCCTGCAGGATCATTCGGACGAAGGTTCAGCAGCAGCCTGGTCAAACGGGTTCAGTGTCGGCTCACAACTTAGGTAGGTCGCTGCATGAACTCCTTCAACTGAAAAGCCTATTTTTATTAGTAAACAACAAAAACAAAACAAAACAGAACAAAAAAAATCGGCTCTATTGGAATAACTATTACACAACCTGCTGAAAAGCAGAAAATTCCATCACAAAATTCACTGTCTGAATATAAGATCACTGCCAATAAAGAGGGAGGCTTTTCTTTATCCTTATTTTAACTGGGTAAGATAATTTTGGCTCTTTTTTTTTGGTTTATTAAAAGAAGATGTGCAAGGATGACTGAACTGCGTTTACGCAGAAAGTGAGGGATGAGGCCCAGCAAAGGTTTTCAGAGTTAAACCATGCCTATTTATTCCTATTTAGGGTCACAGGGATCTGCTGGAGCCTATCCCAGCTCTATTTGGGCTAAAGGCTGATTTATGATCAAGACAGCTCCCCAGTCCATCACAGGGCCTCAAGTAGAAAAACTACCACACACACTCATTTCTATGGGTGATTTAAAATCACCAGTTAACCTGACATACATGTTTTTGGACTATGAGAGGAAACCAGAGTACCTGGAGGAAACTGATGCAAATTCCGTGCAGAAAGGCCCCTGCTGGAAGCTGAACCAGGAACCTTCTTGCTCGACACATTATGTTGGTACCCTACAGCCAGGTGTGACTTTTTCCTAAACCTAACCAAGTTGCGAAGCTTTCTGAGCAGCAAAAATATAAGAAAGATGTTAAAGTGAAACAAAGCAAAACGTAAGCATATTGTGAACAGTATTTGAACTGTCTTCAGGGAAAGAGTGACAGCAGTGATGTTTTCTCCCAATTTGGAAAATTCCCATTTTTTTATACGTCCGTGAATAAAAAGAATTTACATTTACAAAGTTACTCACTGCTTCTATATAAAATTAAATCTGGACCGAAGTTTCACTCAGTTACTCTGAAACATGTTAAAAAGAAAGCACCGTACCGATCCTGGAAGCTTGCACTTCCACACAAAGCAGATGGAGCTCACGCTACCACGCACCAAACCTGACCGGCAACCGACGTGGTTGCAGTTCAGCGACGGACAGTTGGCACCGACCCAACTTTTTGGCGCAATCTCTTCACTAATCACATGTTGACTGGGCTCAGGATGTGCTTCTGAACAAAGGAACAACAGACAGGAACTCTGAAAGCAAGATGATAGTTCTTAGCCAGTCATGAAATTCACTGTCATAATCCTTCCAACACACAATGCCCCAATAAATCCCAGGTTTCTCTGTGTTTCAAAGATAACACAAAGAACTCTTATTCATGTACTTTTCACTTGTTGGCAAATGTTTATTTTTGTAATCCCAGAACTGTTGTTACTGATGGTGGACGCGAAGTAAATGAGTTAATGGAATCTCCAGCTTCTTTTTGGGAATAAATTCATTAATCAACATCAAACAGAAGACAGATTTTCCAGCACAAAGCAAAAGGCTTTTAACTTCCCTCCTCAAACACAAAGTTAATGCAGTGTGACTTGAAGTTGACGTTTGATGGAAATAAACATGATGAGACTGGATCAATTTTACTCTTGGTGTATTAACCTAGAGCAAATTTGTATTGCATGTGCCTATCATTGTTTTTGTTTTATTTTGTTTAAAGTTCATGCAGACTGGGAACATGCATCACAATATTGAGTAATCTGCTAAAACAATGCAGACCTTCAAGTAAGTTTGACTTATTACGGGTGCACTTTGCAAGTAGTGCAAAACGAGGGGACACAAAGAGTGGCAAGATAAGTCAGTCGTGTTTTATTTTACTAGTATGCCACTTTTTCTGTTTTGTTTGATTAAAGTTTAGTTTAGGGTGTCATACCTCTTTACATCATATAAAGAGACATGCAAAAATATATTTGGGGGTCTTCACTACTGCTTTTATCTAAATAACATTTCATTTGTAGACCGAAGGAAAATCTAAAAGCGATCGGCTCTTTTGCTCTTTCTCACATTTCCCTGCAGAGGATTGTGTTTGGATGTCTCTCATATCTTCATAATCGCACATTGTCTATTAATCTAAATTAATTTTCCACACAGGGCTGCCTGACTCCTGCCTTTTACTCACATCTAGGAGATACCCTCACATCTATACACATCTAGATGCACTCAGATGTACACACACGCACACACACACACACACACACACACACACGCTGGTGCACGCATGCACTTACAGATTACACAGATAAATGGGTCCCACTCCCAGGCGGAAAATTGAACATTTGGATTTGCAGAATAAGAGCGTAACGTTCTGATAGAAAAGGAGTGAAAAGAAAGAGAAAGAAAAATCAGATAATTGAAGTGCTAAATCAAGTGATGGGAGAAGAAGGGATATGCATTCATTATACTCTCCTTGTCGTTAGCAAAGGAGTGCAGCTGGAGGGGACTTTGATCCCTTGGTTTGTCTTTTTTTTTTCTTATTCCCTTTTCGGTCTTGTCTTTCTGTGTTTGGGGTGGTCTGCTGGGAGAAGGGATTAGGATGGCTGTCTCCGTACCTTTCTGTCCCTCCTGGGATGCCATACTGTCACTCAGCCCAACGTCCGCTTACAGGGGCACAGATAAGCGACCAAAGAGAGAGTGACTATATGTTTTTGGTGTGCAGATGTGTGTTAAGAGATTTGTGTGGGGGGGGGGGGCACGCCGCTGAAGCAGTGACAAGTATGTGGCTTTGTCACCCGGTGAGGAACTTGTCTTCTCCTGGGGGGAAGATTAAAAGAGGAGACAACAGGCCTGTCTTTGTCCTCACTCCTCCGTCTTCATTTCAGTTAGGCTAAGTTAAGTTTCAGAGAGTCAGAAGTGCAACCATCTTACAAGTCAGGGGTCTACATTACTTGGGGCTTTTTTGCTCTGCATTTTGGAAAACAAAAACAAGACAAAGGAGTTGCAGATTTTAAAACTGATATATAGCAAAGGGAGACAGTAGAAAAAGGTCCTTTTCACCCATGTGTGTACTGCTCTGTTAGCAGCAGCTGGTGGAGATTGGAGTCAGCGGCTCAACGTCACTACACCTTGGTGTTTCCATTGAATAGAGTTTTTCCTTTTATGAGCCTAATTCTCCTAGTTCTTTTTTTTGTTTTGTTTTGCAAATCTAACGGTAATGGAAACATGACTCATGTTGTGCCTTTAAGATGTTTGTGACATCAAACACCCCTTCAAAATATGTCTCCAAATAAGGGGGGTACAGTATACAACAACAATGTGAACGATATACTCACGTGTACATAATGTATTAATTTTTCTTTTTTGCACCACGCTGTTTCTCTTTGGTTTTAGCCTAGTATCCCCGTACAGGCGTGGAGTTGATTTTGATAAACTGTTTCCCTCTTGTTTAAAAACCTCTCTCGTGATTTTTACTGTAGCTTTGTAAAGTAGTTTAGTTGTTGTTTTGTGGCAAAGTGCGATAAGTGATACACACTTCTGGCAACACTTGACCAGGATGGGAGCCTAAAGCCACCTTGGGTTAGTGAGAATAGTTAAAGGACGCTGCGAGAGCCAGACCACGGTGCCCAACGTAGTCAGATATTCCTATTTTACCATGAAAAAAAAAAACAACCTCCTTTGTGCTGCTTCAATTTATTCTAATCTTTTTTCATCATATTATGATTTTATTCTTTCACATCTGAGATTTAATTGTTTAACATTTCTTCAGACAACCGTTAAAAGTTTTTTGATCAAAGTTATTATCAGAAAATATTGGTTTGGTTACATTTCTGAAGTGTGGGAAAAGATAAAACCAAACGCGTCCTTCGAACTGTCGTGTGATTTGTCTGCAGCAACGTCCGTCGCTGCCACACAGGTCTCAGCAGTGACCAGCGACTCGGCGGGCTCCTCGTACTCCATCAGTGGCATCCTGGGTATCAGTTCAGCTGCTGATGTTGGCAAGAGGAAGAGGGAAGAAGGTGAGCCATTATCCTGGATGTATTTACAAGTGATTTTTATGATCTTATGGAAAAGGGCTTTTTGGTTTTCTTTCTGGATTCATTGCAGAAGTCTGATACTGGTTTTAATACTGGTCAACAAAATAGCATTACTGGACTTTCTGACCTCCGAAGTCATTGCGCATCTACGTCTGGTTTATAAAATCATTACCAGCACTTTGCATTACATGGATGAACAAAAGTTGTTAAGTCGCTACATTTTCCAAGCTTGGAAAAGCGCTGTATAGCTCCAATTTTGATTGCGAATCGCACTTAAATTTTGTCTAATGTAATAACTGCTGCAGAAGTGATTCAGTTGTTAAACAACATCTCTGACGAGTATGAAGGTCGATCTGATCAAGTATTGTTGTCTGAAATATATTTACCTAAGCCACATGTCTAAATAATCTGACACCATATGTTCAACGATTTTCTTTACTTCTTCTTCACCGGCTGTTTTGATTGATTAGGGTTAGTTTAGGGTTAGACTTTAGTAATACATGGGTAGGGTTAGAGATTTAAAAAAAAAAAGTGTTTAATGTGTGGTTACAGGTTGGCGTCATGTCGTGTTGATGCTCCCTTTTTCCAAAACGACAGGAAAATTTCAAACGTTCCCATCTCACAATCCATGTGTGTGTGTGTGTGTGTGTGTGTGTGTGTGTCTGTGTGTACATATATGTAGTGTAGGAGCTCTAAATCAGACATCTTCACTGGGAAACACACCTTTATCTACTAACAGTGCTTCACGGCGAGCTACCTGAGAAGTCAGTTTACGTATTCAGTATTGATCACATGTGCTGTCGTACTGGATCAGTGTTGCATCCTGATGGGGGTGAGAGTTTATGTCTGCGTTTATCTCTGTGTGTGCATTTGGTAGGCGGTATTTCCACATGTACTTTATACTTTTGTGTCTGTGCATGTGCATTAGCAGAGTTATGAGTGTGTATGTGGTTGTGTCAGAAGCATTAAAAAGCCATCACACAGACGGTCTCCTGCGGTAAATGAGACAGCACCAGATGTTGGAGCGAGGAGGGGGGGGGTGACAGAAAGCCACCAGGGGCTATTTCTGTCTTTCACTCGTTTGGTCTCTGACACACACACACACACACACACACACACACACACACACACACACACACACACACACACACACACACACACACACACACACACACACACACACACACACAGAGTGTATTGGTTCCTTTTCTCACAGCTGATGAATTTTCAAATCATTCCTTCAGGTTCCAGGTGAATCCCAGATGAACCGTGATAAGCTTGATACAGCCCACTTACCCATTAGTGGAACACAAAGACATAAAACCTAACACAGACAGAAACACGCAACACGCATGTATTTACTCTGGAAGACGCATTGTTTAACTGAACTCAACTCAACAGCAAATGTCCCTCAGTAACTGAGGTTTTAGCTCAAATAGGTTTCTCTTTCATCGGCAGCTGGGTGGATTACTTTCCTGTCTTTAATGCATATTTTAAGTTTTTAGATGTCAGACACTCTGGTGTAGAAGTGTTTAAAGTTGTGGCATGGTTTTTTTGGCGTCCTTTGACTTATCTGAATAGTTGCATCAATGAATTCTTAGCGTAGATGTCACTCTAAGAAAAAAAAAGAGATAGTCTGTTTCTGTGTAAAATACATATGCTGCATCCAAATGTTGTGAACTCTATGGTGCAAGACTTTATTTTGGGACTTCAAAATAACTGAGGTGGATTTTGCCTTCAGTAGTCAGATTGTATCATAGACTAATGGGTTCAGGAGACGGCCAGCTTCCTACTGTGTGCTGGGATGTCGTTTCTCCAGCCAATGGGAATTTAAATATAGCTGGTCCAGTGTTAAGATATACTGTAGAACGCGTTCAGAACGTGTTAGGAAAATTAACCAATCTGAAGACATGTAAGAACCTCCAGACATTGGACCCGTCAGGAAACACTTAATACATCATCTCATTTACAAGAAGTTGTAATACTTGTGATGTTCTAAACTCATTACAAATGGTTTTTTAAATCCTTACAAACTGTGGTGGTATTATGGTCGCAAAATTAGAGTAGAAGTAGTCCAGATAAGACAAACTCGACAGGAAATCACCATCTGATATCCACTTTAAAGCAGAAAAATTCAAATAGACCAAATTGCGAATGAAAACGAAGCACTTATTAATAAGTTTAAAGCAAACTAAATGATACAAGCAGGACACGCGAGCACCAAACCTGTGAAACATGTGACATCTCATGGAACAGAAAACCTAATATATGAACCAAACATTGACGTGGGGCCCATCCTGCACATTTTCTAAACTATACTTACTCATTTTATTATGTTGTGCACAGCGTGAAGCCCAGTTATACCAATGTTTGTGAAACGGTTTTTGGTCAGTCGCCAAATATAGCAGTCAAATCAGAAAAAAATTAATATTTTCAGACTTTTCTTCAAGAACAAAACAAGGAAAATATTGGCAAAAGAAAGTGAATCTGCAGAAAAAACCCCACCTTGATAGAGGAACAAGGTTTTTCTTGTAAATCCAATAGAAGAATGCATTTTTATTTCTTTGGCTGCTATGTTTTGTATTTACTTTGTGATCATACTTTGTAAACATTTTTTTAAAATAGAGTTTAAAGGGAGAGTTCGAACAGAAACTGTGGTCAGGGTTAGGGAAATCTTATTGGCTGAAGAAAACTTCCACTTTGTGCGTTTTTGCCTTTTTCCTCAAGTAAACCAAGGAGATGACCTTTTGTTGCATGTCTCCATCAGGAAAAAAAAAAAGAAAAGTACGACCACACACTCAGAAATTACACTAATAGCATGTATTATACAGTTTTGAATTAAATTTGCATCGACTTCAAAAAGACCAGTACATGTCCACAGCTCTGCTGTTTCAGTGAAGACTGTTTTCAGAGCTGTTCTGTAGTTGAGGGTCAAAGTATGTTATTTAATTAGCAGCATTACTGTTTCTTTATACACGTGTTCATGCTTCATGTGTGGTCGCCACGTCTCCAGGACTGATCCTTGTGTACCGTTATTCGGATCAAAACATTGCATCTCTTCATGTGTCACTGAAGCATTCAGAAAATGTCATTTGGGCATCGGGTGCCGCTCGGGTGTCATGTTTTGCTTGTGTGTTTTATCTGCAGTGTTTCTGTGGCAGAGGTCTGCGCGGTTGGCTCTGCGGTCTAATTAACAGCATTGCTAATCACAGCTTCCATTAGAGCAGCCCCCGCTGGATAATGACACACATACACAGCGAGGGGTGACAGCAGGAACAGCATGCGCTGACATGGACAGACAAACACATACACCCACAAACAATGAAGCAGGCTTTTCACATACACGCACACCCATATGTTTGCTGGTGCTGATATTCATGCACACACACAGGCACACAACGGTCACAAGACTAAGGTCAAGAATGACCCTGACTCTTTTTTTTTTTTAATTGTATATATCATGTGTCATATTTCATATTGTATCTTATGCTGCAATTTTTAAGCATACAAACAGCAGCTGTGCAAGTGGTGGGAACGCAGCGAGGCAGGTTCAGCAGCATGTGTGTGTTGGTGGGAGGAGTGTGTGTGTGTGTGTGGGAGGGGGCTGGGGGGTGGGGCAGGACCCCTGTGGTGACCTGTGCCCTCATGCCAAAGCGAGGGGAAGTTGGGGGTGACTGGGGCCAGCATGGAGATGAATAGGAGTGAATGGAAGAACTTGACTTGTGGGGCCAAAATGGGACTATTGTACCATCACCTATTCTCCTCCACACTAATGCTGCCTGTGTGTGCGCACGTGTGTCCATGTGTGTGTGTGAGTGTCGGACTGTGTGTGCACTTTCAATTTGGATATGGACTCCAGGACAGGTGGGTCAATGACAAAGAAGATGTCGTGTCACCGTTTCTTTTCAGACTACAAACTGCTTCCAGCATCTTTAAAGGAAAGACATGCAATACAGAGCGATCGCTGAAATCGCTCTTTAGTGTGAAGAAGAAATAGTTTCAGTGGCATTTACCCAGAATACCAAGTTGACCTCTCACCTCCATGTGCATCCACTGTGACATGGAGCAGCTTACCAAATAAAAGAATCTGGGAGAGAGCAAGAGAGGGAGGACGAAGGAGGGAGCAAGCGAGGGGAATCCGGGGCTCCACTCGGCACCTCCCAAAACTTTGATCTCTGGAGTTTGGACACACACATGCACACATACACACATACACACAGGCTGGGGCTGTAAGGTCAGACACTTGTCCTATCACAGTTATAATCTATGTCAAGTGCATATTAGTGGTTTCCCTCAAAAAGCAAACACAAACACACAGACATGCAGAGATGGTAAATACTCTGATTCTAATAAGTATTGGGATTTAATATTTTCAACGGTTTCTAGGTTGTTGAGGTGGGGGAGAAATTGGAAAAGGCAGGCTGAGATGATTATGGAGAGGGCAACAGAGAGAGCGGAAGAGAGTGGAAAAAAAGCAGAGAGAAGGGAACAATAAAGGCTCATTGTTTGTTTTGTTCTGTTCTGAAAAAGAAGGAAGAGAAACGTTTCCCTTCTGAGACTGAATCACAGAGATAGAGGCAGCTGGGAGTGTTTGTGTGTGTGTGAGACTGTGTGGGTGTGTGTGTGTGTGTGTGTGAGTGTGTGTTTGAGAGTGTATCCGACAGTGAATAGGATTTAACCCGTCACGGCGATGAGTTTCTTTACCCAGAGATACAATGAAACCAGCCGGAAATCAAGCTATACCCACCCACTTCCACACCAGGAAGCATGTGTGCACATCTCCACAAATCCACACACGTGAATTTCCAATATTGATTATAATACCTAAAATCTTAATTCTCACTGTTCTATTGCAGTACGTCTTGTCTTCTCTTTGTTTTGCATTTTTTTTGGTCTTTTGAGGGTTCTCCACTTTAGTAGGCTTTGGTGTGTGTGTGTGTGTGTGTGTGTGTGTGTGTGTGTGTGTGTGTGTGTGTGTGTGTGTGTGTGTGTGTGTGTGTTTGAGTGAGCGAGCGACAGTAAGAAAGCAGAAAGCAATAAGCTGACTGAAATGGTGCCATCAGAGCTACATGATTGATCAATTGAATTCCATCACGAAGACTGGCCAGCGGGATTAAATGGGTTGCCGTGGGTTACCAGGCTAAAGCATCATACTGCCTTTATCTTTCCGCTGATTGGTCTGTCACCAGAGACTTGGACCATACACTCACACTGTCCCCAGCATCTGTACACGAGTGTGTGTGTGTGTGTGTGTGCGTTTGTGTGTGTGTGTGTGTGTGTGTGTGTGTGTGTGTGTGTGTGTGTGTGTGTGTGTGTGTGTGTGTGTGTGTGTGTGTGTGTGTGTGTGTGTGAGGGCTTTTGTGTGTAACTACAGAAGTGAGAGAGAGATTACGATCGAGGAGTGAGTTTGTTGGAGAGTGATTGAAAGAGGTTGTGAGTACAGAAAACGTATTGCCCGGTCTTGTGAGCTTCACAGTACTGTCTGCTATTGATGCCGTCTTAAGATACGAGGTTTACACAAAGTCTTCGAAACAAACCAAAACAAACATTGGTTTGTGTCACTGTACCGGTCTAGATTCAGTATTTTACAGAGTTGAAATTTCTTTCATAGGCTAATCTACTCTTTTTAATAATATTAATTTCCACTGCTTTGTGATTCGTAAATCTGCTCATCAATCCAACCTCTAAACAGAAAAGTTTTCTTGATAAGGTATGGGGTGTAACAAGAGGAGCTGAAAAAGCTCAGGTGATTCCTCAATACATGACATGAGTCCCTTTCTGTAAATGTGAATGATGTTTTTTTCTTTGTAGGGATCATTGTGTTTCACCTAGTGATTGGAATAGACTGGGACAGAGCTGCTCCTGGGCACGTTTATCCGGGCCTGGAAATGCCAGTGGGCAGTTTGGGGTTCAGTTACATGCCCAGGGACACTTTATCAACTTAAAGGACGTATTCAGGGTGTATCCCCACCTTTTACCCATAGACAGCTGGTATAGGCTCCAGCAGACCTGTGTGATTCTGCACAGTAAGAGGCAGGTATGGATGGATGGATGGATGGATGGATGGATGGATGGATGGATGGATGGATGGATGGATGGATGGATGGATGGATGGATGGATGGATAAGTGTGTCACTTCAGGCTTAAAAGGTAAAAGCAAGTATACTGTACTTTCCATCAGTTCACGTGAGTACATTGCACTTAGTTCAACTGATTTTATTTGGGATGGTGGTGAGTCTTTATCTGTTTCCAATAAAAAACCCATTTGCTAGAAACTAGTAAGTAGTGTAGAGAAAATATAGTGCCCCATGCAACGTCTCTTCTCAGTGGCTTAAATGCTTTATGAAAGTTCTCAAACTTTCAAAATGTCGCAATTTCAGACATGTGAAGAACTTGCAGCACTTTGTTTCAGTCAGGTCATGTGATGGTCACAACAGCCAGTGAACGTTTACTTTTCCTTTTAGTCAAAGAGGTGTTACAAATCTGCCGTCAGAAAAAGACCAATGCTTGATCGTCTCTTCTTTTGGTCAGTTAGTGAAGAAAAGCTAACAAAAGTCTAATCAAATTACAATTCCTTCTTAATTTTAGTTCTGATCTGTGAAACCAATACAGAGAGAATATGTCTTGTGGTGGCAGAGAAGTCAGTAATCTTTTTTTTTTTAATAAAATGAAATAAAATCCAACTTGAGATAAACGGAGATTATCATTTTATTTTGAAGACGGCGTTACAATCCTTGAGAGCCTGAGCGTCTTGCTCGCCTCCTCCTTTCCTTACTTTGTCTTCCTTCTGTTTTTTTCTTCCTTTTTATCATCACTGCTTTTTTTTCTCTGAGACCACAGTCTGCCACAAATGAATCTGTATTTTCAGTCCAAATGGAAAAAAAGTATATAAATATATATATTTGAAGCCCCCTACCCCTCTTCACCTGTCCGTCATATCGCTACCCTGGACACACACACGCACACGCACACTTTGACACACACCAAACACACAGTGACCCCCAGGACTAAAATAGGCTCTCAGGAGCAGTTTGGAGCGATGAATTGGCTCTATAGCAGGGGATTTTCACCTTCATCCCCTTTTTCTCTTTATCTTTTTCGCTCGTTCACTCCTTTCTAATCATTTGTGGGCCGCAACTCTTCAGAGTTCTTATAATTGTCTCGTTCAGTCCCTCAGCCTTGCAATAACTGCAGGATACGAGAGCTCACAGTCTAATACTGATACCGAAGCAATATATGTTTGTGTGTATGTGTGTGCATGGGTGATACGACGAGCGAGACAGAGAATTCTGTTTATATGAGAGGGGAGAATGTACTTTTGAAAGATCAAGGAGGAGAGACAGCTTATGCTTGGTAATGGATTGCATTTGTATACCGTTTTTCCTGAGTCGCCACAATCCATGAAGTCACTCAATCCTAAATCAGTTTAGTGGAGTTCATTCAAATCCTCTAACTTTTTTCTCCACATCTGTCTTAAGGATTTTATTTATGTTATCAGCCCTTGTGTTGGCTCTTCCCTTCATTCTTCTGCTGTCGTCTATTTCATTTTCCTACAGTCACACAAATGAAACTCACAAACACTTGCTTTATCTGCCTGTTCTCCACAACTTCACATGCCTTCATTTCTTTCTTATCGTCATCCATTTGCAACCTTTCTAACAGCGTTCCCTTCTTCCTTTCCTCTCTGTTCAGGATTGCAGGAGTCACCACTGGCAAATGGGCATAGCCACAGTGGGCGGGACTTCCTCAGGAAGCAGATGAGAGGGGAGCTGTTCTCACCACAGCAGATCGAGGTACTGGACCGCCTCTTTGACAGACAGCCATCCTGTCCAATCCAATCCAGCACTGAGCTCTATCTGAGCCCAGACTCTGGCAAGGTAAGGGCGAGGCATCGTGCAGGCTGAGATCGTCTTTGGGTTGAAAAGTTAGAGGATTTGCACCACTGTAGCGTGCTGTATTGAGATATATGAGGACAGCAGGAGAGAACTGTCCATGATTTACTGACACGGGCAGTCTGTCTAATTGAGCAGACACAAAATAGTATTTAAGGTTGTGCTGCGCCTGCACCACTATTTTCTCTGCTGAGTTTAGGCATTTTCATAAAAATTGCTGGATTTGCCGTGTTGTGGAACTGCGCTTTGGCTCATTCAGCTGTTATCGCTGTTTATGTGAATAGACTTTGAGATACATTTAGGAATACTTTACATTTTCGTAAAGACCAAAAAGAACATTGAATGGTTTGTCCTGGACCAACAAGCACCACTGAATGATATTTCTTATTCTTTCTTTTGAATAGACCTGCATCACTGTCTGCACAAATAAAAAAGCCCCAGTGAAGTGCTGCGTGGCACTGGGTGACGAGTTGAGCACCAAACATAAGAGTGAAAAAGTGCCATGAAATATCTTTATGCTTGTATTTGAACAAGATTTAGCTACTGAAGTAATTGAGCATAATAAATAAACCTCAGCATGCAACTCGCTAAATAGGAACAATTGTAGGAGCTTATGCTGCAGACAAAAAGGCAATTACAACGTCCCAATTGACAGATCTGATATTGTTGTTTTTGGTCTTTTTGTTCGCAACAACCAAAGACTATTGCACAACGCGTGCTGAGCAAAAAGATAAATCAACTTGACTCTGGAAATTGTTTGACTTTGTCAGTTGACAGAAGCTCTGGATTTACTTTTCTCTAACTGTGAGAAAAAGCTGAACACAAAGTGAGTATTCAGGGACATAAAGTCATATTTTGAAATATACATTTTATTTCAGAGAGATCAGTCATAAAGCAACAACGCTTTTGCATTCAAGTAAGTTAAGTGAGATGAAAGTACATGTAAAGCTGCGATTGTGTCAAGCAACATTTTAGAAACATTTGTGACTGATTTATTTGTTTGCTCTTAGCTTATAAGCCTGCCTGCTTTGCCTTGCCATGCCATGTCAATCTTTATCAAATAAGCTATATTGCACAACAAAACTGCATTTATCTTAATGTTTTCTTTTAAAATGCTTGCTCACTGACTGATTTGAAAACATGAGCATCGAGTTTTGTTTTTGTCTGTCCACCTGCCACACACCCTGTGAGTTCTTGAGGCCTGATAGACGCTGGGATGAGACGCAGTGAACCCGGTCTATTGATGTTCCTATAATCTAGAAACACTGCAGGGGTTAATGAATGTATTGACCTGGCTCTCATTATGACCTCACTTCCTGCTGCTTGGGGAACAGCGATGGAGCCGCCAGCATGCTGATGCACGTCGAAATGAGCTGCATATGTGTGTGCATGTGAGAGACAGTTAGGAGAAAACAGCGCGAGAGAGGGTGTGTCTGCGTGTCTTAATGTTGCATCTAAATTGACCTCCCGCCCTTCACCAGCAGTAAATTAATCCAAATCTGAGTGGAATGGACAAGTGTAAGTTCTACTCTGAATAACAAAATGGGAGCAGGCTATTATTTGTATGCTGTTTACCTTTTCTCAAATGTTTTCTAATCTGCAGCCCTTCAACCTGTATTAAGAAAATATTTTTGCAATTGGCCAAAATGACACTTTGGCTCTATGGGTTTTATTTATTTATTTATTTATTTATTTTTCCAGAAACTCATACAACAATAGTGACTGCTTATTAAAGCCAATGTCAAGGACAAGAGAGCAGACACGCTGCAGAGGTGCAACAGTACATGGAAACACAAAAACGTTGCAAACCTTAACCTACAGGGTTGAATTTGACTTCTTAACTCATTCTTCTCCGTGGCCACCGTAGGAAGTGTAGCGCCACAGGGCAAGAGGTCGATAGGGACCTGCCGTAGCAGCTCTATAGACTGAAAATGAAGACCATAATACCCATGATTCATAGGTCAATGTCCTCTCTGAGCCCGGATGAGCTGATGAGGTCCAGCCTACACAGGGGTCAAACTGGCTTTAGGAACTGCATCACAAAGAGATGTGAGCACGTCCACGATCTGCATCGCTATCTGTGCCTCCACCTTTGCTCCACCATCCCCCTTTTCTCCCAGTGGGGCTGATTGACGGTTAGACCCTTAACACTGACACCCTGGCAGTCTCAGCTCAAGCTCTTTGGTATCTGGTTTAAGCTGTGTGTGTTAGTCTGGACTGGTGGGGTTACTTGGTCAAGGGGGGTCACATCATGTTGTGACAGTTCAAACAGATGCTTGATAGACATGGGCAGTAATGTTGTTTGTTGGGGTGACTTAAAGTCTGTGTTTTAGACAAAAAAAAGGGGCTCAAAGGGTTCAAATTTAAGTTATAATTCTGATCAATTTTAATCTTTTTTTGCACTAAAATAGAGCCTTATTTCTTCTTCCATCAGCCCGCTTGAACACACAAAAAGTAAAATTGTTCAAAAGCAAAGAACAGTGCAGAAGCCACTCATATCGTCTTTGTTTTAAACGTTTACTCTGTATTTTTCCTTTACGATTTATTTTGTCCCTTCTCCTCTTCTCCCTGTAATCTATTAAATCGTGCTATTAATTTATGGGTACGTGCTCGTGTGTCTGCCTGCTCGTGTGCCTGTCAGAGAGAGTTCATTTGAATTTCCCCTCAATCACTTTCCATTACCCAGCTGATAAATCAGGGGGTGTGACTGTGCCCACACCCGTGCCTGCTGCACAGGGTCCCAGTGCCCAATCCAGTGCCAGTCAGTCTGGCTGAAGTGGAACACACAAAAGGAAGTTGATTTGATCTCCAAGCATAAAGCTTAAAAATCAAAGAAAGGTGGCTGGAGCAGGGGAAAAGATGATTCCCAAAGGATGGGAGGTTTAGACGAGAGCTCAGCAGTCTCATAATGATCATGAGTCATGAATGTTTTTGTTTTTGTACTCAGAAGTCTGAATTTCCAAGTTCCAAGACAGAGGTTTCACCTTTTTCAACCCTGAAGTCAAAACTCTGACTCAGGAAGTGAAGCAAACCTCACACTGACTCCAGAATCCAAAACGTGGCCTCTTCTCCCATCAACACAGCAACACCTAATTTCACTCACCTGATTCACACCAAGTCTGACGTGCACACAGTACTGCTGTCCTTTTATCACTGGACTTCTTGCTTTGCTGTTTGGGTTAAATAATTACAGCATACAGTGTTGTCATGGACACGATTAATTCGGATGTGACGTCATTCTGAGTTCTGATTTCTGGCTTTGAAGGTAAATGGAGCGAACCATTAACCTTCGTTATTTGGGGATTTACGCACAAACAGCCGATTTCAGGCTTCTGCTTTATCATGAAACTACATTTTACACTTCTAAGGCTACAACCAATGTTGCATTATTTCATAAAGACTAATTAAAATATAATATCTTGTTGTCGATAAGTTAATCTCAGAGTTGAACTGGTACACCTGAATCTACCTTGAGTCAATAATTCCTGTCATGTGATTGATTAGGAACACGAGCAGGGGAGCTTATTTATTCATAATGGCTCGAGGGCTGCTGTTGTTTTGTGAGTAATTATTATGTCTGGAGTCAGATCGAGCTTCCTGAATAAGCTGGCATCTCTTTCATAAAATCAACAACATACCCACACAGAATTATTATCACATGAATTAAGAAACAAATTAGTCAGAAAGATGAAAACATGAACATTTAGAGTTCTTTTTCACCATTCTCTCGTTCTTCTAATGTTCAACTTTTGGAAGAGACAGATTTGAATTGAAATAAGAATGGATTTGTTTTAGTTAAAAAAGCAATAAAGACTGTTTTTCCATTCAAAGTCAATGAGAGGTATCTGTTGACAAACCGCCTGATTGTTTTAAGTCTTTAACCAGGAAAGTCCCGTTGAAGTCACAGATCTCTTTTTCAAGGGAGTCCTGGCCAAGAAGCAGCACCAGCTCTTTCCACAGACACAAGACAGTTACAATTACTTTACGTTTCTACTGAAACGTTTTTACCTAAACTAAATGTGTCTTTGCCTGATTAAGACCCAATAATTATTTACTGTAATAAAAGTACAAACAGAGGTGGGTTCGTGCTTTGGTATTCGTGAAACTGCTGAAAGAGAGAAAAAAATAAGAAACATTTCCAGATCCAGAGTGTATCCTGCCTCTCACCCAGTGAGATCCGGGAGAGACTCCAGCAGACCGCCAGAACTGTGAACGGGACTGAAGTGGTGGAATAATGAATCCATATTTATTCTTGCAGGTTTGCCACTGCTATAAATTCGCTCTGTATTCTACGACAACAGGCCACTGATTACAATTAGAATTAAGTGCAGTAATAGAATTTGAATACGTATCTGTATAATATCTACATTTGTAAAATATTTCATTTAAACCTTCTAACTTTCCGCTGCCTGTCCCCAGAGTTGTGGCCCGTGTGGGTCGTCTATCTGAAAATGAATATCCTCCCCACTGCCGCCACGCTCAGTTTGAGCTCAGATAAATTCTTTCCCCAGCAATCCCTGTCTCTGTTTGTGGGCCACTGAGGGAATTGTGCTTGTTTATAGTCGAGCCTTTTTCCATCACGGATACACAAGACAATGTGGGGAGAGTGACAGAGACGGGGAGATGGAGAAATCGGGAGCTATTTGGAGAATGGAGGAAAAGGGAAATGCCATTATGCAAATTGTGCAAGCCAGCAGGACCAGCCTGTGTGTGTGTGTGTGTGTGTGTGTGTGTGTGTGTGTGTGTGTGTGTGTGTGTGTGTGTGTGTGTGTGTGTGTGTGTGTGTGTGTGTGTGTGTGTGGGTGTGCGCGAGTGCGTTTCAGAGGGACGATTAGGTCTCATCTGTTATTGATGTGGGATTTGGACTACCCCGTTACCTTACCGTGTCTGAGTCAGCAGGACCAACCTGCAGAGAAAGTGAGAGGAGAAACTGAGGGAAACACGAAACAATAGTCGACTTGCTAAGAAAGAAACTCGCAACATGTTGCAGGTGTTCATTTCTTGTCCATTTTTGCCTTCTATCTTGCAAGTTTTCTTTTTGCTTTTGCAACACTTTGGATATAAAATACAAAGCAAAAGGAAACTTTTCTCATCGTCCTCCAAGGCCTATCCAACAATGTTCACCTATTAAATATAAGCAGATAAATTAATATCATATTTTTAACATGCACGTCAAGCCAAGCAGCTACTTGCATTCAGACTACAATAAGCTGTTGTATGTGCATCTCTACCTCCAGGTTAAAGTCCTGCTATTTTGAAATAAAGATTTGTGAGATCTCAGCCTGTCTAAGCCAAGAAAATGAAACTCTGTTTCACCTGCCCCAGTGTATAAACCTCACGAAACAACAGGCATTTATATTTTAGCTCAGTCCAGTACCCCATCAGGATTCATCATAATTTTTGAGATTCAACAGAAACTGAGATAACGGTAGCGTGTTAAATGTAGAAGTGGATTGCAGCAGATGTTCACGTTCTTCTGCGCCGTCTCTGCCTGACTGTTTGCACCAGGTCCAGTTCCCCACTGCCACCTTCTCTTGTAACCCTCATTCCTGCCACTCGTACAACTCCTCCCCACCAGCATTACCAACCCCCTCCATGTCCAACCCTTGCAAGGCCTGGCAGCTGCGTCCCTCCCCTTTGATGAGGGCTGATGGTGCTGTATGAGCAGTGGAATTGACAACATTTACGGCCGCGAATGAGAATGATCCATCTTCCTTAGCCGGCCTGTCACCCAACTGGCCAAACTTCATCATGGCCAATTACCACGGCAGGTCCCTTCTTTACTGCTGCTACTGCTGCCTGGCCCCCATCTACTCATGGATACATGGGCACATTAGACACCATTATAATAAGACAGAGTGTGGCCAAGGCAGCAGGGTGTTGAGGGATGGCATGCATGATTGGGTGACAAAAAACCGCTGGTTTGATGGGTTCTGTGCATGAAAGAAAAGAGGTCTCAAAATGTCTTTGTGGTCTAAAGAAGGAGCAGAAAGAGAGGTGTGTGAGTAGTGTACAGAGTAAGCTCTTATTTGGTAGGTCACAGTCCAGTGGTTGTGTTGTGTGTTGACGAGTACAGAGGTGTTTAAGAGGTCAGTGAGCACAAACAAACGCCTACACTTACACTTTCCACACACACAGATGCAGACGTATTAAAAGGGTCAGTGCAAAACTCTCACCTCATCACCTAAAGGAAACTCTGATTGGTGTCATTAGTGTGCGCACACACACACACACGCACACACACACGCGCGCACACACACACACACACACACACACACACACACACACACACACACACACACACAAACACACACAGGTCAATGGTAACACAGGGAAAGAAGGACGGAGACCATCTAATGTAGACAGAGCATGTTTCAAGAAAAATTACCAACAATTTAAAGTAAACTTTAACTCATATGTAGGTTTGTTACATTAAACATGCACTTACACTTTTAACATTACAGTTTAAAGTTCAAAGTTGGAGACAAGTCACTGGTCTGTCATAGATGTAGCAGCCCTGAGATCTTTAGTGGTTTATCTATATCGCCTTGGTCATCGGTGTCATTTTCATCATTCTAAATCACACACACTCGCTCATAATCTCTCACCAAAACAAAAACAAAAAAAACAGAAAAAAACCCCAGATCGGGCAGAGAATGAGGATGGATGATCATAGCTCTGGGTTGGGGTCAAACCCAGGTAAGCAGACAGTTTTCATTAACCATCCACTGGCTGTCGCTGTCACAGGGACGTGTCTCCAGGATTCGGAGGTCACGTTCTATTGTATCTTGTGGGCGATGTATTATTTATCTAGAATCCTTTTTTTATAATCATCCACATTTTGATATTGAAACAGATTTTGCCTCATGCTTTTTAATTATTCATGTCAATGAGTTTTATCAATGCCACATTGATAAAACTGCTCCAAAGAAGGAAATTAATATCAATATTTAGTGGAGAAAGAGTTGATGCATTTTTTACATCACTACACTTTTCTTGCAAGATTAAAGCAACAGACACATATTGTTTTGTCAGTTCATAGTCTTCTTCTTTATTTTGTTTTTACCAGCTACAGTGTGTGTGTGTGTGTGTGTGTGTGTGTGTGTGTGTGTGTGTGTGTGTGTGTGTGTGTGTGTTTTAGGGGCACTAGGAGTTTGTGTGTGTGTGCTCCACGATGATCACAGTTCTTATTGTTGCTGGAGTCTGGGGAGACAAGAGGCTTTGTGTTAGCTATGGTCTATGTAATGCCACTGTGTTTGCGTGTAAATATATATGTTTGTTGTGTATGTACTGTGTGAGCCTGAGGATGAAAGGGATGAAGAGAAAGCACAAGCTGATCCTGTGGTTATAGACTGTTGGACTTGGTTGTACAGTAAATCCCTGTCTTTGTAAACAGATCAATAAGCTCTCAGCTGTAGGTGTGTTTTTGTATGTCGGTGTCTTTGTGTGTGTGTGGCTGCGCCGAAAAGCTCTTTTACGCTCCGATTTGAGGAAAGTGCATCTTGCTGGAAATATGGCGGGATGTATCAAAACAAACTGATCACAGAACAAGAAACTGGAGCGCCTTCTTGTCATATCCAACGCAGAGCATCATGATTTGGGTTTGTTATTTTATTAATCTATCTTTCTCTGCTTTCTTTCCAGACATCGGATTACTCGGCCATGGCCTCACTAGCAGGCGGACTGGACGAGATGAAGAACAGTTTGGCCAATCCGGCCACAGGGGGGGAGTTAGGAGCCAGCGTGTCCGGTCCACAGTCCTACTCACTAGTGCCAGGTAACAAAAAGCCATCCAGATAGTTTCACTCTTGCTCTGAGCAACGCTGGACGCTTGCTAAAGATTAAGGTTTGGAAAATAAATTCTCCTGAAGATAATCTTCTCAAAACAATGTGTACAGCTGTGTATATAACATTTTTTAGTTAGACAGTTTTAACTGTTCGTGTCATCGTGCACGCGTCTCTTTCTTGCCTTTTGCCAGCAACTATTAATGCTCTGAAATCAGGCTACCTAAAGCTAAGAATCAAATTTAAATGTTTTTAGTTACAAGGTGGCCATCAAACATTCATCAGCATTTTAATTTTCAGTAAATTCAATCAAGAAGAGACAAAGTACCATATACTAGGCGATACTGTTAAGTCACAATCCTTTTTCCAGCTATTAAAAAATAAAAAACTAGAAAAAAAGAACAAAAAAATATGATACCAACCTTAACAAAATCAAAAGCATTTTTTTTTTATTTCACGTTCTAAGCCATCCTCTGACTTATTGCTACAATAGAAATATATAAAATCAAATGCACAGGAAAGCAAAGCACTCACAAAGATGAGGACAGACAGGTGGAAGCATGGAAAAAAGTGAGAGGCTCATCTATTCCTCATCCCACATTTAGTAGGCACTGGGAGAGCCAGTGGTTAATTAAAAGCAGACCAGGGAGTGGTTGGACAAGGCTCCAGCACTCCCATCTGTAATAAGGGGAATCATTGATCTGGGAATTTGGGATATCTGGGAATGGGTTCTTTTTTTTTTTAAATGTCTGAAACCTCTGAGGGATATTACCTGAACATGCCAGAGGAGAATAAGATAGAGAGATACAAATTTCAATTTCTGCTTATGCATGCAAACACACTCTCTCTCTCTCTCTCTCTCTCTCTCTCTCTCACTCACACACACACACACACACACACACACACACACACACACACACACACACACACACACACACACACACACACACACACACACCTTCTGAATATTATTCATGCATTTTCTTGGCTGTCGTTTCCCTCAGAATAGAGCTCCCTCTAGGGGATCAGACCTCTGTGTGCTTGACGCAGTGTTATTGCATCCTTGAAGTGTTGATACCCTGGACACATGCTGCAGAGCAACATTTACACCCTCAGTCCCATGTTACTGAGGCCTTCCCATATCTGCAGGGTATTTTCCTCCGTCCTGAACTTAACCAAACATACCACGGAGAAAACACACAAGGGGACACGCTGTGCACCCCTAATTCCCTCCGTTGCTCTGATGTGTGAGATGGAAGTGGACAGTTAAGACAGAAAGAGAGAAAGCGGATAAGTGAGGAACGGAGCTGACTTGTACTTGTTTGTTGACCTCTAAAGCAAAGCAGTGGAGAACAGATACATCAGTACAACTGGCATACATATGCGCAAACACACTGTATGCACATGCACACACACACACTGAGACGCACATCTCCAAGGATCTGACCCTGTCTGCCCCCTCTAAGTTGACTGGAGAGAGTCCATCTCTCCTCTCTTGCACCCTCTCCTCCCGCTCCACCATGCCCTGCGCACTGACCCTGAGCGGATGAGTAGTCCGTCTGCACTAATGCCTCACTGTCGCCTCAAACACAGAGAAAAACTTTACTACACAAGACAGGAAAGAGGAGGCAGAGATGGACACAGCGAAGCTGGAGAGGACTGAGGATCTGGGAGAGAAAAACAGATGTGGAGCAGGAGGTGAAGGGGTAAATGTAAGGAGAAGAGTGCAGAAAAATTAATATTTTGGTTACGGTTGCTTGTTTTCATCCCTCTCCATCCTGTCGTTCGTTGCATCAGTCGTCCAACTGCACTTGGGATGTTAACCAGCATATGAAAATATCAAATTGACCTGAAACACAAAACAAAAGGATCCTACAACACAATTTATTGTCTTCAGACCACAATGACTGAGTAGTGGATCCTCTGTAAGTTATACCACTCTCCTTGAGTAATTAAGTGTTGTTTTGAGTTTAATTAATGGACAATTAAAAAAGAAAATACAATTATAGTTTCATATATTACAGAACCCGGAACATTCCCATCATTAACAGTTGGACATAGTTTTAGCCAGAACTGTTTATGGATATTCTGGGCACTTCAGATTGGATTACAAAAATGGGGTGCAATTATTGACACCTGGATATAGGCAAAGACAAACAAACAAACAAACAAAAACATAATAATTTCAAAGTCAGCAAATACAACTAAAATGTAATTGTGATAATATCCTTTCATTTTTTTTCCCCAAGGGCAATTGTTGTGATCGTGAATGACGAGCATTATGGTAATGAAAGTTATAATTGATGATTACAGGACTTCAGTCAGGATCTCCAACCTTAACAACATTTACAGTTAAAAGAGTTTTTCTGAATTAGGATCACAACAGAATAGCTGATCATACACTTGTTTAACGTAAGATGCCACTTTGTTTTGTATAAGTCTTTTTGTGGAAATGAAACAACATAGAAAATCCTGAATCTGAACTATAACATTTGACTCCCTGGAGTGAAAACACAATGAAAATTTAAAGAAATAAAATCTACTCAGTCCAAACTTTATTTATTGCCAAACAGCTCCTTTGACTATGATATTAGAATCATTTAAAAAGGCATCTAAGCCAATATAAATGTTCCTTCTTTATTAAACATTTTCTGTTTTACACCTTGTTTCCACTTAGTAATATGGGTTGTCAATTATTATTAACCTCGCAACACGCCCCAGTGTTCATTATGCACCATATAACACCCATCGTTCTGTAGTTTCTGACTAACACTTGAAGCCTTTACATGTCACTAAATGGTCAGACAACTAAAACAAGCTTGGTTTTCTAAAGCTTCGCACTGTAATATCATCTACATTCTCTCCGAAATCCAACAGGAGAGCTGACTTTTGACTTTTACAGTTAAATAACAAACAAAATGTAGAAAGGAGAGGTTTGTGTGGAGTATTATAATCTGACATATAACTATATAATTATTTAGTTTTTCCTAAGCACCTACACCTTCTCTTCCCCTTTGGATGCCCCATTGTCTTCATTTTCCTTCCCCTTTATCTTTTATGGCCTCAGCCGTCTTTCCCCTCATCCCCCTTCTCTCAGTTAGTTAGTGGTGGTTAAGTGGAGGGGAAGTGAATGGGACTTATGGTGTTAGATTCTGAGCTGTTTATGATGATGATAAATGTGTGTGTGCAGGCAGAAGGAGGGGTGTGTTGAGGCATGTGTGCGTGGCTGAGTGTGTGCACATGATGATGATGAATGGAGGGCACCCTCTTCGCGAATTTCCAATGTCTACTGCGTGCAAACATAGAGAAATGATTTGGGGTGACACACTGTCATGTAGTCTAATGCAGTTATATATCCTATCTAGCAACTGACAGGCAGAGGGAGGAGGGGGAGGTGAAGGTAACGAGAGAATGGGGATTCAGTAAATTAATAAATGCCACAGGATGGAAAACAAGGAGGGAAGAAACAAAAGAAGGAGACACGTCCTGAATCAGCTGCTGGGAAGTACAAAACACAATATAATATAACACAACAAAAGGTTTCCTGGTAGCTAGAAATAATAAGTTTAAAAAAAAAATCATGCTGATATGAAAATATGTTAAATTTTATCTCTGTTCTATGGATCATTACTTATGTAATTAGAAACACCTATGACTTAAGCTACTGATGTCATAACGTTTAGTCTGGAAAAGGCTTGTCACATGATGTCAAACGTGCACACACACACACACACACACACACACACACACACACACACACACACACACACACACACACACACATTTTCAAAAAACAATTAAAAAAAATCTAGAAAACATACAGTAACATTTCACAGAACAATACAAACGTGACAATCCATAAAATACATAATTTAGAGGCGTTTCATAGATTTCACGTGGTATAAAATTAGTCCGGTTTACTGTTCCAAAGAGCATATATTTGGTTATTTGAAAAGATTGCCAATGCAAAAAGCATGACCTAACTTAAACCTGTCACTTTGTTTGGGGACAAATGAAAATATGTAATTCACTGGGCAGTTCTGGATTGCAAGGTTCTGTGACATCACAGGCTCAGATGTTGAGTATCTAAACTCAACACCATTGGGTACTTTGAATGTGGGTCTTGCAAAGACCTGACAGATTTCACAGAGATGCTGGATGAAGTATAAATATGATGACAGCGTTAATGTGATCATGCTGATACTGATGAAGCTATTGATCGCAGTAAGACCCTCGTTAAAGGGATTGTGTGTGTTCTTTGATTATAGGTCGAGATCTAGGAAGCACTACCCTGCCAGGCTACCCTCCCCATGTCCCTCCCACTGGACAGGGCAGCTACTCCACCCCCTCCCTCACTGGTATGGTACCTGGTGAGTACACTTATAAAAAAATATTACATTTCTTCACTGTTACCAAATCGGTTGAATTCAAATATAGCATCTATTCACAGCTAACACTTTATTTCCCTTTGCACTTCATCGGACCATATAAAATACGTAACATGCCCCCTGGTGGTCAATCGAAGGAAATGTAGTTGTTTATGAATCGGTTGGCTGGATTCTGATGTCAATGCTGCCACTGTTACAGCTGAGAGACTCTTATAACTGCTCATACTTGTAGCCTGTACAATTTCACTACATAGTCAAGCAACTGAAAGTTGTTGTTTTTCAAAAAGCCCATTAAAGTGTACCTTCTCACCAAAGTCTTCACATGAATTGAAAATTTAAAAGTCATGCAAAGCAAATATCACTCTAAAAATAGACCATAGGGAGGAGTTTTGTGACTACATCGGATATTATGGAATGAATGGACTTCCAAACGTATCACAGTGCACAAAAACCTATCCAAGAGGATAATAAAAAAGAAAACCGACGACGTCATCTGAGCAAGCACTCGGTAACAGTGGGAATAAAAAATATGTTGTAACAAGGCTTAGGGATGGTGACCACCTATTGTACCCGGACTGGTTTGGAAGGAGGTAACAGGAGGACAGAACAGGACAGTAAAGGCATAAACCAACAACAAGAAGCAACTGTAATGCAGTGATTATTTGTTGTTAGTCAGTGCCAGGAACTCCAGACTGCAGACTGAAGCCAGCCAATCTCTTGCCTAAACCTTGCTTCAATCCAAGTTTTCACCCTTAATATAATCGATTTAAAGAATCAGTGCTTAGTTTTGTCACCAATTAACCGTATTTAAACAGTTTCATGTTGCCACAACATATCAGTTTAAACTTGCTTGACACAAGCGTTTCCGTTGGCTTTACTTTCCAGTTATTCTCTCATCTTGAAAGTCAATCATGCCAACACCTGTACGTGCAAATCCACTGAGTTCCTGTTGGATGTTTGCGTTACGTGTGCGTCCGTCGGGTTTTCAAGGAGTGTACTTAGCTTTGCTACTTTCTCTTTCTTGTCTGTCCACACTGTGGCTGACAGTAGTCCCAGGGGGTGGTGTGTGTGTGTGTGTGTGTGTGTGTGTGTGTGTGTGTGTTTGCTCTCCTGTGTGTGTGTGTGTTTGCTCTCCTATGTGTGTGTGTTTGCGCCTGTGTTGAGTGTCTCCCTGTGTATCATTAGAAACCAGCCACAGTAGCACAGCTGTCCCTCCTCAACATTAGTAATTTGTTTTTAATGAGAATCACCAGTGACCCACGACTAATTCATTCATTCCCTTCCACTCCGCCTTCCACGGCGCTTTTGTGTTTCAATCCTGGTATACTATTCCTGCTCTCTCATCTCCTTCACTCACATCCGAGGTAAGCTCATGGTCAATGTGAAGTATATTGCTGCGAAATACAGGGAGAAACATGAACAGCATTGTGGAACAAAGTAAAAAAAAAAAAAAAAAGGAAAAGGAGAAAAAAAAAAAAGCAATGTTGTTTGCAAGTTGTTGCCTATGTGTATTCCCAATCATTCTGTATGTGACACGCACACCCGTGGGTTGACACACACACGCAGAGTCTCAGCGGACATGTAGGAACAGCACGTCTAAAGATGGGTAACCCTGTCGCCCCGTACCCCTGCGTTTACCCTGTCCTGTCCTCAGGTTTGACAGCATATTTGAGTGTGTATTTGGGTGGGTGTGTGGCATTGTTTGTGTGCATGTGTGTTTGTTTTTGACAGTGTGTGCGTGCGACCTTGACACTGAGCTACACAAGGGAGACCCCTGAGCCCTCTTTCTCCTCTCTCTCCCCTCCGCCTCTTGTCTCCTAAACAACCTGACACATTCCCGTCACTACGGTGATGACAAGGGAGAGGATGTTTGCACCCAGGGGTGCCATGGAGACCACATCTCGACCTCACCTGACAGACGCAATTCAACACACACACACACACACACACACACACACACACACACACACATGCGCATATAAGACTGCACACGCTTGCCCAAAGAAAAGTTGTACATATAAACTCGCGCAAACAGAGTCAATGCTGCTTGAATCAGTGAGCTGACTGGAATTATGCAGAGAGATAATCTAGAAACTTTGCTTCTCCAGCTTGTTTTATCTCAGCACTTCTCGGGCAAATTATCCTCTTTTTTTGCTCGCTCTGTCTAATATCATACCTTCATTAAGCAAGCAAGTCTCTTCCACTGTTCTCCTTCTCTCTGTGTGTCTCTGTCTTTCTCTCTGCAGCAGGGGGGCTGACACTCAGAGGGGGTGTAGGAGAGCAGTGAGGCAGAACCGACAGAACGAGAGGCAGAGAAGAAGAATGGGTGGAGGGAGGGTACGCTGGAGGGAGGGGGCATCAGGGTCTGTGACTGTCAGCTCAGGGAGAGGGATCCCCTGGGAGGAGGGCTGGTTCATGAGTAAAGAAAGAGAGAGCAAAAGAGTGAAAAAAGGGAAAGTCAGCAGAGAAGTGGGGGGAAAAAAGAGCGGAAGAAATAGAGGAGAATGTTGTTTTGATGTGAAGAGTGATGGGCGGGCTGAAGTCAGGTGGGTCAGAGAACAGGAAAGTAAAAAAAAGACAATAGAGCAAAGGGAAGAGAGGGATTAGAAGACCAGAGGAAGAGTAAACGCCGGACAGTAAGTAGTAAATGAGGGAGAAAAGCTCCACTATCATCCTGTACATGGCTCTTCAGTCTCACAAAGCTCTCCAGTTCAAACTGTATGAACTGTCATGTTGTAGTGGCACTTGACACGTTTTGTAAAGTACTTTTTTTTTGTTCCATTAGAGCATATTTCATATTAGGTGAGACAGGTTGTCAGTCCATCTCAGGTCTAAGATATTGCATTTCCATCACGGATTAAAATTGCACAAAATGGAAAACGGGTCTTCTGGAAGTTGACCATTTTCACACAAACTACTACAGGCCTGATTTGGCAATGTAAGATTGCACAAAACTGTAGCGGAAACACTTTTTTAAAATTTTATTTTTTGCATTTGCAAGCCACAGGAGATCCTGAAAAGCATTACGTTCACCATTTCGTAGACACTGGCTCCCTTGGGAATGATTTAGCAGGCTCAACAGGAGGAGTTTTGACCTCACATGATTCATAAAAGAATGTCACGAGTCTTTCTTAAGTATTGAATCCACTGCTTATCAGTGCAATCATGGACATGAACTCCAGTTAATCTTTCAGATGTTCTTACTTGATGTATAAGGGCATACCCGAAGACAATTCATGAGTTTTACCATGACGACGCCAGAGTGGATGCAGAAATGATTGCTTAACCTTCCGTCGCCTTCATTCTGGGAAGGAGAGGAAGAAAGAAGACTTTGGGTCGTAACATGACTTAATCCAGTCACAGTCATGAGTTAACCCAGTCATTTTGCTGTTGCGTTTTAATTCTTATGTTTTGTACAATTCTGTATCTGAGGCAGGTCACACCTTTACCTGCGTTCCCTTTATACCGTCCGTGCTTTCCACTATTCCACCACGTCTTCTTGAACCCAGCCTATGAAAGGCAAACTCCAAAAGTGTGAAGTAGTGTCTCTTACATTGTCTCACTGCAAAAACTCATCTCTAAGAAAGTAAAAACGTCTTGTTTCAAGAAAATTAGACGACTATTTTAGACTATTTTGCTACTTTTAAGAATTCTAGTTAAGAACAATTTTCTTACTCCACAACTTTTTTTTTCTTTTCTTTCCTACAGGGGGAGATTTTTCCGGAAGTCCATATTCCCATCCGCAGTACTCCACGTACAATGAGTCATGGAGATTTCCAAACCCCAGCCTATTAGGTAGGTGTAGCTCACATTTTTATGGTCACTTTTGGTTACCTGAACCAGATCGATACTGAATTTCATTTCATTTTTGCCTAACATGCCAATCCCAACTCCTCCAATACCGCCTCGCGTCAGTCACGCTCCACCGTTCATATTGTCATTCCATTACTTTTACTTCTTGTATCGCACAGGTGTGCTAAAAGTTCTTTTAGTTTGAAATACTGGCAATTTGGGGATTCAAATGCATTTGACGCGAGGGCCAAGCAGACATGCAGCAAGAAAAGAGCAGATAAAGAGTCATATTATCAGAATATTTTTATACAGATGCTGGGAAGGATCTCATCGTTGATCGGTTGTTAATTCACGTTTCATCCTTTTTTTTCTGACATTTTTGAGAGCTATCAGTGCTGCAGCGGTCCCTTTAAGATATTTTTGGGTGTGTTGTAAATCAATAATCTTTTTAATTGGTGTCATAAAATGTATGGATTTGTTTCATAATACTTAACTCTTGGTCCCTTTTATGTCGTTGCATCAGCGCCACTAGTAGGGCCACATTTCTGCAATACAAGTTTCAGAGGACATATAAACATGTATTTAGAATCAAATCTGTCATCTTTACATGGGCGTTGAGGTTGGTCAGGCTGTGATGAACTGTAGTACGGCCCCACCCTTTCCTCTCCTCACCTCTCCTTTTCCCTCCTTCCATCCTCTCCTTCTGTCCCCAGTGTTTCAGCAGGATTATGGGTCTCTCCTGGGGACGGAGATCGGCTGCTCGTCCAGTCTCTTCACCAGCCAGGCAGGACAGATGCAAGGTAGGTGCAGAAAGAAAGAAGCAAGCGAGAAAATGAAAAAAAAATAGGATGTGGTAATAACGGACAGAGAGAAGTGGGGGGAAAAAGAGGAAGAGAAGTAACGGGAGATATAGTTTGATTAGTGGACGCATAGTTTGAATACAAGATGTACAGTAGGGGATATGCAAATGGGAGAGGACAAAGGCAGAGAGGCATGAGACAAATAGATAAAAAGAGATAATAAAAAAGAAAAGTAAATGATGCAAAACCGGAGAGAAGGTGTCTGAAGCCTCGAGTGAGACTAAAGAGTTTGTCAGGTAGACTTAATGCCTCACTTCCCCAAAGAAGCTCCTGAGATTACCTGGCGTATGGACAGACATAACCTGTCAGCACACACATAGTCTGATTGATGGAAGTGACAGAGATAGGTTTGTATGTAGGTGTTTTTTCTTCTTTTTGTGTGTATTAAGGGGTGTGAAAGTGGGGCTGTGTGTCTCTGGGGTTACAGTATTGAATTGACCTCCTCTCTGGGGAGAGAATAGACTCAGGGGATCAGTGATGGTAGAGCTGTACTCGGTGTGTCAACTTAGACTGTCACTTAGATGGAGCGTGTGTGTGTGTGTGTGTGTGTGTGTGTGTGTGTGTGTGTGTGTGTGTGTGTGTGTGTGTGTTTGCATGTGAGAGGGAGCGAGCGAAAGAGAGATAGAAAGAGAGGAGGGTGGAACTGAGAGACTGAGGACGCAGAGTGAGTCGATTTATTCGGTTTTACATGAAAAGGAGACTATTTTTCCTGCTATTAGCCTCATCAGCTCATGTCATCTCATCCCTGCCTTTCACTACTCACATTCATAGTAAAATGTAATCTTAACAGAAAATTGAAGCCGCTCATTTCACGTTTACGCTGTGTTTTAACGGAGACTTCAGATTCATTACAAGCTGAGTCCTAGTTTTGTCATTTTAACCATCATTCCTATCTGTAATATATTTTTAAAAAATGACCCTCTCCAAGTTAATTGCTGAGATCTGTGCGCATGATGACATTGTTAAAGAGCTTCTCTGAGATAAGAAGCAAGGAGAATACAGTGTTGTAGTTTTAAGCAATTCGTCAGGTTCACCAAATGTATTTGGAAGAAAGAGTATATATATATTTTTAAACCTAAACATTATTATTATTAGCCATATTTTCATTGCACTTCCGGTTCTCACTTTCAGTTTTAATTCTTGTAAGGCATATGGATCAAAGACTATGATATTTCATCAGATCTCTTTTTTCTTCTGAATAACTTAATTAATTAACGAATGCCCCCTTTCCTCTTGAAACTAAGTGCAACTTTTAATGCATCACATATCTGTCAGCAGCAGCTTTTATTGATAAACTCATGTTACACTTCCCAGGATTATACGGCAAACACAGCGTTACACGCAGCATGTCGTGGGATAATTATTTTGAACCGTGGCACCTTATGGACAGACAACGCTCCTGGACCAGTGTGCGGTATATACTGATAAAGTAAATATAACTGATAAAGTAAAGTAAAGATAACTGGAACAAACAAGGAAGAAGGAGATTTAGAAAATAAGAGAAAAAACTGATTTATAGATAAAACAAATGATACAAAGAAATATCTATAAAACGCTTGTAGGATGTGCTTTAGAAGAGAAAGAAATATCTTCTAAAGAGATAAAGAGGAAGGAGTCATTTGGAAAATTCGGTTTTATTTAGCCTGTGAGTGATAGACAAAAAAAACAACATTTGGACTAGTTCATCATCCACATGTGTTTATGTTGGCAGCACGAAAAAAATATAAAAGAAAAAAAAATGGGGAAAGGAATCACAAACAGCGAGGACATAATTACAATTATAACATCAAACGCTTACAAACTACGCTTAATTTAAACAAAAATAGTTACACTGAATTTTTCTGTTTCCTAATTTCAAATTGTTTGGTAAAAGATATGTCTGTGCTTCTTTGTAGGGTCACCATACTATTACAGTGCAACGTCACGGGGGGCGGGCCCTGCTGCCACGGCAACAGCCTCTGCCTACGATCGCCACTGACCCCTCCAGCAGAGAGAAGAGGAGGAGGAGGAGCTTTAGTTGAGAGAGGGAGGGATGGATAGCACCAGCGCCGTCAGTAAAAGCCGCCTATGCGTGGATGAGGAGAAGATTTTGAATCTTTAACGTCAGTGAAGTTTGCATATTCTTTCATTGACTCTTTAACCAACAAACTCTCCTTGGCTACAGCACAAACCTGTCTGGGTATATATATTACTATGAGGATGTAGGACTTGTTATGTCATCAGGTACATTTTTAGAGATTTGAACCCCCCATAATATTATAAAGGCTTAGTATTTTGATCTTCTCTGCAAAATTTTGTGTTTGGAGGCTTGGGATGTTTTGAGCTGATTAGAGCAAAACCACTATTTTGAGAAAATATTTTTATGACTTGACATCAATCAATTTTCTATGCCATGCTACAGTGGAGTAAAGACAATCCAATCTTCGTGAATTTGAATGACCAAAATCACCCATGTCGCTTTTCTGTTCTCTTTGCTGTAAGATTCAATATGCTTCCTTTGGGATCCCAATGTTTAACGGAAAAAGAGAAGATTTTATCACGAGCATTCGCTGCGCCCCATCCCTATTGGTTACTTTTCTAACTGCCAAACTTTTGATACTGTCTAACATATTTATATTCATTTTCTAAATTCTTTTTTCATTTTCAAGAAAAGAAAATCTTTCTATCAAACACAAGAAGACAAAATCAAAATCAAAGCAAATGAAGGTTAAAAAAACAAAAACTACCAAAAAAAGAAAGAAAAATAAAACCATTCAGTAAAACTGACAAAGCCGCAAAGCATCAGGCGCTGGTATGGCCAGAAGCAGGACGGGTTCTCCAGGAAAAACGGATCAAGACGTTAGGGATTGTAGTATCCATGGGCCAGATGCATAAAACGGTAACACTGCGTGAGCACATTTCCACTCCCATTTTTAACCTATGATAAGATGCAGACCTAATTAGTCATCTACATATAAATGTTTACTTCACAACCAAATAAACATGATCACGAAAGCAACACAGAAAAGAAGAAGCACAATTTTTACAAAATGTGAATTGAAGATTAAAACGCCAAATCCGGACCAGCAACGGCTGCTGTACCTGCAGCCTGCAGACTGGGTGGTGTGGCTTCGCCTGCAGACCATCAAGAAGGAGACAGAACTGAAAACGGAGCGCGGTGTACTTTGTTTCAAGCTGACCTTGGCCGTCTTGGAAGCCATTTTCATGCATGACTGTTGCACGCGGCTGCGATTATTACACCTTAGACTGGTCGCCAGTTCGTCACAGGGCCACAAAGATACAAACATAAAACTTTTAACATTTATGGAAATGCCTGAAAGGAGGTCAGAGAACACTATGTTAAAGTTGTTTAAAAGAGGCAGCAGCAGACAAAAGTCGTTATACATCTTGAGGGAATTAGCTGTTGTGTATGTGTATGTGTGTTTGTGCCATGTATTGTTTATGCATCTGGTCCAAGTTTGTGTCCAAAGTCAGTGTTGACTGAGTATTATTGTTTTGATAGTTGTTAGTTTAAATCAGTTTAATAGTTGAAACTACTTGGTTTGGGTTGAAAACCGACCTTGTTTGTAATGTTTTTTCCTCTCACCAGCCAGTCTATCAGGTACACCTGGTTCAGACTTTTTGGTTCAGAGCTTTGAGGGCAAATGTCTCCCTTGTGTTGACATAATCCAACGCTTCCTTCATCCGGCATGATTTACAGTTGCTAATCTCTGATTGGATCACATTTGTTCAGGGGCGGGGCTTAGCGAATAGTCAGTTTTAAGTGATCAAAGTCAGACTGATGTTAATCCCCAGTGAGAAAAACTGTAACAGCTCTCTTAATATATCAGTGCCTGAATTCGCAAGTGTATTCAAATTTGCTTAAATCCGAACAACATTCAGACCTTTTTTTTTTTTTTTTATCTTTTAAGTAAAGCACAGGATAAAACATGAAATCTCCACTGTTACCACAACAGTTTGTATGTTCACGTCACACCAAAATCTGTTCAAGCGGGTGGTGTTACCACACAGGAAGGTGCTATCCGACCTCCCCAGAGCTATTTATAAAGGAGGAGACACAGAGTAATATATAAAGAAGCTTTTCTGCACTCCGCGCTGAGAGTGAATGCCTGTAATGATTTAAAATAGTGTCGAGCTGTTGTGCTAGAATAGTGATGACGATGCAGTGAACTATGAAATCTGAAAAACTTTCAATATAAGAAGAACTTTTTCTGTTTATACATGTGATCCGATTGCGATTTTTGCTGTTTATAGTTTGTTGCCATGTATCAGTTGACACAGGTGCCACTTGATAAGTCGCCATTTCATCGCCTCCTGAATGTTCAGAGGAAGATCCAGGAAGCTGTGGCGCCCTCTCTCTCTCTGTCTCTCTCTCTCGCTATCTCTCGCTCTCTCTTGAAACTCCCCAAAGATGGCCCCCCCAGTGGATCGGCTGACAAAAGCACAAAGAGACTCAATCATCATTTTAAAAGGCGCCATTTTTTTTGACATATTTCAGAAGCATCAGTTCTTCTTCTCCCCTTTTTGAGTGTTTGTCCTTGTGCTGTTTGACACTCTGAAACAATTCCTATAAAACATTGCTTTTGTGAAAAGTATGTGAAAGTTTTATCCTTTGTTTTGTCTCCTACATCGTTTCCTGCGCTGTGACAATGCTTGACACCAGGGTCGAGGCCTTACCCATCATGTTCTAGTCTAGGACACATCTGCCCTTGAGCACTGATCTGGAATCATTGTGTCGTCCCTCCCCAACGTCAGAAGACCCACTATGTTGATCTTGCGAGAGGGCAATGTCTTCCTTAACCTTTGTTTGGCATCCTGTTTTAATTCTATCCACACATGTTATAGTCAGTAATCAGTGAAAGAAGAGAAGCCACAATTTCAATGGCAATTTCGATTAATCGCGTTTAAATTTTAGTGTTGGAGCTTACTTTCTTTATGATGGAAAATACTTTGAAAGTATGTAATGTTTGTTTTAGCCAATTGTCTGCAAGTGTTTACTTGATCTTTTATGTTCATTCTTTGTTTTTGGTGGCTGACTGTAGCGCATCATTGCTACTGTGTAGATTTAATAGCAAGATGATTGAAGGCATCAAATCTGCAGTGCGAGACATGAAATATAGTTATATGAGCATACTACAACTACGAACACTGAACAAAGCTGTTGATTTTTTTCAATCTTTGTTGTTTCTGCATATTTTTTTCCAAGAAGTGATGAAGTTGATCCTTTTACATTTGTGGACCTTAAAAGTTGTGCATGCACAACTGTAAAGAATATTCTACGGCCCACCTGCTGAGCTGCCGGCGTTCGCCTCAGCAGGAGACTTTTCTTATTTTTCTCTTTTTTTTCCTCTTGATCCTTCAAAGGCATTATTAAACCTGAACCACACCAGCTGAAAACAAGGACAGTGCCTTTAGTTTTATATCCCAACCCCACCCCACCCCCGACTGACCACGAGTCACTAAAACAAGATTCAGCGTCCCTCCCCTGCTACTCTTTTTATATGACTCTGATCGTCTGTCCAGCAGAACGCAACGTTGCAGATCTTATGAAGCTTCTCACGAACAGTCATTTATTTCAACGCCAGTGTCACACAATAATTTCCACAAAGCATTGACAGTAACGCTCCAGATCTGCTGCAGTCGGAGGAAAGACATTTTTCCATAAAAGTGGATTTTTCAATCACAGATCTGCAGGACTGTTTCCTCCATTCAGTTCTTAGTATGTTATTCTGCTTTCATCTTTGACTTATGAATGGGGGTTGGTATGATGACCAAGCCTCATTGTCATGAGCCTACTCAATAGATTAGGATTCATTATTTCCTTAAATATTAGTCTATTAATCATTGAGAAGGTGCACTTCTTAGCTACACGTTGGCCTGTAACAACCAAATTATGTTTGATTGGATGGATTTATGTAACTGTTCATATTCATGACAAAAATTGAGCCTTGGAAGGAGGAGGATGATACAAATAGGTATTATGTTCAAGTGTGCTTTAACACAATAACACAGGATTTTACCTTGTAAACAGCTTCCTATTATTTTCAATTCAAAAATATGTCCTCCCATCCTACGAGGGCATATTTTCTTGACATAGAATTTTTTTATCATTAGATCTGTGACCGAAAAGTCCAAATTCAGATTTCAGTGCAGCACAGTGATACGTGGATTAGGGTCAAACGCGACCAACCGGCTCCCCAAGCTGGAAACTCGGAGTAAAGGCACAAAGTAAGAAAGCCAAGCGAGCTAAACCAGGGCGTCCCACACACGAATCATCCGTGTTTTTGTAGTTTTCCATCGTAAGCCAAATACACACCTTTCTCCTTCAGAGTCCATGTGGGTTTCCTGTGTCTGTTTCCATAGAGCAACAAGACCAAATCCGATGCCTGTTATCTCATGCACATCACCAACACTATTTAAAATTCTGAATTTCACAGTGACACAGCTTGCCCTGCCATTCCTTTGACCTAACTGATTCACACTCACAGAGGATGGATTCTTCCGGGCCAGCAGCTGTTTTGACTGGCAGCAGTGACATTGATTGCTGGGATGATGGGGGACTTGTCTTGTGGGTGGTAGTGTAGAAAGCATGGCAAGCAGAGGCCACACACACACACATAAATATTAGTAAAAATAAATACACCCTGGCTCCCTCCCTTTGTCCTTTGCAAAGTGCTGATTGCCCCTCTTTGTATGCCCCTGTGGTCCCCAGGGAAGGCCAAACCTGCTGTGCCATCAGAAGCTCATCCAGTCTTTTCTCTCCCCGTCCCTTGGCTCTAATCTCATCATATCTCATACACCCCCCCCCCCCCTCTCTCTCTCTCCTCTCCTCCCTCCTGTAGGACTGCCAAACCACCAGGATTAGGAATATTAAAACTATTGTTGATTTTAGGCCCGTGACCTTCCTCAAAAAGTCCTTCCGCTTTCTTTAGATGGACTTATTAATCATCCTTTTCTTTTACTTTTCCCTTTGACTCTCCAGACATGATGCTCACTGTCCTGTCACAAATCATGCATAGGAATGAAGCGTGTGTGTGTGTGTGTGTGTGTGTGTGTGTGTGTGGGGGTGTGTGTGTGTGTGTGTGTGTGTGTGTGTGTGTGTGTGTGTGGGTGTGTGTGTGATTTTAGTGGCGACACTGCTGCTGGTAACAGTATTTGGACAAGTCTGCAAGATTGCTGCTCGTGATTTGGTCTTCCCCTCGTGTAGCCATAGAACATTTAAAAGACAAAGAAACACCTGTTTCAGAGCAAACAAAGACGTCTAATTTCCAGAATTTCCATAGTTTGCCGTCTGTGGAAATAAATTGCATCCTGAGTTTTTATCCCAGCTCCAATACAAATAGAAATGGAAATCTATTTTGGTTTTTTTAGTTTTGTTTTTAGTGTTCTCCCACCATGTGTGCACTGCCTGGCTGTATCTCAATATGAATCCATGAAGATGGCTACTGCTTTCTTAAACCTGAGGGGAATTCAGCATCACATCTTGACAGCAATTAGTGGCACAATCTGTTTCATGCTTGCTGATGTAACTAGGCTCCGGACGGATCTCACGCTCAAGTTTTACTGTGTTCTGTACATCTTAATATTATTCAGCTGTGGACGAGGAATATTACAACGACTCAGCCTACAAAAATCAACTGCGCTTTTTTAAGAAGATGTTTCAATCAAAGTCAAATCTAAAAAAAAAAAAACAACTAAACAAACAAACAAAAAAAAAAAATAATGGATACATGACTTTTCACCTTACTGTGGCCTTTCGTGTAACAATCTGGAGTTCTGTTTTTTTTGTGTCCATGGCTTCCTATCTGGGGTGTTGAAGAGATATTTATATCTGTGATGTTTTGGTAAAAAAGAAAAGAAAACAAAAAAGAAAACAAAAAAAATCAAAACAGTAATAAAAATAAAAGCAAACAAGCAAAGGACAGTAGGGAATATATCATGATGCAAATAATGAATTTGGTTTTAACGAGACCTGTAGCTCTTTTCCTCAAAATCCAATCACGACTAAAAGAAAACATATCTGTAACATTCACCAAAGCCTGTGATGCCTGTTTGAAATATGAGATTCTTGTACAAAAACATATAAAATAACAGAAAAGACTTACAGATACAAACACAAAATGAAGATAAGTAATGCCTTCAAATATTCTTGAGGGGAAGAATTAAAAAAAAAAAAGTTAACAAAATGCTTCTTTAAGAAAATGTGTATGTTTTTTATTCGATTTTCTAGTAGTTGCAAAACAAAACTTGGTGTTTTTTCTCTTTGTGTGTTGTGTGTTGTCTTAATATTTGAATGTATTTTACTGCAGTGCAAATTTGCCAAAGATATCATCACTTGATTTATTTTATTTTTACTCTATTGTTTTTGTTCAGAAAACTTGGAATAATTTGTTCATTTGATAATGTGCTTATATTTTTTTTTTATATTTTAAATGTTGATATTGTTATTTTATTTCCTGGCTCTGAGTTCTCTAAAAATATTAAATTGCAGTTTGCTTGATGCATCTCTTCATACTCAGTCTGTGTGTCCATCTGTCCACCTGAGTGACTGTTTGGTGAATTATTCCATTTATGTACCTGTAATGTGAAACTGAGAAGTAATTATTTGTAAATACTTGCCATAATTTTATTGGTCCTTCAGAATAAACATAATTTTTTGGAAGTTAAATGTTCTGTGTGAGTTATTTGGTGCGTCCTCAAGTGTTTGTCAAAACAAACGCCGCTCAGTGCAAATGAGTCCAAATCCATCTTGAAGGCGCGCCGTTTGGTGTCGACACCGAACTGTCACCCCACAGTTCTGCTTTCATCCTGGAACTAACATCTCATTCCCTCCCTTTTCTCACCCCTCCAGTCGGAGCGAATGGAGCGTCCCAGTGCTGCAGTCTTGGCTGCTTGCCGAGTCCATAAGGGGTCTGAGAGGTGTGTGTTGTGTTTCTGTGTCCTTGTGTGCTTGTGTGTGTGAGGAGGTGAGGAGGAGGAGATGGAAGAAGGGGGAGAGGGGTGATAATAGGACACAAGCCACGACATGGCAACAACACGCCACACACACAGAAAACAGCACAAACCCAGCTTGAGACACAGGCCAGGCTGTCCGTGGGTTGGGTGTCTGCCCAAGACGCCAAACAAGATGCCAAACAACGCCTGTGTGTGTGTGTGTGTGTGTGTGTGTGTGTGTGTGTGTGTGTGTGTGTGTGTGTGTGTGTGTGTGTGTGTGTGTGTGTGTGCGCGTGCTGTGGGAGAATGTGACCTCATTCTGGTTCTTTGCCAACAAACGACAACCTTGTAAGACTGGAAGAATGTTTTTAGATGAAAAACGAAATAATAACACTTAAGAGGAAGTTCACCACGATTTCAACCGTCATGGCAGAATCAATCAATTGGGAATTTAGAGATAATAATAAGCCTTAAACTCTTGATGACGGCTTCCACGCATATCTGTCGTTTTTCCCTTGATGTAAATCAGTACTTATGCATTCGATGGTAGGAGTGTCAGATTCGATTTATCTGCTGTATCTACTTTAAAAAGAACAACAATGACATACCTGCCTCTGCATTTAACAATGAATAATAAATATATATTCTTTAATATTGTAGAGGTGTGGCTAACTTTGACAGATAAACTGAGAACTCAGAATCACTTAGACCCCCCCCCCCAAAACAAAAAAAGAAAAAACAGGCTTGTCCTCAAAAAATAGAAACCTATTTCTATTCCCTTCTGTCTTTAAATTCCCTCGCTCGTTCATAACTTTTTTTTTTCTTGGACATTTCTGTTTAAAATTCATGACTTAACCACAGAACTAATGAAGGAAATAGTTTGATTTGGGCCGCCGCCCTCAATGTGGCAGATGCCATTGTGGGGCATGTACCAAATCAAGATGCATCAAGATGGGATGCATCATTACAGTCCATCTAAAACAGCATAGAATCATATTGTAAGAACATAATGATCTTTGCCAGATGAAATTAGCTGGCAGGGTCATTTTTGGTTCATGGGCCTGGAGTTTGACATGTCTCTTCTCAGGGATCACCGGACAAGTTTTTATTTTCTTTTTTTTGTTATGAGTTTTGGTTGTCGCATTGGAGCGTTTGCATTATTTTAGTGGATCCTCACGGTCATTTTATTCCTAATTGTGATCCGTGGAGGCTGTCAGTGTGTCAGTCGGCTGATATTTGCATAGCAATAGATATTATTCCATAAAGCATTTGTAGATGAATGGATGCAATAATGCCGGTCTTCCCAATAAGCTGGGTGTCTGCATCTACTGGACCACAAAACATTAATTACTGGTTCTCATGTTCAGACATGTTCTTATACTTAATTGTTGATGTCACAGCTCAGATCTGCAGGTTTGATACATATTGCTTCATTTTAGTTTGCAAAGGTGAAATTTCTGGAAATGTAACTCAAAACGAGCAGCACGGTGGGCTCACAGTTTTAAAGGTCATGGTCAGGGGCTTCTCTGCTTGGAGTTTGCATGTTTCCCCATGTTTGTGTGGATTTTCTCCACGTAATCTCCACAACTCCTCCAACAGTCAAAAACATGCATGTTGGGCTAATTGGTGGTTCTGAAAGTGGCCGCAGGAATGATTGTGAGTGTGTGTGGTTGTCTATTTGTGGCCCTGCGATGGACTGAGGACCTTCCAGGCTTCTGCCTTTTACCCAAATATGGCTAAGACAGGCTCCAGCAGACCTCTGTGACCCTGAAAAGGGATGAGTGGGTACAGATAAAGGGTGGCCGACTAATAGCTCATCGTCATTAGTAATCAAATGTATTTTGTATATAGTTCAATTATCTAATTATATCAAATCACTGGTTGTATTAATTTAAAAAAATATCCTTCATTGTACTGGGTTTACTACACATTGTTATTGGTCTTTTTCTGGTGTTGAAGTTCTCTCAGAGCTCCACGCTGACTTACTTTTTACCGCTTCGCATTAAATCAACAAAGGGAGCTATGTGAAGCCACGTGGGTTTTGACTCGACTGTGCTTTTATCAGATGTGACAGATGTGCTACTAATATCCCACAGGACGTCAATATCACCAAAGCAGCGTTCAGCCAGCACCACCATGTCAAACTGGCAGCACACACACAGCCTTTTAGGTAGTTACCGTTACATCCATCACAAAAGGTCAAAGGGATAATCCTAACCACAGACGTGCAGCCAATCGCTGCTCCAGCTTGTCTCAGAAAGCCCCTGCAGCAGTCACAGCTCTGTTAGTTAGTTATGTAGTTACAGTGACGGACTAAGTGTAACATCACGATATCTGAACTGCTTAGCGGAGTTTCCTCGCCTGCTGCTCATCAGGACGCTCTTGTGAAAAGTTCGTTTTTATTGAGGTTTTTCATATAATTCAGCATTACATCTCTTAGTGATCAAACGAAAAAGAACGGAAAAGAACCGTCCAGACTTGTCATCAGCAAACTCTAAAAGCGAGGCTCTGTGGTGGTTTGGAGTTTCAACGTCCTTCACAAAGCTCATTCACACCTCTGTGATGGCACCATTAATGCCGAAATGTACACTCGGATTTGACGGAAACATACGATGCCTTCATACTGCATGCTTTATAGAAATATCTTTGCACTCTTAACAAGAAAATGCAAAACCACGTTTTTCACGCTTTACAAAAGGCACAGCTAAAGGAGAGGGTACGACTGCTGGACTGGTTCTGGCACATCAAGGTGTGTTTGCAGGAAGATTAGGACCATTTAAAACCTGACACATTCCACTGCTGGTAGCCTCAATGCCAGACTATCTTGAGTGTTGTAAGAAGAACTAAAAATAACAACAAAAAAAAAGTGGTTATAGCTTCATTGTTCCATCAAAGGTGAGCAATGTAGAAATGGATGCATATTAATATATAATATATTAATATATAATATATGAATTACAAATATTTGGACTAATGTTCTCCAATAATGTTATTCTGACAGAGTTGCTGTACAATCTGTCACTTGAAACTCTCTCTAAATAAGGGTAAGTTAGATGGAAAGCAGTGCAAAACCCTCTGCCCTCTATACGCTCCTGCTATTGCTTCAGATTACATAACTAACTACTGACAGGTTCTACTTCTTCTCAATTTCATCTTTCTCCTCTGCTGGCTTCCTGTAGAACACCAGAAGACAGACAACAGTGGTACTTATGGAGGCCAAGAAGTCATGCAAATTAACGTCAGTCAGTGTCTGTATATTTTGGCCCCCCAGAGCCCCTGTAGGGAAGAGGTGTGGGGCCAACTGAGTATAATTGGGCCTCAGATGATTAGTGAAGAGGGTCTCATGTAGAAGAGGAAGTGTGTGTGTTAGGAGGGGGGTGCTGAAGAGGTATCACGAGTGAGAAGGCAGGGGATCTGAATCAAACAGAAGGAGACGGCGGTGAGAATCTGACAAAACATAAAGAGAAAAAAGTGCAGGAGTGAGCAGACACATGTGCTGCATATTCATGACTTCTGCTGTGCCTGCATCCCAGCTCCGCGCCGTGTTTGCTCTCTTTCCTGTTCATCTCCGAGTAGTTTATCCCTGCATTCACACGTTAGATATTGAAACATTAGTGACGATGTGCAACAAGGACTGGCATACTGCGCAGAGTTTTTTTGTGCTGCGTTAATTAAAGGATCCCACCGAGTTGGTAGAAAACTCGATTTCCATCCTTTCTTTTTATTTTCATAACATTTTGGTCGAAGCAGGACTGACGGTCACAAGGTGGGGCCTTCTAGCAAGCTTTGGCTCCAGTAGCCTTTTATTCAAAGGTGTTTTTGCCATCAGGCCAGGCCATGAGGCACAGACTACGTTTTCTACAGTGAAACCTTCTATTTGTTTGTTTCAATCAGATTAAGTCTCGTTCTTCCAGCAGACCCATCAAGACATTCTGGTGAGAGGCAAACCTCCAACTTCAAATGTGAGTTCACAGCTGGCGTCATAATGGCAATTTCTGGGTTTTTTTCTTTTTTATTCAGTCTCTTCATTTAACAGTCTTTAAACAGCACAAAGAATTGCAAAGGTTCTTGCACATGTACGGATTAGTTGCAAACAAAACTAGGAATTTGATTTGGCAGACTTTGTTACAATTAAAACTAAAATTAAAATAAATAACATACAAAAAAATCTTAAACAATTAAAAATGATGTACACTATATACAAGACAGAACCAATATTCTGTGGGGGTTGTTGTCAGTTTCTTGTGCTTCGGCCTTTGGTCAGGATGAGCTCTGCCAGAACCCAACAAAACGACCACCAACAGGCCACTGGTGTGAATGTTTCTGACCAAACAATCAGAAACAGATTTCACGAGGGTGGCCTGAGGACCCAACATCCTCTGTTGGGTCCTGTGCTCACTGCCTGGCACTGTGAAGCTCAACCGGCATTTGCAGTCAGAATACGCAGGTCTGCCACTGGCACCCCGGGCTTCTCACAGATAAAGGCCGGTTCACCCTGAGCAGCAGTGACAGACATGAAAGGGTCTGAAGCAGTCATGGAGAACGTTTTTCTGCCTGTAACATTGCTCAGCATGACCGGTTTGGTGGTAGGTCACCAATGGTCTGGAGAGGCATATCTATGGAGGCACACGGAGACCTCTAGAGGCTAGACAACAAGATACTGGGATGTAACCTTGGAGGCATTATCAGAACCTGCACTGGTGTAGTGGGTCCTGGGTTCCTCCTGGTGCACGACAAAGCCTGGTCTCATGTGGAAGGAGTATGCAGGGAGCTTATGGGGGATGAAGGAACCGATACTGGCGCTCACACTTCACCTTGATTTCCACGTTGTCTTTGAATTCAGCTCTCTGTCAGTTGATAATTCTCATTTCCATTAAACAATGAGGCATCCTTTCTTTCCTAATACATTACTCATTCAGCATAGAGTATAGATATCCAGCATGATTTTTTTTTTCTCTAATGTGTTTTCATTTAATTTTTGCAGTGCACTTGCGTTTTGTCACGGTGCAAGTCAAGCAAATGGAAATTCATTCAGTCATAAAGACGCCTGTTGTCTTCTGGTCATACTTTTGCCTCATCAAATGAGGAAAAACTCTCTGACACACTAACAGCAGTAAAAATCTGGTTTGACCTTATCACAGAAGACATTTGAACCCCACACAATGAACCTCTACATGCTTCTCATTGCCCTTTCCAACACCGCCTCTGTTTCTTTACACACACACACACACACACACACACACATACACACACACACACACACACACACACACACACACACACACACACACACACACACACACACACACACACACAATGTCACAGAGATGCAAAACAGATGTACAAAATGAGTGCTACTTGTGCAGAGTGCTTATGTGATGTGTTTTACTCATTAAGGTCCTCCGGACACAAAAATGACAAGACACTTAGTTTCTTCTTTCTTTTTTTGTTAACCGCAGCTTGACCCATCACTCACAGTCTCTCTCTCTCAAACACACAGATATTACCAGCTACAAATGTCAGATATTAGAAAACAGTTTGTGTGTTCGTATGTGTGCATGGATGTTGGGCCATTGACAGGCATGGAAGCAGCTTGTTGAACTAATAGCTTAACTAATGCGTCTACATTCCCTCCCCACCACCCTCACCCCCTCTTCCCTCTGCAAAACTGACATCTCTGCGCAGAGCGCAGAGATGAGGGAAGGGAGGAGAGGAGGAACCAGTGGAAAAAAGAGGAGCAAAGTGAGTTGACAAGCGGCAGACCCTATCGCCCTCTGGTCTGACTCTTTCTGTCTCCCCTTTGCTCCCAGAGGCTTTGTCTCAGAGGATAGTGCTATGATGAATAGGCCTGTCTAGGCTAACCTACCGGAGACCAATTAGAGAACGAGATAAGAAAAAAAAAAGAATAAAAAGGAGAGATAGAAAAAGAAAAACGATGAGAGAAACTGAAGCACAGAGAGAGAAAAAGACAGATGGAAGAGAAGGGAAGGGGAGAGACGGAGAAAACAGGCAGGAGTTGGGAGGATGGGTCGAATCGCAGAGTTTAAGATAGTGCACGAAAGTGTTCCTGTGTTTGTGTGTCTGTGTTTGCTGTCAGTGCTGGAGGAGACGCTGTGAGAGGGGCTGGCCTCCCAAGTCTTAACCTCGTCTGCTGCTGTAGGAGACGCTTTGACAGCAGAGACGTACAAACAGGACCCCTCGCCGACGCTCCGTGTTCCTCCTCCCGCACTCCTCTTGGTGATTATTTTCAAAGTTGTAACACTTCAAGCTGGCTAAATCTTTTTTTTTTTTTTTTTTTTCAAATAATGACCTAGCAGGTTGAGTCTGAATTACTTCAATGAATACCCATCTATTAGGTATGGTAATTCAGGAATCTCTGATTGGTTGCTGAGATTGATTCTGACAGTTACCAGAGATCACCTATTAAAACGGATTAAAAGGATTTTTTTTTTTGGTCTTTTATTCAATCCTTAATCACGCTCCATTTGCTTCAAAGAGCGTCACAAGTGTTTTCTGTAGTTTCACTCGGGAAGACATCCTGCATATGCTTTACAAATCACCTTAAACTGACTTCCAAGAACACAGCAAAAGTGGTAAAAGTGCTTCAAATGCAGATGTTGTAGCAGAAAGAATAAATGGAAAACTTCAGTGGTTTCCAACTCTGACAAACAGCAGTTAGGGGTAAGTACCTTAAACTTGTTGAAACTGCATCCTGTCTGTGCTACATGATTACTCATCACCAGTCTAAGAATGAAATAATGGCATCTTTGGGGAGGGGGATAGACAGAGTTACAGGAAAATCAACCATTTGTCCCTTGATGGAAAAAACTAAAACACTTGAAGTTTGAAAGAGCCTGATAAACCATTCAGACTGGATTTGTCTTGTACTGTGCTCACGTCTGGGTTCAGCACACTGCTGTGAAAGCACTTTCTCAATCATTGTTTCATACTGATACCTGATCAGCATCAGGTTCTGCCAGGTTTTCAAGGTATGGGTCGGGCCTCTCCAAAGTACAGGTAACAATGCATCTGCATAGTCCCAGTTGCGCTTCTGCACCAGCAGCACTACGAATAGAGTGAAAACGAAAAGGATTGTTACAACCTAGAAACAGGGTTTGTTTTGCCAGCCTTGGCACTAACCCACCATATAAATGCAACCAGTTGTAAAAGAGAAATTCCTCCAACGTACAAACTTCTAGTGGCTCAAATAATTATTTGCACATTCATCAGGTTTTATCTTTTAATGTTTTGTCTTTTATGTGCGAGTTCACATGCTTTCTTCAGTTATTCAAAATACATATCTAATGGATTTGGTGCTATACCTTTTTTTTTTGACCTCTCACATGATCAATTATATAATCATACAAGCGCTGCAACTAATTGCAAATTAATTGCAAAACATGAGAACATCTTTCATCCCCATGACAACGATACTGAATACTTGAAAATAACATAACTCCACTCTGGACACTCTGGACAGGAATCAAATCCTGATTTCTCTGCAAAGCAATTTTCCCTCCTTCAAACAAACATTTGACAAATGACCTCCCCCCGCTTTTCTGCCCTTACTAAAAAAAAAAAAAAAAAAAAAAAAAGGACAACTCTTCCTCTCATTTCTCCAGACAGACAATCTCTATCATCCTTTTCCCCATCTCTGAGACAATTACAAACACCATGCTTCCCATTTATCACCAACAATTAAACAGCGCAGACGCAGGCTACTTCATAAGCAGAAACGAGAGGCCGAGTGGAGCGGAAGGGGACGAATGTGAGGGGAATAAAGTAGAGTCAACAGCGAGAAAGAGAGAGGTTGGCTGACAGCACAATTAAGGTTTTTAATTCTCTGCTTGAGTGGGCCAGTCCAGTCTTTATGCTAATTAGGATGCCACAGCCATGTAATAAATCTCTATGATCCAGCCTCATTTCCCTTCTGTCTCTCTGTCTCATTCACCCACACTCATACGTACAACAGCATAAAAAGTTCACACATTACTTTTCATGGCTGCACCCTTCGCCCAGAGTGTTTAAGGGCTTTGATAAAAATGTTTTTGTGCAATTTTAATGCTTCCCTTAAAGCCCCAGTGTGTCTGCAAATGCTGTTTACTGGTTGGGCAAGCATTCGCTGCTCTGGCTTAACGCCTCCGCCACATGTAGTTTCTCTCCCTGTTAACTCGCTTTATTAGTGTTTTACAGCAATACGGTTTGCATGTCCTGCACTGTTGGACTTCACTGTGTAAACACAGAAACATTAAAAAAAGGACTGATTCAATGAATGCAGAAGCTTCTCTCGTGCTCCGTTTTCCTTCTTCATTTCCATTTGACAGACATGCCTAATGATAACATCTGCAGATGGGAGGCAAACAACACAACAATCCGTATATAATTGGGAGGCCACATTTAAAGACGGCGGCAAGAAAACGAGAGAGATAGATAAGTGGACAACTGCCGGCTGTTTGTTAAAGTAGCAACTAGCAGACATATTTTCAACCTCATTTAGATCACAAGGACTCATGCTGGTGGATTTTATTTTGCTTTCTTATGAAGTGTCTCAAAGCCAATTTAAACACAGAATCCATGTAAAAATCAAACACAGTTTTGCATGTATTAAATAAATAAAATTAAGGTCCAAACCAACTGAGGTGTGTGTTTTTTGTTTTTTTTTTCAATCATAGAAACAAACAATAACATCATTTTCAGCAAAAGTCAGCCACGTTGCGCAACTCTGCGGCCCCTCGTTCTTGGCATGGTTTTTACCACTCTCACCCCTGTTTCATTTCTTTTTGCTTCATTAAACGTGTCACTGTTAAAAAGCTTGTCCCTTTTAAGGGCCAAAGTGGCCACCGCCCCAACCACCAAGACCATGAGCAGCATGTACAGGGCAACATGGACGACCGTCAGCAGCAAGGAGACGCAGACAGAGGCAGCACACCAGGGACCCGCCAGTAAGAGGAGCGTGGAGTGATGGAGGACAGTCAGGACGAGACGTGAGATGGACTTGATTAATCTGAACAGCGTGGAGACCATCCAGGAGTACAAAAGCAGAGGCCAGAGGAGAAGCTCGCTCTTGAATACTGCCTGCAAGATAGTACAATGAGGGTGTGTGATTATTTAATACTGATGAAAAGAAATACATGTATTTTATGTTCGAGCCATGTTTTCTTTGGCTCTTCGCAAATCCAGCAGAAAATCAGCATCTTTATCATCAATTTGGAGTTGGTTTTCTGCCCATCTTTTCACTGTCCTACAGCTTCCAGTTTGCTTAGCTGATATATTTTATTTTTGCTTTTGCGGTTAGGATGAAATTATAAATAAAGTGAGATTAAAATCCTTTTGAGGTGTCGACCAGTTTTTGACTGTTTACCACAAGCTTGTTGCTGAGCCCGAAGTGTTGAAACGCCAGCTGTCCGGGGTTACAACTACAAACAGCAAAGTCTTAAATCACATTTTGATGCTGTTGCCATGGAGCACAGTCCAAGTTTTCATCTCACCACACGTCTTTGCACATCAGACACCATAGAATCTTAACATCTGTACTAAAACTGGGAATCTTAGGCTTGATCCGCTACTGGTTTGATGTGTACCTCAGTCGGCATTCTTTCAACACATCATGGCAAGCATCGGCTTCGATCAATACTCTTTGGGGATACCCTAAGGTTCAGTGTAAGGACCACCTTGCTTTGCAATATAACCCAGTTTCTTGGAGCCCAATCATCCATTTGTATGGCTTTTTGTAACACTACTACGCACACAACACTAAAAAGGTATATAAAATGGACAGTTGGATGGATGCAACTACATTTTTGCTTGACTGCAGGGTCTGTGGCTTTCTAAACTAAGTCTTGGGCTTATTCCCGTTCCTGACCAAAGTGTTCCTCTCAGGAGCGAAATATACTACTAAATGTTATTAAGACAGACCCACCCCTCTTTACTTTCAAGATACTTTTGGAGATGTCTAATTTCTTCAGAGAGCACCTGTCCTCACACCTATGTGTTGTCATTTAAATCATTCAGAATGTCACACATACAGAAATGTTATTTAGATAAAGGCATCTGCTAAATTACAGAATATAAATGTTCCATAAAGATAGGACAAAGTGCAATAATAAAAGGTTACAATGTCTACAATGTGTTAATCTTTTTTTTTCCACATAAAAGTGTTCTTGACATGAAAATAAATAATATGAAGAAACAAAAGTGGAGGGGGGATAAAAATGTTATGTGTTTAAGAAAATGTCCTCTTTTTCACATCTGCTTTCGAAGGTTCCTTTTACATTGGAAATAGTTTTTAATTAGTACATTAAACACTGTTAATAGCACATATAAGCCTAAGAAAAACTTTAATCCTTAACCTACCTCAGAGGCATTTCTGTTGTCACATGAACTCTGAGCTTTGTGAAGCCCTGCAAAATTATTTGTAGACTTAATGACAAGGAAGGATTGTTTGATTATGTGTAGATGTTAATGGTCCAACAAGAAAAGTGAACTTACACAGAAAGAGCAGAACAAGAGCGATTGCCAGTAAAAGTCTCATGTCTCTTACAAACTTTGAAAAACCTGGAAGCAACCAGAAACAAACACCAATCTGTGCTAATCTGTCCAAGCATTTCCACACGGAAACCGGATAATGTCACACATTTTGTGCACTTAATAGCAGCAGTTGATCAAATAAATAAACAAGACTTACCTTAAAGTGCAACCAAGCTGGGTAAATGGGGCATCAGCTCACCACTTCATCTCTCACATGGCTTTACATGCAGCAAAGTTTTTCAGCTTAGATCAAATAATCCTCTTCGAGGGACACAGGCTCCTTTGTTCTAGTTCCCTTGTTCTAGACCACTTTAAGGGCTTGGATTTTGTTTTTTCTTCAAAATAGTAGAAAACTCAGGAAAAGGATGACAAGGAGACATACTTTGCTTTTTTATGATCCTCCACTGAAAAAGCAGAAAACATCAAATGAGATAATGTGGCACTATCTGTGCTTGCCCATATGGACTCTGAGTGGGATCTATGTGGGTTCTAGATTAACTTTCTAATGTGGGCAACATTAAAATATGAGGTTCATACAACTTGCATGTTTCTTAGTCCATGTTCATTTAGTCCACTTGTGTTCCATACGGGTCCCAATATGTCATCTTACCTGCTCGGAACCCAAGTAACCCATTTTTAATCCTGATGCCACCTGCATGATGCCCTGGTGCACACAAACGTGCCTCTGATGCTCAGGCCTCTGCCCAACGGGAGTTACTACCACTGCTGGAATACAGTGCGGATATTTACCAGCTCCAACCGTCACCTCTGTCTTAAATAATCACCCCCATGTTATCTCAGACTCCTGCTAAGGTTAAGCCCCTCACTCACCCCTGTTATAAACTTCACCTTCAATTATCCTTTGCCCTGCTGGGACACCAAGGAGAACCTGGCACAAAAAAAACTGCCAAACTGCTTCAAGACCATCATGATTAAATTGCATTTAGTCTCCGAATAAAGAATGTCGAGACATATTGTACAAAAAAAATGTTACCATTTTAGCAGTTCGTTACCAAAATTAAGCTCTAGATTCTGAATTCTCGTGGCTTTGTAGGTAATGATCGTTATATAATATACATTTGGTCGTAAATATATCCTGAGCACTAATGCAATTATCATTCATCATTTTTTTGTATTGTAGTCAAATTCATGGTTTACCATGTTTCCAATCCAATTACATGTTTAATTCAGGGATAAAATATACATTTCATTATAATTCTACCATCACTATTGATTAAAGTAAATTTCCATGAATTAGGTCTTCTTGACACGCAGAGCAATTTATATCCTCAGTTTCAAACTCGAGTATCTGATGTGAGAACCACTGCAGACGTTTGTTACTAATCCATCAAAATATTCCTCCCAAAAGTGAATCCTGTAAGAGCAGAGGAACGATGAAAGAATGAATACGCTGCTACTCCGCTGCTGAACGGATAAAGACAAGAACATCTCATGTCAAGGAAATCCTTCAATTTCTCTACATCAACTAACGCAACAGATGCAGAAATCATTTATTTTGCTCATTTTACATCATCAATAAAAATCTTACAAAGTGCGGCAATGAAAAACAAACATTCAAATAAAAACAGACACTTTCCATGATGTAAAACATAACACAACTGTAAACACATGTACATAAAAAAAAAGAGAAAGAAAACACCAGTATTGCATTAATAATACTCTGTTTTATGTTATTCAATCAAGTGTTGCACCTTCAGGGGCGAATAACATGGAGACATAAATATGATAATAAGCAGCTGGAAGGTTTGGTGTAAATAGTCTTGTTGTATTTTCTACACATGCACATACTCGTTCATCTCAAGAGGACTGAGCGATCACAATAGCTTAATAATGATGGAAAAGGTAAGTAAATTACTCTACTTAAAAAAATGCACAATACAGAGTTCTGGTATATAATGTTCATAGGATTAATCAAAAATGTACTTGTTGGCTGGCTTAAGAAAATGTTGATGTATTCCAAAAGAGTAACGAAGGACTGTTTCTGACATACACGTGTGTGAATTTCTGTATTGTTAATTAACATAACTGTCATGTTTTTGTTCAATCTTAAGACAAAAAAGGGAAAACGTGGTGCTACAGGGAAAACCCCCCAAAACAAACAGTATTCATTGAGTAGAAACTAGCAACAACACTGGCGAGGTGACATAATACTCAAATACTGGAGGTGGAGAGGATGTCCTCCACCAGGTGCTTGTACACCCAGGCATCTCCCTTCAGCCTCTGGCGCCGAACCCCAACGACTTCTGGCCTCTGCAGCAAGCACACCTCCAGTTCAAATGCCAAGGTCACCTTCCCAAAGTCATCCCAAGTCTGGCACTTCAGCGTATACCTGAATATCGAAGAAAGGAAAAGTTGGAGCAGGATTAGTTCAAAAGATAAGGCCAGAAAAGTGTGGAGAAAAAGTAGGTTTTCTTACCCTTTCTGGGTGAAGTCGATGTTTTTGATTGGTAGAATGGAGAGGATCTGGTTTAGGACCTGATCCGGGTTGGTCTGGCTGGTCAGAGTCACGTTATACTGAGCCTACAAGAAACTACAACTAATCAGAAATTCATCACAACTGCAAACTGCACAGCTTTCATTGAGCAATCAGAGATTTTTTAATTTACAGCTTAATTAAAGAAAAAAAAATAATAATAATTTGAACCCCGGTGACGTGTGACAGCACTGGTGACATTATTTTGGCATTCTTATACCTTAATCCTACGTGGGCCGTCGCGGTGCGCTCGTCTCTTACTCGGGGTGAGCATGGTGATCACCTTATCCAAGCCTCTTTCCAGGGAACCAAACATTTTCCCTGCGCGCTTCTTCTTTCCGCTGTCTCCGGTGACAGCCATGTCCAGCGACCTGGACCTGCAAAATAAACATGGTTCCACATATAAACACTGCCCTTCTGTCTGGGTCGGTATTTACTCCACCCCACCCCGAGCGTCCGGTCTTCCTGTTGCCCACTTACCTGCGTTCTGGACTGAAGGCCAATATTTCAATGTTTGCAGAATCTTTGCCCTCTGCTGCTCTCTTCCTATTCTGCTCCTTTGATGCACTGTCACCACCTACCACATGACAAAGACATGAGACAAAACTGACTAAAACATACAGTTAAGTGAAAGACATCCAATACATGTTAATCCAATGCAGCAGCAAACGGGAGCGTCTTAAAACTGAAATAAAAGAGTTGCAGCAGACCTGCAGATATCCGGGAAATTGTTTCTCTTATAGAGCTTCTAAGAACTAAAAGCAGCTCCTCCATATTTATGCTTTACTCTGGGGACAGAAAGTGAACCTGCTCTGGTGGACTTGACCAGAATATTCATAACACACCAGAAGATCTCAAATGTATTTTGGCCCTAAGCCATTCAATGCTTAGTGCCAAAGTGTGATAAATAATATAGTTGTAAAATCAACTCTTTGATGAAGAGAAATCTCATGTTGAGATAGATATATATATATATATATCAATAAATAAAAAGACAGAGCTGGGCTTAAGTGGCAACAGAACACATGTCACTACAGCCCATGTGGGACAGGGAGCAAAGGGAGGAGACGGTTACACCTGTCACAGCACACGCCTGGGGACGGACAGACAGACACAGCCCACTGTTTGTGTGTGTGTTTGGACAGGGATGTCACAGGCAGCACGCCTGCTCCAAACTGCAGCTCACAAAACAGAAGACAGACAGAGCAGCACTGATACAGACTCCGTGTACGAAGCATCAACCAGGTAGTCGGCTGCTGGTCAAATGTCTAGAAGAACCTAATGAGGCCCGGTCATCTGAACAGAAAAGTCACTATGACAAATAATTAGGACCTTAATGCTTCTCTTTTCATATTAGTGCCCCTTCATTTGTAGGCAAGTTAATAGAATTAGCCTCCAGATAACCCCACCTTGGAGTTGACAGTGATAATTGCGTATGTGTCCGTCCATTTTCTGTGTCATAATGACAGCTAAATCATTAAAATATGAGTGTCTTTGGGATAAAAACAGACCCAATAAATGGGTTTATTACTAGAAGACAATTTACTTGCAAATGTGTAGCATGCGGTTGTGGCACTTCTGATTACGAGAGCGGCAAAAGATTGAAGCAACGGGATAAATGAAAAGGAGAAATGTGGAGAGGGCCAGTTGATTAATGTAAATCTAATCTAATGGGAATTGTACTTCAGTCGCTTGCTGGGGAGAACAAACAATTATAGCGAACAAATAAACTGTATAAAAGTGTGAACTGTCTGCACGACGTCACTGCCACTGAGAAACCACGACAGTCATCTTACCGTTAGGAGTGCCCACAGTGGGTTTGTTGACATTTTGATTGGGTGTGGTTAGCACGTTTTTGTTGGGGCGTGAACTCTTCTTGCCAGACGCAGGGGTGCGAGGGGGGGGCAACGCAAAGATTTCAACTCCTTTGTCATCAGCAATATTCTCCTTGTTCTCAGTGGCCTGCTCTTGGTCTTTCGCCCTCCTCCCCTGATGGTGTGGCGTTGCGGTCCTCCCTCTCTCTGCTGTTGGGCTGCAGGCATGTCTTTTATCTACAGTTGGCGATACGAACCTCTTTGAAAAAACAAAGACAAAGACTTAACATCAGAACATTACTCTTAGAAAGTTGAGCTAGATTTATTGATGCCGGCTCTGCACGTTGCCATCCAGCATCAGACTGAAGAATCTTTTACTTCCCAAAAAGAAAGGAACCAGTCACTGTACTTCTTTGTCTCTCAACATTTGTAATCGTTTCTCCATTAACCTCCTAAGACCTGTTGTACATATATGTGAACGTCACACATTGTGTTGTCTTTATCATATTTAATTTCTTAAAAGGGGCCTGAAGCAACAAGAAAAATAATTGAACCAAGTCTTAGAAGGTTATTTATGGTTCCTGGTATGGTTCCTTCCACTTTTCTGCAATGGTTGCTTTGTCAATCTGCTGTCCACTGTGTTCTGAAGTGTCTGGACACACTTGGAGGAAGTCAAAACTTCCACATACTGTGCCTTGGTTCTTGCCCCCATCTGGCCGACCTCTGATCCTCTGAGGCATGTACTGTTGGGCTGAGACCCACGGGCAATCGTCGATGTAGTCTGAGCAAAAGTCCAAAGAACCAACGATAACGGCGTCTTCATCCTCTGTGAAGTGAAGGGGCTCTCTAGTCTGAAATGGACAAATATAAAAAGACCTTGCTCTTGAAGCGAGCACATAAAGCACACTGGTTGCGGGAAACATCGAGAGCAGAGCACCATAGGAGATACAGTCGCATCTCTGACCTGCAGTCCTTGATGCAGAGGAGAGTCGTCACAGACAGCTGGCTCAGGGCACAGACGGATGGGCTTTCCCCTCTGCTTCTTTGACAGCAGCAGCAGGTATGTGGCTGTGGTTTGGTCATACTTCCACTGGGAGAGTCAACATCTATTAAAGTGTATATCCAACCAAAACTATACATAATACTATACTAACAAACCATATGCATGTATATACGCGTATTTAAATCAAAGTGACAGCAACATGATGAACTGGGATACATGAACGGAGTACAAACACACCTCTTTCACCAGAGCAGTGGTGCTTTCTCTCGATCGCTTCATGTTAACTGCCATCTCAGTGATACAGTCTTCATCTATGTGGTAAAGCTGCAGAAAACACCGACTGTTCACCGACAACTCAAGAGAGACACTTTATTTTACATGGGAGGCCTAAAATAAGGAAGTCTGTGTTAATATAAATGGATACAGTATTTATTGTATTGCAAGGGAGAACTTGTACGGGGATTTAAGGAAACAAACGGGGGGAAAATGTTTAAATTACCAGTCAATAACAAAAAAAAAGATAAGTGTAGCTATTTTCATATAAAGCTCAGTGACACAATGTGCATATATGTTTGCTTTCTGGCTGTGTGTACCGGCTGCCGGCTGCACCACTCCACAGGGCTGTTGTAGTCCCTCATCACCCAGGGATGGTCCAACAGCTGTCGAACCATGAGGCGCCGCTTGGGGTCCACCTGCAGGACGAGCACAAACACTGCAACTCAATATTTAAATCCAAAACCAGACAGTTCACATTTCAAAGTTGCATGATGTTAAGTATGAAAATTTAATCATATTTAAATCACATATTTGTTTATATTTATTAGAAATCAGATATGTCAAGTTTAAGTATTTCTCGGATTTAACAACAGAGAAGAGTGGTTATAGGGAGGAGAAAAAGACCAAAGATACAGGCTGAATACGCACCTGCATCATCTGATTGAGAAGGAGGACACTACCTGGAGACAGCCATTGTGGGTTATCATATTTACCTCTCTAATGGGGGAAAAAAAAAACAAAAACACAAGAAACAGGAAGTGATTCCAGAGGTTCTTTTCTTTTTTCTTTTATAATTTGCTTAGTTGTTTGGATTCCAGCAGTGACTAGGAATCGTTGGCTTGAAATCTTCTTAAAATTAGTGTAAATGGGAAATATAGTCAACACAAGAGAGATCTCACTGTAATCTTCCTGTAAAGGGCCATGCAGTTGTCATCGTCAAAGGGCAGGTATCCACAGAGCAGAGCGAACAGCAAAACTCCCATACTCCACACATCAGCCTGGAGGTCACACATCACAGTAGTTTACCGTTACACACGGGACTTCACGGATCGGTTGTACCGAATCATGGACCAGCAGATATGATCAGGATGTCACAGATATGTAGAGCTGTAAAACTGGCCGAGGATAATTATTCTTACTGAGAACAAATGCAAAGTCAGGTTGGTTTAAATCATCGTAATCAAAGCCCCAATTTCCTGAGCAGTGAATGCTAAACAGTCGGTGCTTCTTACCTCCGAGCCGATATATGCTTTTCCCTGGATGAGTTCAGGAGCAGCGTATGCCGGACTGCCGCAACACGTCATCAGCTCGTAACCCAAACCACCCTACAAAAGCAGTCGCGTGTAAACATTAGGAGTCTTTCACAAAAGAATCGCCATGCTTTACTATCTATTTTTTTTTTTTACTTTAATTTAAATTATTTAGCATTTTTCATTTAGATATAGTGTTACAGGTAATGTGGTGACGTACCTTAGGTTTGGCACATAAGCCAAAGTCAATAAGCTTCAAGTTATGGTCCCCGTCTATTAACAAGTTTTCCTAAGGCACAAGCATTTAAGCAGATATTAAACTGACTGGCAGTCACATTCAACGAGATACATTTTTCTGTGTCACTAAATCCTGTACATGCATGTGATAACTATTTTTACCGGTTTTAGGTCTCTGTGTGCGTATCCCTGGCTGTGGACGTAAGCCATCGCAGACACAATCTGCCGGAAAAACACCCTGGTCTCCTGTTCTGACAGCCGGTCCTTTGCTATGATATAATCAAACAGTTCACCACCTGGGCAGTACTGAGGAAGCCAAAAACAAGGCCAGAAATGTGATTAGAAAAAGACAAACAAAACATCCTCCATTTACTGCGATATAAACTACGGTCCTGTATGCCTCTACCTCCAGCACCATGAATATCTGAGTGGACGTCTCTATGACGTGATACAGCCGACAGATATGCTGATGACTCAGGTTCTTCATGGCTTCAATCTCCACCTTCACACGTGGCAGGTCATCCTGGGGGAAAGTGATGGCGTCACCTTTTATTACTTGTAAACATCACTGCTCTGTCATTTGTTAAACTGTTTTTGTAAAATCACATTTTTTCTTTGTACTCCTGGAGACTTATGTATTAGACACTGCAACATTTTGTATAAAATAAGAACAACCTATATATAAAAAAAATAAAAATAAGGATGAAAAAAAGGTCAATATAATTCACATAACATTTTACTGTGGTGCATTATTTATTAAAATATTTTTTTGTTTCCAAAGTTCTGCAATATGTTAATAAAAAGAAAAAAAAAAAAAGAAGTGGTAGTACCCTGAATAATTCAATCACTTGTTGCACAACCCTGTTTCAGCCAAGCTCCAGCTGTCAGATGATCTCAGATATAACTCTAGCACACGCTGGTGTACGGAGAAGTTCATGGTTGGTGTTATTACTGCATGTAGCTCAGGCTCTTCGGTTACAAAACAAACCCAAACTATCCCTCTGTCTCTACTCCGTTTGACCTCGCTGTCCAAAAGACTCCAAACCATATCTCTTTGTTCTTTTTGGAGGGAGAAGAGGCACCCAGACAAGTCTGACTTGAGTAGTCTTTTTCAGCCTTTAACATTTACTATAGAAATATAGGACTGTATGACCTGCCGTTCCTCTTGCACAGTCTAACATCGGAGTCAAAATCTGGGACGTCCTGGAGAAAAAGGCAGCTGACTTGAATGTTTTCCAAATGTGAATCTGTAGAATGACTGCAAATTGTTTGGACTTGGCTTTATCATCATTTCCTGAATAATTAATAGTTAGTAATTAAAAATTCTGACTATTACTGATATCGTCCCTCATGGCGTTGTCTTTAAACACATCTGAAGACATCAAACCTCTCATGCCAAACTTGCTGATGATGTAAATTTCTTATTATGTTAATTTCTGGGAAAGAAGAGTGTAATTAGTTTTCCACAAACTGTTTCTGTGGTTTTTTTTGTTTGCGGCTTAATAACACATGTAATAAATCTTGCGTTGTTGTATTTACCTAATGTTAAGACCCAGTAGGACCATATGCTTTTACGTGTACTTTCGAGATTTTGTAGCCAACAGAGCTTTAAACCTTTAACAAAGTGTAACCATGTCATGAGCTTCATGCTCATTTTGTTATGAGCTCGATTGCACTTTTCAGAAAACTGCATTTTCGTGACTCACCCCCAGATCTTTCTTATTCATTATTTTGATGGCAACCTTTTCTCCGGTCAAGATGTGTCGACCCAGTTTGACTTTGGCAAAGCCACCTACAACAGACAGGGTTCACATCAAACGCACGCACGCGAAAACAAAACTTAATCGACACAAACCGACAGACGTTACCGGAGCCGATGGTCTCGTAAACCTCGTAATATTTGTGGAGCTCCGCGGCTCCACGGGGCTCCGTCCTTTCCACGGGCATCTCCCTGTCGTGAAATAAACTATTTTAAAATCACTGTGAGCTCTTTAAAAAAAAAAAATCTTAGTGTAACTTGTTCTTCTTTTGTTTGTCAGCTTAGCCTTGCCTAGCCTATTTTGAACTACAAAGTATTAAAAAAACAACAACATCGCTGCTGATAACACAACTAAAAGGTTCCGGCAGTGCAGGTTCTTCGTGATAACACTACGGCTTTACCTGGATTTATATACAAACAGACCAAGACAGCGGAGTCAGTTGACATTCATGTGGAAAAGTCTTCGACACGGAGACGTTTTCTAACAGACGTTTGAATTTCGTACGTCGACACTGACGCCATTTCCGACTTCCGGTTTGTGCATCGCCATCGCTACCCACCCTGGTGGACAAAAGCTGGTATTGCAGCAATAATAAAGGCAGCGCTGCGGATTTTACTTTTTAACTTTTTGGAATATAAGAACTCAAACAAAATAAATGAATACATCTAAAAGGAATGGGAAATAAATCTATGATCATTCTACTTTTTATAAAGAAATACTGTTATCTGGTTAATTCATTTTCATTTATTACCTTATATTTCCTTTTTTTTCTCCCTAATGTTTTCTTTTTCTCATTTGTCTTTCTGTGCTACTTCCTATATTGGGATCTACAGTACATATTTACTTTAACTCTACTTTCCTATAACTCAACTATGGATGGGATGGTTTCTGGTTTCCTCTGTCATGGGTTTATGAAGACAAAAGAAATAAAACTAATTTTCTCTATTCATTCTGAGGTTTTACATGTCAGGAAAAATATATCTGAGAAAACATAAAAATATATGATTATCTGTATACACAAGCTATCAAACTTACAAATACAACCTCTGATTAACTACAGAGCAGATTATGCTCTAATGAAAAGCATGTGAGTATTTGGCCATCTACAAATGTGACCTGCCCCATGAAAACTGTTTTGCCATGTTGCTGATCTGGAGCATTCGGGTTTGTAAAGTTAAGGAGGAAAGATGATCTTGCATCATTTATTCTTGATGCCCATCATTTGGGTCATAAGGCCAATTTTAAAAAATTTAGAGTTCATCTTTCAACAGCGAGGAAATAATTCCAATGAAACCAATGAAAAACATTTCTAATTTCATAACGTAGTTGCCCATCTTTCCAAGGGTGCACATAACAACTGCTTCACCTCCGGATCTTACCAAATGAGAAATCTTTTATATGCCTCTTTATTCCTTTTCAATCAATCAATCAATCAATCAATCAATCAATCAATCAATCAATCAATCAATCAATCAATCAATCAATCAATCAATCAATCAATCAATCAATCAATCAATCAATCAATTAATCAAGCAATCAATTTTGTAGTGTTTTTCACAGATAAAAATCACAGTGCTTTACAATAAAATGTAGAGTAAACTAAAATGAAATTAATTAAAACATAAAGGCTAAGATGAATGTATAAATGACAACAATAAAAGAAATGTATACACAAAAAACAATTAAAATGAGAGGCAAGTTTTAAAAACTAAAGCAAAGTTGTAAAGAAGAGCAAGAAGGGCAAGAATTCCTCCACAAAGATACAGTATACAATTCTAACCATAACCCTGATAGTGGATCCTCATTTTAAAATGTGCATAATAGTTTAAAGGAAAGCTCTTGGGTTTTCAGTTGGAGACAGCATGGAGGGAGCTTAACTCTACTTTTCTACTGTAAAAACCCTTCTTCACTTTCAAACTTAAAAAGCTTGAAGCCAGAGCAGTGGAGTGGGATCAGGAGTGGGATCAGGAGCAGTATTGCTATGAAACGAAAAAGGAACATGAGATAATGTTCAGTCTACTGGCTTCAGATAGTAGTTTAACTCATAAAGTTCATGACAATTTACTAAAGACTGCAGAAGTATGGCTTGTCTGAAAGAGTTGCAAAAAAAAATGTATCTCCTTTCTAAAAAAGAAAGATAGGCTCAGTTATGCAATGTTGCATGTGAACAAACCACAAGACGTCTGAAACATTGGCCTTTGGACAGATGAGACTAAACTGGTTTTGCTATTGGCACAGCATTGAATTTGATGAAAGCCAAGCACAGCATATCAGTGCAAATAACTCATGCCAACTGTCAAGCACATGGTGGAGGTTCCATTATTTGTTGGCTTGTTTGGCAGCAGCAGGACCTGGGTACTTTGCAGTCACTGAGTCAGCAGTGAACCCTTAAGTATACTAGTTTTCTAGAGGCAAGTATGAGGTCAGCTGTCTGACATTTAAAGCATGCCCAAATTGTGTGAAAAAAGAAACTAAAACTAGTATCTTTACCGTCGTTGTGCATGTAAAACAAAATTAAGATGCAACACTTTCGATGGAAATAACCACTTAAGAATGACAAAAATATTTAAAAATGTTGTTCTATCCACAGTACTTTTTATATTTAAAAAAATGTAACTCAGACTGCTACTTAAACCCAAGATGAAATACAAATTATATAAAACAACTTCGATTACATAGTTGTTTCACATAAAGTTGCTATTCCACACTCACATTCATATTGCACATAGACATATTGCATACCTCATTTTTCTTTCCACTGCTTGCTGCCATTATTGCTCTGGTATACATTAAAAAGTTATTTTTCAATCTGGTTCTACTTTTATAATCCTGAAGGATCTGTCCAAGGACAGCAGTTATAACAGACAGTGGCCAGGGTGAGGAGGCTCTTTTAGGATGCTGCAAGAGCTGTGGTGCTGGTTCCTCAAAGCAGGTCATCTGGGTATACAAGGAGCATTTGAAAAGAGGCAGAGCCTCTTCCACCCTGTAAGATGTCACTGTCTGTGAACACAGTTCACCATGCAACACATGAATGCAACTTACAGCTCTATTATGCAAAGAAGAAGCTACTTGTGAACACCGTTCAGAAATGCTGCCACCTTCTCTTGGCCAAAGCACATTTAAAATGGTCTGAAGCAAAATGGAAAACTGTGCTGTGGTCAGATAAGTCAAAACTTGAAGTTCTTTTTCAATTCATGTCCTATGGGCTACAGAGAAGAGGGTCCATCCAGGCTTTTAGCACTTAAATCAAAACCCTTCATCTCTAATAGTATGGAGTTTTATATGGTGTGGGCAGCTTACACATCTGAAAAGGCACCGTTAATACTGAAAAGTACATAGAGGTTTCAAAGCAGCATGATTGTCCCACCAAGACAAATTCACTTTCAGGGAAGGCCTTGCACATTTCAGCAAGACAATGATATTCAACATACTGCATCCATCAGAACAGCATGAACTTTGTAGGAGAAGAGTCTGAGTGCTGCAAGTCCTTTTAACAATAGAAAACATTTAGCACATTGTTAAACAAAAAACAAAATCTGGCAACAAAGGCTCAGGACTGTTAAGCTACTATAACAACATTCCTCACCTAAAACTCCAGCAGCTGGTCTCCTCACTTCCCAGATGTAGAATAGGGGATGTTACACCATGGTAAACACTCTCCTACTCCAGCTTTTTTTTTAGATCTGTTAGTGCCATCAAATTCTCTAATTTTCAGCATCTGATATTCTCAAATCATTGCCAAATAGCTTTCTGTTTATATTTACATTTTACAGTGTCCCAACTTCATTGGAATTTGGGTTGCAGATGCTCAGAAACCAGACAGGCAAATTGAGGGAGATGGTTATATTCTGCTGCTGATGGACCTCTTTGAGAGTAGGGTGATGGTCCAACACAGTAGACCGGGTGGGATGGTGGATTTGGACTTAATGAAAAACATTGTGAAGAACAAGCCAGAGGTCTGCAACAGAACTGGAAATAAAACACGTTTCAACAGACTACATGTAGGGGATGGATAGTTATAACTTTCAAACACTGGTTGATATAGCCTGTGGGATGGAGAGCATTGTGTGGTGAGTAAATTCTACAGTTTGACCTGGTTGGTATGTAGTTGCAATAACTGACCAAAGAGGTGTAGTTATGATGTCAGAAGATGTATGGATTTTCAGCCGCACTTCTCAAGCCTGTAATCAGGAAGAAGTGAGAAGTGACAGGAGAAACCAGTGAATACATCCTAACAGATCCCTGCTTTGTTATACAATTACTCTCACTGACAGACCCGCCCTTAATTCTCTAAATACCTCAGACATTGTATTTCACTGTTTTTGCAGATTTCCTGGAAAATAAAGACTTCAAGACACTTATACCAGGTAAGAAATATAATCTCCTGACATTGTAGCCAACAGGGAGAAATAAATCTCTATGACTGATTAGTAGTCGTTCTGAGTTTTACATGGTTGTTCGGAAAGGAGTTGGTCATTACGGCAGTAAGTGGAGGTTAAGGGACGTCCAGGTGTCAGCAGGACCACAGAACCTCTCATTTGGTTTGTGAGGCAGATGGTCAGGATGGAAAAGAGGGACATCAAACAACCCACAGCTGGAGGAAAAGACAGAGGAAAGTGAGGGTGAGGAAAGAATGGAAAGGACAAACGGGATGCAAAGAACGAGGAGAAGCGGAGAAGAGGTTGTGGTGGTGAAAAATGTCCAATTTCAAACTGAACAAAAGTGATCAAAATTTCATTTCTCCCTTTTTACTGCACTGTCAACATTGGTTTGTTGTTGTTTTGTTTATTGTGGTGAGTGTGGTCAGCGAAGACACTGAATTATTGATACCAAAAGGAAACGCTGGTTTCAACATGTTTTAAATGCTTACATATGGTTGATGTTTTTGGAAGGAAGTAAAAAAAAATATATCCTGTTACAGGCCTTACTTTTACAGATTTGCTATTAAGGTCTCCTCCAGTTCCAATTCTGCATTAGCTCACCGTCCTAGTGCACATTTAAACATTTTTTATATAATGTCATATCATGGGTGTATATATATATATATATATATATATATATATATATATAAAGCAAATTCCTTTGTCGTAAACTGTTTCAACAGACAACCCTGGTTTCACATGGCCAAACTGCTTCAATTAGAAGGTTGGTTACAATTTAATCTTTGCAGATAAGCTTCATTAATAAGATTAAACAATCCTAGTTTAATCACATACATTTTTTTTATTAGATTGGTGGCAGTAATATCCAACATCTAGATTGTGCCAGCCGCTGGGATGCTGCTGCTCTGTGTGTGTGTGTGTGTGTGTGTGTGTGTGTGTGTGTGTGTGTGTGTGTGTGTGTGTGTGTGTGTGTGTGTGTGTGTGTGTGTGTGTGTGTGTGTGTGTAAAATCAGACATGGCAGCTATTGAGTTATCACTACAGAAAACAGATGCCTGGATGGGTGTCTCAGTATTCACTGACAGACTTCCTGAGGCTCCCAGGATACTGGAGTCGTAACTCTGCGGATACTAGATGTTCACTGCAAGGGTTGCAAGCAAAGAAATAATGATAATAACGATAAAGAGGAATAGCATATATCTTCTACTGTGTTTAGACGCATCATGTGTTTGTGATTTGTGCTGTCATGATTGTTTGTGTTGCTGGACATTTATGTCCTCATATATCTTTGGTAAAAGGACAAGTGCTAGTAATTTACATGGGAGATGGAAAAACAGAAGAAAAGATATACTGTGAAGGTTCACCTTTATTTTTCTCTTTATGTTCTCTTTCCATGTTTTAATGCCCGCAATATTTTATAATTCACCGCAGACGTTTTACTCAGGCATTTCATCCACACGTATAAAACTCATATATCTGAAGTTCTCTTTCAAGGCTCAAATCTAGTTGACATTCAAAAGAAGAAGAGTATTTTGTAGATGTGAAACACTGTGGATTTTCTCACTCTATATATATCCAAGATCAAAATGAATAAAAGAAAAATGCTTTACTTTTGCTCCACTGCACCTCCACTGCATCTCTCAACTGACTCTGTATGTGTGTTACAGCCAAAGTGGTTTCTGTTATTTACAACTTTTATCTCTCATCACTATACTCAATATAAAACAAAAGCCATGCAATATTTTCTCTTAATAGGACCAAAACTGTCCTGTTATCCAGATATGAAATACTTCGTGTTTGAGGAATCTTCCAAACCTTTAACCCAAAAGTATTATCCTGTTAATGGAGACATTGGAAGTGCGCCGCTTTGAGGTTTTTGTTTCTTTCCGTTGAGTTTACTGTCATTTCTGATCGGATTCTTCCCGACATTGCATGGTGGTGAACTGAGTCACTTTAAAATGGCTAACTTTTGAGTGAATCGCTGATGAGGGGAATCTGAATCACCAGAAAACAATGCTACTACAGAAGTTTTCTTCTTATTGCACACATATGGAGAAAGTGTTAACTTGCGAATAGATTGAGGTTTGGATGACCAGTTGTCCAGGTCACGGTAACCCTAAAAAGCTTAAAATTCAAATTTTAATTATTTTTTGTTTGTTTTTTAGGATTACTAGGGACATATTTTACGTGTTTTTTGAATATTATCTTTAATCTAACCCACTATGAGGCTGTGTTTTGTTTTAATCTTTTCCGCACCCCTTCCAAAAAAATCATTTTTGATATGACTAAAGGAATACTTCTGAAAGAAAAGTCATAAAACCAAAATGTCTGTGGAGAAACATGATCAAGAGGCATGTGAGTCCAAAGCCTCAAAATCTTGCCTGATATTCATCAGGGGAGATATTGGTTTTGGATAAACTTCAGGAGACACCAAAGGAGCCTGTCTACATGCCACAAACACAAATGCACGACTGTTGATATTAGGATAATGCACTTAACATTCAAACCTTCACTCTGCATAATCCTAACTTCAAACTGATCTTTCAAAAGTGGCATTTTGGCTAATAAGAACAGGACTTTGAAACTTTATATCTCTATATCCCTTTAAAGAGGTAACAACCAGAGTACACAAAAGCATGTCATGAGCTACAACTTTTATAGTGGGGTATAAATCAGAATAAACCTTACTCTCATACAACTTTGAAAAATAAAATGCATTTGAGTTCATAAAATTTCTCCCTGCAACCCTTCCAAAGTTTGTTCTTTTCCCTCCCATTCCTCAAGCCAACCCCACCTCGCAAACACACACACACACACACACACCCTTTAAACATGTGTGTGTGTGTGTGTGTGTGTGTAAATGTGTGTGTTTTTGTCCTCTTCCTTCACTCTCACCATGTCGGGATTGTTGCAGCAGTCCTGCTTACTGAGGCAGGATCGACCCATGGCTCTCCTCCTCTTTATCTGCCTTCTGTCTCCAGCCTCACACGCTCTTCCCAGCAATACCAAAGACAGTTCACTCTCTCTGGAGGTAACACAACTTTATTTTTAACAAGTAGAAAGTGGAAATGTTGTTCATGTGTAACTATGTGCAAATATGTAAAAGATTAACTTAAATATGCACTAATTTTGTTATGTGGATAGAGTCTGTTTTTCTTATGCGCAATAACTCGTAGATTCCTTTGAGCTGGGTGATGGGAAGTTGACTCTACTAAAGACCTCTGTTTTGTTTAAGAGTTTTTCTGTTTGTTTTTTTTAGTTCATTTAGACTAACTAAAACAGTTCGATGGTATGAGGCCTATTTAAGAATTTAAAAAGAACCAGCCAGGTAAAGACATTTCCAAAATGGATATTGATGCAAAAGGAGTTAAAGAGGACCTGCAAACCAGCTGTTGGCCTGAGGGAGCGATGAGACTTCCAGCTGGAGGGTGGGAAAGAAAGTTGGTATGGCAGGATGGATGAAAGAAAACAAGCCCCTGTGATTATATTGTTATACCTGAAGCTGATACCATGGTAACCAAAGGAAACCACGGTCCGTCTGTGTCATTGGACATTGCATTTATTCAACTCCGTGTGTTGGCAGGGGTTTGAGGTGGTGAAGGGGAATTTCTCTCACACCTTTCTTCGCGTTGGATACCATAAGATTACAGAAATTCCTGCAGGAGCACGAAACATCAGCATCCAGGAGACAAAAAAGACCCGAAACTATCTGGGTACATATAACGACCATATTTAATGGCTGAATTATTCCAAGAATGTAAAACGATGAGGTGATGTGTGAATTTTTGGGATTTTTAAGCACTGAAGACCCAAAGTGGCACCTCTGTCCTAAATGGAAACTGGGTGATTGACAGGCCAGGCACCTACTCTGCTTTGGGAACACAGCTGACGTATCGGCGACCAAATGAGATCCGCTCACGAAGTGGAGAGTCCATCACTGCGCCGGGGCCATTGACTGATGACCTCCATCTTTATGTGAGATGCAAAATGACACCTTACCAACATAACTGGCATCTCCCTCCAGTGTTTATTAATGAGTTTAGAAGCAGATGTTATTTTTCTCGTACAGCTGATCTACCAGCAACCGGGTCCTGGTGTACAGTATGAGTACAGCATACCTTTAAGCACACACCCTACTCCCGAGCCAGGTACGCCTCCTCATATTCTGCCCCTCGGTGAGTACACGCACCAACATACAGAAACAAGAACACGATAAGTAACCCTAACAGGAACTTTTAGGGTTTTAAAGGTCTTTCCAAAAAGAAAATGACATTAAAAACCTGCTTCCTGAGGTAGGCTCTACTTGAAGCTGTAACAGGAAACAGCTCAAGATAATTTATCATTATATTATTATTTGGTGAGATTGCAGGAATTCAGCATTCTCCAACAATATAAAGCTAAGCTGCTCAATGCTGCAATCCTTGAACTGACCCCATTTATCTTATTTCGACACTTGCCTGTGTTAATTAGTACTTGTTAATGCGTGTCTTTTTCAAACCAATCATATGTTCATTATTGCACAAAAACCCCAAGATGCACCTTATTGGCCGTGTAAACGACAGCATGGAGCAGTGACAGCAAGCTCTGCCTTTGTTGACTTTGCTGATCTTGGTTTCAGCTGTACTCTGCAAGAGGAAAGCCATAATATGAGCAGGTTATTTCCTTCCCACCTACCCAGAGGAACGATTATTTCTGGTCTAGAAAGGAAATACTTCAATTTAAATCACCAGTGTTAAATTAACACTAGATAGTGTGTATGTGTGTCCACTGTTTATGTGTCTCACTGGGCATGTGTCCTGGGATACACATGATTGCACGGAAATCATGTAGGCATGAAGTCACACTTATTTGACTGTGGATCAATTTAAATAAGGTATTTTCGAATGAAAATGCATTAATCTCTGCGTAGCTTTAACACGGAACCTCCAGGGGTTTGCAGGATCTTGCATTATTAGCCCTATAATTCTGGATGTATCATAATTCACACATGAATTTTACAGACCTCAGTACCACTTACATTAAAAAAAAGAATTTTCTGTGTATTATTTTATTTGTCATGAATGAATAAAAATATATTTCATTTTTGCCTGTTTTTTTGTTTGTTGTGTTTTATTTTTGCTACCTCATTTCTACTTTTACAGCACATTTGCTCCAACTCACAAACTTCCGTTTTTTCAGATATGAATGAAGAGGACATAAACAATTACATCAAGGAGACACCCCATCCGAAGCAGGCGTCCTTTGACTCCAGGGTGAACTCTGACCCCAGTTCCATCTACACCTGGACAAAGACTGGACACACAGAGTGCAGCACCACCTGCGGCGCTGGTGAGGAACCAGAGAAAGCAAACAAAATCTATAATTTACATATCTTAATGTAGATCTGTGCAAGTGCAAACAGTCACACAATACTTTCTCAAGTTGAAGTACCAATTAATTAATTTAAAAAAAAAAAAAACTAATTTTATGTTTGCTTAATTCAAATAAAAAATATATTAGCCAAGAAATCTAGACTTACCGTTGAAAGATTTAAATTTGCTTTGCAAGTACATCTTTCTAGATGTGGATCTGCTCTGTCTTGTTTAAGAATTAGAGTTAAGGCGACAAAAAATTGAAAAATAAACATACATTATGTAAAAAAAAGGGGGGCATAAAAAAAGAAAAGCTTTGAAAAAAGTTACTGAAGAAGTCTTGTTTTTTATGAGGGGTAAGGAGGGGGGGCAGATTATTAATTAATTTTAATTGATTAGCTAATTTATTTTCATTAGTTAATGTTACAGCCAAGTTCACTGACAACGATGAGACCTGTCAGGCTCCAGTGCTCATCGGTTTATTTTTAATACATTCTTATGTGCTAAAGAACATACACATTGTGTTTTATATGGGAAATAAGGTCTTATTTCTCGACTGTCTGGGTGTTCACTATAAATGTAAAGTTTAAACACAACTGGCAGAGTTGACGGGAGGGGTTATTTATTTACAACAAATAAACAAGACGCTGTGTTTAAGCTGATGCCACAGGAGCAATAATAATTTATCCTGTCTTCACTGAACGCACCCATTCAACTTTCATGGTGCTAGAAAAAAAAGTAAGTTGACTTAATAACAGTTTAAAACCTCCCTTTGGCAGCAGTGACTTTATACAAGCACCGTTACTGTTTACAGATCTGCTTCAGTTCAGTCACATGTGTGAAAGGTTTTCTCTTGTGGTCATTCCTCAGCATCTCTGTGGGGTGACGGTCTGGTCTCGGACTGGGCCACTTACAAACGCAGCCTATTTGATCTGAAGTGGTTCTGTGGCAGATTCAGGCTACTTTAATGCTTAAGTTTATCATCCTGCTGCATCACCCAACTTTTATTAAGCTTCAGTTGGCGGTCATCCTGACATCAGTCTGTGGGCCAAAGTCCAAATCACGATGCTTCTTCTACCATGCTTCACCACTGGGATAGCGTTTCAATATTGACATCCAGCCAGTTCAGTGACTTACCGTGTGGTAGATGTACTGACAAAGGTGTTTTCCAGCTCCAGCGTTGTCTTTAAGTCTTCCGCTTCTCCTCAGAAATAAGGACAAGCCGTTGTACTAAACCGCCCCGATTCATAGACTTTCTAGCCGTATGTAAAGTAAATACTTTGGATAACGTATCTTCAGAGATCTCCTTTAAATGAAGCATCAGCAGTTGCTTTTACGAACAGTAAAGTTTAAATGTTTGAGTGTATTTTATCAATTAAAACAGCTCTTAACCACACCTACAAATTAATTTCATTAATTAGACTCCAGGTGTGCAAACTACGACTTTTGTTACAGTAATTTGCCAATGAGTTAAATTACAATTTTCAAGCAGTTTGTATGTTTGATGGGTGAGGTCGATAAGAGAAATTGCAATCGTTTGTAGGTTATCAGCTTGAGCACATTGTCTTTGTTTATGGTTGTTACTTACATAACGAGCATATTTTAAGGCAAACTGAAGAGCAAAAACAGCCAATTCAAAAAGGTTCACATACTTTTTCTTGCTGATGTACACAAAGTTAAGTATATCAAGTACCTCTCAGCACTGGCCCAGTCCAATTTAATCCCTAGTTAAGTCATGAAGCCTTATTACACCTGTCATGAATCAGTACACTTTTTGTAAGCAAGTTAAAACATCACTCGCTCAGCCTCTGTATGTGCACATGCCTCCCTCTTTCTCTTTGTGTGTCTGTGCGCGCTTCTTACCAGGAAAGCGTCATGTGCTCTGGGACTGTTTTGAAAGATATTCCCAGATGAGCGTTCCTGCTGACCTTTGTGATTCAGCCACTGAACCAACAAACCAGGAGGAAGACTGCAACAAACAGCCCTGTCCTGCATAGTGAGCAACACACACACACACACACACACACACACACACACACACACACACACACACACACACACACACACACACACACAGTGGTATAGGTGTGTGCGGGTGCCCCACTCTGCCCCAGTTCAGACAGACATCGCTTGAGCTGCGTAACCATGCATTATATCTCATAACCAGCAGGGGGCAGCACCTGTGATTGCCAAGTTATGTTTCATCGCTATGGGAAGATAATTCAAATTTCTAGTACCGCAGCACAGCAAAGACTCCAGATTTTACCACTGGCATGAAAAGTAATTTTTTTCAGCTCCTTTTTTTAACGTTTATATCACATTTTAAACAGATCTCAAGAGCTGTAATTTGTTTAAATCTTGTGTTATCTTTAGTGCATTAGAGTTATTTTGTGCACACATTAGTGCTCATTTATGAGCTAAAGAAGTAAAAGTAAAGCAGAAGAGCTTTTAACCTTGACTCCAGCATGCCTACAGAAGGAGGTTTGGCTCCTCGTAGTCAAATAAAGGCTTATAAAATATGATTTGTGCATAAAATCAGTGACGTAAAGTCTAATAAAGTGTCTCTCTCTCCTCCCGCCGCTCAACATGTGAGAGCACACCACTGTTTTCTTAACATTAATGCTTACTGATATTTTTTATAGTCTAGCAGGAATGCTTTGTCCATTGCGAGCACTTTAGGAGCAGTAACCTGAGCCACCAAACAGAACCTTTATGGCTGTTTTTATGTATGATCCATAAAAGAAAAATGTGCACTGGCAAAAAAGGAAAAAAAGATCCTCTCAATATTTTAGAGACCCTCACAAAATTCATAATACATGATTTTATCTTATTTTGAAGAGGTAAATGTTTTAAATGGGGTCCATCACACTGATATGAAGAAATACCATCTTGTTTGCAGTCTCATTTGCAGTCTAAGACTTTTACCTGACTTAAAGAGCTAATTGAGGTTGTTGCCACCATCCTACCCACTGGAACAGCACACTTTATTATATTTTAATTACTGAGTAAAAATCTCAACCAAAAACACAACAGACTGCATCAAAAAAAGTGGAGAATGGTATGGTGTGGAGCTATTTTTTTTAGATTTTACTGATTTTATACATGAACCTGAGAGACAGAAATCCTAACAATCTTAACAAAATAAAATAGCACATTGTTAACATGTAAGAGACCATCCAAAAAGTCACAAATCATCATTTCAGGCACGCGTGGGTCTTATTAAAATGAGCCACGCTTGTTTCAGTCAGTATGCTGAAGTCATACTGATAGGTTTCTCCGCTGCATTCAATCTGCATTCAACATTCGTTCTTGGCTGTGTATCTCAGTGTCATTTTGCTTCGTGATTTAATGTTGTTAGCCCCCAGTTTCATGTCTTATTCCACAGAACATGATGATCATTTTACAGAAGTTCCATCATTTTAAAAAAGAAAGAACAGAAAAGCTTTAATGTCCTATCAGAATATCTGTATCTGCATCTGTATCACACAAAGGCAAATGCACAACATCATCAAGTCTGAAAGAAGCATTTTGTTAAAAATGTGATGCCAAATCAGGCCATTTCTCTCATGGGTCTGAATTCTCTCCTGAAGTGAACGTACGTATATGCTGTGATGGGACTGAAGGGAGTGGAGACCTTTTACAAATAAAATATATGAAATAAATAGATCTAATTAAAAAAGGAGAAGCAGAAGATGGGTAAATGGTCATGCAACTTGACAAGAGTTTAAACTAATTTGCCAACATGTGCACACGTGTTTGTTGTTTTTTTTAAATGCAGACAAAATTTTAATTTTGAACTCAATTAGACTGAATTTGAGCATAATTTGAACCTAATTGGATCATATTCAGCTTTGCAAACTTTGACTTGTTTCTGTGTAAAGACGTTGAGATAACTAAGGAGAATTACTGAATTAAAGACAGCATCAGTGTTTATGACTTTGTGGCTTTAACTGCCTGTCCTTACATGGTTCTTGATCTCTCTCCTCCCTTTTCTCATTCTTTCCATTCCACAATTTTTTTATTTTTTTTTTTATGCTGACCTATAACATTATTCTAACTGGATATAGATGTGAACGTAATGTTGCTGTGTAAATCTCACCAGTGGCTGGAGGTTTCTCTTTAGAAAGACACACACAAAGAAATCAATCAATGAAAAATAAACAATATTAATGAATGACAATTTGTCATAAGCAGTGCTTCTGCTTATTATTCATAACTGTACCGAAAATATGTTATAAAACTCCATTCTTTTAGATAATCAAATGTGTCCTCTGAAGTGCAGGTGCATTTAGATATTTTAGTACATGGATTCAGTAATAAATTATTGTTTTAAAATTCTATAGTGTAAAATACTGAAATTAATATTTGTCACTTGTTCCAAAATACTTGTGTGCAAACTTCAAAGTGCTGAAAACCGCTGACACGATGAATAATAACATACTTACCTGTTTTCTTTTAGAAGAGCTGCCATGAAATGTGAGGGTGCTTTAGCAGCCCGAAAAGAGACTAAATCAGCGCTGGTTGCGATATACTGTATATACACAGCTTCAGACACACGTGCACATACTGTACAGTGTATTATTTCCAGATGTTGCTGTGAATTTTGGATGAAGCCCAACCATTCCACCCATAAGTCAGGCACCAGTCACAGTCAATCACTTTGACTCACTTTGGAGTGGCTTTGGCTTTCACGTTTTGTGGAAAATACCATAGCAGATGACACTGCCAGTAGTTGAGTGCTTGTGCATTAACTGCATGTTTGATTAGGGATCTGTCACATTTTTTTTGCCCACAATGTCAGTTACCATGAATTTATAAGGTTATTTTAGTGACCCAAGATTACTGAGTGCAGCAGCAGCTTTGATAGTGGAAAAACAACATCTGTACTCCTGGAGAACATGTTGGCCTGCTGTACTTTGAATTCCTTTGGGAAAACAAAGAGCTTTAAATGGCTCTTAAAGCCAGTATCTAATGACCACATGCAAACGCAGATGTCTACATCAGGTTACAAAACAAGTGCTAACTGGGGCTGGTCATCTGCAGTGATATACTGTCCTTCACCTCCTCTAACTTATTTATTTATTTATTTATCGTTCCTGTCTCCGCCTGTCAGCTGGGATATTGGGGAGTGGTCAGAGTGCAGCAGGAGGTGTGGGCCTGGCACTCAGCAACGCCAGGTCATCTGCCGCCAGGTAACTCATGTTCACGTCAGCGGGTCTGAAACTTCGGTCACTGTGGCACCAGAGCTGTGTGGCACGCCCGACAGGCCGGAGACCAAGTCTACATGCCAGCTGAAGATTTGCAGTCAGTGGGAGATAAGATCTGAGTGGAGCCCGGTAAGGCAAAAACAAAAAAAAAGAAAAATCTCACACGCCTCTTTATATCTAACTTGCCACACAAAACCAGAACACTATAGTAATTAAAAAGTATTTACAATCACAAATCAAAACTGAGATGATAGGAGAAATGCTTGAAAAAATAACAATAAATAACGCAGCGATCCTTAAATATACTCTGACTTCTATTTTTATCCATACAGTTTATAACAAAATGTTCTGTTTTGTTTTTCACTCAACTTAACTTTTCAACTTTATTCAGTCTGTTAATATACCGTATATAATTTTTTTTGCATTTCTGGAACAAATTCTTACAAACCTAAAACAATAATGTTTTGCCACTTTGTATTGGTGTCATTTCTTCCCACTTCCCACAATGATTAACATGATGACAACATAAATTAGAGTTGTCACATTAACAAATTAAATAAAGTTGATGATAAAACACACACACACACGCACGCACGCACACACACACACACACACACACAAACACACACACACACACACACACACACACACACACACACACACACACACACACACACACACACACACTGTCTTGGGTTTACAATGCCAAAGCTGCATTACACACAGTATTATTGAATAAAAACAACACAAGAAAAAAAAAAAGTCCCTCTCTCCTGCTACGATGCCTTTGTCTCTCTCGTTTCCCTGCAGTGTTCGGTACCATGTGGAGTGGGCCAGCGCACGAGGGAGGTGGCGTGTGTGAGCAACCAAGGCGACGTGGATGATGATCAGGAATGTAACATGAACCTAAAGCCAGACGCGGTGCAAAACTGTGACATGGGAGTCTGTGCACGCAGCTGGTTCACCTCTCTGTGGAGTCAGCAGGTAAGACTGCAGCTGTTGGCATGTGCGTGAGGATGTATGTGTCATACATGTGTCACTGTGAGTGTGGGGGGGGGGGGGGTATCCTGCTAAAGCCACTCTATGTAGCAATACTGCTTCTGATTATATGAGGACAAGAAAGTTCATGTGTTAGCCATGATAGTCACTGGGATAAGACTCAATAAAGTGGACCTCTAGTGGACTAAAGCAGTATTACAAAAAGGTTCCCACTGCACAGTTTTGCCAGATGATTCTTTGCACCCATGTTGTTAGAATTGGTACTGCTGCTTAAAGTGGCTTTGCAGCTGTAAGGGAAAAAAAAGTTGCCCTAACTAAATTGTGTATGTGATATTCCTCAGTGCTCTGCAGATTGTGGAAAAGGAACTAAGTCCAGGTTAGTAGTATGCCTGATGGATCACGTGACCAATCTCCCATTGGATAGCTGTGAAGGGGAGCGCCCACCAGAAGTTACATCATGCTACTTAGGCCCGTGTCAAAATCAGCTTGAGTGGTATACAGGACCCTGGGGTCAAGTAGGTGACATACCCACGTGCAAATTTCATCCCAGCCTTTGATATCCGCCCATCTGAAGCCTCATTTTCATTCATTGGTGATGTTAGTGTTCTGCAGAGTGCGGGAATGGCACACAGACCCGGAGCGTGGCGTGCATTTACACCAACAATGATCAAAAGGAAGTCGTGGACGAATTAAAATGTTCCAGTCAGACCAAACCAATCACGTCTCAGCCCTGCAGCCTGAAAGCTTGCGGCATCCAGTGGTATGTCACAGAGTGGAGTGCGGTAAGTGTCCATACGTTCTGGGCAGTTCACTCAAATTGAAAGAATATTTGTTTTACTTTTCCCTTTGGGATGGTACCTTAGACATAGTTCAATATCTTGAAAGGTATTCATCAATAGCTCATAAACCATATGGGCAGACACATAATGGCTATTCGGTTCCCCAGGTGCTGCCTCATTAGAGAACGGTCAAACAGCTTTGAGCTACCGTGCAAACATTTGGACACAAGTTAGACTTAACACCTAAAGCATAATATTACCACATTAAAGTGACCACAGTACCTTGTTTAAACTAAAAAAAAAAAAGATTAAATACTTTACTGGAAGTTTAATTCCCAAATGAACATTAAGTCGATCATTGAAAGTCCAAGGTTGTTAAACATCGCACCACAGATGGGAACAATGAAGTAACATAACAGCTGATGAGTCAAAATCACAAGTTTATTGTCACATATGGGCTCGATTAAACCACTGGCTTCACCGATGGTCTGTCTCTGTTCATCGATGTTCACTTGAGTCCTGCACTACCACATTTACATTTTGTTTGTTTTCCTAAATGGGAAAACTAATAAAGAAAATACCAACAAGAAGTCAGGCTCTCTATTTGGGATATAGTAAAAAGTGACTGGCAGAGCACTACCAGCTCATTTCTTTCTTGAGTGAACTATTTGCTTTAATAGCAAACAAACTAACAAAATAAAAGGTTTTGAGTTTTTATTTAAAATATGTATGGTATAGCAAATGCAGCATGGTTTTGAGTTATAGTCATAGTTAAATAAATATAACAACTCTAGGTATTTTCACTTCATTTGTCCCCGTTATTGATCCAGACTTCTGTGTGAGGTCAGTGAGGTCCACTTTTCTTATCATCTCAACAATATTTACCTACAGAGGATATTCAGAAACCTTGCTCATGTTGCATTTTTCCTCGCATTTCCAGGCCTTCACCGGGACAAAACCCTAAATGCGGCGTAATGAAATGCGTCCATATTCGTACATTCAGTCCGCTGATTTGATTGTGTGTACCTAAACTTTAACTCCGTTCTCTCCTTCCTTGACCTCAGTGCTCTCGTTCCTGTAACGGTGGCTACCGTGTACGTGAAGTGCGTTGTCTTGCTGACAACTTCACCCTCAGCAGCCGCTGTGACGCCACGTCGGTCCCAGAGAGTCAAGAAGAATGCAACAAACATCCCTGTCTGACAGACATAAGTAAGCCTGACAAGAGCTCCCGCTCTGGCGCCTGTGCGGCGGTCCGGCTACGACAAAGTCACATCTGTATTGATACGGTTGACTTTTCTTTTTGATGTCGTCGTGGCGGCAGTGGGGATTTCATTTTTTTTTAGTTTTTGATTGCTTGTGGGTGTGACGGAATTGAAAAGATTTCCAAAGAAAGTTTTGACATTTGAAGCTGAAAAACGTGACCTCTTTATCGTGAGCGTGTGGGAGTTGTTAAGAGTTTACAGTTAACACTGTTGTCGCACAGCAAGAAGGTTCGTGGTTCGATTCCCGCCAGCGTCCCGCCGCTTTCTGCGTGGAGTTTACATGTTCTCGCTGTGCTTGGGTGGGTTTTCTCCGACTACTCCAGCTTCCTCCCACAGTCTGAAAAACATTTGTGTGAGGTTAAATGGTGATTGTGAGTGTGAGAGGGTGGTTGTTCATCTAAACGCAGCCCTGTGATGGACTGTCGGGGTCTGCACTTGTCTGTAGCCTGAAGAAAGCTGATACAGGTTCCAGCAGATCCTGGTGTCCCTAAGTAGGAATAAGTGGTTATAAACGATGGATTAATAGATGTTGATGATGATGAAAAAGAACGCACAAGATAATTTTTCCTGGGTGCTTGTTTATATTTGAAAGTAATAAAAAAAAAAAATAACGATTCAACAAAACAATGTCTTTGTAGACCCTTCACAGCACTATATCAAACCCTTATTATGACAAAAGAATGACTTGGATGCAATTACAATACAGTACTAAGAGGAATGATTAGCAAACTATATTTCATCAAATATTCTAAAAATACAGTGTAACAAATGCAGCATTTAAAAAAATCTATTTTTAATTTAATGGCAGCAACAAGCTGCGACAGTGTCATTGTCACCTCTGGGGCCTTAAACAACACAAGACTACTGAGATCCGCTTGTTTTAGTACCGAGTGAAAATGAGGCCGTTCTTGCTTCATATAGATATTTGCCTCATCTTGTATTTCTGACCGGTGTTATTACAGTTTATGACTCATTCCGGATGACAACTTGTGCTTTTTCCTAAATGTCTTTATCTTGTGGTTTTCTCTTCGTCACAGACCCGCCATGCAGTGACCAGTATCACAACTGTCTGGTGGTGGTTCAAGCCCGACTCTGCATTTACCCGTACTACAGAGGCATTTGCTGCGCCTCCTGCTCCAGAGCCCAGAACACGTCCCCCAACTCCTATCAAAGGAGCCACATCCGCAGGTGATGCTTCCTCAGGGGGCTTTATTCAGGTCATGCTCAGAGGAAAATAAAACCAGCTAAATAATGATAATATAATTACATTAACATCCAGTTGTGGTGAAAGTTATGTTTGATGACGGCTTTAAGGTGGAAATGTACACAAAGTCTGCATTAGATTAACTGAACAGCTCATCATCTACAGCAAGAAACTCAACAGTCCAAGTCGAAGATTCCCACCCCCACATTCACACATGTACACTCAGTTATTACCACATTTAAATCTTTATTTCAGTTTGTCACATATATACTTGTATATTTATTCTTAATAAAGGGTGCATAACTTCTGAGACTAAGCTCTTATTTGTCACTTAATTACAGACGTAAAAGAAAAAAATCTTTGATTACATGATGCGTATTTACTCTTGGCAGAGGTGCTAATAATGGACAAGGACCTGGTGCAGAGCATTGTCACATCTTTTTAGAGGAATATGCGTCTGGTTTTTAAAATGTTAAAACAAAACCCCGCTCGCCTGCCATCCAGCAGCTTAATTGCCAGCAAAAATTATTTGGGTTTAGACATTTCGTCGTTTCAAACATATTGAAGGCTCTTGGGCAGTAAAGTACACGGCCTTTGATGTTTAGGTTGTCCGTCACTTTCCTGTGAACACGCCTCTGAATGCCTGACCAAAACCTCGGCAGAGACCCACAATGAGCTGGTTAAAGTTTGATTGTCAAAGGTTCACTTGTGATCTTGTTTGCATCCATAAGGCCATACGTTCACTATTTAATTTATTCAGTACCTTTAAATTAGTTTTACACAAATGTGTCACATGCTTAAGTGTTAAACAGGTGACAATTTGACCAAAGAAGTGGGATCATTATCTTCTACACATTTCATAGCTGCCCAACTTAAATGAGTTGTATATAAATCTTATATTAATCCCAGGTTGCAATATGTGAGAATGATCCATGGTTTTACAGACGCTTTGAGCAGGTTGAAGTGTTTTGTTTCCATTTTTTAACTTCACGTGCTGCTTTATAAACACATTTGATGTAGACAATACCTTATAATTACATATAACGCTTAATTCACTAAAGCCACTCTATGCAGCGCATCACTAAAAAGTTCATGTTCCTTGGCATAAAGACAACTAAGTGCATCTCTAGCGGGCCAAGTGTTATTACATGTCGACTGGTCCCCCACTCATTAGCACAGTATTGTCAGTGGTACTTTTGCCCCCATGTGGTCAGAAGTGGTATTACTACATACAGTGGCTTTACGCAACAGTTGATTGTACAAATAGCTGCCAAAATTATATTTCAAAGAGCAAAAATTAGATCCATCATATGTGCACATGAGTAGATGTTATTAAATGTCAGCTCCCTGCCAGAAACAGCCCATTAGCCAACAGAGACAGTAAATATCTACAAATCCAAGCTGGCTGATAGTTGATCGCTCTCAATCCACAACCTCCGATGAAGAGCAAATTTCTTTCAAACTGAATATCTGCCTCACGTGAAAGTTTAAGAATTTTAACAGAACTCAAAAGGCATCAACTACCCTCTTCCCTATGTGTGAAATAAAGTCCATAGTATACACTGAACTGAAAACTATTTTAAACACATTCAGGTGACATGCTTATAATCCTTTTGGTCAAAATGACATCATTTCAGCCTCATACTCATTCACGATAGTAAGATCATAGCTTTAATGGGACAGCTGGGTTGACAGCATGTAAAAGGCCATAAAAGTCAATCACATGAACTTAAAGCACAGAAACAAAACATGAAGAACACCACCAACGACCAGTCCACAATGCATTCCATCTCTACATTAAAAACAAAACAAAACAAACCGAAAAAAAAAATACAGGGACCTTAATGTTTCAATATGCTCTCTCCCATTATGTACATAAATGTTAGAAATGGTCCCCTGCTGTTCAGGAGTCTGTGTTCATAGATGCAAGGCTGCCTGGTAGGGTCCAAGCGAGTAGGCTGTTGAGGATGTCTGATTAGGGAGAAGTAAAAAAAAAAAAAAAAAAAAAAAATCTTTATGGCGAGCCCAGGCCTTTGGCATTGAGGGTTGCAGGGTCCACATTCACAATAAAATATCTAGATATGCTCTACTAAATTCTCTGACACCATTACCCCAAGAACATTCAAGGCTATCCATGCTTTACTTAATTTAACAGTCAAGTGGAAAAAAAGACACCATCTTTCAATTCAAAGTCTTTATGCATCCGATACAACCGACCGCAGATGAAAAATATGAAATTAGACTGTCATTTATTTGAATCTAAGCAAAAATGCAGCATGTGAAGTATGTGGAAAAGCCAAGCACACCTTTACTACTTCCAGAGGAATTAAGAGGCTTGAACAGATCAAATAAAATACATGTGAAAACTGATCATCATCCAGCCTGATTGCTTCAATAAAACCAGACGATATGGCAGTTTGCCAGCCTCGAGCACGCTGATGTGCAGAAACAAAATGCTAAGGAGGAAAGACATAAGTAGTGATTCTTTTAGAGAAGCAACTATTGTTGCCTGTCAGTCCAGAAGGGGTTTTAAGGCCAATACGAGTCCTTCATTATGCAGTAAGATTGATTCACAAGTGGAAAGCATTAAAAGCTGCCAATCTTCCCAGGAGTGGATGTCTCAAGTTCACCCCCACATCAGACCACACAATTCTTAGAAAAACTCGGAACTACATTTGAGACCGTTAAGCCCTTGGGATGTTGAAGTTCATGACAGATTAAAAAGAGGAGACTTCACAAATATGGCTTTTTTTTGGAAGGGTTACCAAGAAAATAAAAGTCTTTACAGAAAGAAAATGGCAGTAAGAATTAGGTTTTTAAAACTGCATCTGAACACACCAGAAGACTTAAGGAACAATGTGCTTTCGGACACATACCTGGTCAGAACGCACTCCACAACAATCAGTGTAAAGCATACACACCTTGTACCAGCTGTCAAGCACAGTGGTGGAGGGCTGATAATCTGGGTTGGTTATGCAGCCACAGGACCTGGGTAACGTGCATCATCAAGTCAACCCGTGACCTTCTCTGTAAACCAAAGTATTCCAGAGACAAACGTGAGGCCACACTGTCTGCTGCAACAGCCCCGCCAAACTCCAGACCTCTACCTGACCTGAAATGTTGAGGAGGCACCTTAAAAGAGCTCTGCATAAGCGAACGCATGCAATCATCAGTGAACTGAGGCAACATCGTAAAGAAAAGTGTGCCACAATTACTCCACAGCAATGTGAGAGACTGATGTCAGTCAACAGACATTTGATTTAACTTATTGCTGCAAAACGTCATTTCACAAGATATTCATTCATGGAGTGCACTAAGATTTTTCCACTTCCACAACACAGCCCAAAATGTCATGTGCTGTTTTCCATCAGGTCGTTTTTAAAGACCTGCTATGGACCACATGATTTGTTTTTACATTTTTTTTCTGTTGTGTTGATGCATAAAACCATACAATTGAAAGAGTGCTTTTTTTCAAATGATTGTATATATTAACAGAACTGACAGCCACTTGTCCTCCTTTTTTTTTTTTGCAAATTTAAACTTTGTGATAGCGGTTTTTCGCTTTACCCTTGGCATACGGTATTAGACAGTCAGATATTAAAGTCATTTTACTTAAGCTCTCAAAATAAACTAAAAAGAAAAACTGAGAACTGCTTGGTTAGCGCCTTTTAATTGTCCAATTTTTTTTTGGACAATTACTACAAGTATGAAAATACTACGCCAAGTGACATTTTCCACTGAATTTTCACTGTGAACAACAAAAAAAATATATGTATATGTAATTTTTTTTTCTTCACTATCCACTCGTTTTGTTCAGCTTATCAATCCAATAATGGATTTTCTCTGATGCAGCGTACCAACATTCACTGATTCTGATAATGTAGAACTTGTACAAAGACAAATACAGTAAGATACAATACAGTAAAAATATAAAAAGCTTGATTTTTTTCTAAATTATTATTAATTTATCAGATACACCCAAAAACTGTTTTTTGACACTTTGAGAAAAAAATAAAATCAAAACAAAACAACAAAAAAAAACAAACAAAAAAACAACTACCCCCTGAGGTCAAATGATGAAAGAATAGCTGTGTCTCAGACCAGAGCTTACTCCTGGATATTTCACTACTTTCATGTTATTTCTAAGTAGTGTGCTGTTTATTGGACGGCAAAATGTGGGTTTCCTGTGTGACACTTAGTGTGTACGACACAAATGCACTAGTTTGAATGTTATTACGTACTAACGAGACATTAAGCTAAGGAAAATGTGAAGGCACAATTATCTGAGGCGTAACGTGCCTCACCAATAAAACAACTGTTTCGAGAGGAAGGGTTAAAAACGGGCTCAATAAAGGGGGTAAATACACGTGTTCAAGTTTAAGGTGTGGTTCACCTCTGAGAACAATGAGGCAGTGAATCAGGTTAAGGCCAGATTACTCGAGAAAGCCCTGTCAGAACGATCGCATAGCGAAGATCTGACAAATCTGAGAGTTGCCATGCAAGACGAGCTTAAAACTAGATCTCCGTTTTCTGTCACGGCCTGGCTGGCGACAGAAGATTTCTTTCTTCAGGTTAAGTCAATTATATTAAACAAGGCTTTTTTTTTTTTTTTTTTGCTCTTATTTCAGATGGTGTTATAACACAGAATAAAGTATAAATGTATGTTACAAGAATATACATGGGCTTAAGTCTATATTAACTCAGTCAAGAGTACATCCAAGCATTCAAGGTGAAGACTTTGGCTTTGAAAAGTTAGAGACTAACATTTGCACAAATATGAAATGCACATAGAAAACTCATCATAGAAAAAAAAAATATACATAAAATAGAAAGAAAAATGGAAATGGACTAAATGGCTCACGCAGTAAACTGTTACCACCACTTTCTCAGAGAACCACATTTCCTCTCAAATATATTTTATACACACTAATGTGTGTGTGTGTGTGTGTGTGATATATATATATATATATATATATATATATATATATATATATATATATATAATATATATATATATATATATCTAGATATATATATATATATATATATATATATATATATATCTATATATATATATATATATATATATATATATATATATATATATATATATATATATATATATAGAGAGAGAGAGAGAGAGAGAGAGACACACATACAAATATACAAAGAGGAAATGTTGTCGAGCTTCACCTTTTCAAACCCCTCACATTTCGTCTGTAATCAGATTTGTTCAGGATGTGAGAAGGAACCAGAAACACACACAAAAAAATGAAAATAAAAAAATACTTGGGGGTTTGGAGGGTTTCTAGGGATTAAGAGTTCAAGTTTGTCATTCCTCATGTGCAAGTCAATATAAAAATGCTACAACTCGTACAATGCTTTTTTCAACAAAAAAGGTTTAGGGGCAGGACAAGTCCCTTCATAGTTTCCTAAATAAAAAGGGGCTTGGATTATTGGCAGGCCAGCTTGCTCATCAATAATGCAATGCATAGTCTCCACTGCACTATATTTTCTTCTCCAGCTCCTCATCACCTCCATCTATCCACTCACGGGAAGGAAGAGCAACTATTGGAGTCTACCATCTTTCCTCCCTTCCCTCTTATGACTGAAGGGGCTCCTTCATGTAATATGAACTGCTGCTCCTCATTCTTTCTTTCCTATGACGTCTGCTTACGTTGACTAACCCATTCATCTGGTCAACACTCCACATGTGTCTCACTCGCTGTCAGTCTCCAAGTCTGAGTCGGACCACTGCACTGGGGTCAGCTTCCCATGTCGCTGGGCGTACTCGATTACTGCCGTGTAGCAAAAATAATACTGGTCCCAGGTCTGGATGCTAAAAGCCCTCTGTGTCCGCATCCGCCGCACTGTCTGATGGACATCTACTGTACCAACGTCCTCCAGCTGGGACAGGCAAATGTCCAGTGTGCAGAATGTGCCTTAAATCAAAGTAGAGAAGAGGAGCAAGTTGGAGACACGGCACTCAAAAGACATGTCAAGTTCCAGAGTGATAGTAAATGAAAAGTTTAATATTAAATGAGGAAACCTACAACTGATTTTAACAAGTAAATGATCAGATACGTTCGGCTTGCACTTCGGTCTGTCCAGCGGCATTGGATTCAGTGATGTGTTTAATTGTTCTGTCAAATTCTGCAAATTGCTTAACCTTGTTAACCAGATAACAGTGAAACAAAGTTAACAATCGACAAAAAGGGCATCTGGATTTTGTTTTTCAGTTCTTATGCAAAAACACCCATGTCCAGAATCATTTAAAATATTTGAGTAAACGCATGACAAAGCATTTATTTGCAATCAGAACAATCAAATCATAACTGGTAACAATAATACATGATACTGATCGTTCTTCATGATTCCACGGGGCTCTCTGATCATCACCCCTCTGCAATGGGTTCGAGCTCTTTAAGGTTAGAATCATTCCTTTGCAGGTTTTGGTTCACTACAACTGCCTTTGTGTTGATACTTGGGCTTAGAATAGTGTTTGACAAAAAAAATAAAATATATTGATTTTTTTTAAGTTGCTTTGCCAAAGTCCAGGCATGAATTCCATCCAGAATCTGTGAAGGGACGTAAAGACCAGACTGGACAAAGGAAACCTTTCAACTTCAAATGCCTGGACATCATCACAGAGGAGAACGAGTTAAAAATCCCGGAAAGAATGAAGTGTGTTTGCAAACAAATGCCTTCCCACTGATACTTAGAGCAGCATTGTTTACATCTCAACATCTTGCAGTGTTTTCATGGTAGATGATTATGAATGGGCAACAATAAAAGTGCACTTGAACCTTTTAAGGGTATGCATTTACCTGTGCGTCCAATGCCAGCACTGCAGTGTACAACCACAGGAGGCCCCCATGGAGGGCCCCTCCAGGTGGATCCAAGGCTCTGAACTGCAGACCTCCTTCTTTGAAGTACATGCTCACGGAAGTCCAACATAGCAGAAGCGCTTTTTGGCACGCCGAAATCTGGCCAGCTGACGTAGAGGTAGTGGTAAACTTCCCGTGTTTCTCCAGACTGAGCACACATCAGGTAGGTTCATAACAGGACAGGGAAAAATATTAGCCTTCTTTTGTTCTGGCACTTATGTACCGATAAGTGAACTGGAGAACAATCTGACATTCCGGACTTGTCATCACCATAACTGCTTTACAAATTCAAAATAACTTCAATTAATCAAAGATTAGTCAGAAGGGTTTACCTGAGTGTTGTATAGTTCTAGATGGGAAAGTATGAAGTCCTGAAACAATTGGATACGTGTATTTCTAACCACGAAGTATCCATGTTGTTCCTTCCCACCCTCCTCGAGAGGCCAGTACTGACCGCATTTGACACGCCCACGCTCTACAACCCTACAACACAGTTAAAGTCCTGTTCATTATCCAGCCCATCTCTTCTGAGTTCATATGCACTGTTAACACAAGAACGTTAGACTTCAGAATTATTTACCCTCACCTAGTGGTCATGACAATGATAAGTACCATCTGTTCCCATACCATTCGCCAGAAGTCACCAAACGTTTTTGGCAAAGGACCTGAGGGACACAAAAGACCATGTGATCAAGGTGGTACCTGACTAAACTTTTGCCTCACGCAGCAAATAAGTTTGGAAAAAGGACAATTGCTTGAAGAAGAAGAAGAAAAAGAGGCAACTACAGTGCAAAGAGTTTAAACACTTTGCATGTTCAGACCACAAACCATTCCCAAGCTCTTCAATTCTTAAATTACATCTACCTGAAGGCTTTTTAACATTGTCAGCAGCTCATCATCAACAACTGTGTGTGCAGTGTTTTACATATCAACACAACATGCTTCTGGAAACCCACTTACCAAGTACTTTGAAAGTCTGGGTGCATGTTTTCATTGGAGTAGTAGTTGTGGTGAATAACATTAAAAAACATTTAACTTTTGTGGAACACCACAGTTTTACAAAAGTAAAATAAAAAAAAAAAACAGAACATGCAGGCACTTTCTCACCCTGAGTAGCGATGTAGGCATTGCGGCTCTTGTACCCATCCATGAAACTGGCATTAATGTAGTCAGCTGTCTGCAAAACACAACAGAACAAAGCATGAGAAAAGCAGGACTGAACATAAGAGAAGCAGGACTGAACATAAGAAAAGCAGGACTGAACATAAGAAAAGCAGGACTGAACATAAGAAAAGCAGGACTGAACATAAGAGAAGCAGGACTGAACATAAGAGAAGCAGAACTGAACATAAGAGAAGCAGGACTGAACATAAAAGAAGCAGGACTGAACATAAGAGAAGCAGGACTGAACATAAGAGAAGCAGGATCGGCTGCTTGGACGTTAAGATCTACCACCTCCCGTGGGAGGATACAACATTATTGAGGGCTACACAAATGTATCTGTATCTGCATTCGAAGCTGGTTATACCTTCAGACTGGGGTGACATAGTAGTCATTGCAGTGTTAACAGAAATATAAATCCACTGTAGATTTGTAGTAGCCAGTTTAAACATGTATACAATTAAAGTAACTGCATATGACGTATCAGTTGTTTTGGGGTTTGTTTTTTTTACACCCACAGTGAATTAGCCAGATTATATTAGTCATTTTAAAACATAATTAGCTCTAAAAACAATGTCCTTTTTGACAACAAGAAGGAAAAGTGTGTCGGAAGCAACGTTCTTTAAACTTTTGTCCTGCTAAATGTTATCGCCGTCACATGAATCCCATCAAAGGTAACAAAACTGACAGACGTTAATCGTTACCTCGTCATCGTCGTCACAGAGCTTGCAGAGGTGCACTCGTGACTGGTCCAGGCAGAGAACATCACTGTACCGGTTTTTCATTTGATTGGACAATTTTCTGCAAAAGCAGCATCGAGTTTGACGTGAGGCTTGGTGAAGGACAAGTTGTGGACTATGTTTCTGTTGGTGAAGGAAACTTTTGTCAAACATAGAGAACATGATGAGTCTTACTTGGAATAGTCAAATGATCCCGCTGGAGGCTCTTTCCGGATCTCCTCGTATTCCTGATAGATCCCCTTCTTCTTCTTCAACTTCACGTAGTCCACCAGGTCATACACTGTCATGCCTCCCTGCTCCGGCACGTGAACAGACAGCTCCGTGCTGCGGCTCTCATCGTCAGGACCCCACGACGAGGACAAGGGTGGCGATTGTGAAGAAGGCTGGTTGGGTGGGCGAGGCAGAGATTTCTGAGGCAACGGAGGCACGCCTTCCTCATCTTCCTCTTTTACCTCCTCATTTTGAAACCCCGAGTCTGTCGCCTTGCTGTTGGCAGCGGGCCCATCATCTTTGTGTGGAAGTGGTGTGTTGGGTGGGGTGTCTGACTGGGGAGGAGGTTGGCAGCCCCGGCCATTTATGTTTGCATTGGGGCCGGTAACGCTCATGTTGGCGCCGCTCACTGCTGAGCCGTTCCAGTGATGGTGGTTTCCCTGTGACTTGCTTGCAATGGCATTTGAGCCCTGTTGGTGCTGGCCCAGAACCTGAGTCCTGGCATCGACTGAACCACAGTGGTTGTGTGGGTTGGCATTGTTGTCGTCATAGCAGTTAGAGTTGGCCACTGCTTGCTCCGTGACCTGTGTGTTCATATGGGGCAGCGTTGCACCTATGCTCGTGTTACTATTGTCTAAACTGTAAGAGCGCAGCAGACTTCCCACGCAGTCGTGCACATCATGCTCCTGTGTGTCGCCCTGAACACTGTTTGTTTGTATATTCACACATGACTGGATCCAAGCCACGTGGCTATACTGAGATGTCCCACCCAGGTGTTCAGGGAGGGAGGAGATTGGGATGTGACTGGCCAACTCGTGAGCCTTAACTGTACACACCTGGAAAACATAAGAGATTTCATCATTTTTAAATATCAAACTTTCAACATATATTTAAATAAATTGGAAAAAAAAAACAAACATACCCTTTCCCTCAGCTTCTCGCGCACAAAGAGGCGGAGAACTGCGAAAGGTGCTCGAAACCAAAGTGGCGAGGACACAATGAAGACGCATTTTAGACGAGCTGGAAATGCCCCCTGGGAAATAAACACAAAATGACAAAGAGGCTTTTCTTCTGCAGTTCAGACAACACCAACTACCAGAAGCCAACTGCACACAAGATGAGCGGTAAATGTCCCTGAAATTTACCTTAAGCAAATTGAGAATCTTGACACAGAGCTCGTAGTCAAAATTCCCATAACTTGAGTTTGTCATGTCGTAAATAAAAATGAGTCCGTCTCTTTGAGTTTGTATGCTGGGAAGAAATAAACAGGATCTTTAAATATACAAGAAAAAAAGGAAAGTCTGCCAAATAATTACGCTTCCAGGATATTGTCAGAATTACTATGATTTTGTTAAATCTTGACTGCTTGAATCAGGTTTTGGTTTATGCATTTATTTCTGGTGTATTGTATGAACTTGTGTTCATTATTATTGCAAAATTAACATGAAAATAGAAACTAATTTGATGTAATTAAAGAAAAACTTACAGAAGAAAAAGGAATTTTAAGGACGAGTTCATTCAGGAGTCTAAAGTAGTGAAATTATATGTATAAATGGCGAATATTTTACCTCTCTATGGCTTTGTCCAGCTGATAGATGATGGCCTGCAACACAGCTTTGTGGGTAGTAACGTCTGACCGGTGGAGGCGGGCGGTGAAGAGTGCTAAAGCTGCACCCTTAGCATCTCGGCCAGGCTGGTGGAAATGTCAACAGGTCATTATGAAGAAAAAAAAAGGATTGAGATGAGCAGGGTCCAAGACATCTTCATTATTAGCACTTGCCAGCAAAGAAAAGAACAACTTTAGGCACTGCTTATGTGCCCTGATAATTGATTTAATAGTAATTCTTGGAATGTTTTTTTTAATTACACTGCACATATACAGAAATTCCTGAAATCAAGACTAAATTTCTATCCTTTTCCCTTGGAGCCGTGTCCTTATTGTGCATTCGTTTGTGACCTTGTTTGCCGTGGTGTGCCGGGGCAGCAGAATGAGGGTCACAGACTCAGACAGACTCAACAAGCTGATACGGAAAGCTGCTGATGATGTGAAGCTGGACTCTTTAGAGACAGTGATGGAGAGATGGATGCTTCAGAAACTACGAAGCATCCTGGACAACACCACCCACCCCCTCCATCAGCTCCTGGTCAAACACAGGAGCACACGCACCAAGACTTAGACCATCCACCTCAAAAACTGACCACCACGAAGGTCTCTCCTTTCTGTGGAAATAAAACTCCTCAGTGTGAAGCCACTGTTTTACCAGATACTGTCACTTCAATGTTAACGGGTACACAATCCCACCTATTAACGATTGTTTGCACACTACTAAACCTGCACTGTTTATGGCATGTTCTTTTTTTGTATTTATTTATTTTATTTATCTTAAAGTGTTGGTTAAATGGAGCACTTTTACAAATAGAATTTCCCTTTGGGATAAATAAAGTATTCTGATTCTGATTATGGCAAAAATATATATATAAAGCAAAATCATAACATGATGATATTAAGCATTTCTTGTTAGAGGATCTTAACCAACCCTAGCCCTCCACGTTTTTTTTCTTTACTTTTTCTTTCACCTCTTGTAATCCTACTTGTCCCTTTGCCAAGAGGAGGATAAAAATATGGCTTTTATGGTGAAATCCTGTATATTAAGATGGACTGTACTATGTGTCGCGTGCTGTGTGTGGTTTTGAAACCAGCCTGTCAGGTAACTTGACCTCTGGCAATATCTTTAAGAGACAAGGACAGAATATTTTCATGCTATTTGGTGGAGTCAAAAGTAACATGGTGTCCTATATATTCCCGCTCACAGGTGTGTTCTGATGAGTTTTTAATCAAGTATTTTAACATACTGCTCCATTTATCATTGCCCACCAAGTGTTTAACTTGCTGGTAATTCAGTTCCGAGTGGAAATGGTGCCAGTAGTTAGGGAATGGTGGGAATTTTTGTTGGACTCTAAGCAGGTGAAATCAGATGATGGCCTACGAATTGCACGTACTTCAGCGATGTACTACAGAGTCGGTCCACACATGCATCTTTCATTGCAGCTGTGTGATGACATTAACATCATCTGTTGGATACATCAATTTTCTTGTTAATAACTTCATTTCAAGAAATATTTTATTTTTGCATGATCCATTGATTACAAAAGATTTTAGTTTGGTGTCACTTTCAATGAGTTGTACATTTCTATTAATCTAATGAGCTTGAACCTCATTTTAATTTACTTCTGACATTTAAATGTGTTTTATTGATACAGTGATCGATATAAGAGCAATACACAAATAAAACATGGCTTTTCATTCTTTGCCATTACCTTTAACTTAAAAACAAGTGTTTCACGGCAGAGCGACAGCTTTGTTTCCAGACCCTATTATTGTCAGATATTTGAAACTGTAATGTCAGAGACAGGTTAGATTAAATTAAAAGAACTGATGAAGGGATAGTTCCATAAGCTGAGTGAAATGAGAGTAACAGCAGGCTTCTCGCTGACTGGACATGTAGGCGGCTTATGTTCTTCCCATCCCATGTAATGATAACAACAGGCTCGCTTTACATGACGCACCAATTTCTCACGCTTCAGTGTTTCATAAGATTTATAATGTGCATGTTACAAATTGCAAAAGTGTTCCTACTTCTGTTGTTTCAAAATAAATAAAAATAGCTGGACGTTGCATTGCATTATGGGGCTCACAACATCATTTCTACTCACCAGGACTGTGAATTTGCCACTCAGCAGCTCGGAGCGCAGCGGCTCTTCGTCTGGGTTGATATTAATGATGCCCTCTTTAATTCTTGTGTTCTAATTTGAATGCATGACGAGAAACACAGTAATAGGAGAAGGTCAGTAAGTTTAAACAAAGTTTAAACATTTTAACAATTATTTAAACAACAACATTTTAAACTTTTACAAATAAGAGCAACTTTGAGAATTCAGAACTGATGATAGAACATGTCATATCACACTGAACATTTAAACACTTAATATAAAATTATACTAAATATCACTAGTCATCTCTTGTGAACTAATTCTTTGTATAGAAAAAGAGCACTATTACTTAGTAGTTACACCTGCAAAGAAAAGAAGAAAACTTGAAGGACTGAAACAAGTTACTCTATCTAGTTTATCTTTTTCTATCATTTCCAATCACGTTTACAATAATACATATTCAATACACAACAGTGTGTGCAAATTTAGAAGTAGAACTGCATTTAGATAACTGGTCAGAAAATCCTTCTGTTTTTAAGTCACTTTGTGTGCTCTGACAACAGAAAAACAATAAACAACGCCGTACCTTATATGCTTGGAACAAATCAATGGCTCTGGCGACGTCAAACTTGCGGGCCATGAGAAACTTAACAGCTGTGGGTTGTGAGACGAGCCCAGCACTGTGAGGCAGTTCCCTACGACGCACCTTACTCAGGAACTCCTCCACAGCCTGGATGCACATGGCACAAAAGACAGGATGATGTTTAGTAAGAAATAAAAGTCAATACCACAATCTTGAGAGGGTGTTATGTGTTAACGTATGTCATTCATGCAGAAAAGCTATATGTAATACAAAAATATGGGAATCAAATGTGATAGGAAAAATCCACCTCTTTGTCTCTACAGTTATTTCATGGCAAAGTTAGATTCACGTGCAAAACAAACGGTAGCAACATATTGTGTCACTGAAGGATATATTCAGGATGAGAGACTACATTCAGCATTTTGCTCCCAGGGTGAGATCCGCTGGTGCTCCAAATTTGAAACCAGTGCAAGTATAAGAATGGCAGCAACCATGAACTCATATGCTATATAAAGCCTAAATATATTCTCTTACATGCAAGTCTGACAGAAATTATCCTTGGGGGGGGGGGGGGGGGGGACAAAGCACATATCACAGATGTAATTCTTGAGAGATGTGGTAAACCACTCAGCACCTAAAGCTTCCATCTCATCAAGGCGGCCAGAAGAAAGTCGCACTCAAATGCACGAGCTCGTCAAAATGCCAACGATCATTATCAGCATACACCCGGTCTAAATGGTTTGATAGGTTGAGCAAATTGGTTTAAAAAAAATAGGGAAAACAGAGTTGCGTCTGATGCTCTTCAGAGGTGTTGCCATTCTAAAACAGAAATTTCAATGCAAACATTTGTCTCATGTTGAGGTATTATCTTGGAATTAGAAGAAAAATGTCGTGAGCAGGCATTCACCTGAAAAGAAAAGTCCACCCTGAAGATTAGACCACCCTCCAACACACACACAAATTTACCTCAGACCTGATGGAAGACATAGGTCTTTCAGTTCTTGTGTTTAATGGGTGCTCGAGGTCTGAATGGGTTAAAACGCACCAACTAGAATATGGTGACAGCAGCCTGCTAAAAGTTCTGCTGCAATCTGCAGGTGCAGCTGTAAACACTTCCATTTCAGATGTAGATAAGAGATGATTATCAACAAACGTTGACATTTTCACATGTATAGAACAGAGTGAAACAACAAAATTGAGGTGAAATGTATCCAAGAAAATATTTCCCTAATTAAAAGTATGTAAAATTTGATATTGATGCATATTTAATTCTTAAATCAATTTTATTCTAAAATATTGTGTACTTTACCTGGCTGGTTTAATTTGCTAAGCATAGTCTGCTCTGGTTTGAAGTTTGGATTTCAAATACATGAAAAGTAACCAACTGCCCAGGGTTTAACTCAACATAGATAAATAGATATTCACCAAAAAATATACATATACATATACATATATATATATATATATATATATATATATATATATATATATATATATATATATATATATATATATATATATATATATATATATATATATATACACATACATTTACCACAATGCTGATTTTTTTTTTCCCCACATATGGTCCCTTTTATATAGTCTGTATACATGCACTTACAAAACACTTGCTGCAATGCACCAACTAAGAAAGTACAAGTTGTTTCACTGTGACTGGACATATTAATTAAGTAAATGTAACCATCATCCCCCATTCCTGGAATTGTAATTGTGACAACGAAAGTTTAACATGCATTAATAAATCAAAACTTCTGGTGGAAATGACTGCTGCTACACTATCAGACTGCGTGGAGGATTTTCAAAGGGAACGTGAACGTTTAGCAGTATAGTGATTTATTTAACGAGAGAGTGATTAAGTAGTCGTAAAACAGCAGTTATCAGTGTCGCAGCGTGACTTTGACGCTTTGTGTCGACGTCAGTTTGCCAGAATGTTACGAGATATTACTAGTAATATTTTACTAGACATTACTAGTAATATTTCAGCAGAAAGCGACGGCAGCACCGCTGCGGGAACCGGACAACCATTTCTGTGAAGTCTTCGCCGACTCGCTTTCCAGCGTCGGCTGATCCCACCGCGATCCTGTCACCTTTCTCCGCCTTGCACCGAGATGAAACCCGTCGATTACAGCCTCGGTGCCGTTGCCACTTTTTTAAAAACTTAACATTCGCTCGGACACAGAGGCGAGAGAGCTGTCAAGGAAACTCGCTGCAAGTCAACAATAACCGTTAGCTGTAGCTAACGGCTAGGTTACATGTGCTAGCGAGGTCTATCGTTGAAATACAAACACACACATGTACACGCGCGCAAAACGGGCCCTTTGCACGGTTTCGGCAGGGAAGTCGCGATGTTGTCATACCCCTCGGGACCAGATGAGCGCGGCGCAAGCACAGCTAGATCACCGTGACGGACAGGACGCGTCGCCCAGCCGGCTACGCGGCTCCTTCAACGCCATCATGCTAACGCGCGTCCTGTCAGTCGGGGACCCGCGGACCGCGCGCGGGCCACGCAGGGCCCCGGCACGGACTAGCGGTGATGCACGCGTACAGTGCCGCCGGTTCGAGAAGGACGTGATGATGACATGTGTCAACAGTAACCGCAACAGGCGATGTCGGGGTGAAAAGGAGACCTTACCAGCTGCTCCTGAGTTGTCAAGGCTTCCGCCATCTTGGAGGCTTCGCAACGTCGCAGCGGGCGCGCCCACCGGCAGCTCGATCACGCTCAGTGACAGACATGCAAGGCGCCGCCCACATGCGTTCATTGGCTCTTCATCATTACTATACCGGTGCGTGCCGGCGGTGTGCCGTGTAGGCGGAGCCTACGAGGGATTCTCCGACTTCCGTTCTAGGAAGATGCCGAGTCGGACCCGGACCCGGACCCGGCCCCGGTCCCGGTCGTCCCTAGTCCCATAAGAAAATGCGTTGTCCTCCATTTAAGTCATATTGTAAAATGGTAAATATGTTATTACTTATGTTTTTTTAAATTGTTTATTTACTGTCAAACGCTTACAAATTGAACCTATCCACTCACTTACATAATATTCATTGCCTCTTTCTATTTATGTATATTTACATTTTCGCAGTTTTAAATGTATTATGCAGATAGTCATAGATAGATAGATAGATAGGTAGATAGATAGATAGATAGATAGATAGATAGATAGATAGATAGATAGATAGATAGATAGATAGATAGATAGATAGATAGATAGATAGATAGATAGATAGATAGATAGATAGACTACTATAAATACTTGATTCAACCATTGTATACAGAATACCAACCCTGAACAGATGGTACACTGAACCATGAGACAGATGGGCTGCAGCAGCACAAGACCCCACTGGGTGCCACCCCTTTCAACTAAGAAGTGGAAACTGAGGCTACATTTCACACAGGCTCACCAAAATTGCACAATAAAAGATTGAAAAAACATTGCCTGGTCTGATGAGTGTCGATTTCCACTGTGACACGTAGATGGCAGGGTTAGAATTTGGTGTAAACAATATGAAAGCAGGGATCCATCCTGCCTTATATCAAGTGGCTGCTGGTGGTGTAATATTGTTGGGATGATTTGCACATCCTTGGCACACTTTGGGCACCTTAGTGTCAACCGAGCATCATCTAAATGCCACAGCCTACCTGAGTATTGTTGCTGACTATGTCCATCCCTTAATGACCACATTCTACCCATCTTCTGATGGCTACTTCCAACAGCATAATGCACCAAAGGTTAAGGTAGGGTCATTAAGCTCAAGTCATCTCAAACTGGTTTCTAGAACACGATAATGCGTTCCACAAACACCAAATTTCAATCTGACACAGAGCATCTTTGGGATGTAGTGAAATGGGAGATTACAATTACATATCTGAAGCAATTACGTGGTTTTATCAGTTCATCATATGCCAAAATCTCTGAGAGATGTTTCCAACACCTTGAATCTATGTCATTCGTGCTACCAGTTTTAGTAATGTTGTCTTAGTACAATAGTCGTGACGCAGTGACGTTAGAAACGAAACTCTATGGGAACTAAAGTTTGCAGCCTACATTCCACCGGACTGTTTTATTGGAACACCGCTGTAGTGCTCGCGGCGGTCTGTTTGATTTCGGGTTTGTTTACTTCGGAGCGTTTATCCAAATTAGTTTCCAAAATATTTACTTAGAAAGTGACGCTCGTTTTTAAAAAACATTAAATAGAGTCTCTAGTCCTGTGTGAGGAGTTCACATATATGCCATGTTAGATAACATCCTCTTTCTCCAACGACTGTCCAAAACAGTGCAACTTTTCGGGCATGACCTCGGCTCCGCCGAAAAAGAAAAATTACCTGGGACAACACCAAATCAAGAAGAAACCAAGGTGCGTTTAGATAACCGTCACATTTCACGTTTGTTTCTGACTGATTTCTAACGAGCTCCCCCGTTGCCTGGAAACACTCCTCAGTGTGTGAAATAACACGTTTTAAGACAGTCATACTTGTAATAAAAACTACATTTTTTTCTTCTTTTTTTTTGAGCACAGCATTCAAGTTAATGATCGGCCTCCAGACCAAACAAGCAAACCGCAAAACCTTAATGGAAATAACCACATGGTGAGTATGTCGGAGGGGTTGTGTACTTTTCTTGGGCTTGTTTTTAACCTTTCCTGCTTCATAGATTACAAAAAAAAAATAAAAACAACACACGTTTCCTATGTTAGGGAGGAGGAGGTGTCATCACGCTGGACCAAGCCTCCACCTCTGTAGCCCTTGATGACGGGACGCCACAGGGGCTTGATTCTTCTTGTCCTGTGAAGGCTGTAATCCACAGAAACAGACATGCTCAAGAAGAACCAACATCATCAGCTGCCTTTGCTCCTCCACGACCTCTTGCTTCAGTTGCATCCAGTACAAGGGAGAGAGATTCTGCGAAGGTCAGGGAGAGGACATCTCTTCAGCCAACACACACGGTACCCAATACAGGTCCTAATTCTCAGGAGAAAGACTGCCAACGTAAAGGGGGCTGTAAGCCCGCAGTACGCAGAGCTGATTGCAAAGACCTTGTTCAGAAACTTCTCTTCAGTGAGGACTCTGGTAAAGTGGAGCCTCCTCAGAGAGAGCTTGAAAACAACAGTTCAAAGCTTGGATCCACCTGTGCCAACACTCTGTCCAACAAAGAAACACAGCTGAGTCAGAATGCGAACAGCTCCAACAAGTAAGCCCGTCTACCCATCTTTGAGTTTAATTACCTGTGATTTTGTTTTTTCATTTGCATTTTCCTATTTGCTCTCCTTGTTTAAATAGACAGAGGTTAAAAAGAAAGAGCTCTCCTAGGACGGACAAACATGGATCAAGTAAAAACACCGATCCACAGCTGGATGTTTCCACGGACTATATCTTGTTCAGCCCCACCCGTCTTGCAGCAGCTGTGAAGAGGGCTAAACTCCAGCAATCAATGCAGAATCAGTCGGCTTCTGTTCTCGCAGTCCCCGACGGTTTGGAGTTCAGCACTCTTAGTAACACCCTACCCCAACCAGGTGGAGTATTTTTTCTTTATATTTCAAACCCTATTTTAAAACGGGGCTTAAATTTTTTTAAATAGCTAATCTATAACAATTTGGCAACTCAAATTTCAATATAAATGACATAAATGAATAAAAAAATAAGTTTACCTTTCAGTAAATTAACCAAAAAAATAGTGCAAATTATGAATAAAGAACCTTAAAGTGAATTAATTCAAAACAACTCAGTAACTCCAGTCAATACTTTGATGAAACAATACAAAGACAGTTATTTTTCTCTGCTGCAGGCGTTGCCTTGCATGCTCCAGCAGAGCCAACAGAAAAGCTGCTGTTATCCAGCTGGGGTTTACCAAAACCTGTTCTTGAACGCTACCGAAAGCACGGAGTGACACAGATGTTCGAGTGGCAAGCTCAGTGCCTCGCTGTTGGACAGGTGCTACATGGAGGCAACCTGGTGTACTCTGGTAAGAAACACAGCATCTCTACAGAGTGATTCACAGAGCAAGTAACCCTTGTTTGTTTTTTTTTTCTCAAAATGTATTTGTCTTCCAATTAAGCTCCTACCAGTGCTGGCAAAACTCTGGTGTCAGAGCTGCTGATGCTGAAGCGTGTGCTGGAAACAAAAAGAAAAGCCCTCTTCATTCTGCCATTTGTTTCTGTTGCCAAAGAGAAGATGCAGTACCTTCAGGTGAGGGAGAGGCGGACGCAAAAATGCAGCTGTGTGCTTTATGCCACGTCAATAGTATTATAGTAATTGTCTGGCTTGCCTTTGTAGAGTGTATTTGAAGAGGCAGGAGTTCGTGTGGAGGGCTACATGGGCAGCACTTCAGCTGCTGGAGGGTTCACAGCACTGGATGTGGCTGTTTGTACCATCGAAAAAGCCAATTCTCTAATCAATAGACTAATTGAAGAGGATAACATGGGTCTCCTAGGTAGGTCATCTGCTGCATTTCTGCATAAATTAAATGTTAGTGAATTTATTAATGATTTACTTGACAGAAAATAGCATGCCATCTGGTGATTTTGACAATTTCCTTATTTTTTTTCTTTTATATTACTGCATATTGAATATCTCTTCTCAAATATACAGGATTGCATTTTATAAGATGAGTTGATTCATTTAAAGGGTAATAGAAAATACATTAAAAAAATAGATAATTGATTATTAATTGAATCATATTTTTGTTGTGCTAGGAATGGTGGTGGTAGATGAGTTACATATGGTTGGAGATTCTGGAAGAGGATACCTGTTGGAATTGCTCCTAACGAAAATCTGCTACATCGCACAAAAGCAGAACACCACAGGGTCAGTGCCTCTTATTTTATATGGGTAACCTTTAATCCATGTGCCCTTTTTACAAGTCCTATTCTTCTGCCACGTATGTTGATTAATGTTTTTGTAGGTCTCTCTCTGAGGGCGTCCAGATAATTGGTATGAGTGCCACTTTGCCAAACCTCTCACTCCTGGCTGGCTGGTTAGGTGCAGAGCTTTACCAGACGGATTATAGGCCTGTACCGTTGCAGGAGCATCTCAAAGTAGGCTGCGACATCTACGATAAGACCTTCTCCGTGGTACGCCAGTTCACCCCTGCTCTCCAAGTTAAGGTAACTGGGGTGGGTTACAAACCAGAGATAGTCTAATGTACAAGTGTGTTTCCTTAAACACTGGGGGGTTATGTAGCATGTAAGTAAAACCACAATGAAATGACTTGAAAATCGAATTTATTTATTTATTTTTTTAATTGAATATGAAGGGTATATGCTCACCTTTTGCTCATACAACAATAGAAGTGTTGCTATGGTTTTGATATGAATATCTTTTCTCTTCCCAGCTTCTTAGAAGACTTTAGCAACTCAATAATTCTTAACCAAAGTTGTTGTATCATTCTGTTTCTAACAAACTGGACATTTTAAACGGTTCACAGGTCTAGATTTCCTGCATCAAAGTCAATGGAGTATATATTTTTAAAGAAAGATCTTTTCACTCTGTTCTATGAAATGTACTACTTCACTGATTTGCTTTCTTCATTTTTTTGCATTTTGTATCCCGTTTTTTCCTGGGAACGGTGGTTGTATGCATTTGTTTTATCATGAATCCCTCATGAACAGCAATAACTGTATTTTATTTAATTTTTTCCCTGTTTAAAGGGTGATGATGACCACATTGTGAGCTTGTGTTATGAAACGGTGAGAGAGGGCCACTCTGTGCTGCTGTTTTGCCCGTCGAAGAACTGGTGCGAGAAGCTGGCAGATACCGTTGCTCGAGAGTTCTACAACCTCAGACATGCTGGTATGTGACTATGAAATAAGTATTAGTTTATGAGGTGAAGTGAAACTGTTGATTGTTTAAAGGATCACTTATGTTGCAGTGAGTGATGTTTCTGCGCATTGAACAAAGTTCTTTTGTGTCATTTTTATTCCAGACGGTCAGGTCGAAGCTGAGCCTCAGCCGGTGTGTCTTGATCAGGACGGGCTTGTGGATGTAATCGCTCAGCTGAGAAGAACTCCAGCCGGTTTAGACCCCATCCTGCAGCGCACTGTGCCATGGGGGGTGGCGTTCCACCACGCCGGTAAATGCAGTCACACGCCTTTTATCATTAACAAATTTTCAACTGTTGTCAGAGTGTGTAAGATCAAGTTTCAAACGCTGCAGGTTTGACATTTGACGAGCGTGACGTGTTGGAGGGAGCTTTTCGTCGGGGCTTAATCAGAGTCCTGGCCGCCACGTCCACTCTCTCTTCAGGGGTTAATCTTCCAGCTCGCAGGGTCATCATTCGAACACCAACTTTCAATGGACATTTGCTGGATCCGCTCACATACAAACAGATGGCTGGACGAGCGGGAAGAAAAGGAGTAGATACCACAGGTATTAACTATTGGTATTTGTTACTTTGGGCGTCTATATGGGTTACTCTAGCGCGATATTCTTTTGTTCTTCCGTATTAGGTGAAAGTGTGCTTGTTTGTAAGCAGGCAGAGTCCAAAAAAGGCATTAGTCTCCTTAAGGGTGCTCTTCAGCCCATCAGCAGCTGCCTAGTGCGAAGGGAAGGCGACGGTGTCACCACAAGCATGCTACGAGCCATCCTGGAGGTATCAGTCCCTATTGTCAATAGATTCAATTCATTCATTCTTAAGGACTCACCATTTCACCACTTGAACTCACAGATAATAGTTGGAGGTGTCGCCAGCACTCCACAGGATGTGGGGTTGTATGCTTCGTGCTCGCTTCTAGCGGCCAGCATGAAATGCGACAGCAAGAAAGCATCTAATGAAGAGACCGACAGAGGAGCTATTGAAGCCTGTGTCGAATGGCTGATGCAGAATGAATTCATTAGTATCCAGAAAAATGGACAAGGTGAATCCACAGGTAACAGATAAGACTTCACTTATGAAATAAGAAAAAGATGTTCAGTTAACCGTGTGTCCTTTGATCGTAGCTCCTAAGTTTAATAGTTACACTGGTAACTGTACATGGATTATTCCAGTTCAACGAGAAAACTGAGATCAAGTCGATACTAAAAACATTGAAACTGCAAACAATGTGGTAAAATATTACCACATCCAGTATCATATAATTCATATTCTTTATCAGAAGAATACACGATACTTCAATAATGTTCTTTATTAATCTCATGTTTGTCATTTTATTATTAATTAAATTAATGATGTAATAAATATTTTCTTATGAAATCACTCACGTTTGTCTAAAAGCCAACATTTATTAAACGGCCAGCAACATGACCACAACACAACACAAAGTGTTGGTCGTCTGTCAGTTTCGCTCCTCCTTGATGATTACTTACCTGAATGTCAACAAACTGATGTTGACTTCTGAGAATGTAAAAATAAAAATCGAGTGTGCAGCAGGTATTTGGCATCATTGTTGAAGGTGAGAAACTGCTCAGGAGCGTGGATGCTCACATCTTTACTGCTGTGGGTGTCGTTCTCAGTGTGGACATTTCTGAAGTATTGTAAAGTTTTTTCTTGTCTTTCTTTGCCTTCCATGATGTCTCTGGTCTTTCAGATGAACGGTACTGTCCAACCCAGCTTGGTGCTGCCACGCTCTCTTCTTCCCTCTCTCCTCCGGAGGCTTTGGGAATATTCGCAGATCTCCAGCGGGCCATGAAGGGCTTTGTACTCGAAAATGACTTGCACGTCTTGTATTTGGTAAATATATTTTAACTTTAAGACAGATCCTCTGGTGAGTGTGTCCTCACCTTTAAACGTCCTATCACATGTCTATAGTGCACTCACCAACCACTAATAAAGGGGTGAGTCTAGTTTTTCAAGTTTAATTTTGTTACGACTCAACAAAAATGATCCAAGTTGTCAAAAATATTATTTTGTGAAGGTCACAAAAATCTTCCGTCCTGTGTTTGAATTCTCAGATAACCCCTTTGTATGCGGAGTGGACCACCATAGATTGGTATCAGTTCTTCTGCTTGTGGGAGCAGCTGCCGTCATCGATGAAGAGAGTGGCAGAGCTCGTTGGTGTCCAGGAGGGCTTCCTCGCTCGATCCGTCAGTGGAAAGCTTGTTGCAAAGACAGAAAAGCAGCACAGGCAGATGGCTGTTCATAAACGGTAAAACACACATTTGCTTGTATTACTGCACGCAAGCTGTATTTATATACTCCGTCTCTTATCCGTCTCTTAATTAATCTTATACTGTAGTAAATGTACGTTTCGGAAGCAATTTAAGCCATTTTCTGTGTGTTAAAATATTAAAAGCATTTAAGGTCATTTTATAAAAGCCAATGTCCCACTCTGAGATAAATTTCTTCTTTTAAATGTTCCCTCAGGTTTTTCACTACTCTGGTACTACAAGATCTGGTCAGTGAGGTACCTTTGGGAACAGTTTCATCCAAATACAACTGCAACCGTGGGCAGCTACAGTCTCTCCAGCAGTCTGCTTCCACATATGCAGGTACATGTTTAAAATTGGTTAAGTTGCATGTTGCTGCTGTCATTTTGGCCTGCAACAAGTATTACACTGCAAAACTCTACACATAGATATATTATATTGTAATGGTAATAACTCAGTAAAATAAGCAGGGATGCTTTTAGCTTGATAAATGTAATACTGTCTGCAAATATCTCTGAAACTTTTTTTTTTGCCATTTCCTCAGGTATGGTAACAGTGTTCTGCAAGCGTTTGGGCTGGCACAACATGGAGCTGCTGTTGTCCCAGTACCAGACCAGGCTGAGCTTTGGAGTCCAGAGGGAGCTCGTTGACCTGGTCAGGGTTTCCCTTCTGAATGCAACGCGAGCCAGGGCGCTCTACGCTCAGGGTCTCTGCACCGTCGCAGAAGTAGCCAGGGCTACTGTGGCCGATGTGGAGAAAGCCCTGAGGAATGCAGTCCCATTTAAGAGGTCGGTGTTTATTGTGTTCTGTTGAAATGCAAAGTTATTTTTGAAGAACTATAGTGTTTAGAGAAGATTTGTTCAATTTACGGAATTAATAAACTGGAAAAACCCTCCTAATTTCATTTTTTTAAAATAACTTCAGCTCTGTTTATGCCCTCATGTATATACCACACTGCAGCTATAAACATAAACCAGTCTCTCTTAAAACAGCTTCCAAATCCCACAACACTGCAACATTTTCACTGCTGTCCAAATGTGACTCTAAAAACCTGACACCAGATTTAAAGTGAGTCTTTTTCCGTCTGCTTCCATCAGCTCTAAGCGTGCGGTGGATGAAAGTGAGATGGAGGCAGCAGAGAGAAGAACGCTCCGCTGTGTTTGGGTCACCGGAGGACGAGCTCTGACAGAACAAGAAGCAGCTGTTGAGATAGTGTCTGAGGCAAGGCTCCTCCTCCAGGAAGATCTGGCCCAGTTAGGAGTTCGGTGGGATCCAGCAACACTTCCTACAGGGGCTTCTGCTGTGTGCAGCCCCGATGGACAGTCCACCGGAGAGTCGGGCACTTCTTCTGCTTCTTATCTCAGTCCACATAAAGCACAGAGTGACAGCTATAAAGGGCATCAAAAGCAGATGAAGAGTGGAGTCACAGGCAAGCAGAAAGGGGAGACTGAGAAAGATGTTAAAATTGAGAAGAGAGTGGCTGCAAGGAAAGGTAGGGACGAAGGAGAGGAGAGAAATGAAGACGCTGATGAAACAGCAATCAGACAGACAGTGAGTGAAGTTCCTGTAAAAGGAACGAAAGAAAGAATCAAAGCAAAGGGAAATAAATCAGTGCAACATTGCACAGAAGTAATGCAAGATAAAGGGCCAGAACAAGAGGGGGACGAGGACAGGGAGCCAAAACCAAAAGAGGTGGAGACAAATAAAGAAGGAGTTTTCATCTCAGAGAATCATCATTTGAATCCGCCTGCTGCTGAAATGAGCCTAACGCAGGAGTTGGCTGAGATCATTACCAGCCCCCTACCTCAACCACTGCCACAGCTTCAGCCCTCACCTTATCTGGCGCCACCCCCACGCTTCAGAGCCCCAATGTGCCGCCTAGAGCAACAAACTAGTGGGTTCACAAGCACAGCAAATGGAAAATGCACCACAATGCTCACTACCGTACATTTGCAACCAGGTAGACTCGAGCATTCCAGAGCCTTAAGCAAAGTTCTCCAATCCATAGGGTCTGAAAAAGGCCTTCAAGATATAAAAGAGTGTCCTGAGGCATCCAATTCAGGACCCACAAAGATTTCTTCAATCCAAAATACAGAGTCTTTCAGCCAGGTGCCCACAACTGTCCCAGCTCCTGGCCCTCTGCATGGAAACACTCGTTCAGATAATTTAGACTCTGCCCCGTCTGTCCCTCGTGACTCTGTTCCCATGTTCTCTCCCGAGGCCAAGCGTAGAAAGATGGATGCTGGTGAGGTAGATAAGTTTTCATCACCTGAGCTATATGCAGGCGATAAAACAGAGGAAAGCTTTGGAGACAGTTTCGAGTTGGACACTCAGACAGAAAGAATAATCGTTCAGCAATGCAGAGATGACGGCGATGGAGGTGCAGATCATTTGATAGAAAGACAAAACGCAAGAGCTGAGACAATGTTAGAAGCAGCAGTAGAGCAAGTGGAAAACACAGATAAGAGAAGAAATGAAGTCCCAGACATTATATCTCCCAGATTTAACATTTCTCTGACAGACAGCCAGATGGAGCTTCTCCTTAACACCAGCCACCGGGTAAGTGTCTGCTGTCGTCCGTGAGGAAATGATCACAAATATATAGCCTTTTCAAAAATGAAAAGCTGTTGTGATGTTTTCACAGGTGTCCCCTGGTTCAGCTGATGGCGACGACGTGGATAAAGATGAAGATGCATGCGATCATCACCTCGATGGTGCTAATAATGATGCAGAATGTGAGAGTCTTAACAGAAGCAGCAGCTTTCTGTTTGACAGCTTGTACGAGAGCCCTCAGCTTGCAGCTCTGAGGCCACACCAGATCCCTGATCGCTCCAGTGGAGAAGAATCTGCAAGCCAGGGAGTCAGAGTTGAGTGCCCTCTTCCATCAACGCAGCAGAGGCGACGCAGCGAGCTTCTTGCCAACCAGGAAGCGGAGGAGCAGGAAGCAGTCCGGTGGGGCGAGTCCTTCTTTAACCTGTCAGAGTGGGGCGACTCCCTGTTGGTTGGTGAACAATTTCTGGACAGGCAGAGTTTCTTAAGATACACAGAGAGAACTGAAAAAGAGCAGGAGGTGCAGCGAGCAAGCGAAGACCGCGATCCATCCTCACAATCTGCACCATGTCAGAAACAGCCACTATTTAATATTACTGGTACTCAGAACGAGTGTGATGAAGACGATGCTTGCAATAATAAAGCACACACTAAAACAATTAAAAAGTTTATTACTGAAGACTTTAACCAAGGCGGGGGGCATGAAATAATTACTGAAGGATGTGAAACTGCAAAATTGAAAACGGATGAAGAACAAGAAAAAGAGGAAACTGCTGTTTTATTTTCAAATGATGGCATTTTTAAAAACGCACACATTCAAAATGCACCTGACAGTGCTTTTTACTGCAGCCCTGGTTTGCAGGAGATATTTGACCGCTGGCCCAGCATGTCTGACCAGCCAGGCTCCACGGTCTCTCAAGCGGCTGCTTCAGACGCTGCAGGCGATCCAGCAGAACAACTGGGCAGAAAAAGGAGAAAGTCACAACAGCGCGATCCTGCAGAGAACGACTCCCAACCCGGACGAATGGAGAGCGTAACGGAGAGACCAGGCTCAGCTGCTGACCTCATTCCCCCAACTCAGGAAAGGCCGCCCGTCACACCTAGGATAAAACTGACCACCTTGTCTGTCCAGTCCCCTGTCACCACTCAGCCACTTAACCAGTCGACTCCCTCCAACCGGTTTCAAGGGAATCTAGCAACTGCAAAATGCCCCATGTCTCACACAGGAAGCAATAATCATCCATCAGCAGTTGCTCCTGCCTCTGACAGTAAACAGGAGGCAAATATGATACCAAAAAAGGAAAACAAGTCTGTCACAAGCTTGAGTTCAAAACCTAAACCTTTGGCACAGATTAGCCGAAGCATCAACCTTCCCAGAGAGCAGGCTTCTCCTCCCTCTCCCCAGCCAAAGCCTCCTTCTGATACCGAGTCCCCTGTGGCTCTTGAAGGCTTCACTCTGCAGTTGTCCCAGGATGAATCACCCTGTTCTAGCAATTCTGGGACATTCTCCATCATTGATGTGGCATGTGATAGGCGCCTCTTTGACACATTCATTAAAGAATGGAAAACAAAGGAGCGGTTCTCTCTGGCTTTGGCCTGTGAGAAGAGGCAGCTCACACAGCAACCAGAGGAGGAAAAAGGAGGGAAACACAGGAGAGGTATTTGAAACACTCATACAAAAGACACATTGACATAACATTGAAAGTATTGTCAAGCAATAATATTTAAAGTTTTTTTTTTTCCTTTTTAGTCACAACGCAGCCAAAATTAAATAATAAACACAATGAATAATGTTTTGAATGCAGTGTCCTCCTTGCTTTCCTCCTGTGCGGCATCAGCAGCCCATCAGCAGCCAGCGAATGGTTTCCCAGTAAAGGACAGTGAGGGACTTGTATTGGCTGGATTGGCTGTCTGCTGGGGAGGAAGGGATGCGTACTACGTATCTCTGCAGCAGAGGCAGAGCAAAGGTACCCGCAAACTTATGCACGTCGTTGCACAGTGCCGCACCTTTTTAAAAGCGTTTCTTTTATTCAGTTTGTCTAATACCCGTCAGGTCTGAGTTCCAGTTTGGCTCCTCCTCCGCTGGATGATGATTTGCCAGTAAGTGAAAGACTGGAAAAGGTAAAGGCCCATCTGCAAGGACAGTCTGCGGGTCACCAAGATGTAGAGGCGTATGACATCATCACAGTGTACAAGACTCTAGTTCTGAGCTGTGGCATCAGTTTGGAGGGAAACTGTGAAGATCCAAAGGTGAGAAAAAGAGAAATATGAGTACACAAAGCATCACAAGATGGTTTAGGGTCTGCTGTTCTCTGTGTTGAAGCAAGTGGTCTCGCCAGGCCAAGATCTGAAGAGTTTTAGACAACTTTTAGAAAATAAAATAACCTTACAGGCCCATGGGCCTTGAAATAATCTGATATTTGTTTTCATTAAATTAGTCCATTTAAAAAAAAAAAAAAAAAAAAAAGTAACTATACAACTAGGCCCACAAGTTGTGATTTTAATGTGATAACTGAAAATATAACAGATTTTCCAGCAAGTGCAGAGTAACAGGCGTCTCCTGTAGGTTGCGTGCTGGCTGCTGGACCCTGGCAGCGAGGAGAGGACCATTTCCAACATGGTGACTGTTTACTGTCCTGAAGAACTACCTCTGCTGGACGGACTCGGAAACGCACATTCATATTGTCCTCGTGTGAGGGCGGCGACCAGGAGCGTGCTCATACACGCTGTCATGAACCCCCTCACTAGTCTGCTGGACACGGATGGCCTCCTAGGTACTAAAAGCTGGCTCTCTTTAAAACCTGTGGTGGCAATGAAGAGTTAAGATATTCTTTACCATAATTGTATATTTATTTTAGATTTATTCAGGAAAATAGAGATGCCCTCCCAGGTTTGTCTGGCCCTGTTGGAACTGAATGGAGTTGGCTTCAGTGTTGAAGAGTGTGAAAGACAGAAACATGTGATGCAAGCCAAACTGTCGGCGCTGGAAGCTGAAGCGTACAGTCTGGCCGGGCGCAGCTTCTCCCTCACCAGCGTCGACGACGTTGCACAGGTCCAGGTGCTTCTTTTCTTGTTTTTACCAAACTGATAGACGCTTCGGATTCCCAAACTCACTGTGTGTTTGGTTGGATTCACCGTAGGTGTTGTTCTTGGAGCTCCACCTGCCTCCGAACGGTGACGTGGATGGACCAAGAAGCAAGAAGACTCTGGGCTACACCAGGAGGGGTGGAGGCAGAGTACGACTTGGAAAGCAGTTTAGCACCACCAAGGTGCAACCCTTTTTCTAAATGATTTTTGTGGTTATATGTGATCACTCGTTTGTGTTGTCATGAGTCCGACCCCAGATGTTTATTTCTCTCGGTAGGATGTCCTAGAGAAGCTCCGCCCTCTGCACCCGTTGCCAGGTGTGATATTAGAGTGGAGACGGATCACGAATGCTTTGACTAAAGTGGTGTTCCCCCTGCAGAGGGAGAAGCAATATCACCCTACGCTGGAGATGGATAGAATATACCCCATCGCTCAGACCCACACGGCCACAGGTGAAGCACGCACACACCAATATCACACTCACAAGTCCTTCCAGAAACGGACGTTTAGTCTCGTCAAATGTCACTGCAGTTAGTTTTATCATGCAATTGTAAAATACAGTGTTGTTTAAGGTTAACATAGATCCTTCCGTGACCGAGTTTACTCTGTTTTTAGGTAGAGTGAGCTTCACTGAGCCCAACATACAGAATGTCCCCAAAGACTTTGACATTTACATGCCATCAGTGGTGGGTGAGAGTCCACCTTCTCAAAAAGGCACTCGCACGACCTCCAAACCAGGGTGAGTCGCCGCAAGCTTGTAGGTCTCGACTCATGATCTACTTGTCTTCCTCTGTCCTCAGTGTTGGATTTAATATGAAAAACAGAATGTAGAGGAAATTTATCTGTGCCTAAAACCACAATCTTCGTTGTCGGCGCCTTTTGACTCCATTTCAAAAGATGTCACTGTAAGAAAAACAGTTGGTCCTTTTTCAAATCATTTTCTGTTTTATTTGCTAAATTGACTATTTTCAATAAGTTTGTTAGTTGTTCTTTTGAATATAGTCCTACTATCTCATAGACACAGTATTTAATTTTCACGGATCGCTGCGTTGCACCATTTCTGGGTCTAAAACGTGAGAATTGTACTGGACAAAAGCCAGGCGGGAGGCTTCACAAAGCAACTGCTGATCAAAGGAACTGTCCGTCATTTATTTACAGTCTGTAGCTTCATCCAGTGTTTCCTAATCCTTGTTGGCTCAGATTAATTGATAATTAACAGGCTGATATTGATGACAAGCTGATGAGGTTATCCATTCATTTGAATCAGGTGTGTTGGAGCAGCAGTAACATCTTTGGTAGGATGCGGATGGCTGCCGTGTTTCTGTTGGCGGTATTGCATCCATCGCAAAAGTGGCAATGAATGAGAAGAACTTTTGACCTTGAGGGGGACATTAAGAGGTCGGAACATACATTCACCCCTATCAGTTTCTTGAGGCTGGACCAGGCTGTGCTGGAAAACCTAACCAAAGACAGGCACTTGACGTGGCCTCGTAAAAGTCCCCGAAAGTGCGTGGTGTTTCCTATTGAAGAACAACCAAAGCCAAGTAAAACTAACCCAGACCTCCCCGCTTATGGAAATCCACCTTAAGGACAGTGGTTTGCAGGGCACGGGACTGGAAAAGACTGGTTTCATCAGTACCTGCAGAAAAACAGCAGCATATCAAAGACAAAAGCTACTCAGTACACCGTTTCAGCTGGAGACTGAGGCATCCATGTGGACCTCTTATAGTTTTGTTTGTGAACTGTATCACGCTATGTTTGAGTGGGGTTGCACTAAAGGAAATAAAGTCTGTTTGAAGTTGGCTGATAGGAGCTAGGATGAATTAAAGTGGTTGGAAAAGGATTTGCTGTTATTAAAAGGTTTAACACTGTTGTTACAGTAAAAGGAGATCGTCTGTGGTGCCAAAAGTCCCAGCTGGACCTGCAGAAAAGGGCCCAGCCTTCTCTGTCAGCATGAGACATGCTTTCATTCCCTTCTCAGGTCTGAATGATGATGTTATTTGTCTTCATGTGTCAATGAATCCCTCCTCTTATGGTTTGATCTCAGACTTTGTCGTGTTTGTCTGTTCTAAACTGTAGGTGGAATGATACTGGCAGCTGATTACTCCCAGCTAGAACTGAGAGTGCTGGCTCACCTCTCCAAGGATCAGCGCCTCCTGCAGGTCAGTAACGAACCAGGGGAAGCTACTGTAATATTTTAATCCATTGACAAAGTGAAATTCCTGACTCCCTGTGTTTTTTACAAGGTGCTGAATGGAGGAGCAGATGTGTTTCGCTGCATCGCCGCAGAGTGGAAAAATATGGACCCAGAGTCCGTGCAGGACGGCCTCAGACAACAAGCAAAGCAGGTCAAACTAGGCAGGGAATTGGGTAACAATAATGGACTAATCGGAGACTTTTAATGGTAAACTCATGTCAGTGCACCTGTGTTGGTTGGCAGATTTGTTACGGGATCATCTATGGGATGGGTGCCAAGTCTTTGGGGGAGCAAATGGGAGTGGAGGAGAATGATGCGGCCTGCTACATCGAGAGTTTTAAATCCAGATACAAAGGTACCGTACGCTGAACTGACCATGAATAATCAGGTACAAACTTGTGTGATGGACCTCTAATAACTGCCACCGTGTTTCTTCAGACTGCAAGGTTGTGAAGGTTAATCAGCTACCACTGAGATACAGCTGATTAATAACGAACACTGACAAATACTACTGATAGCATGGGTTTTAAAATAAAATAAAATAAACAACCAGAGCCATTTCAATGCTGCTGAGCTTGTGGCTGAAAGAGGGATAAGAACAGATTGTTTGTGGCCAAGCTGCAGCTTCCCAGTGGAAATATTAGTTTTATAATATTAATTTGAACTCTGTGAGCTCTAAGGTGAGGAACTATATGGTTTGTCCTATTGTACCATGTGATTTGAAGGTTATTGAGTGCGTTCTGTGTCCAGATTTACATTTGCAATACGTGGAGAGCTGTGTTACAGGTCTCAAAAACACCTCACAGAAAAGAGAGGTGAGGTGAAGTGGCTTAGACCAGCCCTAAACAGAAGTCTAGTCGTGACTGGTTAGAGGGCTGTTGTACTGCATCGCTGCGGTATTTTGAATGAAGTAGGTTACAGGGATTTCATTAACACTTGAGGGAAATTTGTCGGCTTCTAAAAAAGACAAAAAAAGGTCTTTCTTTTATGTTTATTGACCCTAAAGCAGTTCATGGGCACACTAAGGGCAGTAGCTGGACTGGGACCCACTTATCTTTGAACCCAACCTTAAAGCGGTGTCAGGAACGGTGCACATTCAGTTTAGGTGTACCGGTACTCTGTTTTTATTCGACTAGCACCAGATGAATGCTGAGACCCATGTTTGAATTGAATGTATGAGCTCTATAAAAGAAAAGTAACTCTAAAACTGCTGTTCTGAAAACGTGTCTCTCTGTCCTGTCTCATCGCCAGGAATAAATAGTTTTCTTAAACAGACTGTGAAGAACTGTGTAAAGAACGGTTATGTTCAGACATTGATGGGCCGTAGGAGATATTTAGCTGGAATCACCAGCACCAATATGCATGTCAAGGCACATGTAAGTATGTCAGACCATCAGAGCATACGTGCCACATTGCAAAGAGGATTTATGACATGAAATTCATGCATAGTTTGTTTTTTACCCCCTCAAATATAAATTCCTCCTCTGTTTTCTATCCGCTCATTCAGGCAGAGCGCCAGGCTGTGAACACAACCGTGCAGGGTTCAGCGGCCGACATTGTAAAACTCGCTACCGTTAATGTCCAAAAACGGCTACGAAACACGTACCCTGCAGCACCACTGTCACACCAACACGCACGTGCAGGTAACGTCAAAAGGGTTTTTTCTTTTGTTTTAACATCACATTCAGAGAGGCTCACATTCAACACTGTAAATAAATCATCTTTGGCATCACGGCAGCATGTAATCAACGCAGAGCGGGGATATCCCAGCTCGGGGGAGCCTACTTTGTCCTGCAGCTGCACGATGAACTCATATACGAAACCACAGAACAGGACCTCATCCAGGTATGGGAATCGATGTTGCGGTTTTCCCGTCAACTGTTGCGTTTAGAACGTGTGTTCATTAGAATAATGGAGAATAAATCCACCATTTTTCACAAGTGTATTCTGTTGCATGGAAACCTCGTTTGTCATCCAACCTTTCCTGTCAGGTTGCACAGATAGTCAAGCGGGAGATGGAGTCAGCCGTGAAGCTGCACGTGAAGCTAAAAGCCAAAGTCAAAGTGGGACCCAGCTGGGGAAACTTGCAGGACCTGGATATATGAACTACGCGTTTAACCATGAAATTTAAGAGTAATCTTTGTTTTGTAATATATGTAGATATCATTTGCACAATTTTTAATCATGTTCTCAACTATGAAATGTAAAATTATTCCAGTTTGTGATTTTGCTATTAATGTGCACAAACATTTTTAAATATAAATCAATTTACTATTGTACAGCATAATTAAAAGTATTATATACCAGTAACACTGGGATATCAGATATTATGTAATAACAAAATGTAATAACAAAATGTGTTGAGGAGTTTGATTAAAAAAAAAAAAAAGACTCAGGTTTGATCTCGAAGACATCCTGAACTCTTACATTTTATTGGACCGTTGGTTGAGCTGACACAATGTCACAAGAACATCCATTAATTATCCCCGTTTCTCGTCAATGTTTTATACTTTTACTGCACAAGATTTGTTCTTGTGGTGGACGTTTGCAACATAGAGCAAAAGAAAAAAAAAAAAAAGACCAGCTTTAATTAAGGGCACAGAAATGAACGAACGCTGAAGAAGAGTTCTGTATGACATTCGTCTGATTTTTTTTTTCTTGTTCAAATAAAATAACCTGATATGATCATCTTTCACTGGATCTCAAACTCAATACAAACCGTGTTCACCAACTCCACTCAAAACTTCAGTCTTTATTGTGGATGTATGCCAGCACAGACTATTTGAAACGGCCTTTTTCACAACCTTCAAGTGGGTCTACTTGCGAGGGAAACTGATTTGACTGGATCAGCACTAATGATGACTTGCATTCATTACTAACATTTAACCAGTGCAACATGACTCAATAGATCTCAACACAGGCTCAGTTTGACAAAAAAAAAAAATAGTAAATAAATAGATGTCACAGAGATACATCTATAAACAAATATGACAAATCAGGAACAGCGAAGAGTTGATTCAAAAGAAATGCATTTTTAAAAATCTTTTTCTAGATGATGGTGCAGGTGTTGCTTGTCTGAAAAGAAGGGTTTTCCCTGCTTGAAACAGATGTGACTACTAAATCAAAAGAACATTCTTTACCAAAATCCATGAAGTGATGTCAATCTAGCTGTTACCTTAGAAAATAAGTTAGGTGAGACTTGAAGCTACAGTCGGATGGTTCTGGCCGTATTAAGACCTTCACACGTCAGGTGTCTCGTTTCATTACGACACCGTCGATGTGTTTTGCTCTGAAATTGTTCAGGTAATAACATCTCTATGATATAAACATGTTTTTATGAGGCAAAGTGAGCAATAAAGAACAACATCTGCAGACACTTTAAAAATATTTATCTTTGGTGATTTTTGCCAAAGTCCACTGACCTGTCAAACTCTCCAGCTATACAACAGGGTGATTTGTTTGTTATGGGGACATCATCAGAAACTGGAAACATCTGAGGGGGAGGATGATGTGATAACTGCGAACAATCCTACTTACACCTTCTTTTTCGAGCCCAAAGGATTTTAAAAGATAAGTGAAAGGTGGGTTATGTGTTGGTGCGTGTAGCTTTTATGTAAACAGTTTTAGTCAGGCTCACTTCCACAAACAAAAAGTTAACAATTAAGGCATCAACACAGGCGGAGCTGTGTATTTCAACAGAGTAAAAAAACAGAACAGAGAAAATATATGTACAAAAGTACAATAATAAGTGCTACTCAAGCAGCCTTGTGATCCACTGGCTAGATGTGAAGTAAGAAAACCTGGCACTGTGCCTGGCCTTTCTTGCACTATGAAGCACTGGGTGAGGGGGAGGCGGGGGGCTGTGCTGAGGCTCGGAGCTTTGCCCCTGTCAGAAAATATCTTGCAGGAAAAACTCTTGGCCCAGGCCTATGTTCTTTTTTTTTTTCTTTTTTTTTGGGCGGGGGGTGTAACAGTTTACATGACAGAAGGGAAATAAGGACACAAGAGGCCTGAAGATGGCATCGAGGAGGCTGTCAGGGCGTCTTGCCATCAGGGCTGAAGTAGTATCTGACAGGAGGACCTGGGAGGTCGTCGTCTCCGTCTGCTTCTGGAGCGAATGATACAGTGAGGTCAACGTAGCGGCGGTCAGTCGCTGGTTTGATAAGTTTCTGCATCCTGTGGGAGGCCGAGGTTAAACCCATTCAGTTCAAGTGGGTAAGAAATCACTTCAGCATTTAGACAGTAAAGAGAATCACATGTTATCTGTGCTGCCTCCAGAAAGGCTGCATCAGTTGAATGGTAAGAAAATAAGGGAGTGAATATCTGAGATCAAAGCGCTTACGTCAGTTTGAGCCTCTTCGAATGTCCTGGCATCACAGGCACATAGAGCATCTTTACACCGTGGACCACCATAATAGGCTCAATCGTGTACTTTTCCTACATTACAGCAACAAATCAACAGAGTTAACTTGGAAAAAGAAATAGCAGGCAAACACAGCTGCAACTGAAGCACTAAGAAAACAACGGCGAACAACGAAAATGAACTTCTCACCCTCACGGCATTCATGAAGTCGGAAAGAGTGAAGTCCTCGTGTCCAAAGATGGTCCAGCAATCCCAGATGGTGAAGTAGATGTTGTTCCTGGAAAAAGACGCGACACAGATTAAAATGGTATTTGGTGTCATCTTATACACGATACTTTCATTTAATTGCTGTGCAACCGTGGAGAGATGTACTCATCAAGGTACTAGAACAGGCAGAAGTACAAACAGTAATATCGTTTCTGGCAGGTTTTTATTAATTCATCACATAAGACCAAAACGTGTGAGTGATGTAAAAATGTAAATATCCACCTACTTGATGAGTGTCCGCTGAACGGGAGCAGGCTCTGTGAGCACAGCGACTGGAATGGCCAAGTTAAAGAAGCAGTTTCTGAACGATTCAAAGCCATAACCTCCAACCACTTTGATTAACTCCAGGGCCACCTGAGCACATCAAAACAATAAACCAACGTTACCACCTGACAGACGTGTTAGGTGCAAGCAATAATTATGAAAATTAAAGAACAGTTAAAGATTTAAAGTGTTCATAGTAACAAATACTTTGTGAATTCCAGCCTTTTTTCTGGTGAGACTAAGAGACCACAAGAGATACTGAAGGATGTTTAGAGTAACTTCTCACCAGTCCAGCCACCGCAGCTGTTGCCGTGGCGATCGCAGGAATGATCTTGCCAGCTATGCGTTTGGTTTTCAGTCTGTCAGCTGGCTCGATCGAATACATTCTGGCTCTGAGGGAGGACGCCGACGTGACAAAATCTATGTGGCCGTTGCTGTCATCATCCTTTTCAAACTGAAGTGGAATCATCTCCAATCTCTCTGCAGAGTACGGAAAATGACCAATGTTACTGATAGATATTCCTTAGAAGAGCGGTGTGGGACTTCAGTCCTCAAGGGCCCTTGTCCTGCATGTTTTAGATGCTTCTCTACTTCAACACACCCTGATACAAATACCTGTATCATTATTAGACTTGTGCAGACCTTGATGAAAAGTTGAGAACGACCATTAATTACAATCAGGTGTGTTGGTGCAAAGACACATCTGGTCTAAAACATGCAGGACAGCAGCTCTTGAAGACTGAAGTTCAACACCTGTGCCTCAGAATATACTTTTATAAATTAAAATGCATTGAGAAAAATATGGATGTTCACAAATATTCATACTTCAGTGATATATACACAGCATAAAGAACTGGGAATTCAGACTTTAATTTCATTCAGGCTGAGTATCTGTTTCCTCAAATAAACACCAGGATTTCACAATAAAAGTCAGTTTTTATCCAATTCATTTAAAAAGGGATTTTAATTTGATATGTGACAGAAATGACTGAGGATATTTTGGTCTTTCATGTTTATAATCTCATCTCAACATGAAAGACCAAAATATCCTCAGTCATTTCTGTCACATATCAAATTAAAATCCCTTCTTAAATGAATTGGATAAAAACTGGCTTTTATTTTGGCTGGCTGGCTTTATATATATATATATATATATATATATTATATATATATATATATATATATATATTTTTTTTTTTTTTTTTTTTTTTTTTAATTTTATTTAACACACACACACACACACACACACACAAACACACACTATGTCTCCTAGTGTGCAACACTGAAAAGGCATTTTGTTTTCAGATAAACTGTTGAACAAATCAGTTGTGTCAAAGAGGTTCTTAGATGCAACTATCCATCCACTGTACATTATATAACTTCAGTATTTTCAATAGTAGTTTTCACCTGAATGTGTTCAAACTTTGTGATTAGCTCGACCATCAAGCAACTAGTTTGTTCTATTTGTTTAACTTCAATTATTGTTTTATAAATGCCCTGTAAGGGAAACCCCCTGATATGGTTGTAAAAAAGGGACACAGGGAGTTTAATAGGAAAATATAAGTAGGTAAACAAAGAAAATGTATTGTGAGACATCTAAATAAGGCATTTTAGAAAAATATATGACAAGTTTGACAAAAAACAATGAGGATTACAAGTAAAAGCCTCGGTAGTCTAAGCAGTAAAAGTAAACGAAGCCCTTGATTTTTAATTGAGAAAACAATGTTCGTACATACCTGGTGCCACCCTGTCAGTGGCGATGGTCTGCTCCAGTTGTGTGATGACCACTCTCTCCTCTTCGCTGCTAAGAGGCATCTTTACCTGATCAGGCTTCTTGGCAGTCTCATCCGTCTCTATACACTGGTGGCGACAGAGTTACAACAATCAACATTTTATTGTTTTAACATTCAGACAGGAATCAAAAGGACAATTTATTCTAAAAACGCTTACTTTCTCTGAGGGCCTGTACTCGGGAATCTCAACATCGGAGAGAATCCTAGTCACTGCGTCCTCGGAAAGATCCTGATAGACAAATGTCCAGTCAGCAAGTGTTAACGTATGATTGATCATGCACACGCAAAGTACCATAAACGACTTTACATTACAATTCCACCAGGTGACAATAAGCCCAAACAAGCGCCGAGTAGATGCATCAAACAAATCAATGAGTGAATGAGCCACAGTTTTCTTTAGTTAAACAAAAACAAAACTGAAGCAGTTGTTTTTGGACCAAATAAAAGAGTGGTAAAGCGTCAGCACACAGCTTCAGGTATTGCAGCTACAAACCACTGATAAGGCCTGAAATCTGGGATGTCGCCATGCACTCAGACCTGAACCTTCCGAATTACAAAGTTGGCCTTCTATCACCTGAAGAACATCTCCAGGATCAAAGGTCGGATGTCTCAGCAGGATCCTGAAAAACTCATCTAAGCGTTTATCTTCAATCGAATTGATTACTTTAACAGTGTCTTCACAGGTCTGCCTATAAATAAAATCAATCAGACGGCTACAGCTGATCCAGAATGCTGCTGCCAGAGTTCTCACTAGAACTAAGAAAGTGGATCACATCACCCCGGTCCCGAGCTCCCTCTATCTCAGAGAAGACTTTAAAATACTTCTGTTAGTTTATAAATCACTGAATGGTTTAGGACCAAAATACTTCAGATGTGTTTTTGCCATATCAACCATCCAGACCTCTCAGGTCTTCTGGTTCAGGTCTGCTCAGTGTTCCCAGAATCAGAACCAAACCTGGAGAAGCAGCATTCAGCTTTTATGCTCCACAGATCTGGAACAAACTTCCAGAAAACTGAAGGAATGCTGAAAGCCTCAGTTCCTTTAAATCAAGGTTAGAAACTTATTTGTTTACAGTTGCTTTTGACTGAATTATTTAAACCATTTTACTTTAGATTTTAACAATGTTGATTTCTGTACTACACTGTAACTCAAGCTTCAATATAACTTTTTATTATTATTATGATGCCACTGCACTGTAACACAACCCCCTCCCCCCCCCCCCCCCCTATGTAAAGTGCCCTGAATTGCCTTGTTGCTGATATGTGCAATACAAGTAAACTTTCCTTGCACAGGAAGGAGACCTACCTTTTCTGAGTACGGGATGTTATAAATCCCTGCAAAGAGCCTCGCAGTGCTGACAATGAAGGTGAAGTGCCTAATTGGAGCAGAAAAGATATGTAAACTTAGATGAAAGAAAATGTAGCAGGAAAAACAAAAGGCATAAACTTTAACATAAGTAAATACTCACAAAGAGTCTTTCAAGTCAAATTCAATAGGTGTTGGAGGTCTTTTTGGAGACTGCCAAAACAAACCTGTAGAAGAAGATAGTTGGGGCTATGCTGTAGTTACACCAAAAAATAATTGTATATATATATATTGTTTTAAAAGATTAACATCTTACTTCCATCTTTTAACCTTGTATCCAGAGGGAAGGAGTGCAAAAGTTGTAGGGCCTGGAAAAAAAAAAAAAAAACGGCATTATTAACATATAAACAGTTTGTGACAAATTGTGTGGCTTGTAATATCATGTAGCATCAAATCTCTTTGCAATATATTCATAAAAGTAAATGTAGGTAGAGACCAGTTACCTTTCTCTTGAAATACTTTTCAAATTTCAGACGGGCCACAGTGACGCATTGTTCCCACTGACTGGGCCGTCTGCTTAGCAGCTTGATGACCTGGAATGACCCCTCCAGACTTTCACCTGCTTGCATTTTCTACACACAGACACACACAGGACAAATTTAGAGGTGTGTTTAATGAGAACGAGTGACATTTCCGACAGAGTCTTACCTGTAACACTGCTTCAGCTGAGGAGTGAGTCTGCCAGAATGAGTTGTACATCGAGGGCTTGTGGGCAAAGGCACTCTCGAACTAGACAACCAAAGGATAAAATAAAGTAAAATAAGACGTGCGTGTGTATAGAGGCAGAGAGTATAAAAATAGAGCAACAATTATGTGCAACATGGAAAAAGAATGCTGGTGGGCGTTAAAGCAGTCAGACCTTGTCTCTGGCCCATTGTATTGTGTGCTCTATAACAGAAGGGAAAGACTTGAGAGTGCAGAATGGGATCTCCTCCTCTGGGGGGTCCCTCTGGGAGTTAAAAGGAGAGATACATTATAGGATGGTGATTGAACTGCAATAATTCAGCTATTTAAAAAGCAAATTACAAATGTGGACAGAAATGCTGACTCTTCCGTGGACTTACATGGCTGTTGTAGGATTCTGTCAGGTTTGGCACAATGATCTCAGTGTGTCCTTTAGTTCCCATGGTGCCAGAATCCAGGAGAGGGGTCTGATTGGACACGCAGCGGCTGGAAATAACAGTCACACACTTTAATTACGTATCTTCTAAACATTAAACTTGTACTTTACTGAAGACTACAAAGACAATATAAAAACATAGGAAACCACTAAGTGCTACATTAGGGCACCAGCTCAGACCTACACAAAAATAAAAACCTAATTATGAATACAATTTAAACAGTATGACAAGAAGTGGTAAACAAGGCCTTGCAACCTTCTGACATAGAAAATAGATATCATCTGATTTAATAAAAGACCTCAAATGTTGTCACTGAACCTTTAAAGCTAGCAGAGCATGCATCCTCACAAACCTGTCCACGTATCTCCGTGCCTCCACGTTGTCCAGTGCAGTGACCACTACCTGCAGCGAGGAGTAGAAGGAGTCACTGTAGATGCTCTCAGTCGCCGGACACACCTTGTTTAGGCGAGCATCCACTTGCAGGTCAGGGTTGATATCAAGAGTGGCTTCTGCTGCTGTAGTGCTTTTTGGTTTCTGAAAATAGAAGGGAGGTGGGGTCAGGCCTTCTTCTATTTTAATATATATATATATATATATATATATATATATATAGATATATATATATATATATATATATATATATATATATATATATATATATATATATATATATATATATATATATATATATATATATATATATATATATATATATAGCAAGAGCTCTAACTGGAACACCTATTCACCTGTATATGATGTGGTCTGAAGAGGAACTGTCTGTTGAGGTTAGACTTTTCTATAAGGTCAGGGTCTGTGATGCACACCTGAGAAGTGATATATGCAGCACAGCAAGATCTAAGTAAAATGGTTTAACCAAGAGATAAATATGTACAAAAATGCAGTGAGACCAGCGGAAATAAAATCAGTGACAAGGTGATACCCACCTCCCCTGAGCTCTTAGCCAATCCCACCCCAAGTAGGGCAAAGTTTTTTAGCATTTCACAGCCTATAGCACCACAGCCAACCTTAGAAGACAAAAATATATGTGGGTTACTTACTTTGACAAGAACTTAATATCATTCCATGTATAACTTTAGTACGCTTATAGAGTCCAGCTCCTACCATAAAAACCCTGAGCTTGTGAAGTTCAAGACACAATGATTCACCAATGCAAGCTCGTAACCCATCATATCGATCACCTTTGGGGAAAAACTCCTCAACAGAAACCGACTGAAGAGGCCTGACTACCTCAATGGTGTCAAAATAAAACTGAAAACGTGGACAAAACCAGGGAGAAGGGGATCAAATTAACAGATAAAGTGAAAGAATAACAAGGTCAAACTCTAAATAAACACAATGTCACTTAAGAAACAGGAAGTCTACCACTCAAATTTAGAAACTTACCCACTGCTGCAGTGGTGCAAACTTCCCTGTAATGGCTTTAAGAACTTCCTGACTGGCTATTCCTCCCACAGCTGCAGCTACGGGAGGAAGAGTTCCCCTCGCTGTCCTGGACAGCCAGCGCACTAGTTCGGGATTAACAGAAGCCTGCGAGGAAAAGGGGATTAAAGAAATGAAAAGCAAGAATGAACTTTAACGTGGATGACATCATCCATCTCTTGTCTGTATCTAACGTATAAAAGTAACACAGTTTTCCAACATCACTCACTTTGTTCTTAAGAGTTTCATTCACTTCCTCGGTTAGCTTTAGTAAAACCTCAGCATCCTCCAAACACCTGATGATGTCAAAGCAAAGCGACTCAAAACATTGCTTATGCCAACACATTACACATTCAAAACCACAGCAGGGCCACATTCTGTCTCAGAATACTGTGGAGTTCAGAATGTAGAGCAGCGGATTATACTGGAGAGGGAGAGAGAGAAAATAAGCTTACCCGATGTTGGGAAGTCTACAGTGCTGCTCCTGGAAGGTGTCCAGTGCTAACATGGCTGCATGAATCTGCAGTGGGGCCTGACGGGTCGTTTAAAAACAAGAGGATTGTCAGGTGACCATCTGGTCTGCCTCTGAGACACCAATGTCACAGCTTTCTTTAAACTCACCTCTGGTTTACTTAAATCTGGAGTCAAGACCTGAGGATCACACAACTGTTGTTCTAATGTTTCCTGAAAAAAAGTATGCAAATGCAAAAGCACATATTTAAGTTAGTTTCTTGAAATATTTAAGGTTTTTTTTTTTTGCACATCTGTTCTATTTAAATCAAGACATTTAACTTACAAATCTGTATGTCTTAGGAGTTTTCACCAGGACAAAAAAACCTCCATGAGCATGGGGTTGTAGATGCGATGTATCCCCTATTGCAAAACTGTGAGGGGAAAGGACTAACACAACACAGATATACATTCAGAAAGGATGAACATAACTCATACGAGGTTACTTCATTATTATGCAAGATGCAGAAAATATTTAATCAAATGAATAAGATTGTGACAAACCGAATGAAATGACCGTCTCGTGCAAAAAAAAACAAAACAAAACACATAACATAAATATAAGATAAACCTAAAATCTATTCTACACAATGTTACATCCATCCTTAGCTGTAGATTTACTGAAAAGGTTATATGCAGTTTAGGAACTGTACCTGTGACCTGTCGCACAGTGCCGTTGAGCTCCACCATGCCCCTGACTTCTCTGAGGATAATGCTCTGACCTGTCTCCAGGCCGTGGGGTTGGTTGTCCATGCAGGTTACCACCCCAGGATTATCCTACAATAGACAAAGATAAGAGTACAAATAAGAGTAAAAATAAATAGATAAATAAATAAAATATCTCAAGCTAACAAAAGAATACCAAATAAAAAGTTCCCTGAAGAACAGCTGGAATGCCTCTTTTTGGGAAAAGATTAAGAGTAGTAAAAATGAGTACCTGAGTGATACTTTGGATGAAAATCTCCTTGGACTCCTCTCCTGTGGGGTCTGAGACTTCAAACTCATCTCCAAAGTCACAAAACACTCGCACACAGATGCCATGAACATCACCACAGATGAACTGGCAAAAACAAAAATGTCACATGGTTTGACACAGGTGTACGATCATATAAAAAAGAAAAGTAACAATATTTGCTTTCTCAGTGTCCTTAATGAACAAAACATGGTTTAGATTGTTTTTTCATGCTTCATAAGTTGAAGGACTGTAGACTTACTCTGATGGGGGGCTGTTGTGAGTGGCAGAACTTATTTACTCTTTTCTGTAAGCTCAAACTCGACTCGGTCAAAATTACACACTGCGGAAGGAAGCACCACAGTTGGACACTGAATATTAACCATAATATGCAGCAAAAGACTAGTGAAAAGGACTTATTTTTAAGTCAGGTTGAACACAATGTAAAGCCAATTAAAAAAAAGGCAAACAGAGTAATCATAAACTAGTAACAGGTCCTGCAGCAGTGACTTCTAGAGCCTATTTTCATGGCGACACCTTTTTACTTTTATTCTAAGTTACTGCAAGTGCTGTAATCACATGGTAGTACCATCCACCATTTTTTTAAACAGTAAACAACAACAACATCTAAATCTGTGAGTCTGCAAGTTGGGGTATTTAATCAGGAGCAGGATTTCTGGACAAGCATTTTACTGAGATGGGGGGACCCGTCTAAAATGTCGCAGACACAAGTTTGTTCACAAACTAAAAGCCATCAACTTACCTGATACTTTCTAAGAAAATTGAGATCAGTGTTATCGTCCACAGGTGTGGAAGACATGTCAACTTGGACATAAGGGTTCAATTCTGCAACACGAGGACAAACCGCCTCCACCCTGTGACACACATCAGATTCTGGTTAGGAATGTGTAAGGGGGTATAACCTTCGTATGTATGCAGACATGTGAACAAAAACAACTGAGAAGCCTACAAACTTGATTCTGGCTGTGAGACTTGGCTCCATTATATCACATGGCTGAACACATGAACAACCAGTTGTTTTTACTTCCAGATAATCATGGCAGATACTTACAGACTATCCACAATAATAATCAGTGTGTACTCAGTTATAACAAATTCTTGAAGACTTGTTTCAATTATTTTTTTGATGTATGATCATGAAAACATTTTGCTTTTATAGTTTGGTGCCAGGAGTCCATTTAACAGACTTTCAAAATATAAAATATACTACAACCTTCTGACTTTTCAGACAAGACTTGTTTATCTGCCCCAATTGAAAGAAAACACACCTCGTCTTACACAGTGCCACCAACCCACAGCGGACTTCTAGAGTCAACGTGGTGCACTGAAATTGTTAAGAGTCCCAACAGCTTCTGTGGACTCGTAACAATAGTTTCTCAAACTATAACCCATCTCTACATGGATCAGGCTCCCCTTGTGGCATGCATTACCTCCTCCTCTGGCTCAATACATCCTCTTTGCGAATAAAGAAGTTTGAGCCAAGATCCCAGGTCTCACAAAACTTTGCATCGTGAAGTGTAACTGCCTGCACAAAATACACACACATCGTACGATAACACAACAACCTTATTCTCAGGACACTGGAAATGAGATACTGCTGATGGACAATAAAAACACGCTTGCCTTCACGCCTGCCAGGACAATGTTCTTCGCTGTAAAAACAGAAGTGTGAAATCACGGTAAGCCATTCGAGCACTAAGCTGTTACAGACATCAGATGCTGCAGTTTTGCCTACCTATCTCTACCCCCAGTGCTCCCATTCCACTTAGAAAGACTGAGGACCGGGCCATCTGGTGCATAGCACTGTCTCCCAGCACATAACGTTGGCGGCTGGGGGGGCAAACGAGAGATGGAGAGAATCAAATATGAGAGGAAGCAGGAGGCTCAGGACCACTGACAGCACAACTCCAGGGCGCTGAGGGCAGAGCAGGGCTGTCGTTTCCTGACAAGGCTGTGATAAACTGTTATCTTCAGCTTCAGGTTATTTATAAGCGTGTGCACCAGACTTGCCTGTAAAGCGAGTCGTCAATCTCCATCAAGTCTGCAGCCATACTGCTGGGAGGGAGGGAAGGGGGATTCAGCCGTTTTAGACACAGACTCAACCTTTTACAAAGATATTTACAAGTACATACAATCAAGACAGCGATCAACGAAAGTACACGTTGCTGCGGGGTGTCGACGCCCTGTCGCGAGGCAGCTACGCCGCTAACTCAGCGTTCGTGTAAGCTAGTTAGCGCCAGCGCCGCCGACAGCTGTCAACGCAGAAGAGCAGTTGTGCGAAACGTCGTCTAGCCGTCGAGCATCACAACGACGCGGCTGCCTTGAACGAAAAGAGAGCGGGGATCGTGACAAACGCGCGTCCAGGAGAACGGGACGTTAGCTGCTGTAGCGCGCTAGCGACGAGCTCCCCGACCGGAGCCGGCAGCGCGCGCACGTCCCGCTGAGCCGGCGAACGTCCGGGCGAGGGCGTGCACGCGCGCAGAACTGGTCACGGCACCCAGCCGCGCGGTACCAGACCACCTCCGCGAAACAAGCCGCTGAATGCCGTGTAATGTTGTTAATTTTAATCCAAATATCCTACGTCGGGTCTTGACAGTATGCGCGAGCAGCGTACGGCGAGCGAAGGGCTGTGACTGGTTAAAAAGTTGGAATAGTTCCGGGTTGCCACCGTCACGTGATTGAAGTCACTCAATGATCTTTCATTTTTTTAATGTATTTATTTTTGCTTTTATAATATAAAGTAACATGACTTTCAAGTTAATTCATAGGCGGGCAATGTAAGATGTACCAGCAAAAGCTGAAGATTCATGAGCATAGTTAAAGATTGTTGTAGATTAAATAAGACTGAAAGAGGCTGCTGTCTTGTTCTTTGTGAATGCTGAGCCTGTGTTCATGATATGAAGTGGGGTTTCATCCCTTAAGCCAGGTTATTGTATAACTGCCCTTGGAAAAAAAAAAATGATTGCTGAACTGGTCCAATCTGGAGAAACGGGACATGTATGGTAGGTTCACTGTTTAAAGAAGCAAAGGTCAACAGTCAGGTGAAACATTCACTGCTATCTGATTCCAACTGGGTCAATGATGTTGAAAAAGCCTTTAAAAAATAAACATCACAAAGCTATTGCTGTCTTCATTATGTTTTTATCACAGTTTATCTCCCTTAGATCTATTTGTATGTGTCTTAAATTCCAAGGACCTCCATTTCACTTAACTCCGCGCAAACATGAGTCTTAGTGATTTTGTGTTTTGTTTACCTGGGAAGGTTGTCCTCACCTTCAGACCTCTGAGGCACCCTCCCTTTAATCATATTGGTCAAACTCAAACGGGGTCCTCCTCCTGGGCTAGAGCCAGAACTGTACACATGACTGCAAAAGATCTTTGCAAAAGTATCAATTTCATCTTGCAGACCTTTTCCACAGGCTGACCCTCTTTTGGCAATGTGGAGCGGCTGTATGGCACTGCGTGGGCTCCAGAGGATCGCTGTTGCTCCTTTGACCATCACAAAGGCTGTAGCAAGTAGAGTGCAGAGGGAGATGTCAACACTGCCACGGGTTTATGTCACCCGACAGATCCCACCGGAGGGCCTTAAAATCCTCAAAGAATCTGGACAGTGAGTCAGAAAAATGTCTTGCTATGTCATTTGAAACATATTAAATTACAAATTAATACTGTATAACTTGACACAGCAATACCCACATGTAGTTTGAATATTTGGTTTGTAAAGTTCATTTTAAGTAAACGGGGCTTTTAATATTTGCTCGTTGTTTGGTAAGACAAGTATTTTACTGGATCTTAAAGTTCTTAAAGGATCCTATTGGGCGCATTTGGCACCTCCAACCAGCTAAGTGTCTAAATGAGAAATGTGTTATTTGGTTCACGTCTTCAGCTTTGGTCTGTGACTTCTGCAGGGTGGAGTTTGAACAGTGGGACTCAGATGATGTCCCAGTTCCCAGGAAGGAGCTGCTGCAGAAAGTCAGAGGTGTTGACGGTCTCCTCTGTGTGCTGACAGAAAAGATTGATGCCGAATTGCTGGATGCTGCAGGTTTGATTCCAGTCTTTGAAGTATTCAAAAAGCATCAAATCAAAACCCTGTTGATGCATGCGTCTGAACATCTGTGATGTTTTCCTTGAAGGTCCGAACCTGAGGGTCCTCAGTACTATGTCAGTAGGCTTTGATCACCTGTCTTTGGAGGAGCTGAAGAAAAGGTGAATCCTCTGGTTTTGTTTACTGGTTCTGCCTAATTTTGTATATTACTGTCAAGGCTTTCTGTGTGTCTGTATGCCTGCAAATGCCTTTTTTGTTTTCTATTGACATACTGGTGCAACACTGTGTTTCTGTGTTTTGTCTCCACACAGAGGAATCCGTGTAGGTTATACTCCAGATGTTTTGACAGATGCTGTTGCTGAACTGACTGTTGCTCTGCTGCTCACAACCTCCAGGAGGCTCATAGAGGCCACACATGAAGCCAAGACGTAATCTTTTAACCATAACCATAACATGCTTTATTGTGAAAATTGTGTATATGCTTATTTTCAATACATTCTTAGGTATCAGGACATAATAATAATAATAATAAAAAATTACTGTACGTCTTGTTTAGAGGAGTGTCCAGAAGAACGTCTCTTCTTTGTAAAAATAACATGGTTGCATGGTTTGAGGTGAAAAGTTGAATCTGAACAATCCACTTGACCTCTGGAACAATGTTCTTCACACAGACAGAGGAGCCATTAGGCCACAATGCCCTGCGACATGCTTAGCAGAAAAATCAAGTACAATACATCAGCACAAACAGCTCATACCAACCGTTGAGCAGGGTAGTGGAGGGTGGAGGATTTGTGCTAAATTTGCAGCTGCAGGAGCTGGACAAAATGCAGTCACAGAGTCATTGATGAACTCCGCTGCATATTATTTTATTCTAGAGTCAAATGTGAAAGCTGAAACTTGTTTGAAGGTGGGTTATGCAGCAGGACAAAGATCTCACAGGTCATTCCAATCTGCAAGAGTGGCTGAAAAAGAAAACAATCAGTGCTGCAATGATCCAGTCAAAGTCCAGATCTCAACTTGAGTAAGATGCTGCGCCGAAAACTTCGATGAAATAAAACAATGTTGGAGAGGAGACTGGAACAATAACTTGAGCGACTGAAAACGTCATTCAGGAAACTTTTTCTTGTAGATTTTGCTGCCGAAGGGGTTCTACAAGCTTTTAAATTGTTCAACATACTAATTGTCCCTATATGTAAAAACCTACTGTGTATATTCTTTTTACATGACTATTCTGCAAACGTCTGCAAAATCTTAAACATTTTCAGCACCTTTTCATCTTTTTCTTGCGTCAGTGGTGGCTGGGGCACATGGAGGACTTTGTGGCTGTGTGGACATGAGTTGGCCAACAGCACTGTGGGCATTCTTGGTTTAGGAAGGATTGGTAAGTTATTCACATTATCTTATCATAGATCCACCATTTCTGTCAGATTGATGTTTTTCTCTGCTGTGTGTGTGTGCGTGTGTATATGTGTGTGTGCTCCTAGGTGTAGCTATTGCAGAACGTCTGGCACCTTTCAAAGTAAAAAAATTCATCTACACAGATGTGGCCCCCAGGCCTGAGTTGGCCAACACTATCAATGCAGAATATGGTAAGAAAGTGATTTATGGTCGCTTATTTGGTATATTTTCCTTATAAGTGGATGGATGATAATAATATGCAATGGCACGTCGAAAGCAATATTTAGCCGTATACACAAGAGTGATGTAATATAGTGTTATTGTTGACAATATCTCTTCTTCTAGTCACTATGGATGAGCTGGCCAAGCAGTCAGATTTCCTGACCGTGTGCTGCGCTTTAACTCCAGAGACAAAGGAGATCTGCAACAAGGATCTTTTCACCAAGATGAAAAACACCTCAGTTTTCATCAATACGAGCAGGTGCCACAACAAACTCTCCTTAACATACATTTTCTGCAACGCTCTCAAATTATATTCAGTCTGAAACGGGAGCTTATGTTAATTTCTGATTTATATGCAGTTTATACAAGTTGTTTTCTTTATGAATAGGTAAATTATTTTCTACCTGAAATGCCAGGAATTGGTACTGAAAACAAGATGATCTCACCAAATGTCTTGTGTCCTCATAACTGTGGGAAGTTTCATTGAAATAGGCCACATTTGCGTGATGGTTTTGGTCTTTCTGTTGCGTCAGAGGTGGGGTGGTGAGCCAGGAAGACCTGTATGAGGCGCTGTCCACTGGGCAGATAGCAGGAGCTGGACTAGATGTCACTGTTCCTGAACCCCTGCCCACCAACCACCCGCTCTTCACCCTCAAAAACTGCGGTGAGCCTGCCAGGCCTCAGTATTCTGCTCTGTTCACCAGAGCTCCGTTCTCACTGTGGGTCGTCTCTGATTCTCTCGCTCCACAGTGATTCTTCCACACATCGCCAGCGCCTCCTACACCACCCGTAACGCTATGTCTGCTCTGGCAGCGAATAACCTCCTTCGGGGCCTGGGGGGCGCGCCAATGCTCAAAGAACTGAAGCTTTAAGAAGAAACCGGCTCCACCCTGAGAATGGGACATTTGGACACGACTTCTATCTGCAGGTCTAATGAGATACCTGCATGTCTGGAACATTTACTTGTGTCCTGGTTTCTTTTTACTCTCAACTCTTAAGTCCACTGTTTGCATCATGTTTTACTTGTCTTTTAGACTGTTTCATGCTCTTTCACCAACATAATATTAAATAAAATAAAAAAGAAAACAGAATTACTGATTTTTTAATTCAGTCTATACAACAACTGAACATACTTTACAATTTCCATGAGCTTCAACAGTCAAGACACAAATATCTCATGGTTACACTATGGATTATGCATGAATGAATTTTGGCAAAAGCCCAGCTTTTCAAGCTAAAAGGCATAAGGCAGTGACTTTTCCAACCAATGCAGACTTTTGTGATATTTTTGTTTAACTGTCTGGGATAGCAAAGTCATCAGAGGTCACTTTAAGTCCTGCAGCCGAACTGTCTCAGCTTTACCTCTGTACGTCGTGGATACCAGATCCAACAGCAGGGGATCACCCAACACGACAAAGTGTCGAGATTTTCAATTAATGCATCAAATAAAAGTGTTGTACTGTACAGTTTAACAGTGTTATGACTCTACGATAAGTTGCCAGCACTTTTTAACAATGACAGATGTCACAACACACCAAGCAGTTACATATACAGAAAGGAAAACATAAAGGTTTTTTTTTTTAAATTTAAGTTCACTAAAACAGAACTCTACAACACTGTATTAACACTGTTTTCAGTTCAACTATTAACCAATGAAGTTGCTTTTATTTACAACCTGCAGGATGTTAGGCAGGTTTATTCAACTCATGAAAAGGAATATTGAGGTTTATAATCACTATTCCTTTGTTCATTTCAAATCCTCAGCTGAAACATAATTACTCAATTTACAATCTGTCTGCAATAAGATACATGTAGACAATATACGGATTAAAAAAGGCCAAATTCTTAAAATAAAAATAAAATATATAACAAATATGTAAAAAATATTTTCCTTCACTGTTGCCACACCTGAAGACTCTGTGTGACTGATTGTCTACTGAGGATGGGAAACGCTGGGAAAGTTGGATATTTGCAATAAAACATTTTCACCCAAGGCCAACAAATTAATTATAAACATGTTTCATTCATCTGCGTGCTTTTAAATGAGATTACATGCACTTTAGAAAGAGTCATGTAAAAAAAACACTTGCAGTACAGTAGAAAAACCCACAAAAAATGTTCCTCTGTGGTTTTCCGTCTACTACTCCAGGAGGGAAGTGATGAAACTGCCCATAAATGCACAATAATATTTAAATTTTGAAGTAGATTTGGAAACGTGCTGAAATCCTGTCCGAAAGTGATTTAACAGCCCATTCAGATAACATAGAAGAGCACCGGTGACCAAAGGAACTTTCCCAAGTTTGGAAATCTCATATGACCCCATGTGAACAAGTTTTGACACCATCAGTCACCAAACCACATGGAGTCACATCTTTCACAATCATAAACCGCAAATCATGACACACCATCTGATGTATTTACACTGGATTTTCCTGCCCAACTCACATTTTAACACTGAGGCAAGCTGAGCGAAGGTTTTTTGTTGCAAAACTACCTTTAACCGTTTGTCCTGACTGCTCTGATTATCCTTCATGTTACTTCTGTTTAAGGTAAACAGGTTGAGCGCAAACTGGAGAGCGGTTCGCTGAAGTGGCTCAAAAAGTTTCCCTTTTCCCGAAAAACTGCGAGACAAAGTAGAGTTCCAGGAAATTTCAACGTGAGACAAGTTTGCATATAATCACATGAAGTAAGGCCCCATCAGTACAATCAAAATGATTCTGCTCGCTACTTGAATTATTAAAAGCAGCTACAAACATTACACTACTCATCATTTGACCAGATTTAAGGATTGAATATGCATAAAAGTCCATCAGCAGATATTAAAGGCAGGGTAGGAGATTTTCTTTCTGCACCATCTCTTTTACTTTTTCTAACATCTCTTACCCAATCTCTAAGAAATGCAGAGCGTTTATAAATAAAGTTTATTTTATTGTTAGCGTAAACTTCAGATTGTACCATTTTACTAAATGTCATTCATGTTACTTGTTGAGTTATTAACACTCTAAATGCATAACAATTACATAAAAAACACACTAAACTCATTGTTGGTTAAAGCAGCACAAAGGATTTTTTTTCTGTGTTTTATTATCAGTTTCAATTTCATTTAAGTATCTTTGGACTCCCGTACTGGTTGCCTGTAGCAACAACTGTGCTTGGATTTTCAGCACAATGTGACACAGCCAAAATTATTTAAACATTCTCAAAGAACTACAGGGCAGACAAAGAGACTGTAGAAAGTATTGACGAATGAAAAATAATCGAGACAGACCAAATGAGGTCTAAACATAAGTAAATCTTGGACTGTGTGTGACTTCAGCTCCACACCAATAGGGGGACCTGTTGAGCTAAAACTGCATAAGTTCCTTTGTGCTGCTTTAAAGTTTCAAATTACTCAACTGTGCAACACAGATTCTGACTCTGTCCTTTTATGTTTTTTTTTGTAGGCAACGTAACAAATCTTGCGCACGCAACCACGAGTTCTGCGTATTTACATAAATATCCGGCAGATAAACTGAATCTTTCTCAGTCTATCTGAAGGTCCGTGCTTTGAACAAGGCACACTTAGTACGTACAGTTGCGAGAACTCAATATTGCCAGATGGTGCTACATGTTTTGTAAATCTGTAATATAAATAAGCGCAAAATCTGACATATCAGGGGTGGCTGCATCACATTTGTATAATTTCTAGAGCCCTGCAGTAACACACCGGGATGACTGATGATCACTACTCGAGTCAAAACAAAGATTAAGTACCGTGGTAACAGCATTTATCATGAACATTTTAAGAGGCCAGCCATCACGATGTCAACTGGCTCATTGGGATGTTGCTTCTTCTGTCTTTTGGTAACCAGTTTTGTGTTTTTATAAAAGAAAACGCACGATTTAGCGTGCCGACTGTGGATTGCTCATTTATTTGTTGAGCCTGTTTTGTATTTGTTTGTCTAGCATCAATCGTAAATTATTTGAACAGATGCAGAATATTCCGGACATTTCACTAACCACATCTGGATGCGTTTTGCGTAACATCCGTGCACCTTTTGGGGTGATAAAACAACTTTGCAAAATTTGACTGGGAGTCGGTACAACTTTAAAACTTATATTAAACTTGTATTAACAAGGATTTCATAACAGACTGGAATATTTTCAAACTTCCCAGCTTGATTACCCATGGATGGTTTTTGGAAATTTACCAGAGACTTTCCATCCATCTCCGACTCTTTTATTTCTTGCAGTTGCGATCTTGAAATTTAAAACAAAACAAACAAGTTCAGACGGGCCTGGATCAATATGCAAAGACTGCGTCCTGTGTGATGGAAAATCCTCTTATGATCGTCAAACAGTGTGTTTACGGTACTCAGCATCTACAGTGGCTGCAACAGCTCTGCACCATAAAGATTCATAACATGGAAACTTGAACATATGGACTTGTTCTGGAGAACATGTGTGATTAGATGCTCACCTCCATCTTTGGACTGGTTCAGAGCAGATTTTGAGATCTTGTTTTTGTTCTGTCAAAACTTATTTAAAAATTTGGAGTATTTAGGACCCTAAACTTGTTACGGATTCCCATGCATTCTTTTTTCCCCACCAGCTGTATGCGGTTGCCTCTACAGCAAGGCGTTAGACATGTTACTGTTCTGCCAGCGCAGACATGTCGTCTTGGAGTGCTTGTACAGATGTGAGGACTGACTGAAACGTTTTCCACACTTGAGACAAGCGTAGGGCTTCTCTCCTGTGTGGACGCGTATGTGCTTCTTGCAATCGGTCAGGGTGAGGAAGGTTTTGCAGCAGATCTTGCAGGCGTACTTTCGCGCACCTTCGACCACCAGGACGTTGTGCTCCGAGAGGGCCTTCTTGCACTTTGATAGAACATCTGCTGAGGCCCGGGTGAGGTGAGGCGGGAGCGAGGTGGGTCTGCCGCTGTTCATGTCATACCCCCCGCTCTCGTTGAGAAGCAGGGGACTGGCCAGACTCGATGAAGAGGACGCAGAGTCCTGAAGAACCCCACCTGCTCCTCCATCTCCTCCCACACCGGCGGTCATTTTTGGAGCGATCCGTCTGTAGCTTGGATAGCCCAGAGCAGCGGCAGTCGCCCCTCTCGAGGGCCGCCCCAGGGAGTGGAGCCCCAGACTGGAGTGCTGGAAGTCCAAACTAAATGGATCTACCCCTCCATGTCCTCCGCTCGCAGTTCCACCAACTCCTCTGGGGTTTCCTAAACCATCATGTGGGGGACGGAGGAACAGAGAGTCAGCTTGCAGGTTATCTCCAAAGCTGTTTCTGCTCTCGCCACCGAGAGGACCTGACGGCAGGAGAGATGAAGGAGCAGAGCCACTTGCTCCAGCAGCTTCTGGTCTAAGCAGAAAGTGATGTGCAACAGCATCCCCGGTCGTCGTGTTGGGAAGGTCATCCTCACCGGCACCCAGCCCCGGACCGCCTCTCCCAAAATCCTTTGGACTGAGGAAGCTCGAAATATTGAAACTGTGTTTTTCGCTCATTCCATTATTACAGCCAAAACCTCCTGCGACACCAGTGCCCCCTCCAATGCTGCTCTTGAGGAGAAGCTGGGAGTTGGACTGGAGCAGAGGATCAGAGCTGGGCTGGGGCTCCGAAGTGAAGCTGCGGTCACTGCTCTCTGGGCTCAGCTCCACCTTCTCCTCCTCTTCCTGGCAGCCCGGTTCTGGAGGGTCACTGCCTTCTGCCTGTGATGTCACATCGCTGTTTTCATCTGCTGGCTCGGGTGAACTGAGCGGCTCCCGCTTGACCACTACCTACGGAAAGCAAAACAAGTTGCTTTGTTCAAAGGTCAACTGAGATAAAAAATCAATTTAGTTTGTCAACATTCCTAAATTAAATACTATTTAAAAAAAAACCTTAAACAGAGTTCAAGTTAACAACCACATCTTATAGATTAACTGATTTGACACAATTTTTTACCTTCTGCTCCTCTTCTTCGGCCTCCTCCTCTTCTGTCCCTGATTTTATCTTGACCCCTGCTGTGTTGTCTCGATGATCCTGATCCCCCATGTCCTCTTCCTTACTCACTCCTCCCTGGACCCTCCCCACATTCTCTCCTTCACAGCGTCCGCTGTCTGACTGACTTGGCATCTGAGGGTCATCTTGAGAGACAGATACTAAGCCAGTGATTGCAGCATCCAATTTGGATTCATCCCCCATCTTGTGGGAGTCAGGTGAGAGAAGTGCTCCCTCATCCTGGTCTGCATTCACCCCACCTTCTCCTATCAAGCCCAGGTTAGGGCCAGACGGGCGCTGCCTCTGTCTGGGTCTGTCCTCTGAAAGTCCCAGTACATGTGAGGGCTTACGTTTGTGGAGGCGTCGGGCCGGGAAAGACGCCCTCTGTTCGACGAATCTGCTTCCCACCCTGTCTTCCTCAATCCCTCCCAAGGCAGTGTTCACCAAACTGAGCCCCAGCTGCTGCAGCAAGAACGACCGCTGCAACTTTGATGTGGCGGCGCTTGCTGCAAGATTGGGATTAGGTGCCAGAGAGGGGTTCACAGCTAAGTCTGCAGCTTGCTGCTGCTGTCTGTGTCTCTGCTGCTCCTGCTGAGGGTGGTGGTGGGTAGATCTCTCTGATGAGGGCGACATGGGCAGCGTGCGCGTAGTTAGGTAGTGCTTGCAAGCCTTGACGACGTTGTTTAGGTGCAGATGTGAGGCGGCGAGGAGGATATCCATGACATTGCTCTCCCCCAGCATCAGTGTTGACGTGTACATCATGTCCACCAGGGCTGCAAAGGCTTCGGCTGTCACCACCTGCAAACAGACAACGTTTATCACCATATAATCAGAACACATCAGGGTGGGGTGGGGGGGGGTGAACATGCACAGTTAAAAGTCCAAACCTCACTGTCCAGCTGGATCATGTTCATACTAGAATCTCCTTCTGCTACCGTGAACAGCGCCCTGAAGTGGGTGCTGCAGGCTGCCAGCACTGAACGGTGGGCCTTGAAGTGTCGGCTACCCACCATGATGACACAGTCGCACAGCTGGCCATGGACGCGCTGATAGTTCAGCTGCTGAAATATCTGCTCAAAGTGACCCGGGAAATCCATGCCCCTGCAGACACAACAGCAAACGAGCAGAGGACAAAAAGCAAATGAACGGATTGTGTGTTACAGAGCCATGCCTTATGCATGTGCTACAAAATAAGCTTTAGGGGGCTTGGGACAGCTCATTGGTGATAATAACAACTAAGAAACATAAAAAGGGGGCAGACTATTCCTTGCAGACTATCATTAACACTAATGACTAAAAGACATGAAAATGTGGCCCACAATGAAGTGACTGTTTTTAGTTAACAAACACTAACAGCAATGCCTTCCAGCGGGTTGATCACGTTGCCACTGGTGAGATAGTGGTTAATAACGTCTGGTTGGAGTCGTTTCAGCCGTTTTTACATGTGCATTACAGTTAACTACATTTACGTCCCCGCCAGCACGCGACCAGTTAGCTCACACACACACACACACAGCGGCATAACACACCAGTTTACAGCCAAGCATGTTACATTACCTTCAGTTTTCCTGAAACTGCCAAGACAAAGAGGTGGGTTTTTAGGTTGTAGTTTTAAGCTTAGATAAGAAACTGGAGAGGCTAAACGTCGCTGTCTGCAGCGCAGCTAACTAACTGCCTGCTAGCACAGCACTAGCAGCACACGCGTCCCCGGCTCATAATTCGCTCTATCCAGACTTTTCTCCTCGAAATAACACCTCAAATGCTGCTACAGACAGCCACGATTTCCAGTGCTACGTCCAACATCTCTTGCAGTCCACGTCTTCGCAGTTTTGTTTTGTTTTGTTTTTTTCCCCCGTGTGGTCTGAATGATTTGGCTGCCGCTGGCCGGAATGCGCGTTCACGGTGACCGTTTGTCTTTTAATCTGACGGACACGTCACATGCCGTTTAAGAAACTAATCATAACGATAATCACAATCAGCATCGATCTTGTCTGAATGTACAGTAATGTGTTTTTATTTTCTGCCAATATCGCCTTACTCAGACGGTTTTTTTGTTTTTTTCAACCAGACTCACAGGGTGGCGCTGTGCTTCACTTCCACGTCCATGACCTCGCAGAGGTGAAGTCCTGCACTTTTCCGGTTTCACCACAGGGCGTCGCTGCTGCAGCCTCAAAGCCAGAGTAAAGCTCGACTACAAAGATCGTAAACGAACGAGACGGAATCGTTCCTCCTGCAAAATGGGTTTCCGAAGCTGCAAAAGTGTCTAGGAAGAGATACTGTGATAAATATTTGGTATAATGGGTTCTAAAACGCGACTTGCTTAGACTGTGTACAATGTGTGTGTATTTAAATACATGTATTTTTGTGACCACAGAAGTACAGAGGAGTGAGACATCTTGCTGTACTACAATATCATAACAGTAATGGCTACCTCTAGTACGTTAGTGTGCTGTGGAGAGGAGAAGGAGTCCGACCAAGCTGTAATTGGTGACTATCTTTCATTTATTCCCCGTCTGAAATCCCATGAAAGATAGTTTCAGACGCACCGACGTGACTGAATCTTGCGTCGGTGTTAACAGATAGCAGAGCGGCGTCGCCGTCGTGTCCGCGGTTCTCACGTGTTCGTGTACTCGGGTGTTGCGTGAATCGGATGGTAACGCGTTTCCTTCTCATTTTTACAGTCCGCTTTTCTAACGGTTGCGTCAACAATGCAGACACACTGGATTTCGCCATGTACAAGAACTCGGATGAAAACGATCCGAGGGCAAAGAGGCGACGGTTACTGGTGAGATGAGCGTTTGGTGTGTACGTGTGTGGCGGCTGATGCTTCTCCACCGTCGGTCTGTGGTGACTAATGTTCCTTCTGCTCTTCTCCGTTGAGGTCGCTGAAACAGACAGGATGTCCTATGTTGGGCAGAACTTTGGAAGTGGAGCATTGAAATGCAATAATTTGTGCAAGTAGGTGAATATGTTGCGTGTTTTGACAGGTTCTGGCGTCTCATCCTGGATGGTATTCAAAGTTACAATTGTTGGTTACTCCTCAGATACTATGTTGGGGTGCTGAACAAACAGACCATGCAGATGGAGGTACACAACGCTCTGCTCTTCAACATGCTGCCTGTTATGCCAGGTAAAAGTACATATAGATGCAGATTGTGATATTTTTGACATACAGCTCCCCATATGCAGTTTAATTTAAAGATAACAGATTAGAATATCTTTAGACAGGAAAGTATTTTGTTTCATGTGGCTTTTGGCAATATCAGTTCTTGTCACTATGCCCCCAGAAGATGTATCGGAGGCGGCAAAACCTCAGGACACCACTATGTCCTACAGAGACAAGGTACAATTGTTTTTTTCTAAAGTAATGTGAAACAGTTCTCAAATACTGGTGGGCCCTACTGTTTCTAATGCACTTTTTCTTTAGGTTGACTCATTGATCGAGGCATTTGGAACCAACAAGCAGAAGCGAGCTCTGAGCTCCCGCAGGTTAAATCAGGTGGGCAGCGATATGCTGCATCATGCAGTGGCTGAAGCTGCCAGCACTGTGATTGAGGAGAAGGGCCTGGAAGGTGAGCTCCAGCTGCACAGCTGCTTTGTTTTGTGTGTGGGGGGTGTGGTATGGGGTCCTGATGCTGTTTCCTGGAAATATCTGAAGAAAAAGCTCAAGTAAAGCCTAAATGTCATTTCTTAGTTGTAATGTTGGTGAACTAGATGTTTTTCCTCCACAGCTCTTCAGCAGGAGGTGGCTGAGATGGATTCCCAGGGAGCTCTGGGTTCCCACCTGCCTCCCTGCAACGCAGAAGCAGACAAGGAAGAGGACGTCTATCCATTCGATGAGCGTATCTTTTCATTTGCTCCGTTTCAGTGTTTCTGTGGCTGAGAGAGTGCTTAGAGCTTCAGCAAGAGTTGTCTCTGTCCTTAATTAACTTCCACAGTCCTGACTAGTGTGGAGTTTGCTGCTTTGGAGCAGTCTGGCGACAGGATGGCAGCGCTCACCCCTGAAGAGTTGCAGAAGATGAGAGATGAAGGAGGGTAGGGCAACAAAGGCCTCACATGTGCTTTTCTCATTTTTCCACAGTATTTCATTGCATTCCAGACCCTTTTTTTTTTTTTTGCTTGTTACTGAAGGTACCTGAGTGTTGTGAAGCATCTGGAAAACTTACCGACTGTGGGCAAAGACAGAGAGAAAATTGCACGCTGTGCTTTTTACCTCTCGCTGCTCCTCAAACTGTCACGGCAGAGGAGTGTTACCCGAAAGTGTGAGTGTTTTATTTTTGGTCGTCCTTCCTGTCGTATGCAGTGCAGATGGACAGTTTTCAGACCCTTTTGGGAGAGGGGCTGCATCGAAGCACACATCTGAGGAAGGGCACTTGAGCATTTGAAGAGCTTAAAAGCACATTTGAAAATATGGTCAGACAGGTGACTGTCTGTGACGCACTTTAAAAATCAGGTCTTTATAATCAACTGCTCAGAAAGAAGCTATTTAATTTACAGTATTTAGTTAAAATATTTTCCTTAAACCTGTTTGCTTTTACTTCATTGCGAAAAAGCCAGTGTTAATTCATAAGGGGGAAAAAAAATCTGACCATGTTGAAACATCCACTGTAATTTTAACAAAAAAAAGACATAAGGGTCTGAAATCTTGCTGTCATGATCGTATGTATGAAAAGTGATTTAAAAAAAGAAAAAAAAACCAAACTGCTTCTACACTTGGAGCAATGATCTGTTTGTGTACAGTTGGACAGGAGGAGGGTTGTCCTCGAATCATTCAAAACAAGCTGTTCAAAACATTCACTGCAGAGACTTTCAACAGTGGCAGGTATGGTTTTATTCTGTTGCACTTTCTATACCAGAATGTTTTTGTATTTACTTCAATGAGTCGCTTGACAATCAACATGTATAAACTCCGTCTGTCATGTAAATATTTTCTTTTAGGATACAGAACGTTGTGTCGGCATCAATACGCTCTAAACTGGCAGCGTACAGCCTGGCCCTGCTGCTGCACATGGGTCACATGACTGCTAACCTGTCACTACTGCACCGCGACCTGGGCATCACTGAGGCCAGGTAACAAGTCTCTGCTACGAGATTTAATATCTTTATATCTGTAAGTATTGATGTGGGAGTAAGTCGGTTTATTGTAGCTGTGGTGAGATTTTCCCGTCCGTTAATTATTTTAAAGGGTTTCTTCTTGTGCATACTTGGAGGAATTCTGTCACATCTCATGGGTATGTTTTCCTACAGGATGATCGAAATTGCCAAATCAATGGGACTGACTTTAAATAAACCACCTCGTGGCAAGAATGACACTGCCGGACTGCACGATGACGACAAACACGCCTCTCTGGTTCTTCCTCTGGTCAGATACGATAAATTCGTGGAGAGACGGAAGCGCAAGAAAATGCATTGAGAAAAGGCCACAAAAACAGCTTTTTATTCATGTATTTTGTAAACAAATAAAGTGGTTAACTTGTCATTATGCAATGTCTTTACTTTTATATTTACTGCTTAACGTACAAAAAGAGCAGAATAACAAGCTGTAAACAACCTCTAGATGACAGAACATCCAACTTAGGCACAATTGTCGACATCACGTATTGCACACTAAACTTCTTCCTTCTGTCTTGTTCCAGCTGAGTGGTTGTGTTGACAGCAACTTCCCCAGCGATGTCTGACATTAGACAAGCTGAACATCATCATACAGGACATAATCCAAACACCACTGACCTACCAGGAAGGAACAGCTCTGTGCAAGAGTCACAAGATAAATTTTGGCTCTTATTTTTTGTTGCATATACACCTCATATTATAAACACTCCTTCCATAGCTACAATCTGGTTTTTCTTTAAGACAAACAAGGCACAGCTTTACTTTGTATCACAGCTGAAGGTGGAGAATCTGAGGCCTCTGACTCCTGTTAGGATTTCTAAATGTGCATTTCCTAACCAGAATCCCAGATGCAAACTGACAAAAACAAATGAAGATGACAGTTTAAAAATAGAAAAAAAAAAAAGCATTAGTGAAATTCATGTCAAAAGATGATTAAAATTTTATGTTCAAGCTTCAACATAGTATTTTGCAAGTACATTGGCATTTGTTCATAAGATTATTTTAAAAGCATAATTACAGATTTTCAAAATATTGAGCCATCCTTGCACACTGAAGGATGGATGGGCTCTTCATTCTTCTACTTCGGTCCTTTGACATCTTGATAGTTTATTGCACCAGTCGGATTGTTCCACTCTTCTAAAAAGTGACCAGATGTGGACCTCTTGCCAGTGGATTTCATTCGCTTTGATTTTAAAGATTTGTGCCAGTATTCACAAGATGGAGCAGAACATGCTGCCATTGTGGCAACCACTTTCCACAGTAGCGCCAACCCTGGTAGACATGGAAATTCCCAGTCGAGAAGGATACTGGGAGGAGGAGATGCCCACAGGGGAGGTGACCAGTGGGCGCGGAGGAGGGTTTTCTAAAACCCACCACGGCCCTGATGGACAGCTACAAAAATATAAACATGAGAACAAGTACAAGTGAATGAGAGCATTTATTTACAAGTTAAATTTCCATACTTATGAAAACAAACAAACTTGTTTAATGTTTGGAAGCTTATATTCTTCTGACTGTTCTTCTGAGGGACTTTTTCAAATTCAGCACTTAAATTCATAGTTTGAGGGGGGGGATTGGTTCCCTTACACTGGTGAAAGCTCACAGCTACTCCAAATTATTCATACACAACATTTCACATGTTTTCAGGTGGCATTTCTGTCAGCTTCAAGACAGCAGTGCAGCGTTCTGGAAAAACACTTTCCTGGCCACCATGTCCCACCATCCCCAGAGAACAGAAGGAAGGACTGTGATTAATACCAAATCAGATTAACTCATTTTTGCTGCCAGACGGAAATTTTGGTGATTAAATAAAATTCATGATAGTGATACAGCACGACAACATATCACAGCTGCGATGCTTTCTGTTTTTATGGTTGCATGGTTACCTGTTATTATGCATTAGAACATTGTTATTGCGCAGCACACAGCTCTCGATGTCAGGGTCCATGTGTAGGAGGATTTTTTTGTTCCCTGAGTGACCCTGGAATAAGATGTTGTCATAGACAAGACCTTTTACTGGCCCCAACAGCACAATGCCACAACCATGTGTTGGTTGAACACGGTTGCGCATTATCTAAAAACAAAAATCATGAAAGCAAATCAGTATGTGCTCAAAAGTAATGTGTGTATGTGAAATAAGACATTACTTCAGTATACTGATGCATCACGCTATTTTACCTTAATATCTGGGCTTGCAGAGACCTGGATCCCATATCCCTGGTTACCAACAACATCATTCTCCACTATCTGCCCGCTGCCAGCAAACCTCACGCCAAAGCCGCTGTTTTCATAGATGCCATTGCCACGAAGCTCCACTCTGCAGTCTTTCTCCACTGCAACACCGCCCCGGTCGTTGTTAAGAATGCAGTTGGTAGCGAGTCGGGTCAGCTGACTGCTCTGAAGCACAGCGATGCCAGGACCCTGGTTGTTGTTTACAAGGTTGGCAAAAACATTCATGGCCTCGCTGCTCTTCACATACAGACCAACTGCTGCAGGAAAAGACAGACGGTATAAAATATGCGAGAAAATATACATTTTTGATTCAGCAAATAAGTTTAATACCTCCATTGTAGCTCACGCAGTTGCTCTCCACGAGGGCCACACTGATTGAGCGGCGTGCAGAGTGGCGCTCATCCTCGCTGTCCAGATCGCTCTCCCATGCAAACATTTCACCCTCTTCAATAAAGTTCTCTTGCCCCTCTCTTCCTTCTCCTTCAACTCCCCTCCTTTCACCACTGCCGTCTCCACCGATTCCTTCCTGTCCAGGCCAATTTCCCTCTCTGGCCTCAATGTTCTCCGGGTCCTTCCTGCAGAAAACTGCCAGCCCATACATGCAATTATGGGTAATGTAGTTTCCCAAGAGCTGCGGGAGGCTGGACGACATAACCCATACACCACAGCCTTTGTTACCTAAAGAAGTCAAAACAGATTTACAATGAGCCATTAATGAAATAAGAGATGTTATAGGAGGATACACTCTGGCTATGATGCTGTCAATATCAGACATACAGTAAACATGGTTTCCCTCAATAAGTCCACGTCCTTTCTCCCCCACCACAACGCCATCTGAGTAACCGTAACAGATGTGGTTGTTCTTCAATATGGGGTCACCTCCTCTGCGGATGTCCACTCCCCCCCACTGGTTCTCTCTTATCACATTTTCTGTAATTGAAATGTTTAATTTATACAAATGATAAATACAATGATGCAGATGGGCAGCGTGCTCGAGGAGGCGGGTCAGTCCCATCTACTCACCTGTGATCATCCCTCTGCCATTCTCGTTTATAGCTATGCCCGCTGCCTGACCTTGGAAGATTTGATTCCCACTAAGAGGAAAAGTAGGGGAAAAAAAGAGACATAATCACACTTTACATAAGTTTTTGATTTGTTTCAATATGATAAACATACAGTAAGTTATTGTAAGTTTGATATAATGGTGGTAGCAGCCCTGCACTGTTTTGTGTCAATTGGATACTTGAATAAAGCAGTGTGAATGTTAATCTTATTTATAAAAAAAGGCATGTGTTTCTACTATGACATGTCAAAACATCTGGGAACAAAAAAACCACGACCCCTTTTTCACCACTAAACACTGGATTTTCTATGTAGTTATTTGTATTTTGTACTACTGAGAAGGACCATCTAGAAGCTGTAAAAACAATGAATATCAAAATTCAGTGAATATGTAAGTAATGGAAAAAAGACAGTCGGCACAAGTCCAACCTACCTCACCACAGGATTCCCGCTGAAGAGGATATACACACCAGCCTCCTTGTTGTTGTAGATCAGATTGCTCCGAATTGAACCTCTCCCGTTGCCAAGCACAACAACCCCAGAGCGCAAGCCACTATGAATTTTGTTACACTGTCGAATGAACGAGGGAGGAAATTCAGAACAGCACGAAACTAACATAACACTTGAAACTTTGCCCAAGGTTCCTGGAAATACTTTAACCAAATTGTTGCTCCAGTGGAAGACAATCATAACTATATTATGGTAATAATTAAAGGGTAAAAGCACTTTAAATTATGTCTAATAACAACTTGACAACCCAGGCGTAAAGTTATAAACATGGGACTTGTGTTGACAGATGTGTCCATCCGTTACAACGTGGGTTTTAATTTGGATTTACTAGAATGGTTGGGTTAGCCCCTTTTCGGATGTCCAGACCCGCCTCTCCATTCGAGTGGATGTTGTTTTCTGCGATGAGACCCTGAGCAGATAGGCGGAGAAACACACCGGACGCACGGCACTCACAGACCTCGTTTCTTAGCATCACAATCTGAAGGAGGGAAAGACAAAGAGGTGGCTCAGGTAAGGAGAGGAACACGAAACGGCTGCTAAATTACTAATGATCTAAGACGCTTTCTAAATTTGATACGTTGTTAGTGTGTTGAGAGTAAATGTGTGCAGATCCGTGTCCTATATTTAAGAGAAATAAAAGTATTCTAATATGATTTACCGTAGAGTTTTGGATGCAGCGCACAGCGTAGTTCAGGCCCCGGAACACATTTTCCTCCAGTCGTGCTTGTCCATAGTTTGACAAATGTACACCACCCTTCCCATCTCTGAAGAGGCAACGCCTGAGGATGCAGCCAAGGGTTGACACTGCCAGAATCTGAGCCTCTGGGTCCCTGTCCAATTCCTGCTGGAAGGTGAGAGGTTCAGGGGTTGCGGATGGAGGGGTGGGGGATGAGGCAGGAGGCAGGGATCCATCTGTCTGGGGCTTGAGCAAATGTGATAGGCCATGATGGTCACATGGAATTTTGTAAACCAATGTAAATATCTTTTTAGTGTCGTTAGTTCCATCCCGGTTCTCATCTTCTTCCTCGCTGCGATCGCCATCACTCCAACCATCTTCAATAACTGTGCCGTGACACACTGTATCTCCACCTGTCCTCCTTTTCCAGTCCTCTGTGTTCACATGGTCCTTTCTGACATTCCTGCTGGAAGGGTGTTGCTCACCAGTGGAACTGGCCTGAGGGCTGTTTGGAGAGCTACTAAAACCGGGTGGGAACGTCCTGGCCAGCGCAGCCAAGTACTTACAAGCCCAGTTCCTTTCTGACACCGAGGGACCCTCCACAGTCACTGATGCCGTGTCACTCCCTGAGAAGTCACAGCTGTCAAATAAACTGAGGGCAACGCCAAGCAAGTGGGCAGAGCTGCCTTGTGAGAAAGAGCAAAAACGAGCCTGGCAGGTTCCCGGGCCTCGGATTTGCAGCTGGGCTCCTTCAAAGTTGCAGTTATCGAGTTGAATATGGCCCCATGACGTCTGGAAGAGCAAGAGAGCAAGTTGACTGAAAGACTTGGTGACAACGAAAGAAATATACAATAATCAGCGCTAATTTGGTCAATTGTGAATACAAAAGAGAGCAGGCTTTGTTGAATCCTGAATCCCTGGTGTTAGATAGATTTATTTCACAAGCTCAGTTTGAATAACAACTTCAGATTTAAAAGTCTAATCTGTTGTTTGATTTTCATAAAATGTAAAAAAAAAAACCCACAAAATTTGTTTTTTCTATATAATATATACTAAGGAATTTTTTTTAAAGACCAGTCTTAAATATGCCAAATTTTAGTAATAACATTGATTGTGATACACTGTTTTGCATTTTAATTGGTTTGACCACTAAAAATTAGCATTTTAATTTATGCACAGACCTCTTACGGGAAAAATGGTGCAATCTCATGGTAAATGGTGAAAATGTCAAATGTTACTTTTTTTTCTCCAAAAATGAAACCCTAATGTTACACAAATTCATCATTACATTGTGTAAAGCTTTGTGATTAAATAATGGGATTTCAGTTGGACTCAATGAGAAACTCAACCAAACTAACACAAAATCAATCTTGATACTAATCTTTGATATATTTAACACTGCTCTTTTAACAAGACCTCCTCCATAACATATGAAAAATAACTAATTTTATGTTTTTCTTTATTAAACATGACCATATGTAATCAAACAGGCAATTAAAGGGTTAAAGCAATTAAAATAATTTAATATTCAGTAGCTTTGATTTGCACTGAAGCTGACTGATTTAAGCAAAAAAAAAAAAAAAAAAAAACAAAAAAAAAAACCCAACGTTTTTATAACACCTTTTGGTTGAGGGCATTCTTGTCCTCTAGTGAACTGAGAGAAAAGTAAATTGAAGAGCCCAGCAAGGGTATGAACTTCACAAGTGCACTGAAATTTAGCAGAACAGAGGCCCCCAAAACAGAATCTTGTGTAGGCCCCCCTAAACGCTAGAAACAGCCCTGCTCTCAAAAAACCACAAGCTGCCAAGTCACCTTGTAGACAATGGTGGAGAACCAAGTTGGCATGAATACCAGGTTACACAACCTGGCAGTAGGGCACTGCTGCTCCATACACACTAGGAGGGCCACCTCGCCCAGGCGCCCCACACCAACCAGTTCCACGGGTACTTTCAGCGCCACCTCAGCCTGCTCCTCATACACTCCTGGGTGAAGAACGACACGATCATATGGTCCCACCACCCCAAGTGCCCCACGCAATGTCTCAAACTCACACCCGGCACCCACGTGCCAAACCCTGCGGTCTTTACGTCGGCGGAGAAAGAGGAGACAAGCGGAGGACTGGAGCTCTGGAAGGTTTCGAGTCCAGGTACGGGTGGCGAGGGCATGCTGCTTCAGGGCCTCTCTCCATGATGGGGGTTCCAGGTGGGGCTGACTCGGCCAGTTGGGATGGCGACACTCGGGGCAGCGGAGGCAGAGCTGCTTCCAGCGGGTGTTGTCCAGGGAGAGGATGAGCTCCCGCCAGGCACGGCACACCTGGCAGCAGCGACCCAGGTCCGGGAGGGGTAGATATGCCAGGATAACCCTCCACAGCTCCACGGGGAGGTTTCCCACGTCCATGGCGGCGCAGTCACCGGCTGGGGAGCACCGCGGCAGCACCTGGGGACATGCGCACACGCAGGCACAGGTAGACCGGCTCAACCGTTAAACAACAATAATAAACACATGCGCACGCAACTGCGTCTATCAATGCAGCCACATCAGCGCGCACCGCCGCGGTAAACGGAGCGCGTTCGCTTTACTTTACTTGTAGACAACTATTAGATAAAAATAGACCCACCTTTTTTTAATTTTTTTTAATTAAAGTCTGCGACGATTAATGACGGTTAGCGAGCGAGGCGAAGCTAGTTATTGCAAATGTTTGCGTAACTCGCAGTAGCTACAAAAATAACGACAAATGGAGGCCTTACCTGTTTTCAGTTTGCCATAGTTCGACGAATCAACACATGTCGCGTCGGTGTTTCCACCAGCTGCCCGCCTCTCCTCACAGCCTCCACCGGAGCTCACGGCGGTCCATGACGGCCGAAGATGCAGCTGCAGCCGGAGGAGAAGCGGAGCTCAGGCAAAGCTACCAGTTTACGGCGAGATGCGAGCGGAGCGCTCCGTCTTCCGCTTCCAAAAGGTGGGCGTTTACCTCACTTCCGTGATCGCGCACGACCTGAGGGGCGCGCGAACAGTGGAGGGAGGATGACGTAGAGTCTGTTTATGAAGTTAGAGAAGAACACGTGCACACATTTGTCTTATCATTTCAGCTCAACTAAGAGGGCCTGTTCTCTTGGAAGAGTCCAGACAAACTTCGGGGAAACTGTCTCCATAATATCCTTCAACACATATTCCAGTTTAAAACTACATGTCTCCAATTTTAGTTTTTTTCACTTCCCAGTACTCTATACATGTCCTAGTGATAATTAATTGGTTGTTTGTTATATTACAGGGCTTTTTTTTGTTTGTGTTGTTTTTTGGTACATTTCTGGTCTTTTTTTTTAATTTAATAAATATTATGGCTGTGCTACAGCTTAATGTGTTACAAAAAAAAAAATCTAATCTTAGTTACTCATACAGGTATATTGTATAGTATGGTACTCTTTGCAGTTTCCACAAGTCAAAAATATACAAGAAATAAACTGAGGGGCTATAAACCCATCATACATCAGAGTTTTTTCTGCATAAACCTCTTAACCACTTACAGCTCTGATCAAAACTACCAAATATTTAATACCTGTCAGGGTTGTCAAAAAGGACCAGCAACATTGATTTCATTGTATCTGTATTTTTTATGTGGCATCTGATTTAAATTTTGCACCCTCTGACCCCCAAGCCAGACGTACCAAAACTAATGCACAAAATGCACTAATACATTGTATTTAGTTTTATTGTTAATGTTTAATATGTCCAAGACTGTTAAAAAACAATACAACACACCTCCACTATGTATTATATGCAAACTATCTATATTTTTTTAATGAAAGACAGGGTATCATGTATTTAAAGTGGCATATAAAGGATTAAAATCCTAGAAATTAGTGAAATGTATGCAGAAAAAAAACGTATTAATGATGATGATGGCTTTTTGTGCATGTGAAGATCATGGTCATTAAACTTGATCAGTAACCAAGAATAGGGGCAGAAAATGGCTGCATGCATGTCATGTTAGAAAGTGACTATAAATTCCCTGTTGGAAAGTGTGCAGCTCTCCAATGGACTGGCAAACAAAGCATATCTCTGCCTTTTGCCCAAAGATAGGCTCCAGCTGACCCCTGTGACCCTGAATGAGCGGTATAAATGATGAAAGTAATAAAAAAAAGTAAAAAGTAATAGAGAATATGGAAACACATCAGGATCAGACACCACAGTGTAAGCCCTTTAATTGGTAAAATGTTATTAAATGTGTTGTTATTAAGGATTACCACTAGATGATGTTACAAGAACACATCCTGAGTTGTTGGGATATCGTGGGGAAGTTTGGTCATTTATTCAGCAAAGACGGGTCTATGCTTCACAGGCAAAAACGTTCGGTGGACATATTGACACATGAAGATACTGCTTTTTGGAAATGGATTCTTCAGTTTTATTGTCACAATATTACTGAAAGTCCATGGTCAGATGTTTGAAAAGAAATATGAGCAACAGAAGAATCAATGCTGGTTAACTGTGAGTGTGACTGCTTTGTTACCACTATTGAAACTTTAAAGAAGTACAGTACATTTTAAAAGATTACAGAAGCCAAAACTGAAAAAATATTAATGTTATATTATCAAACAGGGATTTAAAGGAAATTGGGTGTGATTAAAACTACTAAGCTGCTGGATATCAGGTAGCGAAAAACCTGTGAAAACACCTCTGGAGGACACCTGGGTGTGGCCGGAGCCTCAAAGTATTAACGCTCAAGAACAAAGAAGAAGCTTAACCGGGATCGATAGTGCTTAACAGTCTGATGTTTCACTGTCGCCTTTCTACTGGAAATAAACAGTCCAAATAAATGGTCCAAATTCACAGAGCTCCTTGTAAAAACATACAACAAAAGTAGTTGGCTTCTACATTTGCTGAGGAGTATTGGTCAGACAGAGCAGCATTGATATGAAGTAACAGTGTTTCTGTCAGTTACCTGTGTTGGGTGTAAGATTGATGTGTTGATTGCCTCGCAGTCACCTCAAGTAAAGTCAGTAAAGATTTGACTCAGCAGGTCAAATGTTCTACATCATGCACCCAGAGAAATCATGACATTTTTTTTTCCCTATTTTATCAAAATTGTATCTTTAAGTATGCAAGTTTGGAAATGGAAATGGACAGTTTTCCATTGTATTTTGAAAACATTTGAAGATGTCTGTGGTGAGGGTTTTCAAAACATAAGGAGGCAGTGTAGAAGTGTTCAATAGCACATAGTGCTCCACTTGACAAACCAGTTTTTTTTTCTTTTCTTTTTTTTTATTTATGAGAACTCTGGAAACATTTTTGGAGAGTTTTTCTTGTCTGTTCTTGTCTAAAATCTCACCGGGACTAATAGGGTAACCAACCTGAAAGTCTTTTTGTCAGTTGTATACACATGCTCTGTCCTGTTCAGATAACAGTTGGGGAGTAGCCTTTTCAACTTTCACAGAGACAAAGGTGGGGTACACCTTCAGCATGTGCCAGTTCATCCCAGCGTTAACACTAAAAAACTATGCACAACCACACTCAAAACTAAAACCAGTTTAAAATAACTCCAGCAGAAGGAAACCAAACACCTGAAGGAAAAACGCTCAGGCACAGAAAAGATAAACACTCTTTAACCCAGCTGAGGTCCATACCAAAAGCTGTCAGCCTTGTAAGCTGTGAGTAAGACTATATTTGATATATTTGTATAAAACTTGTTTGGTTTGTCTGCAAAATTCCCTGAGATGGTCTTTGTTGTTAATTTGCACTATAAACATATGCAATATTGAATTGAAACAGGATAGCAGCCTATTTACAATTTCTCTTTTAATACACAGTATGAAGTGCAGCAATTTATACTATGTGAACACTGGCCGGGAAATTACTTTGACTGTTTAAAATACATCTTATCTCTGTGTACAATGGAGGAGAAACGTTTAAAAGTAAAGCAACAATAAGATGTGAAACAAAAGTGGGACACAGACATCAGTACTGAAACTCTTTACAAATCCCTTTTTTAGGTTCATAATACAAGGCTGTCACTAAGTGATTCTTCTTTTTTTGTATTTTTTAAAGAAGGCACACTTTTGAAGTTTGGAAAACATTTTTTGTCTCTTCATGCTTTCATATCCTGCTGGCACTTGGGTCTTAACAGTTGTATCACCTCCTCTTGGATGCCATAGCTGCCACATGTTTCTTTCTAACAAAATACAGCAATCTTATGCTCCACTGGTGCGATATAAGCTCAAAATGTTTAAAGTCCTTGGAGTGACAATTTGTTCCTCAAGGCATCTGCCTACAGAGAAGCAAAAAGGTACAGGAAGACAAGTTCAGTTTACTTATATAACTAAACATGAAAAGTGTACAGATTTTCTCACTATATGATCAAACTGCAATGATAAGAACTAGTTTCTGAATTTGTTCAAAACTACAACTTCAATACTATGACCTGCGATGAAATGTTAAGTAAACTCGCATTTATTGAATTTACTGAGTAATAACTGACATATTGCTAAAATATTTGAAATGTCATCTTTGTCATCTTTTACTAAGATGTGAGTAAGCGTGAATAACTACTGAATAACACACACATAAAATGAGCTGACGTCCAGTTGACATCAAATTGACATCACAACCTTGTGTTGCAAGAGGCTTTTCAGATGGCGCAAACAAATTTCTCTGGACGACTTATCCCGAACAAGAACAGTCCAAATTCTCCCACAAGCATGGCTTTGCTCTCGCACAAATATTTTCATGCTTATTAAAATACTTTAAAGACAGGCTCACCTCAGAAGTCTCTTCTTTATCAGTTTGACCCAGCGAGCATCAGGGTCAAGACAAATCCTTTGTCCATCCTTTTTTAAAATGGCACTGCAGGGTCAAAAACACATAACAGACACAGATAAGACAGAGTCTTGTAACATAAGAATCTTCCCATAGCTGTTAAAACACAAAGAGCTGCTTTAGTCATTCCTGATGAGTTCACAAGTTCCTATTATCAAAAAAAGCTCAACCCAAACACTTACACTAGCTCAATGTCCTTGCAGTGGGAGTTTGGAGGATGCACTTCCAGCACTCTTATATGGCGCCCGATGGGCCTTTTTTCTTTGGAAATGCATTTGCATCGCAGATTTACTCCTTGGTGTCCCACACTTCCAGCTAAGATTTGAGAGAGGTTTTAATTCATCTCTGTACACAAGCAAGGACACAAAGTTTGTTTGTACATGTCACAAATTACCATCATGTTGTTATGAGGCACTGCCTTTGCATTTCCAGCATACAGCTATCTGCATAATTGACAGAAACACTCACCTTCATGGATGATCAGAAGAACCAGCAGTGCCACAGCGCTGATGGGAGACATATCTGCCCTGAGAGTGAGCTCTGGTATGTCAGAAATATGATCTAAAATCACAGAATTTAGTCAGTCACTAGACGGGAAGCATTCACATACAGCTAAGCTCTCCCCTCTGCAGCTGCAAGTGTGCTCTACAAAAACTTGCATCACAGGTTACAGCTGTTTACACGTCCCTCCTCCGATCATCTGAGGGAAGAATGGAGCTAAGAATGATACCCATTTACCGTGGTTATTTAGATTTCTGGGGAGTAAAATGTCTTGAGTGAAGAAAAACATTGCAAAGAAAACACAGTTGTAAGAAGACGTAGGTGAATTACTTAAAATAAACTGGTATCCTGTATTAATTTTAGATAAAATGTCATTCAATCTCTCTGGTGGTCAAATAATTATATTATAGCAGTGCCATTGAGCAAAAAGAATGGAAGAGGGAGAAGAAACATTTTCAAGAAAAGGAATGTGAGCTCTTTGGGATGTGTGTTCAACTGCTGTAAAATGTGATTTGATCTTCAGCTAAGTTGGAATAAGAGACAAACAATGCGCTTAAGATGAAAACACACAACTTTATTATTTTGGACGTAACTGAAAAGAAAGCTGTTTCCTTTGGTTTTTCTCATCAGGGGCCAACACAGCAAAGCTTTGTGTTCCGAATATTGGTTTGGCATAGGTTTTCATGTGGGACGCATATCCTGACACAACAAACCCCCATTTATCTGGGCTTCAACCCAGCATGATGAGAAGACTGGCTTATGACTTCGTAGGGGCTCAGTTTTTGCAGCGGAGCGCAAATGATGGGTTCAGAGTCTTGCACAAGGACGCTTGTGCAATTGCCTGACATTCAGGTTTGACGCAAGCAACTCTACCCTGAAGACATGCAATCAAGAGTAAGTGATCTTCTCTGGGCTGGTCACAAGGGAGACCGAATAATCCCAAAGGGTTCCGGCATCCGTCATTGTTTGAAGACAAATTGTCCATAAATGAAAACAGTTTAGTACTATAGCTATTCCTTTTAGAAATGGGCACCCAACCAAGATTACACCAAAGGCAAAATAAAGAAAACACCAGGGAGGTAAAGAAGAACCCACAAGTAACAGCTAAAGGGTTGAAGATATCTGTGGAACTGGCAAACAATCTCCGTCCATTAGTGTACCACACGGAACTTATTGAACTTCCCAGCAGGGAAGAATTGAAGATTTTGTAAAAATTGTGCTGTTTGTTTTATTACCTCGAATTGCTTTGTTTCTGCCACTCCAGAACTTTCAAACTTTAAATGTGCACTCACTTGTGTTGTATTGAATGTTTCAATTGTAGTGGCAACAGTGACGTCAGAATTGCAATGCATCTGCTTGGTTCTACTTAAATAGTGAGATAATTTGTGTTAATATTATGAGTACTTGTAAAGCAGCTGTAGTTTCAATGTTTGTATTAAACAGGTTTTTTTCTTTGCAGCTGAATCAAATCCCTGCATGTCCAGCTGTATAAGAAATGCAGAGTGTACAAATTGTTGTTTGACTTATCAACTGCCACAAAGTTTCACACACTTAAAAGTTTAAAAGTTTAATTTTAATTGGCAACATTTTTGAAGTGAAGATTTTCACTTACAATGTTTATCAGCACCAAAGCAGCCACTGCAATTTTGCTCTCAGATCCAATCCTGCAATATTTCAACGCTTTTGGTTATTTAGATTATAAATTCTAAAAAGTCTTGCCACATCTCTATATTACAAAAAAAAAAAAAAAAAAAAACACGACAAAAATGCAAAGTGTTTAACACAGAAAAGCCACAATTGTGTCTGTAAATGTCATAAAAATATCATTTTAAAACGTTTAGCACATACTGTCTGCAGTTGTAATATGACAATCCAGCGAGAGTGTCCTGACTTGAAGTGTAGCGTCAGCGGGATGCCAATGCACATGTGGAATTCAAGGAGCAAGGTCACCCAACCTCACACGGGCACCTTTGTTCAAAGTCAAGAGAAGCAGCCAGTTTTCAGTCATACTGCACCTCCTGGGATTTCGAAATCCTAGAACTTCCTGACATTTCCTGGAATCTCCAGACGCTGTCTGCCCCTGATTCTCTTCTCTGCAGCCTCTCACGTCCCTGTTGTTGTAAATCATTCATACTAACAGCAGCTCAGCCCCTTGCTCAAACTAACTGTATGCAACTTAAACATAGCAGAACAGAACATGCTTACAACTCAGTTGCACACTAATATTAAAGCAAACCAACCAGTTAACTTATGCACACACACACACACACACACACACACACACACACACACACACACACACACACACACACACACACACACACACACACACACACACACACACACACACACACAACTGCAAACAAAAGAATGTTTCAATAAGTTCATGATTCAGTCCTGGTTTTCCCAGCACTGCTTTCTCTCCAGCTTATCTCAGGCTTTTGTGCTTTATATCAGTGTGTAGAGATTTGTGTGTCCACAGTGGCATGTTGTTAGGCTAGAGTCAGCTGAAAAATAAGTATTAGTTTAACGGCTGTTTACGGTTACGTTGTTAAAATTACATGGACATGTGTATGTGTGTATATGTCGGTGGGGGGTGGGGGTGGTGGATGTCACTTCTCTGGATTTTTTTTTTCTGCCTTGTTGAAGTTCAGCTTGGGTCAAGCAGATGTTTTGGAAAGTCCAAACATTTTTACTTCCTCTGTAATCGCCTGTGGCCATCAGAGGTTGTTTCCTCTATTTTGGCTGCCTGTTTTTGGAACCTCATCAGGACCTTTTATGGTATAATCCCTGACCAGTTTGGCACCAGAGGTCCCTCACCAAGTCAATGAAGGGTTCAGGATAAGGTGTGAATCAAGATTTGGATTTTTTAAAAACTAGACTAAGTTGAGCTGGGGGTAATGTTTGGGCTAGACTGTACAAAATACATGGGAATCAGTGCAATGTTAATATGTGAACTTGTGTGTTGGAGTGCATGTGGTTGGGGATAACTAATAAGACCCATAATATGGTTCACAAAAATAAAAATAAAAACCAAAAATAGAACCTGAAGAACTTGAAGACCTGTCAATGTGTGTGTGTGGGTTTTCATTTTTATAATAATCTGATAGAAAGAATTTTTCCCAGAATAAAGGTAAAGTTGAGGAAGTTGAGGAAATTGATGTTTTGTTTCACTTTCATTTATCTCACTACACTCAATTGGTTTTAACTGCAGACATGAAAATATTAATATCAAAAACATTTCAGTTGAGATGATCACATGCTCTGTATTTAACTATACCTGTGTTTTTCCTTTCTTCATAAACAAAATGATTAGCTACTTCAGAGGTCGATTTGCAGGACATTTGTAAAACTGAACTGTTTTATTCAAGAGAATTCACGTGGAAAAATGTGATAAGATTTGTTATTGCCCCCCCAAAATAAAACAAAAACCAAAGGGCTTGTCAAATTCTGGGGGATTTTGGAGGAACTGTGTTGGCACCAGTCTGGATCACTTCCACATTTCTTGGGACTATAGAGTCATTCTCCCCTGCTAAAATACCAAAAATTATGAATTGAGGAATAGATCTTGATCTAGAATTTATGGGAATAAAAATGTATATTAAGTAATCAGTTGCAAAGTAGGTGTATGTATGTATGTATATTTGTGTGTGTGTGTGTGTGTGTGTGTGTGTGTGTGTGTGTATGTATGTGTGTATGTATATATATATATATATATATATATATATATATATATGTATATATATATATATATATATATATATATATATATATATATATATATACATATTTGCATATGTGGAAGTCTAGTTTTTGATCATTTACATAGGAAAGCACATAATATATATAAACAGAACATATGAATCTGCCATAGAGTATTTTTTTTATTTTGTATTTTTTTATGTTCATGGTGAGTGCCACCGACGGATTTTATTAAAATGAATAAATAAAAACTGCCTATTTTTTTTTGCTTGTAAAAGCAATGGTATGGCCTTTTACCAATCTGCCATGTTTGTTTTTGTTTTGTTTTTGATGTGCATGCTTTACCTTCTTTTATGTACTTAATACAATTTTAATTTTATTGAAGTGTATTATATAATCCACATTGTTCTTTCTGTGCTGTCTGTTTAGATTATTTCTTCTTATTCAGATAAAATCAAACAAAATATATATGGTCTTTAACAGGGGAATGTCCTCTTCTGTCCAAGAAACTTAAATCACACATAATTTCATGAGTCTGAACCACTCGGATTCACTTCATTGTCTAGAAAGTTATGTAATACTTTCTTCAGCTTTGTGTGAATAGGTGCTTTGACGCGATAAATAATATGTTTGAGCCTGTTACAACTTTGCTCCCATGAACTTTTCTGACGCACTGCCTGATGTTGCTTCAGGAGTCTGAGAAACATCAGTTAGTAATTCAAACCTTGTTAATTGCGTAATTATAACCACAGGTGAACAGCAACACAACTGCACCACAAGTTTCAAAACCTTGTCCAACCACATTTGGTGGCAGTAACTGAAAGTATTTGTTTTCACTTTTGTATTATGGCCACGTGATTGTAGAGAAATTTTTGGTTCTTTCTTTTTTTGGCTGCTAGAAGTCCAAGTTCTGTGGTAATTGTTCTTGTTTTTAACTTATTATTTGGTTGCACAACCTTTAGCAGCAAACAGCACAATTAAGAGACCTCAGCAGCTCTGAGTGTTTTGACTCAGTCTTCTGTTTCCTGTTTGACGAATGCCTTCTCCACAATGCATTTTCCAGAATTTTCAATGGAAGTTCAAGAAACTCATAAGGACCATTTAAAGATATTTTATTATTATATTGTTATTATTATTTTGGATGCTTTTAGCTGTGTATTGCTGCTTGAGATAAGCTTATAGCCTACACCTTGTCCATGCTTGTCTGAGCTTTGTTTACTCTGGTCTCTGGTAACACACTGTGTGAACAATGGACCTGAGTGTTAAAAGCAACCTCTGATTTTCACAATGCATAGAAATATGACACAAAATATAAAAAAATGTATGTTCACCTTTAGAGTTTGCTGTTGATCCTACACAGGCATGTGCTGTCTCCTAGTTGCAGAGGCAACGGGGATATCTGCAGTAGTACATTTACTTTGTGATGCCCCCCACAGATTAACGTTTTATCAATGTGGGAATTTTTTCTTTTTTTTTTGCATCCAACTCCAACTTTAATTCACCTCGGCTTACCTTGCTTCATTGGAATCTGCTGCCTATGTGCGATTGATTAGTATGAATTTAACATTCTTTGTGCAAATCTACTCACAGATTTATGAAGTTTTCATGAAAGAGGCGCAGTGCAGTGTTTTATGCTCATTTTTAAGGATAGCGATAACAAAAACATCCAAACTTCTTTACAAACCCTCGTAAAATAAACAATAAATCCTTTTTCCTCACAGTTTTATTGGTCCACTTTATCAGATAATAAAGGCAGTCGGGTAAAGAGGAGACAGGTTTTTTTTTTTTATCTGCTTTCCAGATGAATGAAGAATTCTTTCAAATGGAATGTAAATTTGTTATGCAAACATTAAACTCAAGTAAGTAGTGTTATGACAGGATGTTGGGGTTATTTTCCTCGGCCACTCTTTCACTGATTCCATTTAAATATCCTTTTATCTATGAATCAGTTATAAGTTGATCATGATATATATAGGGGAAAAAAGGATTAAATAAATAAGCAGACAACTTGAAACAGGTATAGAAAATGAATGTATAAATGAGTGGATGGATGTCATAAATTCCTGTCACATGTGTCAGTTTGCTAAAGGGATTTTGTCACACTGATCTTTCTCATGACACTTCTGCTGATAAATCATAAACAGTGAATGAGTTGGAGATAAAACCAAGCAGTGAAAAGTCCAGCTTAGCGGTAACAATCCAATCTTGCGCAACTCCCTCAGCAGAGGAGTGACTCACTTCCAGGAGATTACTATAAAAGCAGAGGCTGCTCAGCGCTAGATTCAAACAGCAGTCAGTGGAAGCAGCTGAACCTGGGAGAGCAAAGAAGGAAGGAACTGAGAAGGAGAGCAAATTTATCTTGTTTAGTGTTTCAGGATTCATCAGCCAGCTTTCCGAAGGACCTTTTTATTTTTCATTATTAGCTGAAGTATTGTAGGGTTTGCGAGAAGCAAAATGGCGAGTAGCAGACTTATTGTAACCTCTGTCATGGTTTTCCTGGCTTTCCTTGCCATCAGTGAAGGTAAGACTTACATGTCACATTAAAGTAAAATTTATTATGCATTTATTTTCTTTCTGTTCTCTTTTGTTCAATGCACTGAATGTTAGTTACATGCACTGTTTCAGTTTGTGACAATATGCATCTCTTGTCTGCATGCAGCGATGACTCTGAGAAGCCTGGGAGTGGAGCTGCACTGCCGCTGCATCATGACGGAGAACAAACCCATCGGCCGTCACATTGAGAAGGTGCAGCTGATTCCTCCCAACTCCCACTGCGAGGACACTGAGATCATGTAAGGAATAAAACCTCCTTCTCATCTTGGTACTGGTCATAATGATGGTGCTTTGGGGTGTGTCATTATTTACCTGTTGAATTTAGCATGAAGTCTTCATCAAAACTAACATCTTTGTTTCTTGCTGTGACAGTGCCACTCTGAAAAAGACCGGTCAAGAGGTTTGCCTCGACCCTGAGGCCCCCTGGGTGAAGAAAGTGATTCAGAAGATCTTGTCTAAGTAAGTTCCACCTGAGACACAACCCATAAAATGCTGAAATCCACTTTTAATCCATATAATAACTGTTATTTTTCTGTTTCTTTTTCTCTGCAGCAAAAGGCCATGAGAACTAGTACTTCATGAATGAACAAATTCTAAGCACCTCAAAGTATTTCTTGATCAAATGATGAGGTCTTTACGCTTCAACGCCATGGAAAGAACCATTCTTATCACCTGTTGGAACAACAGAATTCTTTTACTGAAATTGTTTGTATCAAACACATTGTATTACAAAATCTTTGCTTGCTTATGTGTCACATTTACTGTTGTACAGTTTTCATGACTGCACTGTTTACTTCTATTTGGACAAACCTATTTATTTATCTATGTATTTATGAAATATATATTAAAGAATTAACTTAAAATGCACAATTCTTCCTTTGTATTTTTGAATCATTTGTTATCTGTGCTGTAGGCTGTTTGCATGGAAGTAATTTTGTGGCGTTAAATATTTGTAAGACAGCAAAACGTATATGCATGCAACCCTTTTAATTTATTTTAAATACTTTACTTAGACGTCTTCAGAACTGTGTTCTGGTCCATATCTTTCATACATGGATGTTGGGCCCCACTAAAGGGCACTTTTATAAAGAAACATTTTAGACACAGCAGAGTGTAAAAAAGAGCATAAACCAGCTACTTAGGTTTATATTTTTGGAGTATTCTCTTGCAAAAAGGAAAACATGGTGGAGCCATTGCTCCACAAGAGGAAAGACGACTCTGTAGGTATAAAAGTCTGAAGGCATCAGCCAACAGTTTAATGCTTAGCCATGGATGGGTCTACCAAATGGACAATAACACCAAATAAGATGTGAATAACTGAAGAACTGCAAAATAGATACTTGAGTGACTCCTGACTACTGAAAAAGCATGTGTTAGTAAGTAGATCCAATAAGCTCCATCAGTGCCAAACACCCCCCCCCCCCCCCCCAAATACTAACTGCTGGAATGTTAACTTTGGACATTGAAGACTGGTAATTAAAAAAAAAAATTCTGCCGCAGAAAGCATGTAATAAGAGGCTCGGAGTCAACAATTTTTAAACCGTCTAATGCTTTGCCTTAATAAAGCAAGAAAGGTTGACAAAAAAAAAAAAACACAAATATGCATCAAGCTCGGGTCATCGTGGGAAAGCCAAAGAAGAATATATCAACTGTAATTACAGTGTCATTTATTATCTCATTATAATAATTCCCAATAAGGTTTTTGTTGTTGCTTACTGTTGCTTATGCACAACATATTTACACTGCAATGAATGGCAAATGGAGTGGAATGATGACAGTCTGTTGCTGCGATCAACATTGGCCTGTGACTGGTGTCCAGCAGTGTTGCAGGGTTGCGTGACTGTCAGCTCATATGGATCAATGAACACTGATGACTAGTTAGCCTCTGGCATCATGTATTACGTTAATCGCTTGGAGTTGATATCAGTTAATGTGTTAAGTCAAAGTAAATAGTGTGTGGATATGTAATTACAACATTTAAACATTATAGATTTGTTTCCTTAAAGAAATTGGTTGATTATAGACTTCTTGCATTTATTGTTTGCGTTTCATAACCAAGTCAGGAGAGTAGGGATTAACAGAATAGACCAGAGAAAATGAGAGGTGCAAGCATAGAGGCACATGAGAGATTGTAGGTGGAGATCTCAGAGAGAGATGGAGATGCAATCTCCACCTCATGGATCTTTTTTTTTTTTTTTTAATAAGATGAAGATCGTAATAAAGACAGAGGAAAGTCAACTTAGTAAAGGAAACGCAGATCTTGTCACATGAACAAAAACAAGCATAGTTAGTTAAAAAGTTTAAAAGACTAAAGTTCTGGCAGCAAACAAACATATAACTATTTTAGCATTTGTGTGTCTACCAAAACCTAGAGCAATCTTTAGTGAATCCACACGGTCTCACATCTCATATTCATTTTACTTTGTTCCATCCATCTATCATGTATACTAATTTCAGTCTGATTCAGGGTCACCTGAGGTCTGCCTAAGCCTAACCTAGAAAGGTGGAGGTACAGCCTAGACAGTTCACCTCTCCATCACAGTGTTAAGATTTTCCTCCCAGCTTGGCCTTTCTCTCGCTCTCTCGCTCTCTCGCTCTCTCGCTCTCTCGCTCTCTCGCTCTCTCGCTCTCTCGCTCTCTCGCTCTCCCTCTCTCTCTGTCTGGATGTCTTCTCCTCAGCTATTTGGAGACGCGACCAGCTACACCTGCTTCTTATTTACTCATCACCCTGTAGACCATAAAAGACCTTCATTCAGACCTTCGGTCAGTGTCACTTGTTCTGCTATCCCTTGGCAGTATACACTGGCCGCGTCTGGTGTGAAGATTTGGGTTGAAGGTGTGAAGATCTGCTTGTTGGAAACCTACTTGCTGCCCATATTAACCTCTGTCTGTCTTGTTAAGGGTCTCCCGGACCAAACCTCATGCTGGCTGCACATGGAGGCAGGGTGTTGCTTTCCATAAGATACTGACACAGGCTATCTATGAGAAACTTTCTACAGCTGTTGAGCACAACATTAAACTCTTGAAACCAGTCTGTCAGGATGACTTTGGGGGTGCAGACTGATGATAAATCTCCAGTTTGTGTAAGACATGAGCTCATCCAGTTCAAAACAATACATTGCTTATACTGTTATAAACAAAAGTCCAGTAAGATAATTTTTAAAAGAATTGGTCCTTCATGTGAAAAAATGTAAACAGGCTCCAGCAAACTTGACTTATTGTCTTATTGGAGTAAGTTTTTTCAAACCCTGTCCATTGTTATGAATACTCATGCCAAGATTATCGGGATCCCTTGATGGCGGTTCTGCGAACTGTTGATTGTAACATAAAATAAAAGCAGTGCATAACGTCACATGATTGCATTTATGAGCCTTTTTTCCTTAAAAGATGATCTTATCTAACTGGAAACTAAATGTAACACCTACACATTTGCATCAAATAAATGAAGTGATGAAACACTTGGAACTTAAAAAAAGGAAATCCCCTTTGAAGAATCAAGAATTTGCCAGATTACATTACCGATATTGAAATGGATTGGTCAATCTCCCTTCCTCTTTTTAATAATAGTAACAATAATAATCATCATTATAATAAAAAATAAAACATAGGCAGTTTTAGCCGGTGGATTTCATTCTCTGTCCACAAACATTAATCAGCAACTCTGACGCAATAGTTGCAAGAAGGAAGCGGTTATTTTTGTGTAAGATACTAAGTCCTCATTTGTCCAGACATGACTCACTGCCTTCCTCAGCTTTTTGTGAGTATCTGCAGTAACGACAAGAAATGTGTTTCAGCTTGTTGTGGCTTCAGTCCTGCAAATGCTTCTGGCACGCTTCTGGCATGCTTCCTAATATTACTTTAGGAATTTCTAACATGAGTCAGCAAATTAAAGCTTTTTGTTAACTTTTATGACTCTATTACTTTAATTATAGCAACGTACTGTGCACAGATGTGCCAAAGGAACAATAAAGTGTACCGTCTTTCAGTTCTAAGGTTTTATATCTTAAGATATCATTTTAAAAATCCTTTGGTCCATGACTGGTACGTACAGCTTTAAATGAACAACAACAAATTACATATTACACAATTTCAGGGTTTATTTAACAGAAATTAAGCCAAATAGTGAAACAGATTATCAAAATCATACTTTTGTACAGCCAATATTCCAATATCTTTGGAAAACCGCATATAGCAGCAATATTTTTAAGGAATAATTTACTGTGTGTGGTTAATGTGCCCCACTTTGCTATATAAGAATTTATTTGTTCATCATTTGAGGGCATTTGTTTATGCACAGCTTTCTTAAGGTCCCACAACAGATTTATGTAGGATGGATGTCTGGGCTTTGGCTGAGCCATCAACGCACTTTGATTCTTTTCTTTTTAATCCTTTCTGTTGCACATTTGCCGCTGTTCTAGAGATCTTTGTCCTATAGCATAACCCCGATTTCAGTCAAGCTGTTGGACGGATGGTCTCACATTTGACTATAGAAAACTTCGATTTACTTCTAATGACAAGAAGGAATTCAGGTCTTGAGGTGGCAAAAAAATCCTGGCCAAATCATCACCCTTCTACCACTGCGCTTGGCAGTGGGTATGAGGTTTTGTGCTGTGAACTGATTTTTTTGCCAAACATGTTGCTGTGCAACTTATGGCATCTTCATTTTTGTCTTGCATGTCCAAAGGACATTTATGTACTATAAAAGCAATGAATGTATATGAAAAAGCATACAAATGCCACACAGAAGCATCTAAGCATCTTAGCCCATCTAGCACTTAAAAAAAAACAAAAACAAAAAAAAACGCTCACAGCGTCTACTTAGTGATGGCTATTAGTTCAGGAGCAATGTTATGTTTATGACTATAAATAACAATGTGAATGGACAAAATGTTTATAAGGAAGCTGCTCCTGTTCCGGGATTTTCTGGCATACAGTAACCTCAGGCATTGGCCAAAGGGCGGTACTGAAAGTAGTAACCAGGATGACAAGTGTTTTCTTTTCTTCCTCATCCAGGTAGAGAACACTTCCTGCAGAGTAAGCAGCAGCAGTCACAGGAACATGAAGCGGCTTGGATATGGTTTAATAACCTTTAGTTTTATCTGTCTACAGAAAACACTCTTGTTTGTTCAGCTTCAATATTACACAATACAATACACACAATTATTACAAACTATGAAGATTATTCCTTTACATTCTCTTAATGGCTCATAACAATATTGAATACATATGTGATATGAATTAATACTGAAAAAAATAATAGTCTGAATTGTTTTCCTTGTTACACCTGTTCTGATAAATCTGAATCATATTGGCAGGTGTAACGCTGTGCTGTAAATTCCCTCTAAGCCAACAGTAGCATCTTGCACAACCTTCCTGAGCCAGGGAAATGACTCATATCCGGGAGATGGCTATAATAAACACGGGCTTTTTAGATTCAAACAGCAGGTTGAGTAAGCAGCTGTACCTGACAGAGTAAAAGCAGAAGAGAAAAAGCATGTTCTGGTCAGAACTGTGTTATTGTCATTAATCTAAGATTAAGTCTAAGTTTAGGCTTATTTGAGAAATTGTTTGTTTTGTCTGATCCTTGGTTTTCTTTAGTTTCTGTTGAATTTTCTCGAAGTTGCCTGCCCTGTTCGTTCCAGACAACTTCGCCTCCTGGTTTTCCTTCACGCTGGGTTTCAGGTAAAGTGGCCACACTGGGCTTATTTTCAGCCTCTAATTTTTATCTCTGGCACCTTCAGCATAACTTTGGACCTAGCATGACTCCAACGTTATTTATTTCTGAATGACAAAGACCAAGAATCACAAAGAGAGGTTCTTCCTGGAAACAAGCAGATTGGAATCAGGTGTTTCTTGATATCTCATTTGTTGAATTGGATTCAGAACATGAACGTAGACACCAGATGAAGCATGACAACCAAGATCACAGTTGAACATCTCTGTTCTGTAAATACCCCTGGTTTTGTTTAATATTACAGATTATGTCATCTTTTACTTATGCTCGACATAAATATATCTATACACGTTTTTTAATGTATACCTGCATTAATAGCTATAGATGTGGGAAGTGTGATAACAGGCCAATAGGACATCTCCTAACAAAAAATAGAAGAACAAATTATACTGTTGCCAGACAATGTTTAACTCCATAGTTGCCAATAGTCAAAGCTATCTTAAGTTGATAATCAATTAAATTGATCATTTTCTTATGTGAGATACACTGAAGTAAATTAAGTTTTATTGAGTGGAGTTGTCAACATTTGAAGCGGCTCAAAAACACATATTATGCAGGATGTTTTAACATAATCTATTATTTTTCTTAGAATAACTTTGACTAAATGTTTTGACCCACTTCACCCACTCACCAGGACGGTTTGGGCGAATTCACAACACACTTTCAACGTTGGCACATTGCTGTGCTGTTCAAGCGATATCATTTACTTTTTGTTTTTTCGTCCTTGTTGTCTCCTCTTTGATGAGCTCAACCAATGCTTTGCGCTCTCATTGGCTGTAGCTCAGATGTGGAGTCACCAACAGCATCAAGAACCAGTGCTGAGGAGGTTCAACTTTGGAGAGTTTTAAAAAACTGGTTTGTGTTTCCAAATACACAGATACGCCACTGAGTTACATCATAATGTCCTTATGTTTTACATAACTATATTAGTCTTTCATTTAACTGACTTAGAGTACCTGTAGTACTAACAGGTCTGTAACCTACTGCATCTCCCTACTTGTTGTAATAATAACAATAGTGATTTATTATTAATACTATTTAAACCAGTGTATATGAATTTTTAAATTTCGTTTTATCGTAGCTATAATAAAAAAATTATCAGTATTTTATTGTCAATATCGGTGTTATGTTTGTCAGGCTGTTTCACTGTCATTGGCCTGTGAGAGGATGCAGGAAAAGGGGCGGGACCGAGCGCACAGTTGGGGGTAGGTGCAGTAGTGCGGCGTCTGATGCGCGCAGAAAGACAACAAGCAAGGCGCTGGGCGCACACGCTCCGGAGACACAGAAACGCACACAAAATGCTGCGTCCACGAGCTGTGAGAAGCCGCTGGATGTGAAGTGCAGAAACACACCGAATCGGTAGCACAGGAATTTCTCTTGTCTCCTGCCGGACTGTGTTTGTTGTTGCTGCAGAAATCATTCCAGCAGAGCTCTTGCTGATGCGCTGTAGCCGTGCAGGAATCCCTCCGTTTGGTTTGCAGGTTCGGGACGAAACCTGTGCTGCCCACGACTGACTGAGAGAGGTGGGGGGATACAGCCTGTGAGTGTACCTTATCCACTTCCACGCACACCGCTTGGCACCTGATCCAGGATGGCGTTAACGATCTGCACGCGATTCACCGATGAATATCAGCTGTTCGAGGAGCTGGGGAAGTAAGGAAGCATGTTTATTTATTGTTTTTAATCATCCGGAGTCGTCCGTCTTAAATGCCAGCTTGTTATGTAATAGGCCGCTTTGGTTTTAGGGATCTCGACACTTGAGCGTGTATTTTATTTTATTAATTTTTAATTTTTTCGGTGTGTGTTGGCGCGCTGTTGGCATTCCGCCTGGCAACCTATGATGATGCGGGGGTCTAAAATCGCTATCATGTTAATCTGGCAAGCCTGTGCTGTGGGTTTCTGTTTGCTTTAATCCCACATCTGAAGCCCCGCTGACGTGTTTTCTTCTTTTTTGCTTACGAAAAGAAGATGTCGTATCGAGGGTGTCGTCGTTTTCCTCCATCATATGCAGCCGGCGATGATGCATTTTGACATTTCAGGTGCCACAGCATGGCGAGGAGCCCCTTTGTCGAAAAGCCCCCAACCAGAGTAGTGTGTGTGTGTGTGTGTGTGTGTGTGTGTGTGTGTGTGTGTGTGCGCGTGTCAGGGTGAGATATGGTAACCCACCTCCCGCCCCCTCTCCGTCACCCCTTCCTCCCGCGTGACAGAAATACACACTCTGTAATGCGACAGCACACCATGTAATTGAAGATGACACACTCCCCAGCCAAGCACCGAGTTGCGGTCAATTATCAGGCCCCTGTTGGGAATTCCTCAGCCCTCTGGGAGAGGTGGAGACAAGCGTCCGCGTACCTGCCTGTGTGTGCGTGCTGCCTGTTTTTAAAAGTGAGCGTCTTGGGTCATGCCAGTCTGTTGCCCATTGCTTAAGTGTATTTTTTTGTGGTCCTGCTCCGCCTGACCTGCAGTCTGCCCAGCACCCTGTGGCCGGTGTATACAGTCCCAAATGTCTGCAGCTACCGTTGGCTTCCACCCAAAGCAGAAAGAGAGAAAATTGCACTTCCAGTCGCCCAGTGTTCCCACCACCTCCAGTGCTACCCATCTGATGGAAGCCTATGTTTCTCCTCTACAGTTCAGCCCCTTCCTGAAGATCTTATGCAGCATCTTACACCCTTTATCATCAATAATGCATGCATGTTGCTTTTATAGTACCTTTTCAGTCAGTCACCTGATTCAGTTAGTGCTGCAGCACCATTTCATGATAGATATAAAATATGTTTATTAGAATTATTAAAATGTCAAAAAAAGAAAGAGAGAAAAAGCTTATACTGAATAATAATGATAATCTCTGTAAAGTAAATATAACAAAATCAAACAGGAACATTTAGGTTCAGCCGTTTGAGGGGACATAAAACTGTGTTTATAGATCTTTTCCTTCCCTGTCAATTTCCATTTTTGTGGTATTCAAATGCTAGCCCAGATATCGCACAATGGGGCGGGGATGTTGTTGAAGAACGAGGCCCGTTGGTGAACAGAAAAGGAAGACGCTTGATTGGTTGTTTGTGGTACGATGAGGGCATGTCAGAAGCACCATCTGTTGAGCGTGAACGCAACCCTGCTGTGGAGGTGCAGTGTAAGTCTTGAACGGTGATGTGAAAGGAACATAACTCCTTCACACCATCTGGGGTAAAAATGGCAAATTAAATAAAAATCGCTGTTTAAACAGCACAAAAATATTTTGTTATATTTGACCTTTGGTGTTTGAAAACACCCCGGTACCCAAACGCTTTATGCTCCACAAGCATTTGTATGTGATTAAACGATCAGATGTTTCAGGCTTCACATCTACAGTGTACTGTATTCCAATAAATCTTCTATCCCTAAAATATCTTAAGCACAGATGGTTCATTTTCTCTTTTGTAGACATGTTTCACTTTTTGTCCTTAAATGATGCTTGCTTCCAAAGAAGCTACTGTATTTTCAGTCCTGTAGGGCTCGACAGACATATGCACTTCACGGTGCCATACTTCCCAAATAAACTGGATTGTCAACTATAATTCTTATGCAACATGTCATCCTATGATTTTTTTTTTCCCGTTTAACAAATCCTCTATAAATTAGAGGTAAGCTTTAGAGCCAAGCTGCTCACTCCAGAGGATGTTAGATAACGTGCTCGTGGTGCACGTCAGTGTGTACTCAGCGGCTCATCAGTAAACAGATAGAAACCATCATCGTTTTCTGATATTGTCACACTGGTGTAATTAAATAATGTTATGTACAGTAAGCACAGCTGTCAGAAATTTGAAGTCAAATGAGTAAAACACCAGGGTTGATTTGAGGTAATGATGTGTTTTCTCAGTTGTGGCATCAGTGCTGAGCAGATCTGAGCAGTAGGACCACTCCAGCTGCATTGGGTGGCGAGAGATGCAGCATCCTGTTCTTCTGGCCCCTCAAATATAGATGACCTAGTTTTTTGATCTTCACGCATGTCCCTGACACACTAAAAGAGCGCTTGGCCTAAACAATAGTAGGGCTGGCTGGCATGCATATAGGTGTTCATTTGGACAGAATTCTTTGAAGATATGGTGAGGAAGTTACTGACCTATGTTCATTTTTATGATGGAATTTTTACTCAAGGAGGTTTACTTAAGTATGTAAATATGCAAACACATATGCTGGGTAGCTCCACATCAGGCTTAACAGCTGGGAATTCTGATGCCATTGCCACAATTTCACTCCTGCAGTCAAGTCAGGATCACTCACTGCTCAGTCCAAAAGGATGAAAGCTCCGTATAAAGACTTATTCAAAACAACAATGACATTTCTTTTGTTTTTGTTTTTTTACTTCTGAGTATGCACATCACATTTGAATGGTTTTTCAAGCCAGGCTTTACACATTAGGTGGGTTTCCATTAGCAGGGAACTGGGGTAGTTTTATGGGGTCCTGACTGTCGGTGCATTTTTCCTTCAACCAGAACCGCCTCCCAAGAAGATTACTGATATTTGAAGAGATCTCCTTGAAATTCCCCCTAGGTTTGAGCCTCCTCTCCTCATTTTCTACCATTCTATGAATGCAGAAACACAGCAACCATCTCAGCTCCTTCTGTGTTGACCTTGTTGCTTCTTTCATCTACTTGGTTAAATCTAAACTCTCGAAAGATGATCACATCACTTCCAAATTCCAGTAGATCCTGCTGAGATTCTACGCTGTTTCCTGGCACCATCAAGGTATGTGCTGTGGCACTTTTTTCTTTGTCCCAGCGCTGTTTGAATAAGCTGTTCAGTGACCCTGTATACTATCCACTGACTGTACCATCTTTTAGTTTTTCCTGCGGGACCCACTTTTGTTATCGTGGTCCCTCAGTTGTGCATTTGTCCTGTACTGCACCAAGGGGACTCAAACACTCCCTGGCTTCTTCTTTGGCTAGTCTGCCAACAATGCCTGCACCTATTTGTGAGTCAGAACAAGAAAACAGAGAATGTTTCACGTCTGCATCTTCTTATTTCACCCTCTTGTTGTGTAACATGAGAGAGCTGGACATCATCTCTTGCCTACAGGATAACCAATCAGCACTGAGTCAGCACCACACTCCATCCAGCAGTCATTCAGGGTCACATTAGTGCACCTAATCCAAGGCACGGACTTGTCTTAGCTCTGTAGAAGTTCCTAGAAATTCTCATTGAGGGGGGCCGTTCTTGTTAAAAGAGACGTGCCAAAAGTCGAAGTCCTCTAAAACTACCCTGCTAATGTTAACATGCATGTTAAACCTTGCTTTTCTGAGATGAAATGGTTTCAAAATAAAAACAGGGCTTTTATTGAGAAACCATTTTATATGTTTGACTTTCTTTTTCTTGATAAACCAGTAGATTTGTGTGTGCTTATGTCTGTTTCAAGGGGCGCCTTCTCTGTGGTGAGGAGGTGTGTGAAGATCTCCTCTGGACAGGAGTATGCTGCCAAAATCATCAACACCAAGAAGCTTTCTGCTAGAGGTAGGAAACAAACGCACACAGAAGCACAAACAGAGACGCACACACTACGCATGAGCAGAACAACATTCCCCGAGTGTCACTGAATTACATGCTGATGAGCTCTGACCACTGCTGCCCCTGAAACAGGCTTAAGGCTCCCAGAGGTAACGCGCCTCTGTGTGTGTGTGTGTGTGTGTGTGTGTGTGTGTGTGTTTGTGAAAATATATGTGGCTCTCAATGCCAGCAAGGGACAGACGGAAGCAAAGAGACTCATCTCAAGTTTGGATGATTAAGTTTTCTGTGTATGGAGAAGAAAAAAGTTAATGTGTCAAGTAATATGTCATTGTATATTTGCTAACTTGCACTTTTTGTTGTATGCAGTTATTTCTCCTTTTAGTGTTATTAATATTTGTCCTTTGGTTTCTATGCAAATGTTTGTCATGCACAGCCTTTTGTGTGTGTGTGTGTGTGTGTGTGTGTGTGTGAGTGTGTGTGTGCGTGTGTTCCGTATTGATTCAGGGCTCTGCTGTTCTTGTCGTCCCAGGGGCAGATCTCTTGCGGAGCCGACCCAGTTCTTTCACATCCGTCACTGTAATTGTAGCCGCTGGCCTGGTTGCCTCAGGCTTGAGACTCTCACACACACACACTAATATTCATACACTAGTCCATAAAGACACACTCAAACACGTGCACGCACAAGCACAGACGTGACCCAGCCTATTTGTGAATGCTAACCAATGGTGTGCTCTGCCTCAGAGGTTTCTCCTTTTCTTCAGCCAGTGTTGAGTTTTGTCACTACTTGGTTGTTCGTGAAAACCAGCGACTGGCGACACAAGCGACTAAAATGTCCAAGGGCAGAATGGTTCATAAGGAATAAGATTTCTTTAAGAATTGTGCTCCATTTTAGTGGTTAGTCATAGCACTGGAATCAGGATCTGATAAGAAATTGTAAAAAGAAAAGGATGTTATTTATCATCAAGTCATATTTAATGAAACTCACATTTATAACGCACATTTCAAGCAGAAATCAACCCAATAAGGGCACAGGAGATGGGAAAAATATTTGTTATTAAAATGACAAAAATATAAATCCAATTGCAGATAGCAATAAAAGACTAATAATAATAATAATAATAGAAGTAAATGCCAGAATGTAAATAAAAACAAAAGGTTTAAAGTACAGAAAAGACATCCAAAAAAGGATATCAGACACACATACACACATAGACACATTTTCAAATAAGTTATATTTAAGTTTTTAGGCTTGGACTTGCAATCAGAGTGTGTGTTTATGTCATGCACCCAGAACTAAGAGATCTTATTGGGTTTTAGGGAACAAAAAGATCTTAAAGGAAAGACAGATGAAAGTCTTTATGTTGTAAGAGGGACTTAAAATTCTTTTTTTAATTTGAAGAGGAGCCAGTGTGAAGAGGCTAACAAAGGAGGCCTTTGTTCTCTCTTGATAGTATCGGTTGATACTCTGGTTTTAGTTGTCCAGTTTTTAAGGGTCACCTTTGGAGAAAGATCTTCTGAGTTTGGTTCTAATATGCATATGAGAGACGTTTGCTCTAGAGTCCTGAGTAATATGTGAATGAAAGGAAAATATTGGTCCCAGTTAGGCTTGATGATATGTTCATTTCGCTCAGCCAATTTTCAAACACCTCGGTATTTCCCCAGAAGAGCTGAGAAGGTAGTCGTGGGGAAGGAGACATTGGCTTCTTTGTTCAGGTTGCTGCCCTTGCAACCTAATTCAAACAAATGGAAGTTAATGGATGGATGGGTGGCGTTGAAACACCTTAAACTTTTTTCGATTTACACTGAAATTCAGTCAATCGTTCAGACAATACAGTGGATGTTTGATGCAAGACACTCTTTCCTATGATTTTAGGGATAAAAAGAAGGTTAGAAAGAGGTCTGTAGTTGGACAAAACATTAGGATTGTCAACTGGCTTTTCAAGCGATTGTTTAATTACAGCACACCAAAAGATCTTTGCCATGGACAGATAATTGAGATAGATTGCTCCTATTGAGTACAGAGATGTTGATAAAGAGTAGAAAATCCTTAAACATTCAGTTTGGATTTGGTCCAGCAAACATGTCAATAGTTTAAAAGTCATGAGTGTTGACGTTCACTCAGGCAGATCAGTAAGAGAGAAAGAGTGTAAATATGGGTCTTAATCTGGCCTTTCACCACTTTCTAAAGTCATGGCATCAATCTTTTTTTTCACTTCACTGACTCTTTGTTACTTTGCCCTCGGTGCTGAATTGAAACCTGGGGTTATTCTTATTTATGCGGCTCTACCACTGAACAGTTTGTTTTTAAAAGGTTATAAAACTATCTTTGGAGGCATAGAGGCACTTTTCATGTTTAATGTACATTTCATTTCCAGTCTTTTTGATGTTTTCTTTAAGGTATATGAAGACTACACCTACATACAGTCCACATTTCCTCCTTTGTAGAAAAACAGCACTACATATTGAACTTAGAGAGGCTGCAGAACTGTCAACTAGACATTCCAGTTGTACAGGGAAAAAATGTGAATCTGCCACACAGATTATTTATATTGGGGATTTTAGGAAAGGATGTGATTAACAGTTTGTTGAATAAACTGGTATATTGATAATGGATTCTGCATTATCCTGGATTGTAGCTGTGAGGTCTGCCAACAAAGCAATAGAGCATATCAATTTGCACAATCATGACTGTAGATATGATGGTGACGATAATGATAATAACACATTAACTAGAGTCCAGTGTCTACGAGGTGGCCAGTTTACCAGTGGTAATAGGACATTTAACAAACAGTCAGGATCGAGAACTTCTGATGGTGGCATATGGCTGCATAGCCTCAGTCACTCATGCATGGAAAGTAGGGCTGGCCTGAATACCATTTTATGGGCTCCTGAGCTACAGTAGAAGATTAGAGATACTTCTTCAGTAACCTGTTCAGGATTACACTATCTTCTGTAACACCATCCCTCTTCCCGTACTCTTATTGCACTGTCCCTTTTTGTCCCCTTTATCAGAATCTGTGTAGAGAGGTGCGGTAGTCTGGACTATAGTATATCAAATTTTCATTTTAACAACTAAAAAAAAAGGTCCCTGGGTGCTGTGCATGTGTTATATCTAAAACCATAGTTTGATTGTTATGACATTAATTTGTGTCTTTACACCGAGTACAGTGTTTGATGTAAGCGACCCCTCTCCGTCTTTGCAGTAATTTACCTTTCATGTGATCCCAGCAGCCCACAGTCTTTCCCTAACTTAGCACCCTCTCACATCTTGTTCTTCCTTTAATAATTTCTTTTTCTTTCATTTTTTATATTATTATCGCAATCTTCTTTCCTGTGGTTTACAGAAAAGGCCATATCTTTCAGCAGGAGCCTATGCCCATCTTTGTCTCATACATTTTCTTCGCTAGTACCCCACCGTATATATTTGTCTTTCATCTTGCATCGTACGTGTTGCCTCTATTTTCATTCACTTTGCTCTTGCTCTCTTTCTGGTTCCTCTTCTCCCCATGTTGACCCTCCCTTTTGCTCAGTGTAGTGCTGGACACAGTCACCTTGGCAGACAGATTGTGGTCTCACCACTTCATGGACAGATTTTCCAAAAATACTGCAAAGAATAATCTCACCACTTATGCATGTGGGTCTGCATGAGCAGCACTCCCTCTCTCTTTAGATGTGTGTGTGCTTACCAAGGTTTACATTCAGGCCATGCTGGTGTGTCGGATATGGTCTTAGCCTCGTTCTGCGATAAGCTCTTGAATTGCAACTCCCTTGACTCCCTTCTTTCTGGCAGGATCATGACCCCACCCCCAACCCTTCTCCATCAGTATGTGTCTACGTATGCATGTGCATACACATTTGTGAAGGGTTCAAGATTGGTGGCAGGAATACAGTCAGATCAAAGCATCGAGCGTGAGTTGGATGCTTCTTGTTATGTAGGCACACATGTGCACTGGTCCTGTAGGACAAATCACAGTCAACAATCCTGACTGCATTTTATTAAGAGCAGCACATGTCAGTGGCGTTGGGGATACAGTAGGAAAGAAAAGGATAGGGAACAGAGACAGGGATAGAAAATCAGAGTGAGAAAGAGAGGATAGCAAGTCAGTACTTAAGCATTTTTGTCTTCCAGCATTCAGAACATTCCTTACAGCAGTTGAATATTTTCCCTGTCCCTTCATGCACGTGTCAGTATCCTGTCACTGCTGCTCTGTCTGCTGTCTCTTGTCACTTTAAATTTGGTTCTGGTGTGCTGTGTGTGCACAGTTCTGCAGTTGCTTGTGCATGTGTCTGTAATCCCTCATCTGTCTGACTGTGCTCGGATAAGTGTGTTGAATTTAAAAAAATAAATCTGTTCATCTCACTCTAAAAATATTGCATTGCACTTTGATTGGCATAATGACAAGGAGCTGCGGGTAAAGAAATAGTGCTGCATTTAATTTTAAAGAATTTTAGCTTGATTTGACAGATTTGTTTATAGTATTTAATTGCTTCTTTATTTTTTTTGTGACTTTATCAGACGTGTAATATCTTATTAAAGCTCTTCCAGTTTGGAAAAAGAGTATATTTTTCCTGACTATTTTATTTGTTCTTTTCACACTGTTCACAAACCCAAAAAAACACCTAAAACCCTTGAACGTCTGACTTTTGAGTAGCCGTATGCATCAGATGATGCATAGGTCCTCCCCATCCAGTGGTTGTTTATTAGACTGCTTTAGCACACAGTTGGTTTCTGCTACGAACATGTAAAAGCAACAAACAAGGTGACATATTCAGATCAACAATAAAGAGTCGAGTCAAGTTGTGGAAATGAGTTTCATGGAGCAAGAGAGACAACAGTGGAATAAAAGTGGAATCCAACAACTGTTGCCAGTTTTGTAGGCAGAATTGGAGAATAACTGGCGTGCACTCGAGCAATATCTTTCACATCAGGGACCATGTGTGACACAGCTGGCTACAGCTAATGTTAGACAGACATAATCATGTTCAGATTACTTCTTCGATAGCTTACTTTATTTATAGAGCAAGTTTACCAGATGCCTCCTGCCATTCGTAAATGAGATGGGCACAATCCCTAAGATATTGTCACAGAAGACCTTGATGGGGAACTTCGTGCCATTTCGTCTGCAGAAGCCAGGATTCAGGACTGCCGAATATCAGCTTGCATTGGGCCCCTTGAATCTGACTCTGGTTGATGGCAAGTTGCAGGGCAGGAAGTCCAAATCTTTTTGCCTCTTTGACTTGGTCTTCCATCAGGGTGATCACCGGAGAGACAACAACCACCAGTGGGATTTCACTAGGTCCTATGCATTTAGTTACCAGTGGAGTTAATTGGTAAGTTAAACTTTTGCCATATCCTGTTGGGAAAACAGCGCATATTATAATACGACATTGCTACTGTGCGGTCATTGTGTAAAGGCCCGCTCAGACTCTCTACAATGATAGACTGATTTTTAATGGCTCCCCATGACTTTTAGGCATAGTTAATAAACTCCAATGGATGGTAGCTAGATTTACCTGCAAAGAAAATTCAAATGTATTAGTGGTATGTTTATATTTTTAGGTTAACGTTTGAATGCAATAAAAAATTAATTAAATCCACTTAATATATGAATACCACTTCTGACCACTTGAGGGCATTTCCTGCTCTACCCAGGTGGCCTTCGGCAGGAGGGTCCCCCCTAATGAGCCTGCTCCTTCTCAAGATTTCTTTCCTCTTAAAGGGGGCTTTTCCTTTTCCAAGGCGTGTTATTTGCCACCCTGTGCCTGAAGGTGAATTAAGTGGAGGGAAGGTGAGTCGAGAGGCGTAATCCGCCTTACATAATGTACGATGGGTGGGCGTTTAGAACGACGTATGATCCCTACATTAGTAGGATGAAATACATCGTCAGACAGGTGTAACAGGTGTAGCTTGCAGATCTCTTGCAAATAACTGTGACCTCCTGCTGTCATCAGCTGGTTCCTTATTTTATTAACCCTGGTTACACCCTGGTTAGTTCTGTTTACATTAGACCCGACCCACAATTGAGTCTACCCTACCCTGGAAGATCCTAAACTCTTATCTGTTTTATGGAGTTGATGATAAGAAAAACTTTAAAATAATGTATGTGGAGTACTTGCAAAAGCAATTTCATGGGTCATTTAGGTCCCATCTGAATGCTCCTCAACAAAAGCTGGTCCTTGTTTCTAAAAGTTGTCAACATCATCATCAGCATCTCGGGACAACCTTTTCTAAGAGGTAGTTGTCATCGTAAGACTGTAAAGACCACATACATTGTCCAAGTTAGCAACAGTAACCAAGAGGGGTGTGGGCTACCTACATTTTTTGTAATGTCTCACATGGAGCCATGAAACTAACCTTGATTCCTGAGGCAAGACTGACTGAGTTTACCGTTTTGCAACAAAGCCAGCGTCTGATTCTCTGTCCAGCAGCACAATGTTGAAGTCAAGTGTCCAGTGAAAGTAAAACTATCATAAATATGTCACAAAATATTAGTGCAATCCCACCCCTTCATGTTTTAGTAGTTTACAGCTTTGTGCCTTGGGATGCACTGCAGTGGAAAATCATTCTGCTGTCCCACATTTATTTTTATTTATAGTTTTTAAAAAAAAAACAAAAAACGTTTAAGCATTAAACTGCATTTTTGGGGCAAAAACAGTATAACCTGCCTTCCTTCAAAATGAATATTTTCTGTGGTAATAGATAGTTCTTCTTGTTATGAGCAGTTGGACCTAATTACAGTGTATTTATATCTTTATGCGAGTATGTTTTTCCATTGAATTGGCACCATTTTTGTAGTTTTCCCTCATTAGTCAAGATAATGATTAGTCCTGTACTCTGCTTTCCATCTTTTTTCCACATCATTTTCATCATTTCCTTATCTTTTCCATTTTTGTATTTTTTTCCTTTATTTTTGGAGTCGCTTTTTCACCTTGCTTTAAAGGCGGGCGACGGAGGGAGTGGAGAGAGGAGGAATATGACTGTGAAAGAGTAAAAATATTGAGATGGAGAAAGAGGAGGGAAGGAAAGAGGGATCGGTGACAGGAAAGGGGATCACATGACTCACTGGGTACTTGTGGGCTAAAAATAAATGCTGGTCGTGCCTTCATGCTGGTTGTCACTTTGTCTATGTCACACACATATCACATGCACATATGTGTGCACACATAAATATCTATCTATCTATCTATATATATATATATATATATATCTATCTATCTATATATCTATCTATCTATCTATATATATATATATATATATATATATATATATATATATATATATATATATATTTCTATTAAAAACATAATTTGGCACTAATGTTACAAAATCAAAAGTAAAGATGTATAGTTGCCACATTTTTGTGTTTAAAAAAAAACACTCAGTGTTCAATGGAAAACCTGGATGCTGTCCAGGACTTGTGGTAAATTTCTTTATATATTTGAGTAGACAACCATTTTATAACTGTTTTATATATTAGGAGATGTTCTTTAGACTACCCTTTAATTTCGTGATTGTGGCTGTTTTATTTTGGCAGCTTGGTGCTGTAAAGACTATGTATCTGTGACTGTTTCTATCTCTTAGAAAGTATCTCCTCGTTTCTCCTCTGAGGAGAAAGCAAGAGAGTTAACAGTTCCATAACTCCTCTCCTGCTGGGATCCATCCAAGGGTGACAATGTCGTTGTATCTCAGGTGGTTTGAATAAGCTCACCAAGGGGATGTTACATTCATCCCACACATTCTTCTTATTAGAACTCTTAGTTAGATTTGGAGAAAAATCCTTTTTGAGATCTGTGGTTTATATTTTGCATTTGTTGTGTATATTGGGTTAAGATAGAAGATACATTTTTAGTTTCATTGATCAAATCATTGGCAGCTTACAAGGGTTAATTGATTATGGCCATCTCAGAGCTTGTGTTCAAACTGGTTATCTTGTCTGATCAGGAAAACATCTAAAGTTGCAAAATTAACATGCATTTAAAGCCTAAGGATAGTATAGTATAATTAGTATCATTTTATTTAACAATCCCTTTATTTTTTACTGGATAGAATAGTTTATTTATGAAATAAACATCAGACGTGACACCAAGCGCACCAGATTGTTGTTTAAAGAATGCAGCAACCAACAACTAAACATTAGATTTGATTTCCTCGGTCAGAAGTATGGCATGTATTTAACTTGTGTGATGAACAAACTTTGCTGCTCATAAGACTATAAAAATATAAATAAGGTTAGATCAAGTTAAAACCCCTTTGTGACCATCCTGTTGTTTGGCAGAGTACCTCTTATTACGGTAACTCTCAGGCTGTTTAAGATTTCTAGAAAACTCAAAAAACTCCTGGAAGTGAAAGGGGACATGAAATTGGTTGGTGTGAGAGAAGAGGAAGCGTTACTTATTAGTGATTTTTTTCGTTAATTATTGGTTGTAGCCTCTAAAATTTCTTATATCACCAGATTATAGGTCCTTAAGCAGTTTATAGTTTTTATCCAAATCAAAATATAAAAGTGCATGAGGAAACAGGACAAACATGTTTTTCATAAATCCTGAACTGACCTTAAACATAGTGATGTATTTGCTTTTGCAAATGAAAACAGGTGCACATATGCAATAAAAACCGAGCTGTCTGACCAAATTTCAAGCCTACATGATAGACTAAATGTTCTGAAAACATTATTTTTGAGAACAAAAAAGGGGGAAAAGGGGCAGAGGAATACCGAGGTATTTCTGAGTCTCTGCGAGACATTTTGGTGGCTCTGCCCCAAAGCTTCCACCTGGTTGGACATGCCCATCTCTGCACCATCAGTCGGGAGGCGTGGACTGGGCATCTAAACTACATTCCCATACGACACCTCAACTGGCTTCTCGAAGTGTAGGAGCAGCGACTGTACACAAAGTTCCTCCTGAATGGTGAAACTGCTCCCCTTAATTAAACCCTGTAAATGTTCTCTTATATGGAGAGTTCACCTACCCACCTGGGGCAGCTCATTTCAGCCAGTTGTATCCGTGATCTCACTCTTTCAGTCACTACCCACAGCTTGTGCCTAAAGGTGAAGGTAGGCACATAGATCGACCAGTAAACGGAGAGTGCCGCGTTTCGGCTGAGAGCTCCCCTCATGATGAAAGACCGGTACAGAGTCCACGTTACTGCAGATGCTGCACCAGTCCACCTGTCGATCTTCCCTCAGACATGAACTAGACTCTGAGAGAGTTAAACTTGAGGCAACATCTTAGCATCTTACCAACATCATACCAAACCCAGAGAGGGCATTCCACTCCTTTTTTACAACTAAAAACTGTCGATGGCGACCTAATGAAGCCAACAGGACCACATTGTCTGCAAAAAAGCCGAGATGGGATCTTGAGTAGACTGTGACAAAAACCCTGATGGAGTCCAACCCACGTTCAAAGCGAATGATAGCGGTTGAAACGAATTAATTTAGGCTCCCTGGCTTTGTTGGGGTCATGATATTGAGGATGTTGAGAAGTTGTAACACCTCAAAGAACCTGTAGAGTTTCAGTTGCACGTCTGTGGCAGAATACAATATTCGTGAAAAAAACAAACAAAAGGAAACTAGCAGTTATACTCTGGTGTGGTTGTTTGTTACACTGATGCAACCTGGCTGTCCAGCTCTCGTCTCCTGCTGCTTCTGCTGGTACTGACTTACTTCTACTGCAGCAGCAACTCGATTTGTTTTCTGCATATTTCTCCTCCCAACCCTTGTCTTTATTTCACGTCTTTCTCACTTTATGTAACATGTAACAAAAAATATTGTTCACAATAGCAGACAAAATGGAACAATGTGGGGAAAAAAGGACATTTTATAAAAAAATGTTATTGATTGAACCTCTGCTTAAGTGAACACTGGAGACACCCATGCTGCCATCTCTTTTTGAATCTTCATGTCCTGGACGTGAATAGCCTGCAGTGTCATGTTTTTGCTTGGTTTCTTTTTTTTTTTTTTAATATTTTTTTTTTTGGTTCTGCTTCTCATCTTGTTTTCTAATTACTGTCTGGGTCTGCCACGTCTTTGTCCCTCAGTGTGGATGAGTTAGACAGGATGTCAAAGTAAACACTAGGAGACCCTACACTGCTGCAGTGCGGTTGCAGATGTGACACATCAGAAACTCAAAGAGAAAGGTAGCAGTGGGCAGAGTCAGAAGGGAATGTAGGTGGGATTTGGTAAGGGTCTGCTGTGGGAATGCTCAAATTTGTCCTTTTCGGTACAGTAGTTTTTAGAGTAATTAACCAAATCGATCTGTGGAAGAGTAGAATGTCTCTTTTCAGGGTTAAGACAAGTCTTGGCTGCATGCAACTAAATGCATGTTTGACTATGAAAACAAAAGCCCAAGGTCTCGTTTTGTTTGTCTTTGATCTGCAGTGCATTAAGTCTGACTGTGTGCAACAGGCAAAACCTGATCATGAGGCACCTTTTCACGGGCGTTAGTTCTGTGAAATAATTAGAGCATTACTTTGAATGAAAATCATTTATTGTATTATGACTTTTGGTGCAGTTTTCCTTTATTTACTCCCCAACTTGCTTTGTCTTTGGTCAACATTAGGCTCGCATCTGCTTGTTTTTTGACTCTACAGTCATTTGGTTATACACTAAAGTGGTTATTATTGAAATGAGTGATTAGGGCCTGACTTGTCCTACCAGCTGTGACATCCAGAGGTTTCTTGTGGCTGTATGTTAGTGGGCTAAAAAACAAATAAATGACAGATTTGAAATTAAAGATTTGAAATGCAAGAAGCAATTTTTTCCTCTTTAGATTTAAAGACAGACTTATGCATGTTACGAAATTGAGAAGTTTAAGAAATAAACCCAAAGATGTACAAAGAATCAGCTTTTATTTTGAGTATTTGAGTAGTAATTCTGTGAGACAGGATAGCATACGTGGAGACAAACATTCAGACAGTCAGCTTACATCAGGCCCACAGGCGTTGAAGAGCTGACTGAAGTGGGTCTATATCTGTCCGCACAATTATATCGGCCACAAATTCTGTATAAACGTTGCCGTCAGTTTTAACTACGCAAGCAAAGTGTCTTTCATAAGTGTCTGTGGCAACAGGGCTCAAGCTTGCACATGCAAAGACACGTTTAACTATCGTAAAGCATTTTTGTCAGCCAGTCACAAGTCATTGTTGTCACCTTCAGGTTCTGAAGGGTCTTGCACATTTCAAAGTTGCTTGCAGCAGTAGTGTGTGAATGGAAAGGGATTTATCCAGTGGTCTATTCGGTGGATAAATCCCAGTTTAGACTGCCACAGCTTCACTAACAAACATATCTGGTCGAAATCCTTTACGCTTGAGTTTTAAGTTTGCAAAAATTAAGAGCCTCTCTATGAAAAAACATACATTGCCCGAGAAGGCTAAACAATGTAGGCATTGCACCAAAAACGTAGAAATGACCACAGAACTCTTTCTTACATTTGTAAAGACTCTTGACATTTCTTGTTAAAGCTACTATTTGCAGTCCAGTAGTGATTTGTTATCTTGTAAATAATTTATTCAGCAAAAGCCAATCCACTGTGAGGGTACATCCGATTTTCTCACTTTTGTCAGAGATTGCAGCTGTGTCCCTTCTACAGCTGTGTGATATTTTCTGCAGTTTAGATTTTATCATTTAAATAATATGCTTCACAGAGCTGCGTTTAACTGCATTTAAGTAGAGCTTAAAGCTCAATGTCCCACTTTCCAATTCAAGCTGATGATGTATATTCAGGCTGAGTGGTCTTAACGTTTCTCAAAAAGACGTGCTTGAGTCAAAACTGGAACAGTAAATACTCCTGCAGAGCTAGTTACTTTTTTCCTTCCCATCTGTTTTTCTGTAGAGTTTGATAGTTGTGTGTGAACTCTTAGATGTCTGCCATTTGCATGCAAGCCTAGTTCCACTGCAGAGAAGAGGGGAGGCCTGACGCTCTGATTGGTGCAGGAGTTGCTAGACAACAGATGTCCAGCCAGCTAGGAGGTGTGCTACCTGTGGAGGAACGAAACGGAGAGGGAGAGAGACGGGGCAAAGGCTTAGTGAAAGAAAAGTTGAGGTGGAAAATGCTGGAGAGAAAGAATTATGGTGTCATCTGAAAGATGTTTGCATTGTTCCATTTAGTACTCGCAAAAAAGTACAACAGACTTAGTGACCACATTTGTGTATGCTGTTGAAATAATTAGAGTAATTCCATGTGAAAAGACTTTCTCACAAAGCATCAATATTGCTTTTGTAATCCTTTCTTGAGTGATGTTCAATTTTCAGATGCTGCATGACTAATCTAATGATCCCTCCATTTGGGATTGGTGCAACACATCGAGGAGAAGTGACTGTATTTGACGAATAAAATAATATAAAAACAGTTCAATCTTTTCCACCGGTTAAGATTTTTGGCCTTTTATGTTGGTGGACTCCTCTGCTGGGAGGAGTGTTCACACCGACACCGTGTGCTGCATTATGACAGCCATAAGAATCCACCTGAGTACAGGAATGCTTGTGAATGAATCATTGGGGAAAGCTGGCAGTTTTTATATCAACTGCAAAGTTCACGTCTACAAAAGGTTTTTACAATGCAAGAAAACTAATCTCTCTAAGTATTTCATTTGTTTTTACCTAATACACGGGAAACATAGTTCTAGAAGATTCTATAATCACCAGATTAATTGATGACAAGTGACTGGGATTCATATCCAGTCTCGACAGGCACAAGGATTGGCTATCGGTGTGTGGCTGTAAACATTCATTGCTTGAAATTTAAAAGATTATCAAGACTTTTTCAGTATTGTGACTTTTTCAACATTTTTCATTGTATGTCATGGATGAAAGTGAAATTAATTGAAAATGCTCAAGGGCATTGGTATATGGTTGCAAATTACAAACAAGTTAGTGGGAGTTGGATGCCCATCTCTTCATCCATCCATGCTTTATTCTTATTTAGGGTCATGAGGATCTTTCAGATTGAGAAAAAACTTTATTTATTCCTGTAGGGCAGTTGCTAGGGTAGAGGGCGGCAAATACAGGGAAATGAAAATAAGTTCAAAAGATACACACAAAGCAAGAGACACAGTACAGGGGGAGGAATAAGAGTTTAGGTGTTGGATGAGTTGATGTACTTTTAATATGCAAAAAGTAAGATAGTAATATGTAAATATAAAATAAAATATAAGATAAAACATGTATGATGTAAAGCTGTGATGATAATCAGTTGCCTGTAGTTTGTCTGTTGTTCGCAAGCATGAACCTGATTACGTTTTCAGTTAAAATATTGGAGATATACTCTTTGCCTTGGGGCAAAAAAGAATTCTGCTTTATTTATTAAAGCAGAATGGGTTTACTTTAATAAACTCCATGAGTGTCATAAAAATGTCCTCTTCGGTTTAACAACAGTCTTTTTTTTTTTTTTTTATAATCACGAGCCGCACATAAACTATACTAAAGCCTAACATGTAGACAAAAAACAATAATAAAGGCTTTTGGATGTATGTAACAGCCAAATATCACTGCAGCCTATTGTCCACTCTTTAGATATTCGTAAACAGCAATTATTCCAGAAAGTGCAGGCATGCAAATATAAATTTGTTGGTGCATCACTGCATCCTCGCCATTTATTAACATTATATTCCTCCACAGTCAGAGACAATGCAAGTGAATATGTGAAATTGAGGTTGATGTCCCAGCAGCAGAACTTTTATTGAATCCGAAACAAAATAAAGAAACAAGTATAACTAATACACTGTATTCCACCTTAAAAACAATTACGCTACGGTATATACAGAAGGCAGTCATAGAGGTCATTTGATCGTCTTTTAGTTATAATGCAGTGGGTCGTTACATTATGGGCTACAGTATAGAGGTAGACTACTCACCTGTACACTGTAAATTCTCCTGCAGGTACCACACTATCTAGGTATTTTTAGCATACTGCAGACTATTTTTTTTTTTTTTTTTCAGTCAGGTCATTCAATGCATCATGAATTTCCTTCCTTCCCTTTGTCAGTGTGGACATCGTGCACACGCTGTATGTACGATGCACACCGAAATTAGTCTCTGCTTTTAACCCATCAACTAGTTTCACTAGTGAGCAGTGGGGCTGCTAGCAGGGCAGCGCCCCGGGGAGCAATTGGGAGTTAAGGGCCTTGCTCAAGGGCCCCCAGTGATTTACCATTGCGGGCAGCCCTGGGCTTGAACCTGGGTCCTCCACGCCCAAGCCCACCACTGTAAGTGGTTACACTCCCAATTTGGAAGAATATAAAGGCTACACACAGAGAGAAAAGGAACAGTCTCCAGAATGGATTATCTAGATGTGCATCACGAATACCTATGTGCATCACAGCCAGCATTATCTGGACATACAAAGACTTTATTATGCTGCATGCCAGCAATAAGGAGTAAACGATTAACTTCCAGCTCACATCACTCAATAACCAAGACTGTACAATGAACATGACAACACCACACATTTGGGCTTCTACAAAGCATGGCCATATGTGTTGGACCTTGTATGTACTTCCAAGAACTCCCCCTTTGATCTGTGAAATCATATGAGTTGGCCACAAAGTCCTTATTTCTCTCCAGATATTTACATCCAGCATACAGTGTATTGTATTTTGGCTTTTTAAAATGGCCACAGTCTTCTCTTGTTGAGCTAAATGTATGTCATCCTCACACAGCTAACTAGTACAGCCATGCACAAAATCTGAATCATGCTTTTTTTTGGAAGTAAATAGTGGCAGGGATGGCAGCGACTTGCATGAATAATTTAATTCATCCCCTCCTGAAGTCTTCCATAAATACTAAAGCAACATGGGGAACTGCGAAAGTCATTATGTGCAGCGTCTTTCACCCACTAACTTTCATCTGCAGCTTGATAGTAAATACTGACTGTCATTTTTCAATGTCAAGGTGAAGTTTGCACAAGATGTAAAGCCATAGTTAATCTGCCTCACAGTATATGCAAGCAAAGACGGCTAAAAAGTCAATGCCTGTGATGGTGTGGGGGTGGGTGACTTATCATAGGTAACATAGGTGGCTATGCATGTGTACGGTGAAGTTTTGTATTTTACGATGGACACAGCAACAGTCTTTACATCTTCAGTAGCCTGGCCAGCGAGTCTGGTACTTGTAGATTTTAATTTTGATTTCAAGGGGTGTTACCAGCAGATGCAGAAAAACAACAAAAAAACATCCTAAATGGTGTGCAGTGGACTAAGAATGTCAGTGAATGAGTGGTGTTGGTTTTCCACCAACCCTAAAGGTGGCCAGTGAAAAGTTTGAAAATTATTAATTTGTTATAGGTTCAAAAAAGTTTTTTTTTTTTTTTTTAGAGGACTTCATAACATTTCTGAAAATATTTGTGTAATTTTTTTAGAATTATTTATAGGTGGCCAGCCTGCTGTTGTTTTTCAGATCAGCTTCACAACTTTGTACAAAATTAAGCAACCAGAGTGGTATTACCCCATATAAACATTTAAACATAATAAAAACATAGCGCATCACAGCAAAAGTGGAAGGTGAAATGAGAGAAACGGATAAAACAATTCAGTTATTGCACAAGACTGAATGTTATTGCATGTGTGTGTTCAGTGTGATGTTAACTGTCCAAGAAAGGTCCGTGGAGATGATGGTACCAGGAAAAGTGAAGCGGGGGACCCTCTCCACAAGGTTGCCCATTAATGCCCGCGGCCTTTGTGTATGGGAACCAGGAGTGTTTCCCAATACTTTGAACTTAGCAGAATATTTTACTCCCTTAAGTCGTTTATTTACTGCAGACTGTTGCCATTAAGCTGATGTCTTTGCCAGTATAGACTCTTTAAGCAATTATAGCAGATCTTTTTAGCTGCTGTTCATATGGTAATTGAAAGAAGATGACTTAAAACTAAAAACATCTTACATGAATCTAAATGTGAACATTTATTTTTGGCTGAGGTGAAATTATTAAAAATATTAATCTAAATTCTTCACAACGGCATAACAGCAGGCAACACTGATGTATAACCAAAATGCAGGAAAATGAAAAGATTTATAAAACTTATGCAGTTTATAAAATTACTGTTTTAAATTTTCACTGCAAAGCAGAGTTTGTGGTAGATTGAGAGAGAAACCAAAGGATTATGTGCCTTTCAGTAGCAAGACTGGTAAGACTGAGGCAGAGATGGAGAGATTAGTGACCTTGCTCAGAGGGTCCTGCTAATAATGCAATAATGGCGGATCTGCCCTTGTTTCTGGCTCTTTCTGTGCTCCTATGCTGCTGTGCTTGTCTCTGCAGCTGGCAGTATACTTAAAAAATGGAATTGGCAATGTGGCAGACTTGTGACTAGACAAAGGAGCTGAGTTAGATTCTGTGTGCAGGAGTGACAGAAGGCAGTCTTTGTCTTTTGCTGCTGTAAAGCAATCATTATTTGCAATAAAATCAAGTTAACTGTAGCTGTTCATTTCTTTTTTGATAATTCAGTTCAGAGATTGCCAAGTTCCATTTTGACAGAATCACATTGAGCCTTTTTCTGGGTGTCTTTTCAAGACGTCCATCTGTTGCTTGCTAGAGATTCACGGCCTATTGGCACAAAGCAGACAGATAGCTGGATCTATGATGAGAGCCAGCTGCCTGGTGGTTTTTTTTGGTCATCATTCCTCAGTGCTGCACAGACTCTACTGTTTCCATAGCATCCATAAGAGCAGAGGCAGAAGACACAGACGAGAGTGGAAAAAATAGGTGTCCTATATTATTTTTGGGAGAAGAAAAATACAAGCAGTACCTGCTGCTCTTGTTTTTCTCCTTCACTTTGTTATGCTTTCTGTGCCTCAAGACCATGTTGAAATGGGTCACCTCAAAACAGTACTGTGTTACTCATTACAGTGACTACTCTTTCGACTAGCTGTTTTTTTATCACGCTGAGTTGCTTGACTTGGGTTTCTTCTGACAGTTTTGCGTGTTCCTTCATGCCCACAAAGTCAGATAAAATCAGTCTGGGTTCTTTGAAGAGGGATGTAAAATCATGTGAAGGTCATCATATTGATGTCCGGGGTTTTGTTGCAACAGAGTGTATATATATATATATATATATATATATATATATATATATATATACATGTATGTGTGTGTGTGTTGAGAATTTTTTTGTTCTGATACAAACAACATGACTCTTAGAATAGGACTCTTTTAGAAACTGAGCCAGCTTTGTTTACTCCTCCAGGGATTTAAGGGAACCTACAAGTTTGTTTCAGGATATTATGTTGAGCCTCACACAATAGGTCAACATGAAGCCACCGTCCACCATGGTCATTTGCTGTGTCTACTGCTTTCTGTGACCTGTCTGTTTGTGGCACGTAACCAAGCACATTTCAGGTCACATCATTTCTGCCGAGCATTTCAGTTCTAATAAGGAAAAGAGCAGGCTGATGCTAAGCCAGCACACACAGACTGCCTTCAACAAAAACACACTCTGACAGTGATGGTGATGCCCAAACACTCCACTGTGTCCTCCACTGAGACAAAACAAAGTCGCAGCCAACTTCATATCAGATGATTTAGAAAGCCAGTCATCACAGGGCAGTGATGTGGAAAGTTAAAATAACTTGTCTCTGTATGTCTCCTCTGCTTTTCTTTTAGATCATCAAAAGCTGGAGAGAGAAGCGAGGATCTGTCGTTTACTAAAGCACCCCAACATTGGTGAGCGGAGTGTCCTCGATCTCAAAATACACACACACATGAAAACACACTTTGTCCGTGTCTCTTGTGATTTCTGATATGGCTATTCATCTTCTAGACACACTTATGAGACGGCTCTGTAGAAGGAGAAAACAAGTTTGTTTGTTAAAATATCTAATGATGATGTTCCTTTACGTTCTCCCGCCTGACTCACCAGGAGACAGGAGCCCTTTTTTATGACCCTCTGACATTTAACGCTCTTTCTTTCTTCATTATACTTCTGATAGAAGCCATATCTCATGTTCTCACACACATTCACAGAATTTTACTTTCTTTCCTTCACTGATATTGTTTCTAAAAAAAAAAACAAAAAAACAATCTAATGAGGTTTCCAAACTGTCTCAGAAATGCTTGTATTTATTGCAAGATATAACTGAGGTACCTCACTGGGTTTTTGTGAAGATTATTAACTCTCACAGTTTTGTGTATGTTATGGAGCGAATTAAGTCAGGTTGAGGAAGATGTTTTCTTTTATGGAGACACAGAAATATGTCAAAACCATGGTTTGCAAATCACTCATCCATACATGATTATTTACATCTCACTTGGATTATCAAAAAGTTATTTTAGATAAATGTTTTTAACAATCGCAGCCCACAAAATGCCCACAGTTTGATGATAGAGAACATTTGTGTTTTGGTTCCCATAGATTTAATCCAAGTAGAGTATTTTGCATGAGGATTTTTGCTTCTAGACCATATTTTAAACTATTATATATCACCAACACACAATTGTTTCTTTTTTCTTAGCGGTATTTCTGATGATATTTGTTTTTCCTTTGTGTCCTTGATTTCTTACCCGCCCTGTAATTTTTTTTTCCTTCTTTTTTTCACAGTAAGACTCCATGACAGCATATCAGAAGAGGGTTTCCACTATCTGGTGTTTGATCTGTGAGTAACACACTTTATCTGTCACACACACACACACACACACACACACACACACACACACACACACACACACACACACACACACACACACACACACACACACACACTTGCACACTCACATTTTACATTTCCCTTCTGTTTGAAGGAGGTCAATGCTGCTTTGAAACATTTTGTTTCTTGGTACCGTAAAACCTAATTCATTTATCGGCTAATTAAGACGTAAGTCTCCCACTGGGCATTGATTACACCCAAACTGGAAATCAATCCGATCAACTATCTGATGAAAACCTCCAGAGCAACATTTCGAGCTCTGACTAACATAAGGGAGGAAGCAAACATTTTATGATAAGGCACAGGTGGAGCTGAATGTAAGAAGGTATGATTGGTGATTCTTGGCATTTTCTAACCTAGAATACTTTTTGTCAAATTCACCGACTATCCACTAGCTGCCTATCATGTGAGTACATTTAAAAAAACTAAAAAAAGTCGTCATACTCAGCCTTGAACAAACAAACAGAATGATGCAGGATTGCTTCTCAAACTGTGGTAATGTCCCTCCAGCCATAATCGGGGGGAAGGATTTGTGCTTGTGCACATGAATCAAGGATGATGACGAACCTTTCCAAACATCGGACTCACCGGTGCTGCTGCTTGCCTTTGGTAGCGGTACACATTCATGACAACTGCATGGGGTTTTTTTACTGCATAAGGCGTAGCGACAAATCCAATGAAAAGGCAAATAAAACTATACGCAAGTCTGACCTGTTGTAATAAAAAAATGAGTCAGAACTGTTGTAAACTATAAAAGTATATAAGACTATTTACTTTGTTGATACGAGTTGCAGCAAGGTTGGATTCTGAAGTCAACGTAGTTGAGGTGTCAAATTCTGATCTCAAGCAGCAGTCCAGTTAAAACCTGACTAGGAACTTGGATTTTCTGACTTCAGAGTACCAATGGATGAATTGCCTTAGTGGAAAACATTTCAGAGAGAAACATGTTTTTTTTAAAACATTTATTAATAATCTTTCTGTCTGTCTGTCTCCCGCGTTCCTCCAGCTTCCCCTTCATGCAGTCATCAACTTTCCCAATTTCAGTATTTTATTTTAAACATATCGTGTCTTTTACTAATTATGTCGATTGCTGGAACTTATCATGATTTATTATTTAAATTAAGTGTAAATAAATCTATTTTCTTTCCATATGTCATGCATTATAAAAGAAAGTCCCACAAACTATTTTTTGTTTAGATTTATACAGCTAAACTACCCAGCCACACATCAGTTTTTCATTTTCAGGAGATTTCCATGATGTAATTGAGCCATTCCTCTAACAGTCTAAAAAATACTGTCATTCTTTTTGAAAATAATTGTGATCTCAAACAGACTTGGATTAATTTGATAAGATGCGGTCATGACTTATAAAGAGGATTTTTGTAAGGGGTTTAATGTAATTGTTAACCTGCATTTTTATATTTCAAAGTCTGGATAAGAAAGCTGGATGGGCACTAGTAAAAAAAGTATTTGGAGACTGACCTCGGGATGGAGTAAAATGTGCCATCTTATACAGTTACTATGGAAATTTAATCACATCTTTGGCTCCACGTGTATTTGTGAATTGAGCTCATGAAGCCGGATGAAATAACCTCCTGATCCATCAAGTTTCCTGATTTTATGTGCTTGTACTCACACTAAACCTTTCTTTTTCTCACACTACCCAAGAAGGGCCTCAAGGCCCGTCCTTGATGCAGTCCCACTTCCACCTGAAACCCATCTGTGACTCCTACTTCACACCTCACTACTGTCTTATGGCCCTCTTATACATCATGTACACTAAACTCTAACAAAGATAATGTATAAGCTGTTTAACACTAAATCCAAAACACATGTATCCAAAAAGGGCATTCGTGTCTCCAATTGGGTAGTTTTAGCTACATTTTTTCCCAGCATTAGTCACAAGGTGCGTTTGAATGAGTATTTTTAAATAACGATGCAAAATTCTCTTTCAGTTTTCAGCTGTGAAGTCCTGAATCGAGTAGAAATGAATGTCTGTGTCCCTGCAGGGTGACTGGAGGAGAGCTGTTTGAGGATATTGTAGCCAGGGAATACTACAGTGAGGCTGATGCTAGGTAACACACACACACACACACACACACACACACACACACACACACACACACACACACACACACCATCACGTTGCATCGCTGTTACTGAGGCAAACTTTTTGTGCATGCAGTTTTCCGTGTTTCACATATGGTTGTCTCTGAGGTATGACACAGCCACCTCGTCTCTGAAGCATCTTATGGAGTTATTTATACAGATGATTAATGACATTGAGACTGCAGTATTAATCATGTACAGCCTACCTACTTTACAGTACCAGCAGAAAGCTGGTACTGTAAAGTAGCCTCCCCAGAGAAAGAGAGAGTTGTTTGAATTCTTCTTCGATGTTACTGAATAGTTTAGTGCAATCCGTCTAGTGAAGCGTTTCTATTTGTCAGGTGATTTTTTTTTTTTGTGTGTGATCTCTGCCTTCAGCCACTGCATACAGCAGATCCTGGAGAGCGTCCATCACTGCCATGTTAATGGGATCGTTCACAGGGATCTGAAGGTTTGTATGTCAACAGACGTCGCAGGTGGCAACATTCAGGAGGACCATGGTTCAGCTGCACCTTCTTGAGTGTGTGTGACTGTAGTACTCAGTGCAGTGCCGATAAGTGTAATGGATGATTAATGCCTTTGTGTGGAACCAACAATGAATGCCAGAGACACTGCGCAATAATCTCCGCTGTGATCTGATGTGCGTCACTTCAGCAATGCAACCACGGGATCAGTTGCTCAGAATTGATCACCATTTGCATAGTCAAGCGAAGATTACGTTGGTGTTGGCAAGACTTTCTTATTTTATGAATATTCTAATGTGGTCTCTACTCTCATCGCGAGGAATTTTGATGTGGAAGAGAATAGAAAAAGATGTGGCTTGAATGTGATAACTTTAAGCCAAATAGTTTTTGATTGCATCTGATATTTCCAATCTGCTGATGTTGCTGGGAAAGATGCCTTTTGCTTATATGGTGTGAAGTTTTTATGTGCTTCGTAATTAAGAATATTTATTCATCATTATGTAGATGTGTCCAGTTGTCAGTGAATGTCTGTGCCGTTGAGTTCTGTGTCTGCTGTAAACCGACTGCTCACAGGCTGTTTTTAGAGTCTCTAAATGTTAAGAAATCCATTATTCATCAGAGCACGCTGTCTCACTGGCCTCGGGTTAGCAAAGACCTTTCTGCACCTGTGTCCGTGTGTGTGCGTGAGCGTGGATGTCTGCATGGAGTGGCTCATAAGTATCTATGATTGTACTAAACTGTGTTGGTGTGCAGTTGCCGTTGCACATATGTGGCTGAGTGACTTCCCCGTGCGTACAGTCACGCCTCTTGTGACACCCTCCCCCTGTATCTTTCTCCCATCACTGTGCACTGTGCCCCTACTCATGGATTTGAACAGTGGATTGGTTTTACTGTGGACAAGCACATCATGTCCACTACCAAGTCTCTCCCTGTGAATCCATGAGCCCACGGGAGCAAGTCTACAGCTTCAGCGTCCCAAATGTCCATGGTCACCTAGAGAGTTGGTCCCGTTCACATGTTTGTGTCTCTGTCATTTTGTGTGGCAGAAAGGGAGTTGCCTCAGACACTGATTTAAGAGCAGTTTAGTGTCACTGACACCTAATGGGTTTGATTAGGATTTGGTTTGGCTAATCTGATTTTAGATCTGTGTCTGTGAGCAGCTTGGTCCCTGAGCGTGTGACCTCTCACCTCTAACCTGTTTGACTCCGCCCCCCCCAGCCTGAGAACCTTCTATTGGCCAGTAAGCTGAAGGGGGCGGCGGTCAAGTTGGCTGACTTTGGGCTGGCTATCGAAGTACAGGGGGATCAACAGGCATGGTTTGGTGAGTATTTGCCCATCCCTTTTTTTAAAATGTAGAGAGTTGGTCATTCACCCAACCACTCAGGTACTCAGTCATCCCTTTTTTGATTTTTGACAATAGTGAGGAGTCTAACAGCAATAAAGAGAAAGTTTCAAAAACTCTGAATCAAGTGAAAAGCGATTTTACGTAGATGTAACTCACACATACCCTTTGGAAGTGAGCATCGTTGTCCGTTCACTTTGAACGAGGTGTCGTCAAACCTTGATGAACTGAACTATGGATTTTGTGCATCGCAGCAGGATTATTTATGCTCAAATTAGGGGAATTTTTGACTTTTGATGCCTCAATGAGAGCGCCAGCCAATCAAGTTGCAAGTACTAGCCAAAGAAATTGTACAGTTTCATCTGTGTAGCAAAAACAGAACTTTGATTGATTATTTACTGGTATGACGAAGGCACACCTGAATCACTTCTGACGAGCGTTTACGCAACGCTGCTGTGTGAGGTACCGTTAGGCCAATTTTTTTTTTTTCAAATATTATTAGTTCAGCTTAGTTTGAGACAACAGTGCTTACTTTTCCATTTCCACATTCTTGTTTCCACAGTTTAAGCACGTGTTTGTAGTCCTCTGGTGATGGTCACATAATATATGCTTGGTGAATCAGGGAAGGATATGTAAGGACCCAAAAGAGTAAATCATGTTGCAAATCTTTGCAAGAGGTTGTCGTTTCCTCTTTTGATTCGATGTGTTCATATTAGACCCCAGTTGAGTCTACAAGCGTCAAACTCACCGGGGACAGAATAAAAGCAAACTAATGTGGATGTAGGCTTACTAATTTTGCAGACATTATTCCATGTCAATTCAACAGTTTTAAATAATAAACCACAACCTCCACCCATCTCTATAGGGCCAAAAGACAAGAACAGATCCCCCTTCTCCTTAAAGCTGCACTGTTACCCGTAAAAGTTTAGCAAGAACATCAGCTTAATTAAATTTTGTCACCTGACAGCTTTGTAGTTTTAGCAGTAATTAAAGTGTCAACCTCTGTTTTTTTAAAAGGAGCTGTAATTTTAAGTCCCAGTGCTGTAATGTTTGGGGTTTCTTAAGCAAACAATACTAGAGAAAGCTTTCTACATTCTTCAGCTCACTCAGCCATCACAAACTGAACGAGAAAATGTTCTCAGACGTCTGGGAGGCAGAGCTTATTAAAATAAAATAAAATAAAACAAAAGATATGGTGGGAATATAGGAGTTCCTCTGTCTTTTACTTAAACCAACTCTTAGGAATGCTACAGGTTTAAAGTGTTCTGGAAACCACTGTAAAGCTTTCCAATTAAAAGAAAACACTTAAGGGTAAAACAAAATCCCAGAAATCAATGACCACTTTAAGTAAACATTTACATATCCTGGGATGCAGCATCCTCTCATTGCAATAATACAAACAGACTTTCAGTATACAGCGATTACAGAAAAAGATTTTTTGGCAAACTCAACACTGCAGCTATTTTTCCCGTATTGAAGAGCCAAGACACTGAATTTCCCAACACCATCAACCATTCCTCATCTGCTCCCTCCCTCCATATAATCCCTCCAGGTTTTGCTGGCACTCCAGGCTACTTGTCTCCAGAGGTTCTAAGGAAAGACCCTTATGGGAAACCAGTGGACATGTGGGCCTGTGGTAAATAACACTGAAATTCTCTCACCACTCTACGGTCTTTTGTTAAGAGGAAAAACTAAAGCTTTGAGTCGTTTGGAGGATTTTTTTTTAAGTGTGTAGTTGTGTTGGTGAATGATAAAATATATATACATGCACACGGCTTTACTTCACTTCCTTTTAGGTGTGATTTTGTATATCCTGCTGGTGGGCTACCCTCCTTTCTGGGATGAAGATCAACATCGCCTCTACCAACAAATCAAGGCTGGCGCCTATGATGTAAGTGAACACATGCACATGCAAAACGAGCTGTTTTAACCTTAAAATCAGGAGCACATAAGCACATATTTCTTTCCATATATTTCCCTGTACTTTTTGCATTTTGTGTATGTTTTTTTTGTCGTTTTGAGTCTTGATAGATCATCACAGACAATTTTCCCATATTGATATGCAAAAGGACTTCCTGTTATCCCTGAGAAAGTGGATCTCATCTTAATCACAAGTTGAAGGGGGAATAAATGACCAGATGAACTTTTGTTTACAGCCTTATATAAATAGTTATTAATTATTTGGGGGTTATTTTTGGTTCACCAGATAATTATCTCTTCTCTTTTTTTCATTTTTTTTGTTTTGTTTTTTTTAATGCTCCTGTTTTTTGACAGTTCCCATCCCCAGAGTGGGACACTGTAACTCCCGAGGCCAAAGATCTGATTAACAAGATGCTCACGATCAACCCCAGTAAACGCATCACTGCCGCAGAGGCGCTCAAACACCCCTGGATCTGCGTACGTGACACACACAAACATCCACACATAATGACATTTGCACTAATGATGGTCTAGCACCCCGTGTAACAGTTTTCTTCAGTTCTAAATAAGAACTGTTTCTACTATAACTAAGTAGAATGAACTAAGTAGGTGCATTTCCAGTAATAATTCAAATTGTAATTTCAAGTTTTAGAAAAACAGATTTATAGCCTGTATTCCTCTTAAAGCACACTAGACTGATGAATCACCACAGATCATCCTAAACGGTTGAAACTGACCTTTCATACTGTAGTTTTACAAACCAGCGGTGCGGAAACCCCAGAAAAGCAAGAAATGGCTTGGTGTTGAATTTCCCAACCTTTCTGAAAACACAAAACTTTGCACAGTTGCATTGATGTCTCAACAACTTTCTAACCCTAAACCCGTCTCATTTTGTTGCTACAGCAACGGTCCACCGTAGCTTCCATGATGCACAGGCAGGAGACTGTGGAGTGCCTGAAGAAATTCAATGCCAGGAGGAAACTCAAGGTGAGGCTTCTGGCTATCGATCATATTTCTATTTATGCCGAACAATCCTTCCAGACTTTTTTTCTCCTCCTCTTGTTTTCCTCCTTCAAGACTTCTCGCTCTGGCTTAAAAATGGCACCTCGCTCTCTCTAAAACCTTCACGTTGCCTCGTTGTCGTGCTTCTCTTTTCTTGCTCCTTTTAATCGATCTTCCTCTCTGTCTCCTCTTTTCTTTTTGTCCATCGTCCTTTCTTCCTTCTGTACTTCTCTTCTGTGACTGCAGGGAGCAATATTGACCACTTTGCTGGTCACAAGAAACTTCTCAGGTATGTCTTTGTGACTTTAGTTTATAAGAACTGGTTTACCAAACATCATTCTAGGCTAGACGCATTGAAATATAGTTCTTCTAATATAATGTAAGGGCACTGGAAAGTTATTAGTATAGAGGGCTAAATATAACCTTGGAAAAACATATTGAATTAATATATGTATTAACCTATTTTTGAAAGCCTTTTTGACTAGAACAAAGAGGATTTTTGCATAAGGTGGCCATTGGTAAACAGAATCATGTCTCTTTATTTCTCTACCTATTTTGTCATACTTCCTTGCATATTTTCTTTTGACCTGTCTTTTTTTTTCTTTTGGTTTTACTAGACCACCGCCTCTCTTCATTCTACAGTGAAATGCATCAGCACCTTTGTGTCTCTTTTTACTCATCATTTTCTTCCTTTTTTTTTCAATTTTCTTTTTGTTTTTGTTTGGATTGTGATATCCATTTGAGGTAAGATGTTTGGAACGGCAGGGAAATGTACGCGGTCGAGCGCGACCAATAAGCTGCGATGTTCATGCTCTCCTGTAGTCCTAATAGCTTGTCAAATATGCATGAAGAAGAGGCATTAGTTGTTTGAAAAAGCTATATTGAATGTTGCTCCAACATAAACTCATTAAACAAAAACGTGGCATGCATTCTACTGTGAAGTTTACGATTTTCATTTTGCAAAACACTTTAAAATGACGAAGGATTTATAAGGTTGTACGCGTGGGTAAGTGCATGTGTATGCGTGTTGGTGTAAGATTATGTTAGTTGGTACAGATGGGTAGACTGTCCCTCTCATCACCTCCTACAGATATCCCCAAACTCCCACTCTTCAGCCCCTCACTGTTGACTTAGAACATGATTGGATGGCGGCCTTGCATAAGTGATGTTATTCAGAGAATTAGTTGCCTTGCTTTACGGATCTTGCAGTTGAAATTTGCACCTGGACTTTGAAGATAAGCACAGCTGATTGATATGCTTGCTGCATGTCAGTTGAGCTTTGGGCACAGGACACATATATGTGAGCTCTCTTGCTGAAGTCGCTTCTCCATCTCTTTGCAGCAGCCAAGAGTTTGCTCAACAAGAAGCCAGATGGCGTGAAGGTGAGTTGCTTTGCACAAAAGAGAACGGTGCTTTCCTTTCTTGCATTTATTTTACGTTTTTGCATTTTTGTTTGCGGAGCCCTATTTTTATTATTATTAGTATAATGCATTGTGCAAAAAAAAAAAACCAACATCATTCAGGGACAGTCGTGGGAGGTGGTAGTTAGATTGCTCTTACTGTTGCTTTAACATGCAGCAGAAGATAAAAATGCATTTCAGTAAACTGTCTAATTTTTTTAACTAATCTTTTTAGCTTCTCTACCTTTGTGTATTTTCTGATTTATGTATTTATTTTTTTAACCTTGCCATAAAGTTTCCCCAACCTTTTAATTTTCACCATAGTTTCTTTATGTGTTTACGACCTAAACTAAAATCCAGCACCTGACATGGAGGCGTATGCGTTGACATCTGTGTAACTTTTGTTCAGCTGTTAAGAGTTTGGTGTGTCTGTTTTCATACAAGTGAGAGGTGCTGTGTTTGGGCGTCTCTCTGACCTTCGGAGAACCACGCCACATTCGCAGTGTGTTACGTTGAGGAAATGAAAATATGGTCAATTTACAAAATGACAGTGTGACATCTTTGGTATTTGTGATTTCATGCATCACTGGGTTTGTATATTAAGTCAAAATTAAAGCATCACCAAGAAATTAGTTGTCAATCTTTTCAGTACTTGCTTTTGGCCCCTAGTAGATGGTTGAGAGAAAAGGGCACCTACATCCCTCAGAGTGCCGAGACAGTTGTGTTTTGTGAAAAATTCTGATGGATAAAGAGATTTCTTTTGTTCCTTTGTTTTTGATAGTTACCTACGTTCTTCAGACCATGTGATTGTGAAATGGGAATAGAAAAAAATAAATGCAAACAGATCATTATAAAATAATAAATAAAATAATCATAATAACTGTAAAAACTGTTAAGGGGAAAAATGGTTTTCCCAAAGAATTTATTTGCTTTATATATATTTTTTTTAAATGTATTTATTTATTTTTTTAGTCAAAGTAATTCTGTTATTTTAGATGTGTCAGTGTGGCTGCAGCATCACCGCCTTCAGGAGTCAGAAAACCAGATGCCTAAATAAGATTTAATATTCTAACCATAATCAAATACATGACGTCATTGTTTGATGTAATTTCTTGATATGAAAATTTGATTATTTAATCTGATTTATCTGACTTTGCAAAGTGAAGCAGTTTGGTTCCCTCCTAAAAACGTTATTCAATAACACTATTTTTTACCACTTTAATAGCCCTACACCTGCAAACCATTGATCCCCACCACCCCACCCGCCCAGTCTTTGATATACCACAAGGCGCCTGGCCAAAAAAACAAAACAAAACAAAACAAAACAAAAGGCTGCTTAAGGTCTACTCCAGCGTAGCCCAAATTTCTGAGCAAGGTTGAGGTCTGGCTAATCCATAGTTTAAAATGATGTGTCGCATCCTCTGAAAGAATCCTGGATTTTTCCTCTTTGGATACGCCTGTTCCATCAGGGAAGACATAGAAAGCCTGTTAATGGAAAACCTGGTCATACTGTACATTCAAGTCGTCAGCTGACCTTATTTATTTGGATACATAATGTTACTGAACCTAGAACGGACTAATCCAACCAATCCCAGATCATAACCCTGCCCCCACATGCTTGTACAGCAGAAACATGGAATGATGGGTGGATCACTTTATCCACCGCTCTTCTTACTCTGGAACAAGTAAAATCTGTTGCTTCCATCTCCCAATCATTGATTAACCCCACACAGGGATGGTTTTCTTAAGGCTGCATAGCTATTTATCCCAGTATCTTGGGTTATCTGTGTGGAAATATTTTGATGAAGCTTTTGTTTTATTGTTTTATTGATTTTTTTTTTTTTTACTTCTATTATGGGGTGACAGTTAGCTCACCTGGATGAGCAGGCGCCCCATATGCGGACATAGCAGTCCCTTTCCAGCAGGTCCAGGTTTGAGTTATCGGGTGTCTTCTCTTTGCCTCAGTTTCCTGTCTCATTACTGCTCATAAAGGCCACTGGAGCCACAAAATAATCTTTAGGTAAATGATTTTCATGTCAAGTAATTTTTTTTTTGAATAATCACCCTTAACAATCATTTAGGATTTTTTTTTTTTTTTCATATAACCACACAATTCCTGAGAGCTAAAGGTTTACCAGTTTCCTTCCATATTTTAATATTAATACTTTGGACAGATCTTAACCCAAATATCCCTTTACTTGAATTATTATTATTATTTTTGCTTGAAGCAGACCAGTAATTTGAGCTTTCTGAAACAGAGCCAACCAAATCCAAATAACTTGTTGCAAGCTGAAACATATTAATAACTGCAGTCCTTTTCTCTTGGGAGGATCTCACCTAATTGCTTAGCTAAATACAGATTCACTTTTTTTTTCTGGCCAGGCTATAAATTTGACTTGGAGGAAGGTCAAAAATAAGGCTCCTTTTCTTTTTTGCTTTCCAAATTTATCTGTAACATATCACCTAAAATCTTATAAAAGGAAAAAATACTTTGACTGCATATAATTATACAGCTCAGTTTGATTGATTTTGGCTTTTGCGAGCATATCTTTCAGAGCTTTCCTTCATACATTAACTGACTTTAAATCTTACAAGGTGTATATCTTTTAAAGTGTGCTTTGTAAGATGCTCAACCTCTATGATTTGGTCTTAGTTGTTGGGAATGTAGCCCACAGTGTCATTAGAAAGAGACACCCTCTTTCTAATGTGTGTGCACCTGAAACGTGCGTATGTGTGTCATGTCGCCTCTACACTGCCCCCTGCAGGTCAACAACAAAGCCAACACAGTGACCAGTCCTAAAGACACTGGCCCTGCCCCTGCACTGGTATCCACACCCAGTCTCATCCACACCCACATTTTCTTTCACAAAACATCTAAACCTCACATCCTGCTGTCGAGGAGGTACAGTTTCAGCATCAGCGCAGGCTCAGGCAATTTTCTGCTTGATCTCTACCTTGCTCGAATAGTTTTAAATTGTTAATAGTCTGTGAGGACACTGATGAAATTGAGGGCAGGAACATAGGATGAAACAGCTGTCTAGCTCAGCATCAGGCTATCCCTGAATGAAATAGTATGTAAAAGCATTTGTGAATGCACAGCATGCCCCAGCTGCAGAATTTTTGATACAGCTAGCCCTGAGAGATATTCATAATTCAGATTGATGTATTAATTTATTCATTGATTCACTCACTCATCTGAATAAGCAATGCATGCATTTCAGTCTTGAGTTGTGCATTGTTGATGTTTGGCTGATAATTCTGTACACACACTGGCCTTTGACTAATGTGGCTCTACATCTGTGATTAGGGCAACAACTCCCCCTCCCACCTTACACTCATATTATGCATGAATCCCTTCCAAGTCATTAAACATGCTTCACTCCTAACCCGTTTTGCACATGAATGCAGAATTGTCTGACAAGAATGCGCACAAACATTATGCGTGATTTGTTGCTGCTGACACAGTTCATCCGCGCATGGCTGCGAGGGCATTGGCTCCATGGCTGTCCCTTTGTTGGCTTTTGCGTAGCGTTTGCTCATTGGCTGCCTGCGTAAGGCCATGTGACTGCTGCTCTCCATGATGTTGAATATTTTCTTTCCTCTCATTTGCTGTCAAGCTGATTACGCATGAACGCAGGCACATGACATCTGTCTCTTTCTCTTTCTATCCTCTTTTCTGTCTTCATCATCACGCGCACACACACACACACACACACACACACACACACACACACACACACACACACACACACACGCACACACACACACACACACACACACAGAGCCAAGGTTGCTGATGTTATAATCTAGTGTAATCTGGGCGAGTGATTAGAAAGACTGAGCTGGTCATCAGAATCGATTCTGCAAAAGCCCAGACATCTGATTACTGAGGCAGACCACTGGCAGACACAGATGAGACAACAATGTCATAGACGGAAAGACAGATTACACACACACACACACACACACACACACACACACACACACACACACACACACACACACACACACACACACACACACACACACACACACACACACACACACACACACACAGACACTTATTTCCATAAGCAATGTCTGTGCCTTCAGACCTCTTCTAATGTTTGTTATTTGATCACACGTTCTCCGTCATTTGTTCTCTTTAGGAACCACAGACAACGGTGATCCACAATCCTGTGGATGGAAACAAGGTACAAAAAAACCCCCAAAAACTGAACAATTTTTTCTTTTTTTTTTTCCCTCTTGTTTGCACATATATTAATGGTTGATACCAAATTGGTAGGACCCAAAAGATATATATATATATATATATATATATATATATATATATATATATATATATATATATATATATATATATATATATATATATATGCATTTTAATCTGTAATCAAGGGTTTTTTTTTTATTTATTGTTTTGTTTTTTTTGGTGTGTGCGTATGTGTGTGCAAGTGTGTGCAGATGTGTACCCTTCACCGGCCCTAATGACAGTCTAACTATTTCTTTTATTGATCCCTAAGTAAAAATAAATAAATAAGTAAATAAGTAACTAAATTCTGCCAGAGAGGGCTAAAATCACCGGGTGTGGTATGTGATCAGACTAGAAATAGAAAGAGAAAGAGAGAGAGAGAGACGAGACAGTGGTGGTGCAGTGTGGTGCCTATGTTGTAATGTGTGTAACAAAAGTGGAAAAAGAAAGAAAAAAAAAAGGGTAATAAAGTGTTGTTAAAGGATAGACGTGGACACAAGACAGTAGGGTGTTAAAAAAAAAAGAAGACAGAGGAAAGGGGAAGGAGCATTCTATTCTCTATTACATACCTGAGTGTTTGGGGGTGTGGGGGCAGTATTTAAAAAGTTATCTATGTAATAGTATGCATCGAAGTATTCAAGTACTCATGCATATCCATATATATAGGGATAAGGAGACATATATGCAGTTATCTAATACATATTCATATACATTGTAAGCAGAGAAACACAATAAGTAATTTGTACATCAATGCGGCACACACACACACACACACACACACACACACGCATTCACACACACATATAACACAAATCAATGTGTGGACATCTAAGCATCTTGCTGTGCATGTATGTAAGATACATATGCGCAAGTACATAGCTATACATACATACAAATATACACTGATACATTCATGTGCACCTGTGCTTTTTAGATACACGTGTATATACATACATATATATATACATACACATACATAGAAAAGACTTTTAAAATAATAAATTATTCAAATAATATACCTACACATATCTGCATATATATATCTGTACGTACATACTCGCATGCATATATACATATATATATATATAAAACTATTTTTTTTAAAGATAACGATGTTGCTCGTTGTTTTCTGCAGGAGTCCATTGAGAGTGCCAACACCACCATAGAGGATGAGGATGTAAAAGGTGGGAAAACTAATGGCAGCTTTGCAACACAGTTACAGCAATCAGCTACAAAGATTTTTAATCAGACTAATGACACCTTTTTATGTTTTTTTCTTCACTCTGTTGTGACATGGTTAATAGCCAGTTGACTACTGCGTCTCCTATTTGGGTTTTTACTCCTCCTACAAAATTTCCTTTTTTTTCCTATTTCTTTTATAATTCCTGGATTAAATGCATCCTCTTTTTTTCCACTTTATGTTTAAAGTTAATAGCTGTATAACCAATACACTCTTTTTTGCAGACATTTTTTTCTGTTTTCAGCATCATTAAATGTCCCCCTTTTCTGTTTTTCTCCCCCTTTCTTGTGTTCTGTTTAAAAATGCCATTTTTGTCCCACATATCTTTCCCGAACAAACATGTTTATCATTTATTACACCCCTCACCTAACCCACACACGTATACATGGCACCGCACCACACACCCATCATTCATGCAACCTCGTCAGCCCTTCGTATGGGCAGCTTAGTGAGCAGTGTCTTGAGTTCTAAGAGCCGTTCCTCACAGATGTCAGACTCAAGACAGACTCCCACCTCCTCAGTTCAGAGTAAGTGCCTCTGCAAAAGGGGAGATGGTCTATTTCGTTTACCTCATGTAGGACCATGACCTCAGTGTGTAAAGTGTCTCACATTCTGTGTTCCCGATGTGCAGCTAATTTCCTTGGCTTGTACGACCTAATTTTTCATATGGTCTTTAACAGTGTTCCTCAGTTCTGGTACTCGAAGGCCACTGCCCCGCATATTTGAGATATTGCCTTCCTTCTACACACCTGATTCAAATGAATGAGTCATTTACAGGCTTGTACAGACCTTGATGTCAAGCTGATGGTGATCTTTTTAGGACTGAGTCAGGTGTTTTTGAACAGACAGACATCTAAAACATGCAAGGCTGTGGCCTCCGAAGACTGAATTATAGAAACACTGGTCTGTAGTTTGATATTCTTGGCCCCTATGATACAATAGCTATCCTTTCTTGGTAAAATGAAACCTTTGTTTATGGCCCCTGAAGCCCCTTGCACACCAAAAGTGGCAACTGCACCGCTGCGCACCGAAACCCATTCAGTTAGTCGGTGCCTCACAATGAAGGTCAAATGAAGGTCAAAGGTAGCTCTCTGATGTTTGACACGTGCACTTATTGATAGAAAATTCTGTTTTTTTAATTTGAAGCGTGGAGGAGCTACACTTACCTATGGTCATGAACTGTCGGTAGTCACGAAAAGAATAAAATCTCAGATACAAGCGGGTGAAAGAAGTTCTTCTGTCCGGTGGCTGGACTCTCCCTTAGAGAAAAAGAGAAGTTCAGTCATTCAGGATGGAGTCAGAGTAGAGTCACTGCTCCTCTGCATCGAGAGGAACCAGTTCAGGCAGTTCTGGTGAGGATGCTCCCTGGGCACCTTCCTGTGGAGGTGTGTTCGGCATGTCCAGACACAACTAGGCCCCATGGGAGACCCAGGAGACGCTGAAGAGATTATATCTCTTGGCTGGCTTGGGAACGCCTCAGTATTTCTTTGGAGGAGCTGGAGGAAGGTGGCCAGGGAGACGGAGATCCAGGCACCTCTGTTGAGGCTGCCAGTCACGTGACCTCTGTAACTGGCTTCCGCTGTAGTGGGCTGTTGCATTATGGGAATCAGTATTCAACGTAGACTGATAAGTTGTACACTGGGAATCTTTTTCCAGAAGAGCAACACAATGTGGATTTTGTTCACATTCGTGCAAAATGAGCGTGTAGCAGTTGTCAAGCGTGCAGCTGTGGAAGTGGCCTCTCATCTGTTAACTGTTTAAAAGCAGCAAAAAAACCTGAATTTACCCGAGCGTCTCATGTATCCACAGCCCTGCTTTTTGCTTTCCTTTTTACACCAGCGGGGTTGGTGTCAGCGCTGGTTTATTAGGACATGTCTGTCAACACTGCACGTGAGCAGGAGGCCTTGTGGAAGGCTTTGAAAGCTGCGTCTGGTTTGCTCTTTACTCCACAACTTCCTGCTGACTGGTGCGCAGAAAGTGGTGAAATCAGCACATGTCGCCTTCGGTGTGCAAGCAGCTTAATCTTTCCCCTTCCATCCAGTTTTTTTTCTTAAAGAAGAAATTATCCTGCATATTTGTGTCTGTAGATTCAGCTTTTTCCCCTCTCTACTATTTGTTCCGACTTAGCCAAATACTGTTTCACACCATGAACAGCAACTCACATACACTGACTAATCTAAATCCAGTTTTTATTACTGAACATGTTTCTTTTGTTGCACAATTTAAGTAATTTTTTCAATATTCCCCAGCCTGCACCAATAACAATAAAGGTAACTTTATTATATTACTTAGTTATTAGTTAGTTATACTACTTCTGTAGTAAATACATTGCATCTGAGCATTGGTTTGTCTGTCCATTTGAGCTTTGTTTAATTAAAAAAAAAATCCTGTCATCCTGCATTTTCCTGCCTGATATCACTGTTAGTGATGGGAGGCTTTCTTCTGTTAATTTAGACATAAAGTATCACAAAAAAAGAAAGAAGTGAGATCTCTTTTCTTTTGAGCGCCTTCCATTTCTAATACCTTTTGAAATCCTCGTAACTCGTAGACTAGAACTCATTTGAACCTGATTTGATGTCAGATTTTGTTTCCCTGCACTAAGAACATTTGCCTGGAAAAAACCCCCCCCAAAACGTACGCAGTGAGTTATTCATCCTTGTTAATGATAATTTGTTGTCTTGTGTTGTAGCTCGCAAACAGGATATCATCAAGGTCACTGAGCAGTTGATCGAGTCCATCAACAATGGAGACTTTGAGGCCTACGCGTAAGTGTCCTTGTCCGGACCTGCTGTAGCATCTGACTTTTTTGACGATTTGCGTACCCCCCTTTTCTGATTCTGTATTCATTTTTGTGGTAACAGGAAGATTTGTGATCCTGGCCTGACTTCCTTTGAGCCTGAGGCCCTTGGAAATCTCGTGGAAGGACATGACTTCCATCGCTTTTACTTTGAGAATGGTGGGTGCAGGACCATTTATGATGAGAAAGGTTTAGCAGTGATTAGTAAGACTGAGAGAAAATAACTGTAAGGAAATGTTATGTATTAGATTGTGAATGTTTTTCTGGCTGCTCTGGAGATTCTCAAGAGGAAGAGATATATACGTATTTGGGCTGATGCACTGACTACTTAATTGCATGGCTTGCAATTGTAAATCATAGTGGGGACAATTTAAGTTGTGAAATAAGTAATGTGCATGTTCAAATTTAGTGTTTTTGCATTTACATGTTGACAATATTTTCCGTTTTAATGAAAGAAAGAAAACATTGTGGGCACTGAAATAACTTAAAAAACAAAACAAAAAAAGGAATGCCAAATAATACTCTTTAGAATACTGAATAATGAAAATCAGACAGTCCTTTTAAATGGTTGCCTAACAGATCTTTTATAAATAACTAATAAAACTGGCCAGGAGAAACCTAGAAAAAAAGTTGTATACCTAGAAAAGATTGAAAATAATTTGACCATCAGTGGAAGCAAAGCATATTGTCCACAGGAGCAAAGGAAAAGCTGTCCGGGGAGATCAGAAATAAAATTATAGACAAACATATTAAAGTTAAAGACTTAGACCAGCAAGATTGGTATTCCTGTGACAACGGATGCAAGTTTAATCCAACCTCCTTGGATGTGACAATACAAGGAACATGATGACAAATGAATGAGAAGGATAATACGGACGGTAACCTAAGAGCCCAGAACAACTTCCAAAGAGATCCAAGGTCAAGCGCCATCAGTGTCAGATTACACCATCCATCTGTGTTTGAAACAAAGTGGAGGACCGAGGAGGACTCCACAAATTATGAAAAAGCCAGACTGAAAAATGTAAAAATAAACATCAACAAGCCTCAGTTGCAGGTTATGGGTCCTCAAAACAACCAAAAACGCCCAAGAACAAAACACTCGACCATTCAGAGGTGTCCCAGTATGAGCGCTGGTCAAAACATGCCGTCTGGGGAAGAAACCCTTCAAGCCCGAGACGGATAAAGCAGTTTGTTCTTGAGGAGTTGACCACAGTACCTGTTTACAAGTGTCTCATTGGGAGTTACAGAAATCGCTTGATTGCAGTGGGGGACAAATTATGAAACCGAGGGCCCCAGTTTCATGTGGTACATTTCTTTTAAGTTATTTTGTTGAACTACAACTCAAAGCTAGTGTGTGATTTTCATGAGTCAGTCTTTAGCAAATTATTATATATCAGTTATTTTGTCAGTTTCATTTTGGGTTTATTTTTCTTACAAACAAATTTTTCCAAGTCTGTATATACCTGGTTTAAAATTCCACTAGATGCCTGCCAAAAACCAGTCAGCAATTAAAAGTTTAATTTGAAAAATGATAGTTTGGGGATTAACAATAGCGTGTACATTCGTGCATATATACAACTGATATGGAGGGAACTTAATGAGCTGGCCTGGTGGTTATAAATCAAGGAAACAAACACATAATGCATCTACAGAGACAAGATACCTAAAAGTCTCCACAGAGATCTGTTTCACTTATTTTGGAAGGGTATTTAAAAGGCACTTAGCATGCCAAATCCAATGTCCTGTTTTGCAGTAACCCTAAAGTTAATGAGTTCTTTCTTTCCCCAGTTCCACCTCCCACAATTAATAATGTTACTTTTTTCTTTCTTTTTTTATGGTATTTAAACAAGCCACTTGTAAAGAGAAAGAAAAAGAACACAAGCAGATGAATGATGAAGGTCACCATCACAGGAGCATAGAGGCAAAAAAGTTGTTAAGAAAGTAAGAGAGTATAAATAGGACATTTGTGTATATGGCTTTAACGATATGCTTCATATCAATATTAATCCTATCGGGTTACACGTTGTGTGTTCTTGCTGCTGCACTAGAAGGACATGGGCAAACGTTGAAGCAAACTATTACTTATGCGTAATGATTGCCATAAATGGCAGAATGTTCTCAGTCTGGGTAAAAATAGTTGTGAGATAAACCAGATATGTCCCAGAAACCTCAATCACTTGGCAAGCCTGTGCTCGTCTGCTCTCCAACGTCAGCATATGGAGGCTGCAGCTTCTCGTAACAATTAACGTTACAAGGAAGATTCACTGTTTTTCTTTTGAACGATGCTTTAGATTATCATAAGAAGTGCCCGGCGTTGCGTAAAAAGCAAGATAAAAACAATATCCGTAATATTAACTGGCTGTGCTCTTTCTGCAATCTCTCATTTCAGCACTGTCCAAAGGGAACAAGCCAGTGCACACCATCCTCCTGAACCCACACGTGCACCTTATTGGGGAGAATGCAGCGTGCATCGCCTATATTCGGCTGACCCAGTACATGGATAGCGGCGGCATGCCGCGCACCATGCAGTCTGAGGAGACCCGTGTGTGGCATCGCCGGGATGGAAAGTGGCAGAACATTCACTTCCATCGCTCAGGCTCACCCAGCATCCCCTCCCAGTAAGAAACTCTTGGCGCTGCACAACAGAACAAAACACACCTGCTCATTTATACGAACAGTACTGTTGCACAGCAAATAATACTGAAAACATTACAAATACTTACCAGCCAACGAAAGCTGGGTGAAAACTGCAGATTTTATCAACTGGAAGTGCAAAATAATTCTAATAGTACAACTCAAGTTAGCTCAAAGCTCTGTCCTTTATGGCTTTTTGTGCTTCCTGGTGACTTGTTTTGAAACCTGAGCCTGTGAAAGGCTGCAAATCAGCATCTGCAGTGGTGAAGAGCTACCGTTCACAGATTGATCTATGTTCTGTGGTCACGAGTTGTCAGTAGTAACACTTATCTGGGCGGCATCTCAGGCATGTCCAGCAGAGAGAAAGACTCGAGCCAGATCCAGGACATGCTAGAGAGATTATGTTTCTCATCTGGCTAAGGAGCACCTTGGAGGTGTGAGGAGAGTGCGGTCTAGACCTCTCAGATTATGCTGCTCCTCCCTCAACACGAACCTGGATCAGAAGAAGATAAAGGATGGATGAATGGATGTTAAACAGGAAGTCTCTCTGACCCCACATCAGAGCTTGACGGTGCTTTCAACGACTGCACACAGGTCACCTGGAAGTAGTCAATAATAGCTCCACGAAGCTTGGAGATGGGTTGACAGAGACGCTGGATAATTCTCTCTCTTTTGTGTCTTCTCCTCGATAAACCTGTTAACAACAAAGCCTTTTATCATAAAGATGTAATCTGCTTTCATCCAGCCCACAAGAACAGCCACAACAAATGCTAGAAGCCATGTATCCAAGATTTCCCAACAAAATGCTGCTTTCTAGCAAATGAATCAACGTTATTTGCCTCCCCTGTCAGCCGTTTAATGCTGTGACTGGTAGCTGCATAAAATAAACGTATAAGTTTGGTTTTTCTTTTCTTGAATTGCTGTAAATACTTTAATACTGCATGCACTCTGTCAGTCTTTGTTCACGTTTTTGTTCTCTCTTTCTCGTCTTGCAGTTAATGGAATATCAATAAGTGGAAAAAGAGAAAGAAATCCCATCGGCAAATCTAGCGGCGCAGTCAACTAGCCAACCCATGACTGCCTTTTAGACCCTTGACCCACCTATAAGGATATAACGTCGCACAGGACACAAGTATTATTCAATTTTACCGTTAATGACATTTAATGAAAGGACATCATCCGAACCCACCACCAGGTGGCTGCACACTGTATTTGGACATTATGAAACAAGCATATTGAGAACATTTTGTTTGTTTGTTTGGTTGCGTTTTTATTTTATTTTATTTTTTAATGTTTTGGTATGCATTTTAAATATAAAATAGAGGTTTAAAAATCTACTACTGTAACCTCACCCAAAAAACGACTTCTGTATTTTTATGTGTATTAATGTGTGTGCAACTCAAAACCATTTGGAAGATCAGAACCTTAAAAACTGAGCTTGCTTTAGTTCTGGTGATGTATATACCTTGTGTTTGTTGATAAAAGGAAAAAAATACAAACAAAACAAAAAACAAACAAAAAAAAAAAAAACCAAAGCCAAACACTGAAATTGCTTTTCTTGCTATCAGAGGACTTAAGAGTTTCTGTAAAATCCAGTTTATGAGCTACATTTATGTTTGCTATGAGCTAAGTCATAACGTTTCAATTGTCAGATTTCAACCTATAGTACAAATTTAAATGTAAAGAAAAGCAGAACAGCTTCCACTTTGCATTGAGATATGTTTGCCTTTATATCAGTGAATTAAGAAATAAGAGAATGTAGCATATATGTAACATATGAAAACTTCAAGACTATTGTGTAGTGCATGGTGGGGGAAGGGGGTGTTACTGTCCGTAAGATCATATGAAACTAAAATATCTTCTGTTTAATTTGTCAAACGCTGACTTGTTTGTTTGCATTTGTTATTGTTGTGCATCGGTCCTGTCACACATGTTTCTATTGTCCTCCAGTATCATGAAACTGCTGTAAAATAAATACTGTTGTGGTTAACATCCTGCGCAGTTATCAAAACCTAACGTCAAACAGGAGGAAAACTAAAATATTGGTTGTAGAAAACCCCTAAAGTTTTGTAAAGAAAAAGAAAAAGAAAAAAAAAACAGGTGAAGAAAAGAAGCTCATTTTTCATAATGTTTGTACTTGTTTGATTCTATGTTGGGTTTCTGTTGTCATTCAGTTCTTGTCAAACTGGTGTGGTGCTCTGCCAGTTGCAGAGGTGGTGCAGATAAATGAAGATGGAGCAAAGGCCCCGGAGTCTCAAACCGGTGTCAACCCTTCAGAGTCATGTCAAGTGAAAATCTGATGGCGCTGCAAAAGTCTTGGACTGAAAAATGTTGCGGTCAGGAGAGTCAAATGAGAGTTGGACTGTAACAAAAGTTGGGATGTCTTCCTTGTCGATCAGTGCTTCTGCCAGCCAGTGGTCTTACCATGGCAGGACAATGACAATGTCTTTGTTGTCCCTACTGTTTGCTTTATCCAATTGGTTTTGTCTCTTCTTTTTGTAAGGGGAAAATAAGATAAAGATTTCTTTTGACAAAAGGTATGATGTCAATGCAATGCACCACTCCTTATATGGTGTGTACCTGTTGCCAGCATGGCAATGGATGGCTTAAACATGCTTAAGAAATAAATACATCAGCTAAAAGGTGTGATAAAGAATGACTTTTAACTTGGCTCGTCTGGCTGGTTGATTTGCTCTCAAGAGCAGGGAAGGAGTGGAGCTGCTGCTGTGAAAGGCTCAAAGGTTCATATGAGAAATAGTTGTGCAGCTTTTCTCCCACAGTCTTAAAAAGCATGCACGGTAGACAAGCTGGTGACTCTAAATTACCTGCGTGATTAGCAACATGTCCAGCGTGGACACGCTCCTGCGGACTCGGATAGGAAGACACAGATAGGAAGTATAGATAACGGATTAATGCATGTTTCTATTCTGCTCACCAAGTTGCTCTGTGGCAACACCATTCCTGACCACATGGAGGCAGCATATCACAAGAAGTTTCCTTCAGTTGACTATTACTCCATTTATCCCCAAAGGCGAATTATACTGTTTCAGTGTAAATTACTCAGGAAAATATAAAATAAAGTAAACAAATTAAGTCAAATTAAAATACACGTAAGGTAAAAACATCACGAATGCTTTGGTGTGTTGTGTTTGTCGTCTGGATAAAAGTGTGTTAAAGGCATGCAGCCTTGACAGGTAACAGTTGAATGTGAAAGGCGATAAGATATTACGTCACGGTCATATGTGCAGTCTTTTGTATGTAAAATCCATGTAAAGGAGGTCAAGTCCAGATGATGCTTCTGCAGCAACATCATGAAAAAGAAAAATGCAAACGTTCTTCAGTCTCCTGTCAGCGCTGGAGACTCATCAATGCCCCTCCCAGGGATCCCATACACCCCACGATGGGATTAACAGTGGACTATTCCGTTAAACATGTTGACTCCACGATGAAATAAAATGTTTTCCAGCACTGGTTTAATACAAACAGGTGGTTTCTTTGCAAGGCACGGTAGCAGGACGATTGCGGATGAGGAAGTGATAACGACTAGCTATTGGCTGAGTCAACTGTCAATCGTATTATAAATTAAAATACTGCTTTAAAATAGAGTCTCCTTGTGTGGTACAACCCCCTCCCCCCAGAGGTGTCCTGGATGTGAAAACAAACGATTGTTTATTTCTGTTGTAAAGTTGGACTTTGTAAAAGTAAGTCAATCTCCATTGACTCCCATGTTAAAGACAGCGTCTAGCGGCCAGTCAAGGAACTGCGAGGAATCTTAATCTAGAAGTTAGATGCTTGGCATTTGCATAAAACATCACAAAGTGTACCTCTACTGGGACGAAGAGGTATTACAAGATGTGCTTTTTGCACCCATGTGGTCAGACGTTACTTAGATGGACTTAAATATATCACAAATTGTATTTTGTGATCAAGTAAAAAAAAAAAAAAAAAGACACAATCAAATCATCCTTGTACATTTGTAGAGTTTTATTCTATCAGCCATAGATACACTGCAGCCATTTTTGTTTTTGTCTTTTGAAATTTTGATACAGTAAAACATGCCTTTGTAGATATTTATATATGCGCTGTATATGCATATAGCTGTCATCACAGAAAAGGGATGCTGATTTTTCAAAGTAAAAGCATACCTGTCACAGTGAACTTTCACTAATTTGCATTATACATTTTCCTGGCTCACAAACTAAACAGTGATAGTGACATAAATACATGTAGGTACATACAGTTGCGATGCTCAGAGCTGTGGATAGTCGCGTAATCAAGCTCTCAACCTGACTGTCCGGCGTCACTTTATCTCGCATGAGACTATTCCTGCTGCTAACATCTGCTGCATGTCATAACCTGTACACAGAGAGCATGGAGGTGTTCCCATCTGACATTCAGGAGTGCAAAAGCGATTTGTGTAAAATAAACAGTTCTCTTCTTCGCTGACAGACACCAACGCACACTCTTCCACCACATGCACACACACTCGCACTCACACATGCTGCATACCGGGTTCAACACTTTCTGATTCAAAAGGTGAACGAATAAAGCTTTTATGTTAAATAAAACATTGATAACAGTGCTCCCTACTAACTTGTAAACTAAATCAAAATCATAAAATAGCTCTATAATAAGACATCTTCAAACAGCAGAGTTTATAATACTCTAACATTATTACCCAAAACACTCTCCTCAAACCAGCAGTCAATACATTCAACACATGCACAGCTCCACTCACACATTCACATCCATACAAGGAGTCAAGATCAACAATTTAAAGCCTGAAAACATAAGAGAGACACACAGAGGGGAAAGAAAGGATAAGGGACAATCCACTGAGCGACAAAGCGGTCAAAGCTAGGATCAAACTGACAGATGTTGATTAGTCATGCCTGTTCTACTTCACATGAGTGGTTATTAATTCCTAGGCTACAGATGTCAGTAATTTTCAGATTATAGATAATATATAATTACCAAAGACAGAATACACATAGCCTACACGAAACACGATGGTAGCAGATAGATTCAGTGTCAATTCAGCCTGGTTTTTGTTTGTGACATATTGACCACCTGAATAAAATAAATAAAAAAAAGCAAAAAGGCAAGAACAGTGTGTAAAAGAGTTTTTTTCTTTCCAGGAAGGAATATCTGAGTTGTGAGAGGCAGTGCAATGTGAAATACCGTCTTTCATTCTGAGCACCTACATTAACAGCAGTAGCAGTGTTTTTCTTTTTTGAGTAAGTTTTTTTTTTTTAAATTTTACCTTCAGTAGGTCTGTGAACTATCTAATGTGAACAGTGTTCCTATGTTTTCTTCTTTTTTTTTGCTGCTCTACCACAAGATCAAGAACAAACTAAAGACAATTTGGACATTCAACAAAAAACAAACAAAAAAAAAAATCAAAAACAAAATCAGGAAAACAACAAAAGGCTTTCTTTGGTCACAAAAAGGCAAAACAACATGAAATACATGAAAAAAAAAAGGACCCATATAACTATCAGGGAAGAAAACTCTTCTTTGTGAACAACGAGGTCATCTTCCAGGACTAAAATGGGAAGACTGTGGTCGCTCTGCGGTGCCGAAGTACACACTGGGACTGCATGTGGCTAATGCATAGGATTAGCAGGGACTTTAGTGTGGACTCCAGTCGGGGGAGTGGTGGAAAGTGTAACTCAATATTCTACTCTTCGTCCTCTGTTTTGTCCTCATCATTGTCCTCCTTTTCTTGTTCAGAGAAGCAGTGAAAGAGCTGGTGGAGCTGCTGCTGGAGAGCAAAGGGTTTTGGCCCTTTTCTGGAGTTGTCTGTTTGCTCCACGAGGACACGTTTGTGCTGTCCAGCTCCCTTCACTACCGTTCGTCTGAGGGTGCGACCTTTACGCATGTGGGCCCTAGAGAAGGGGCGGACACAGAGGAGGCAAACCGTTAAGATGCAATGAGTGGCGGCATAAATTGCAGATTGCAACCAAATGAACACACCCTTGTGCATCCTCTCCTAACTCTTAACTGTGGTGACAGTTAAGGGTGCACATAAAGACACCAACATCATGCTTTCTAAATCCAGCATTTAGTAAACATGCACAATAACTAAATAGTGGCTTTCTAGCAGCAGAAACCTCAAGTTTATAAATGCATCATTTATACGTCATGGGGCTCTGCTGGAGTCTATCTCAGCTGTCTTTAGGTGAAAAGTAGAGGTACATCCTCGTAGGGTCACCAGTTTATAAACTTCCTGACACTAAAATGGGCTTAAGCAAACACTTGATACAGACAATGTTCTTTCCAAGATTAAATTAGATTATTTACTGCCTTACAACCTTGTGACTGCTATAAATACAGTATGCAGAATAAGCAGACTTCACTATTAGTGGATGTGTTGCATTTAAATTTTTACACTTATATTAAAGTACATTCACACATAATATTAAAAAGAGACACTGCATCTCAAACCCACACCCATCCACACACCTCCTGACCAGTTCCATCCTCTTTGTCAGTTTCTATTTTTACCACAAGAGGGAGCTCTGTGCTGCCACACAGTCCTAGATAACTTCGTGCCTGGTGGCATAAAACGAAGAAATGGGAACGACAAACTGTAGACAAGGATGGAAATTTACCTGCAGAATGTTGGTAAACGCTCAAACATAAATATTCCATGCTTATTTATAAAATTAAAATGGAATAAATGGTAAATTATTTCAGCTCTATGTCTACATTGAAACAGCCCAACGACATCCCATAAAAAGCTTATACCTTTATTGAATAAAAAGCAAATTTCAGATAAGCTGAGATCAAGAGAATAAAAGATAAAAATAAAAAAAATGCATAGTGCAAAATAAATAAATTAAAAAAAGCATAAAGGACTCATATGATTTGGAAACCATATATTGATAGGTGTGTATGTTTATAAAGTTCTGTACAATAAAAACTCCGACTCTCACTACTGTATTGCCTGTATGATCTGATAAATATGCGCTAAGGTATGATGACGAGGAGGCTTTTAACAAACCTGTTTAAAGTCATCATGGGCTGAGGGGAGGTTGGGGGCCAAAGATGGATCACCCAGGGAGATCTTCGCCCTTTCAACCTCCAACACTGTTGTCTTTTCTGTGTGAGTGACCTCACAAGCATCAGCCGTCTCCTGTCGTGAAGACAGGAAACTGCCGGGTTCAACAAACGTCACCTAAGTGAAAAAAATAACAAGGGATTTCACATACTTTACATACAACCAAGAAAGACATGTTCTTGTGTAGAAAATACAATTAGAAATAGACTTAGTTGATTTTGATGATGCCCACCCACGCACAGTAACGCGCAGTAAATGTACCTCTGTGTCATCCCCTTCACTCTTCACTACAGTCCGCTTCACCACTTTGGAGTACCCGTCTCCCTCTGCAGGAGGGACGGACCCCTGAGGAGCTCTCTCTGATGACATCTCTTCGTGCTCCATACCATCCGCGGAAACACACTTGCGGATAACTTTTCGGGTAACCTGAGCAAGACATTGCACTTATAGATCTTTAGGTAACATGTATTGATTCAGACACTGCAAATGGCAAATGGTTTACCCTTACATTCACTGACCACTTTATTAGGTACAACTGTTGCCTTTTACTCTAATCAGCCAATCACATTGCAATAACGCAATACATTTAGTCATATAGATATGCTCAAGACAGCCAAATAAAGTTCAAACCAAGTATAGGACTGGGGAACATGGGTGATTTGAGAGACTTTGAAGGTGGTTGTTGAAGTCAGACAGACTGGTCATCCTAACCTTATAATGCCGGATGTGTCATATTTGATACATGAATTTCCGGGGTCTTTTGAAGTTCCAGGTCTGATGGAGAGATTCTCCCAGTATGGGGATTACATCCCTGAGTTTTTACACTACTGCTACTACTGTTGCTTTCAGTTTCCTTCTTCCTCTTTAAATCACAGGTATTTTAAGACCTCCTCGTGTTCCTAGCAGCTCCAGCATTCTTCTACCAATGTAATAACTATCGTGATGCTTTTTAATTCTATCCATCCTTGTCGCTCCCAAAGAAAACCTTAAAATCTTCAACTCTGCCACCTCCTGCTCTGCCTCCTTTCTCTTGGTCAGTACTACCGTCACCAAGCTTTAGAGCAGGGCAGGTCTTATAAATCTTTCCCTTTACTCCTGCTCCTATTCTTATGACAGATAACTGAATATCTTCTCCACCCACTCCACTCTGCCTGTGCTCTATCCTTCTCTTTTCCACAGGCCCCATTGCTTTGTACAGTTGAGCCCAAGGATTTAAATGCTGCATCTTCTTCACCTCTACTCTTTACATCCCTACAAAGCTAACCATTTCTTTTTCATTTACACATGTATATCTTGGGGGCAGCACGGTGGCTTAGTGGTTAGCACTGTTGCCTCACAGCAAGAAGGTTCCTGGTTCGATTTCCGGCCCGGTGGGTCTTTCTGTGTGGAGTTTGCATGTTCTCCCTGTGCTTGCGTGGGTTTCCTCCGGGTACTCCGGTTTCCTCCCACAGTCCAAAAACATGCAGGGTAGGTTCATTGATCATCCTAAATTGTCCCTAGGTGTGAATGTGAGTGTGCTTGGTTGTTTGTCTTCTATGTGGCCCTGCGACAGACTGGCGACCTGTCCAGGGTGTACCCCTGCCTTTCGCCTACTATGCGTCGGGATAGGCTCCGACAGACCCCCGTGACCCGGAAACGGATAAAGCGGGTATAGATAATGGATGGATGGATGTATATCTTGACTTGTGGCAACTTACCATTATTTTTCTTGTCTCTAGTGCATATGTTCAGCTCTCCAAGTTTTTCTTTCACCTTCTCCTCACTCTCACTAAAGATGGAAATGCCATCTGCAAACTTTATAGTCAATAGAGACTCCTGTCTGACTCCATCTGTAAATCTATACATCACTGTGGCAAACGAGAAAAGAGCTCAGGGTCAATCCTAGATGCAATCCCACTTCCACCTGAAAGAACTCTGTTACGCCTACTGCCCATTTCCCACACTGTCATGTAGTGTACCTCTTTAACATTTTTTTATGTCACTCCAGACACCCTCATTCAATACCACAATTTCTTGACTGGCACCCTGTACACTTTCTCAAAAATCTATAAAGACACAATGCAACTTCTGCTGACTTTCACCTCACTCTTTTCCTTACATTTAATCTCTTTGTGGTACTGCCCATCTTCTTCCTATCCCACTCCTTCTTTGGTAACCTGTTTAACCAACTTATACTTACCATCACACACTCTTTATGTGATAAGGTTTGTCCTTACAACTGAAAGATGACAGCTTTATCATCTGTGCCACAGCCTCTTATTGTGCATCAAACAGTCTAAAAACCACTGTATCAAATAGAGCATCAATTTTCTACAAATACAACTTGTACAAAAAGGCAGGTTAAACATCTATAAGAGCATGTGTAGAGTTTTAATATTTACCGTTTTGACAACTATGTGCCCATTTTCATCCTTGTACTTCTCCTCTGTCACTGATTGAGTGGGGAGGTAAGCCATTTCATCAGCCTGTAAGAGAAACAGGACAAACAATAATCTGGATTGCTTTTGTAGGTCAATGTGAACCTTCTTGTGTTTAATTCTCTGTTTAATTGCAACAGATGTTAGAGAGAAAATAAGACATACAAGTTGTACTTTAGGTGACTTTGGAAAACAAAAAAACAAGGGGTTATGTTTCAAAGAAACCAACAAAGACGTGCTCAAAGCAGCAGAAAAAACCTCCACGGGCTTCAGCCATCTGTGCAAATCAAGTTGCAGGTTATGTCTAGGTTTTCACACGTTTTCGTTTAATCTGAATGATTAAACACTGTTACAGACCGAGACCTGTTATTGTAGGACATTGTATTGATGTTAAATTAGAACACCATCAACCACACAGAATCCGATACCTGAATTGCTACTCTCCGTCGTATTATTCTGGTTGTCAAAAAGTCATCATCTGAACTTTCAGACATTGATCCAAACTCTGCAGCATTCTCCTGACCAACCCAAAAAAATCTGATCAGATTTAATGACAATAAACCAAATAAATGCCATGTTTTCAGCAAAGCAAGCAAAACCAGCATGACATGATGCACTTTCCAATGTGTTAAATGTTACAGCAAATTTTCAGGTGTTACTTTGGAAGGCACAACATGGCAGTCTGAAAAGCATTTGTAAAAAACATCATGCTATAACTTCTTCTGTAAAAAAAAAAAAAATGTATGTAATCCTTGCACGATTAAGGTGAAGAGACATGCTGAGTTAGGATTGGTTATTTCTGAAATCAAAACAAAATTAAAGAGGTATGGGGAGTTTGAGATCCCATTTGCGTGGCCAGAGGGTTAGCAGTCATTCCTTCTTGAAGCAAATATATTATTTGGTGAAGCTCAGCTCTGAGGGAAAAAACTTGCAGGTTTTTAGGGGGTCTCAGCTTACCATTCTTTGAGATTTTTTAATATCATATGTTGCAGGTGGTTGCGAACCATCACACATGATAAATTCTTCATCTGATGTCTCTGACAAGTGTTGTGGTTCTTCGCTTTCTTGTTTTACATGATGAAAAGAATCATGAATGGAAGAAGCATCTTCATAATCGTCACTTCCAGAAGAAAAGAGCACTTTTTCTCTCACTTCAACATGACTGAGGTTATCCTGGGTTTGACCAACACTTGATGTAGCTCTTGTCTCAAGTCCATCAGGTTCGGTCTCGGAGAAGTCGGACACTCCTTGCTTGCAGTCAAAGTAAGGTTCAGGGTCTAAATGTCTGAAGGCCAGGCTGTCTGTCCCACTGTGTTCCACCTCCTCATATCCTGGAGGTGTGTGCCTATAGGTACTTGAAACAGAGGAGTTCTCTGCATACGCTGGTGGGATACTGTACTCTTCATCAGAAGTTGATGAAGTCATCCCAGCTTTTGTTTGGGCCGAAGGAGAATGATATCCCAAACCTTCATAGTCAAATGGAGGTGGGGTTTCTTCTGAATGCTCTTCACAGGTTCTTGGCCCTTCCTCATCAGAGGATATTTCAGGGTGTGGCATCAGCTCCTCAAAGCTGAAATGTCTTGCAGTTGTTACTGTGTCAGAAGTCAAATCAGATAGAGACTGAGAAGAAATTGTTTCAAGGGAGGCTCCATTGCATAAATGATGATCATGGAGATTCTCTGTTGGCATTTCTTCTGTCACAGCTCTTGACTCACTGGATTGAGTTATTGAGCCCTTTTGACTTGTAAAATCCTCTCCACAAAGGTTTTTCTCAGGTACCAGAGGTACTAAAAGAAATGTTTTAATTGAACTAGCAGTATTTGTGTTGAACTGAAATACATCAGAGCTCACTGATGGATCCATATCTTCTTCAAATCTTTGGGGAGATTTTGGTCTTGAACTGGATTCAGTGGGGAATACAAGTCTGTCTTTGTTATTATCAAAACTTGAGTCGGATCTTTGTGTAGCAGTGACTGCTACATTTGTGTAATCTTCTGCAGGCTGTGCAACAGATGACATGTTGTCTCTTAAGGCATCTTGATGTTCTGGAGGGCATTGATGATCAGGTGAAAGATCTTCAAACTCGTAAGTTTCATTAATTCCAGGGCTGTCATCAAGAAACTCTGGCAAAGGCGGGTCAAGTGTCTCTCGTTTAAGCGCAAGTTTCAACTCCTTCAGATCTGACAGAAGCTGGTCAAGCTGAGGTGACCCAGAGACCGGAGACATGTCTGAAGACATGATAGTGTCTAAATCTGGACTGTCTGGACTGTCTTCTGAGTCTGGTGTCATCATATGGGGTTCAGCTAAGCCAGAGCCTTCGCTTTGTTTGGGTAATGAAGACTTTTCATCTTGTTCTGGGTATAAGCTACTTTGACAAGTCAAAGAGACGTCACATTGGGTTTTACCTAGGTCACATTGGGTTTTACCTAGGTCACATTGGGTTTTACCTAGGTCCAAGGTGCATGGAGTCACTAATTCTTGTTTTGCACTGGGAAGCGTGTTTGAATCATGTGCCAAAAATGGTGCCTCAGTTGGAAAGCATTGACTGTCTCCTAAATCAATATCTTTCTCTTTTGATGATTGTGAAAAAACTGTCTTGGAAGATGCAGATGGTACCTGAAAGAAATACAATGGGTGAGGGAATAAATTACAATGGAGTGATGGAATGAATGGTGTTGAAATGAGTTTAAGTCCTGAATAAGACATGCACTTGGCACAAACAGGTCATAATTTAAAACACAATGCTCCCACATGCATCATACATATCGTGACTGTTAACAAATGATTAACGCATACAAACAGATGCGAATTAAGGAAGTAATTGAAACCCTTGACCTCAATCGTGGGGGAATTTGGTGGCTCTGTTACGATGTGAGGGCCATTTAACTTGTGTTATTTGGGGTCCACCTGGCGCCACCGAGTCAAATGGGGATGACAAATCAGTGTAAACAAGTTCTGAATGAACATCTCTGCCCTGTGATAAATAATATTCAATCCTGGTGAAAGTGGCCTCTTTTAAGATGATAAAGGCTCCATAGAGCAATTATGGTATCGCTGTAAATCTCAACCACTCTAGAAAGTTCCACCTCTGACCATCCCAGTGTCTGCCTTCACCTGTCTGTATGGATGTCTGTTGGATACTTGCTGACATCCCGACCTGCAGTCCTCATCCCCTTGGATCACCGTCTATCCATATATCACCCATATACACAGAAGTCTAATTGGACTACTGATGATAGTTACTATTGTATCCTGTCTTGTACCTTTGACGGTGTCTCTATATCTCTATTCTTTCTTATTTCTTGCTCTACCCGGCTGGCCTTCGGCAGGAGGGTCCCCCCTCATGAGCCAGGTCCTGCTCAAGGTTTTTCCTTGCCACTTTTTGGCTTAAGGTTTTTCTTCCACTAGGGGAGTTTTTACCTGCCGTTGTTAATGTAATAATTGCTCGGGGGTCATGTTCTGGGTCTCTGGAAAGCGCCTAGAGACAACTTGTGTTGCAATAGACGCTATATAAATAAAATTGAATTGAATTGAATTGAAAGTGAGAGCAGTCACACCAGGACCACTGAGGTGCAATTCAGAAGTGTCCCAGAGGCCACTGTCCACTCTGTTCTGGTAAAGATACGCGACAAGTCTGTTTTGGCTTTAGCTGCTGCTAAACTGTGTCAATTTATACACTAAATATTAAGCTGGCAGAAAGTAGGAAGCTTCACAGAGTTGGCATAGAAAGCCTTTTCTAAAATAAAACACAATGAGCAGGCTCCAGCTGGAACATCAAAGGTACATTAAAGGAATATTCCAGAATTAAAACTGCCCTAGGTCTATTATCAGATGGAAAGGAGTAGAAAACTTTTGTTGGGGAGCAAAACAAAGTCAATCGAAGCAGTTTTGAGTTAGAACGGATTATATGTTTGGAGAAAAATGGCAAATAATATTAACTGTGGTGGCAATAGACTTATGTCAGAATAAACTGTAATTCTAAGCCACTGACAAGACTCAAAAATGTCCTTCCAATTAGATGATAGTGTGGATAGGGGCCCTACAGACAAACAATTTGAGCAGATTACCAAGTTGCACCAGGTTCAACTAACTAATTTACTACATTTAATTTTACAGCTAGACTGAATTCTGAGTTGAACCTATACAGTATATGTGACTACCACATGGTCACTGAAACGCTCCTTTACCAGTGGAGAGCTACGTCTAAGTAATCTTTAACATGTTTTTCATGAAAAATGTGGGAGCATGTGCTTTACTAAAAAGAAGGAGCATGACAAACAGCACATGCCTCTAGCTGTCTCAAATTAAAGCTTTCATGGCTGTTAAATATTGCAGGAGCACAGTCAATGACTGCAGATATGCAGAAAATTACAACATTCATGTCACTTAGACAGAGCCAAGTAACTTCCATTAGTTCTGCTTCAGCAAAGGATCATTCTGTGTCCTTTAATGCAAACAAGGCACACCAAGACACTAAAGCCTGTTTTGTTATTAGTTAAGCTTGAGGAGCATCTACGACATCCACATTCGTCTGTTGCCATGTTCTTTGGAGCTTTTGAAACCAACACTGCAGTCACTGACAAGCAAGAGCTTCTGCACTCTTACCGACACCAGGGAGGCTTTTCCTTGTCCTTGCTCAGAGATTTTCTGTTTATGGTCTCAGAGAAACACATCTTTGGTGGATGTCATCGCAGTTCATACACAAGTAGTTGATAATTTTCTGATTCTTCCTTTGCTCGTTCATGGACAGCATCTTCAAGCCAGTCAGCATGGTGAAGCCTTTTTTGTTTCTACAGATGGCATGCAACTCGACTTGGTGCAAAACTGTTTAGAAATGTATGATTTGACCCAAGAAAGTATTATACTTGTTGGTGACTAAGAAATACACCTATTAACAATGACTCATTTGTGTTTGAGAAAGTAAGCATGGGTCTTGTTTCAGTTGTCTCTGCTCATTGGTGTTTTAAAATATGAATCTGTTATTTTAGATCAGTGATTCTCAACTGGTGGGTCGAGACCCAAAAGTGGTCACGGACCTTTGACTCAGGAAAAACTAAAGCTCTTTTTGGAAGTACTTCTCAAATGCACTTTTTTATTGTTTGTGCATACAATCACTTAATTCCGTAGAATCTGAGGTTTAAACTGCAACATATTTTTTTTTAAATACATTTGAGAAGTTGAGAATTTTCCTCAATCGGGTTCGCAGCTAAGGAACGTCGGTGGGTCCCGAACCCAGATGAGATGAGAACCACTGCCTTAGATCATGAGAAATTAAAAAATTGTTTGTATCCTAACAAAAAATAAAAAAGGGAACATTGTTGGACGAGCTTTAGGATTCAGTGTCAAACACAATGAATTTAGGGCTATCTTTTCATTAGTCATAGATTTACCAGCATCAGACATAATTTTATTTAATAATAAAGAAATAACCATCAACTAAATACTTGTTATATTTGAAATCATTGTAGCATAAACTCTGAAAACCATGGCATATTTTAAATATAGCGTTACCATTTCAAACATATTTTTGTGTTAAGCGTTTCTTTTACTGTGCACAAATCAGAAAGTCTGATTGGTATTAACCATAAATATACATGGAAACAAAAGGGAAAAAACAATATTGGTAATTTAAGTAAATATGACAAAAATAAAGTTACCAAATACAAAAAAATAGAAATGAAGACATTTTTAAGGATCAATAGGAAAATTACATATATTTCTTCATTTCATACTCAATAAGTATTTTAAGTTCAAGAGATTAATTTTGATATTAGATAATGTGTAAAGATATATTAATGCAAAAAATTTAGAGAACACGAATTCAGCAGAAAATAAAGGAAAAACATTTTACTGAGCATTAAAATCTTTTCATTTATTTTACATATTTGATCACAGACTAATTCCATTTTATTTCGTGGTCCTTTATTTAAGTATGCACCTTTAAGTTTCAAATTATTTTTAAATAACATTGAATCAACAATTTACCTCCATTTGGAATTATTATTATTATTATTTCTTTTTTACTATTATTATTATTATTATTGTTCAAAGATTATTCTATTGTCTTCAGAGATCTGTGTGTCTACTGCTGTGATGTTTAAGTGGATTTTGAAAATGCCAAGTCGCAGTAAAAACATTTTTTCTTGTAAACTGGATCATACAAATGTGACATGAGGGGAGGTCTGCATCTACTGTGAGACTGATGGAGAGAAGCAGGAGTGTCTGAGGATGAAGGTTTAAAAAAGGGAAGGAAGCAAGGGTTGATGGTTTGAGATTTATCACTAAAAACTACTTTATCCTGATTTTTGAATGTACCACACTTAACAATATCTGCATATGTAATACTCCTGTCAAGCAACACCTGTGAGGAGTCAGTAAAATCTGATTGTGACTGTGAAACTGTTCTACAGTCACAATCACCACGATCCGAACCGGAGCCAAAACACTCACAATCTGATGCCCTGCTCTCACAATATTGCAGGTAATAGTTACAATATTTATAACTCATTTGACCAATTGTTGTGTTAGGAAAAAAAGAAATCGCAACTGATGGTGGTTGAAAGTCTGACAAAACTGACTGTGGGGATGCTGGTCTGACCTCATCAAAAAGACTTTCCAGACACAAATCGGTGCCTTCCCAGTCTGATAATGTAGATTGTGGTGTAAACGACCTCTGATGTGACATTTCTACACTCAAATCAACATGAGAACATGTGAACTGAGGAATAGGTGAGTCAGCAGAGAGACGTCTGAGTTCACTTTGAGACTCCACTGACTGTGGAGAACATGGTCTGGAGTCAGACACCCAATCATCTATGAAGGACAGACTGTAGTCATTATCTGATGACACAGACTCAGTTGACCAACTCCTGATATTCATTGATGTGAAACTATTGATTGGTTCCGATTGTTGTTCAGGTTTGATTCCTCGTACAACATCTGCATATGTAAGAGGTCTGGCAGCAGACAGCTGTGAGCATGCAGTTACAGTTACACCTGAGTGTTTGTATTCAGAACCTGAAGGAAGTGAATCTGGTGAATCTGCTCTGTTCTCATCAAACATGTCCTCAAGATAACATCCAAGATCCTCAATATCTGGGAATGTTGATAAAGGCGACTCTGGTCTATTTTCTGAGTATTGTAAGTAATAGTTACAATGCTGATTACTTATTTGACCAAACATTAAATGAGGAGACAAAGAATGTAACTGAACTGATGCCACAGATTCTGGGGAGCATGCTCTAAAGTCCATCAGACAGTCGTTTAAGATAGAAAAGTCCAAATCAGAGGACACAGATTCTGGGGACAAAACTCTGCTACTAAATAAGTGATCTAGTTCAAAGTCTGACAAAACTGACTGTGGGGATGCTGGTCTGACCTCCTCAAAAAGACTTTCCAGACACAAATCGGTGCCTTCCCAGTCTGATAATGTAGATTGTGGTGTAAACGACCTCTGATATGACATTTCTAAACTCAAATCAACGTGAGAACATGTGAACTGAGGAACAGGTGAGTCAGCAGAGAGACGTCTGAGTTCACATTGCGACTCCACCGACTTTGGAGAACATGGTCTGGACTCAGACACCCAATCATCTATGAAGGACAGACTGTAGTCATTATCTGATGGTAAATGAGGAGGCCATAAGCCTCTGAACTCTAGTGATTTTAAACTGAAAATAGGGTCTCTCTGTTTTTCAAATTGACTTCCTCTAACAATGTCTGTAGGAGTTTGATGTTTGGGACCAGACGGCGAAGAAGCTGCAGTTACATCTGAGTGTTCAAGTTCAGCACCTAAAAGATGTGAGTCTGGTGAATCTGCTTTGTTGTCATCAAGAACATGTTCAACACAAGATTGAAATTTCTCAGAATCAGTTATTAACGGAGGTGAAAGCTGTACATTTTCTGAAGGATGTAAGTAAAAGATACAAGGTTTACTAGTTGTCTGACTAAAACTCATGTGAGGAGAAAAGGAATGTAACTGAGCTGATGCTGCAGATTCTGGGGACAAAACTCTGCTACTAAATAAGTGATCTAGTTCAAAGTCTGACAAAACTGACTGTGGGGATGCTGGTCTGACCTCATCAAAAAGACTTTCCAGACACAAATCGGTGCCTTCCCAGTCTGATAATGTAGATTGTGGTGTAAACGACCTCTGATGTGACATTTCTACACTCAAATCAACATGAGAACATGTGAACTGAGGAATAGGTGAGTCAGCAGAGAGACGTCTGAGTTCACTTTGAGACTCCACCGACTCTGGAGAACATGGTCTGGACTCAGACACCCAATCATCTATGAAGGACAGACTGTAGTCATTATATGATGACACAGATTCAGTTGACCAACTCCTGACTTTAATTGATGTGAAACTATTGATTGGTTCCGATTGTTGTTCAGGTTTGATTCCTCGTACAACATCTGCATATGTAAGAGGTCTGGCAGCAGACAGCTGTGAGGATGCAGTTACAGTTACACCTGAGTGTTTGTATTCAGAACCTGAAAGAAGTGAATCTGGTGAATCTGCTCTGTTCTCATCAAACATGTCCTCAAGATAACATCCAAGATCCTCAATATCTGGGAATGTTGATAAAGGCGACTCTGGTCTATTTTCTGAGTATTGTAAGTAATAGTTACAATGCTGATTACTTATTTGACCAAACATTAAATGAGGAGACAAAGAATGTAACTGAACTGATGCTACAGATTCTGGGGAGGATGCTCTAAAGTCCATCAGACAGTCATTTAAGATAGAAAAGTCCAAATCAGAGGACACAGATTCTGGGGACAAAACTCTGCTACTAAATAAGTGATCTAGTTCAAAGTCTGACAAAACTGACTGTGGGGATGCTGGTCTGACCTCCTCAAAAAGACTTTCCAGACACAAATCGGTGCCTTCCCAGTCTGATAATGTAGATTGTGGTGTAAACGACCTCTGATCTGACATTTCTAAACTCAAATCAACGTGAGAACATGTGAACTGAGGAACAGGTGAGTCAGCAGAGAGACGTCTGAGTTCACATTGCGACTCCACCGACTCTTGAGAACATGGTCTGGAGTCAGACACCCAATCATCTATGAAGGACAGACTGTAGTCATTATCTGATGGTAAATGAGGAGGCCATAAGCCTCTGAACTCTAGTGATTTTAAACTGAAAATAGGGTCTCTCTGTTTTTCAAATTGACTTCCTCTAACAATGTTTGTAGGAGTTTGATGTTTGGGACCAGACGGCGAAGAAGCAGCAGTTACATCTGAGTGTTCAAGTTCAGCACCTAAAAGATGTGAATCTGGTGAATCTGCTTTGTTGTCATCAAGAACATGTTCAACACAAGATTGAAATTTCTCAGAATCAGTTATTAACGCAGGTGAAAGCTGTACATTTTCTGAAGGATGTAAGTAAAAGATACAAGGTTTACTAGTTGTCTGACTAAAACTCATGTGAGGAGAAAAGGAATGTAACTGAGCTGATGCTGCAGATTCTGGGGACAAAACTCTGCTACTAAATAAGTGATCTAGTTCAAAGTCTGACAAAACTGACTGTGGGGATGCTGGTCTGACCTCATCAAAAAGACTTTCCAGACACAAATCGGTGCCTTCCCAGTCTGATAATGTAGATTGTGGTGTAAACGACCTCTGATGTGACATTTCTACACTCAAATCAACATGAGAACATGTGAACTGAGGAACAGGCGAGTCAGCAGAGAGACGTCTGAGTTCACTTTGAGACTCCACTGACTGTGGAGAACATGGTCTGGACTCAGACACCCAATCATCTATGAAGGACAGACTGTAGTCATTATCTGATGACACAGACTCAGTTGACCAACTCCTGATATTCATTGATGTGAAACTATTGATTGGTTCCGATTGTTGTTCAGGTTTGATTCCTCGTACAACATCTGCATATGTAAGAGGTCTGGCAGCAGACAGCTGTGAGGATGCAGTTACAGTTACACCTGAGTGTTTGTATTCAGAACCTGAAGGAAGTGAATCTGGTGAATCTGCTCTGTTCTCATCAAACATGTCCTCAAGATAACATCCAAGATCCTCAATATCTGGGAATGTTGATAAAGGCGACTCTGGTCTATTTTCTGAGTATTGTAAGTAATAGTTACAGGGCAAATTACTTATTTGACCAAACATTAAATGAGGAGACAAAGAATGTAACTGAACTGATGCCACAGATTCTGGGGAGCATGCTCTAAAGTCCATCAGACAGTCGTTTAAGATAGAAAAGTCCAAATCAGAGGACACAGATTCTGGGGACAAAACTCTGCTACTAAATAAGTGATCTAGTTCAAAGTCTGACAAAACTGACTGTGGGGATGCTGGTCTGACCTCATCAAAAAGACTTTCCAGACACAAATCGGTGCCTTCCCAGTCTGATAATGTAGATTGTGGTGTAAACGACCTCTGATCTGACATTTCTACATTCAAGTCAATGTGAGAACATGTGAACTGAGGAACAGGTGAGTCAGCAGAGAGACGTCTGAGTTCACTTTGAGACTCCACCGACTCTGGAGAACATGGTCTGGAGTCAGACACCCAATCATCTATGAAGGACAGACTGTAGTCATTATCTGATGGTAAATGAGGAGGCCATAAGCCTCTGAACTCTAGTGATTTTAAACTGAAAATAGGGTCTCTCTGTTTTTCAAATTGACTTCCTCTAACAATGTCTGTAGGAGTTTGATGTTTGGCACCAGACGGCGAAGAAGCTGCAGTTACATCTGAATGTTCAAGTTCAGCACCTAAAAGATGTGAGTCTGGTGAATCTGCTTTGTTGTCATCAAGAACATGTTCAACACAAGATTGAAATTTCTCAGAATCAGTTATTAACGGAGGTGAAAGCTGTACATTTTCTGAAGGATGTAAGTAAAAAATGCAAGGTTTACTAGTTGTCTGACTAAAACTCATGTGAGGAGAAAAGGAATGTAACTGAGCTGATGCTGCAGATTCTGGGGACAAAACTCTGCTACTAAATAAGTGATCTAGTTCAAAGTCTGACAAAACTGACTGTGGGGATGCTGGTCTGACCTCATCAAAAAGACTTTCCAGACACAAATCGGTGCCTTCCCAGTCTGATAATGTAGATTGTGGTGTAAACGACCTCTGATCTGACATTTCTACACTCAAATCAACATGAGAACATGTGAACTGAGGAACAGGTGAGTCAGCAGAGAGACGTCTGAGTTCACTTTGAGACTCCACTGACTGTGGAGAACATGGTCTGGAGTCAGACACCCAATCATCTATGAAGGACAGACTGTAGTCATTATCTGATGACACAGACTCAGTTGACCATCTCCTGACTTTCATTGATGTGAAACGATTTATTGGTTCCGTTTGTTGTTCAGGTTTGATTCCTCGTACAACATCTGCATATGTAAGAGGTCTGGAAGCAGACAGCTGTGAGGATGCAGTTACAGTTACACCTGAGTGTTTGTATTCAGAACCTGAAGGAAGTGAATCTGGTGAATCTGCTCTGTTCTCATCAAACATGTCCTCAAGATAACATCCAAGATCCTCAATATCTGGGAATGTTGATAAAGGCGACTCTGGTCTATTTTCTGAGTATTGTAAGTAATAGTTACAGGGCTGATTAGTTATTTGACCAAACATTAAATGAGGAGACAAAGAATGTAACTGAACTGATGCCACAGATTCTGGGGAGGATGCTCTAAAGTCCATCAGACAGTCATTTAAGATAGAAAAGTCCAAATCAGAGGACACAGATTCTGGGGACAAAACTCTGCTACTAAATAAGTGATCTAGTTCAAAGTCTAACAAAACTGACTGTGGGGATGCTGGTCTGACCTCATCAAATAGACTTTCCAGACACAAATCGGTGCCTTCCCAGTCTGATAATGTAGATTGTGGTGTAAACGACCTCTGATGTGACATTTCTACACTCAAATCAACATGAGAACATGTGAACTGAGGAACAGGTGAGTCAGCAGAGAGACGTCTGAGTTCACTTTGAGACTCCACCGACTCTGGAGAACATGGTCTGGACTCAGACACCCAATCATCTATGAAGGACAGACTGTAGTCATTATCTGATGGTAAATGAGGAGGCCATAAGCCTCTGAACTCTAGTGATTTTAAACTGAAAATAGGGTCTCTCTGTTTTTCAAATTGACTTCCTCTAACAATGTCTGTAGGAGTTTGATGTTTGGCACCAGACGGCGAAGAAGCAGCAGTTACATCTGAGTGTTCAAGTTCAGCACCTAAAAGATGTGAGTCTGGTGAATCTGCTTTGTTGTCATCAAGAACATGTTCAACACAAGATTGAAATTTCTCAGAATCAGTTATTAACGCAGGTGAAAGCTGTACATTTTCTGAAGGATGTAAGTAAAAGATACAAGGTTTACTAGTTGTCTGACTAAAACTCATGTGAGGAGAAAAGGAATGTAACTGAGCTGATGCTGCAGATTCTGGGGACAAAACTCTGCTACTAAATAAGTGATCTAGTTCAAAGTCTGACAAAACTGACTGTGGGGATGCTGGTCTGACCTCATCAAAAAGACTTTCCAGACACAAATCGGTGCCTTCCCAGTCTGATAATGTAGATTGTGGTGTAAACGACCTCTGATCTGACATTTCTACACTCAAATCAACATGAGAACATGTGAACTGAGGAACAGGCGAGTCAGCAGAGAGACGTCTGAGTTCACTTCTAGACTCCACTGACTGTGGAGAACATGGTCTGGACTCAGACACCCAATCATCTATGAAGGACAGACTGTAGTCATTATCTGATGACACAGACTCAGTTGACCATCTCCTGACTTTCATTGATGTGAAACGATTGATTGGTTCAGATTGTTGTTCAGGTTTGATTCCTCGTACAACATCTGCATATGTAAGAGGTCTGGCAGCAGACAGCTGTGAGGATGCAGTTACAGTTACACCTGAGTGTTTGTATTCAGAACCTGAACGAAGTGAATCTGGTGAATCTGCTCTGTTCTCATCAAACATGTCCTCAAGATAACATCCAAGATCCTCAATATCTGGGAATGTTGATAAAGGCGACTCTGGTCTATTTTCTGAGTATTGTAAGTAATAGTTACAATACTGATACCTTATTTGACCAAACATTAAATAAGGAGACAAAGAATGTAACTGAACTGATGCCACAGATTCTGGGGAGGATGCTCTAAAGTCCATCAGACAGTCATTTAAGAGAGAAAAGTCCAAATCAGAGGACACAGATTCTGGGGACAAAACTCTGCTACTAAATAAGTGATCTAGTTCAAAGTCTGACAAAACTGACTGTGGGGATGCTGGTCTGACCTCATCAAAAAGACTTTCCAGACACAAATCGGTGCCTTCCCAGTCTGATAATGTAGATTGTGGTGTAAACGACCTCTGATCTGACATTTCTACACTCAAATCAACATGAGAACATGTGAACTGAGGAACAGGTGAGTCAGCAGAGAGACGTCTGAGTTCACTTTGAGACTCCACCGACTCTGGAGAACATGGTCTGGACTCAGACACCCAATCATCTATGAAGGACAGACTGTAGTCATTATCTGATGGTAAATGAGGAGGCCATAAGCCTCTGAACTCTAGTGATTTTAAACTGAAAATAGGGTCTCTCTGTTTTTCAAATTGACTTCCTCTAACAATGTCTGTAGGAGTTTGGTGTTTGGGACCAGACGACGAAGAAGCTGCAGTTACATCTGAGTGTTCAAGTTCAGCACCTAAAAGATGTGAATCTGGTGAATCTGCTTTGTTGTCATCAAGAAAATGTTCAACACAAGATTGAAATTTCTCAGAATCAGTTATTAACGGAGGTGAAAGCTGTACATTTTCTGAAGGATGTAAGTAAAAGATGCAAGGTTTACTAGTTGTCTGACTAAAACTCATGTGAGGAGAAAAGGAATGTAACTGAGCTGATGCTGCAGATTCTGGGGACAAAACTCTGCTACTAAATAAGTGATCTAGTTCAAAGTCTGACAAAACTGACTGTGGGGATGCTGGTCTGACCTCATCAAAAAGACTTTCCAGACACAAATCGGTGCCTTCCCAGTCTGATAATGTAGATTGTGGTGTAAACGACCTCTGATCTGACATTTCTACATTCAAATCAATGTGAGAACATGTGAACTGAGGAACAGGTGAGTCAGCAGAGAGACGTCTGAGTTCACTTCTAGACTCCACTGACTGTGGAGAACATGGTCTGGAGTCAGACACCCAATCATCTATGAAGGACAGACTGTAGTCATTATCTGATGACACAGACTCAGTTGACCAACTCCTGACTTTCATTGATGTGAAACGATTTATTGGTTCCGATTGTTGTTCAGGTTTGATTCCTCGTACGACATCTGCATATGTAAGAGGTCTGGCAGCAGACAGCTGTGAGGATGCAGTTACAGTTACACCTGAGTGTTTGTATTCAGAACCTGAAGGAAGTGAATCTGGTGAATCTGCTCTGTTCTCATCAAACATGTCGTCAAGATAACATCCAAGATCTTCAATATCTGGGAATGTTGATAAAGGCGACTCTGGTCTATTTTCTGAGTATTGTAAGTAATAGTTACAGGGCTGATTACTTATTTGACCAAACATTAAATGAGGAGACAAAGAATGTAACTGAACTGATGCCACAGATTCTGGGGAGGATGCTCTAAAGTCCATCAGACAGTCATTTAAGAGAGAAAAGTCCAAATCAGAGGACACAGATTCTGGGGACAAAACTCTGCTACTAAATAAGTGATCTAGTTCAAAGTCTGACAAAACTGACTGTGGGGATGCTGGTCTGACCTCATCAAAAAGACTTTCCAGACACAAATCGGTGCCTTCCCAGTCTGATAATGTAGATTGTGGTGTAAACGACCTCTGATCTGACATTTCTACACTCAAATCAACATGAGAACATGTGAACTGAGGAACAGGTGAGTCAGCAGAGAGACGTCTGAGTTCACTTTGAGACTCCACCGACTCTGGAGAACATGGTCTGGAGTCAGACACCCAATCATCTATGAAGGACAGACTGTAGTCATTATCTGATGACACAGACTCAGTTGACCAACTCCTGATATTCATTGATGTGATACGATTGATTAGTTCCGATTGTTGTTCAGGTTTGATTCCTCGTACAACATCTGCATATGTAAGAGGTCTGGCAGCAGACAGCTGTGAGGATGCAGTTACAGTTACACCTGAGTGTTTGTATTCAGAACCTGAAGGAAGTGAATCTGGTGAATCTGCTCTGTTCTCATCAAACATGTCCTCAAGATAACATCCAAGATCCTCAATATCTGGGAATGTTGATAAAGGCGACTCTGGTCTATTTTCTGAGTATTGTAAGTAATAGTTACAGGGCTGATTACTTATTTGACCAAACATTAAATGAGGAGACAAAGAATGTAACTGAACTGATGCCACAGATTCTGGGGAGGATGCTCTAAAGTCCATCAGACGGTCATTTAAGATAGAAAAGTCCAAATCAGAGGACACAGATTCTGGGGACAAAACTCTGCTACTAAATAAGTGATCTAGTTCAAAGTCTGACAAAACTGACTGTGGGGATGCTGGTCTGACCTCATCAAAAAGACTTTCCAGACACAAATCGGTGCCTTCCCAGTCTGATAATGTAGATTGTGGTGTAAACGACCTCTGATGTGACATTTCTACACTCAAATCAACATGAGAACATGTGAACTGAGGAACAGGTGAGTCAGCAGAGAGACGTCTGAGTTCACTTTGAGACTCCACCGACTCTGGAGAACATGGTCTGGACTCAGACACCCAATCATCTATGAAGGACAGACTGTAGTCATTATCTGATGGTAAATGAGGAGGCCATAAGCCTCTGAACTCTAGTGATTTTAAACTGAAAATAGGGTCTCTCTGTTTTTCAAATTGACTTCCTCTAACAATGTTTGTAGGAGTTTGATGTTTGGGACCAGACGGCGAAGAAGCAGCAGTTACATCTGAGTGTTCAAGTTCAGCACCTAAAAGATGTGAATCTGGTGAATCTGCTTTGTTGTCATCAAGAACATGTTCAACACAAGATTGAAATTTCTCAGAATCAGTTATTAACGCAGGTGAAAGCTGTACATTTTCTGAAGGATGTAAGTAAAAGATGCAAGGTTTACTAGTTGTCTGACTAAAACTCATGTGAGGAGAAAATGAATGTAACTGAGCTGATGCTGCAGATTCTGGGGACAAAACTCTGCTACTAAATAAGTGATCTAGTTCAAAGTCTGACAAAACTGACTGTGGGGATGCTGGTCTGACCTCATCAAAAAGACTTTCCAGACACAAATCGGTGCCTTCCCAGTCTGATAATGTAGATTGTGGTGTAAATGACCTCTGATGTGACATTTCTACACTCAAATCAACATGAGAACATGTGAACTGAGGAACAGGTGAGTCAGCAGAGAGACGTCTGAGTTCACTTTGAGACTCCACTGACTCTGGAGAACATGGTCTGGACTCAGACACCCAATCATCTATGAAGGACAGACTGTAGTCATTATCTGGTGACACAGACTCAGTTGACCAACTCCTGACTTTCATTGATGTGAAACGATTTATTGGTTCCGTTTGTTGTTCAGGTTTGATTCCTCGTACAACATCTGCATATGTAAGAGGTCTGGCAGCAGACAGCTGTGAGGATGCAGTTACAGTTACACCTGAGTGTTTGTATTCAGAACCTGAAGGAAGTGAATCTGGTGAATCTGCTCTGTTCTCATCAAACATGTCCTCAAGATAACATCCAAGATCCTCAATATCTGGGAATGTTGATAAAGGCGACTCTGGTCTATTTTCTGAGTATTGTAAGTAATAGTTACAATACTGATACCTTATTTGACCAAACATTAAATAAGGAGACAAAGAATGTAACTGAACTGATGCCACAGATTCTGGGGAGGATGCTCTAAAGTCCATCAGACGGTCATTTAAGATAGAAAAGTCCAAATCAGAGGACACAGATTCTGGGGACAAAACTCTGCTACTAAATAAGTGATCTAGTTCAAAGTCTGACAAAACTGACTGTGGGGATGCTGGTCTGACCTCATCAAAAAGACTTTCCAGACACAAATCGGTGCCTTCCCAGTCTGATAATGTAGATTGTGGTGTAAACGACCTCTGATGTGACATTTTTACACTCAAATCAACATGAGAACATGTGAACTGAGGAACAGGTGAGTCAGCAGAGAGACGTCTGAGTTCACTTTGAGACTCCACCGACTCTGGAGAACATGGTCTGGACTCAGACACCCAATCATCTATGAAGGACAGACTGTAGTCATTATCTGATGGTAAATGAGGAGGCCATAAGCCTCTGAACTCTAGTGATTTTAAACTGAAAATAGGGTCTCTCTGTTTTTCAAATTGACTTCCTCTAACAATGTCTGTAGGAGTTTGGTGTTTGGGACCAGACGGCGAAGAAGCTGCAGTTACATCTGAGTGTTCAAGTTCAGCACCTAAAAGATGTGAGTCTGGTGAATCTGCTTTGTTGTCATCAAGAACATGTTCAACACAAGATTGAAATTTCTCAGAATCAGTTATTAACGCAGGTGAAAGCTGTACATTTTCTGAAGGATGTAAGTAAAAGATGCAAGGTTTACTAGTTGTCTGACTAAAACTCATGTGAGGAGAAAAGGAATGTAACTGAGCTGATGCTGCAGATTCTGGGGACAAAACTCTGCTACTAAATAAGTGATCTAGTTCAAAGTCTGACAAAACTGACTGTGGGGATTCTGGTCTGACCTCATCAAAAAGACTTTCCAGACACAAATCGGTGCCTTCCCAGTCTGATAATGTAGATTGTGGTGTAAACGACCTCTGATGTGACATTTCTACACTCAAATCAACATGAGAACATGTGAACTGAGGAACAGGTGAGTCAGCAGAGAGACGTCTGAGTTCACTTTGAGACTCCACTGACTCTGGAGAACATGGTCTGGACTCAGACACCCAATCATCTATGAAGGACAGACTGTAGTCATTATCTGATGACACAGACTCAGTTGACAAACTCCTGACTTTCATTGATGTGAAACGATTGATTAGTTCCGATTGTTGTTCAGGTTTGATTCCTCGTACAACATCTGCATATGTAAGAGGTCTGGCAGCAGACAGCTGTGAGGATGCAGTTACAGTTACACCTGAGTGTTTGTATTCAGAACCTGAAGGAAGTGAATCTGGTGAATCTGCTCTGTTCTCATCAAACATGTCCTCAAGATAACATCCAAGATCCTCAATATCTGAGAATGTTGATAAAGGCGACTCTGGTCTATTTTCTGAGTATTGTAAGTAATAGTTACAATACTGATACCTTATTTGACCAAACATTAAATAAGGAGACAAAGAATGTAACTGAACTGATGCCACAGATTCTGGGGAGGATGCTCTAAAGTCCATCAGACAGTCATTTAAGACAGAAAAGTCCAAATCAGAGGACACAGATTCTGGGGACAAAACTCTGCTACTAAATAAGTGATCTAGTTCAAAGTCTGACAAAACTGACTGTGGGGATGCTGGTCTGACCTCCTCAAAAAGACTTTCCAGACACAAATCGGTGCCTTCCCAGTCTGATAATGTAGATTGTGGTGTAAACGACCTCTGATGTGACATTTTTACACTCAAATCAACATGAGAACATGTGAACTGAGGAACAGGTGAGTCAGCAGAGAGACGTCTGAGTTCACTTTGAGACTCCACCGACTCTGGAGAACATGGTCTGGACTCAGACACCCAATCATCTATGAAGGACAGACTGTAGTCATTATCTGATGGTAAATGAGGAGGCCATAAGCCTCTGAACTCTAGTGATTTTAAACTGAAAATAGGGTCTCTCTGTTTTTCAAATTGACTTCCTCTAACAATGTCTGTAGGAGTTTGGTGTTTGGGACCAGACGGCGAAGAAGCTGCAGTTACATCTGAGTGTTCAAGTTCAGCACCTAAAAGATGTGAGTCTGGTGAATCTGCTTTGTTGTCATCAAGAACATGTTCAACACAAGATTGAAATTTCTCAGAATCAGTTATTAACGCAGGTGAAAGCTGTACATTTTCTGAAGGATGTAAGTAAAAGATGCAAGGTTTACTAGTTGTCTGACTAAAACTCATGTGAGGAGAAAAGGAATGTAACTGAGCTGATGCTGCAGATTCTGGGGACAAAACTCTGCTACTAAATAAGTGATCTAGTTCAAAGTCTGACAAAACTGACTGTGGGGATTCTGGTCTGACCTCATCAAAAAGACTTTCCAGACACAAATCGGTGCCTTCCCAGTCTGATAATGTAGATTGTGGTGTAAACGACCTCTGATGTGACATTTCTACACTCAAATCAACATGAGAACATGTGAACTGAGGAACAGGTGAGTCAGCAGAGAGACGTCTGAGTTCACTTTGAGACTCCACTGACTCTGGAGAACATGGTCTGGACTCAGACACCCAATCATCTATGAAGGACAGACTGTAGTCATTATCTGATGACACAGACTCAGTTGACAAACTCCTGACTTTCATTGATGTGAAACGATTGATTAGTTCCGATTGTTGTTCAGGTTTGATTCCTCGTACAACATCTGCATATGTAAGAGGTCTGGCAGCAGACAGCTGTGAGGATGCAGTTACAGTTACACCTGAGTGTTTGTATTCAGAACCTGAAGGAAGTGAATCTGGTGAATCTGCTCTGTTCTCATCAAACATGTCCTCAAGATAACATCCAAGATCCTCAATATCTGAGAATGTTGATAAAGGCGACTCTGGTCTATTTTCTGAGTATTGTAAGTAATAGTTACAATACTGATACCTTATTTGACCAAACATTAAATAAGGAGACAAAGAATGTAACTGAACTGATGCCACAGATTCTGGGGAGGATGCTCTAAAGTCCATCAGACAGTCATTTAAGACAGAAAAGTCCAAATCAGAGGACACAGATTCTGGGGACAAAACTCTGCTACTAAATAAGTGATCTAGTTCAAAGTCTGACAAAACTGACTGTGGGGATGCTGGTCTGACCTCATCAAAAAGACTTTCCAGACACAAATCGGTGCCTTCCCAGTCTGATAATGTAGATTGTGGTGTAAACGACCTCTGATGTGACATTTCTACACTCAAATCAACGTGAGAACATGTGAACTGAGGAACAGGTGAGTCAGCAGAGAGACGTCTGAGTTCACTTTGAGACTCCACTGACTCTGGAGAACATGGTCTGGACTCAGACACCCAATCATCTATGAAGGACAGACTGTAGTCATTATCTGATGGTAAATGAGGAGGCCATAAGCCTCTGAACTCTAGTGATTTTAAACTGAAAATAGGGTCTCTCTGTTTTTCAAATTGACTTCCTCTAACAATGTCTGTAGGAGTTTGATGTTTGGGACCAGACGGCGAAGAAGCTGCAGTTACATCTGAGTGTTCAAGTTCAGCACCTAAAAGATGTGAGTCTGGTGAATCTGCTTTGTTGTCACCAGGAATATGTTCAACACAAGATTGAAATTTCTCAGAATCAGTTATTAACGCAGGTGAAAGCTGTACATTTTCTGAAGGATGTAAGTAAAAGATGCAAGGTTTACTAGTTGTCTGACTAAAACTCATGTGAGGAGAAAAGGAATGTAACTGAGCTGATGCTGCAGATTCTGGGGACAAAACTCTGCTACTAAATAAGTGATCTAGTTCAAAGTCTAACAAAACTGACTGTGGGGATGCTGGTCTGACCTCATCAAAAAGACTTTCCAGACACAAATCGGTGCCTTCCCAGTCTGATAATGTAGATTGTGGTGTAAACGACCTCTGATGTGACATTTCTACATTCAAATCAATGTGAGAACATGTGAACTGAGGAACAGGTGAGTCAGCAGAGAGACGTCTGAGTTCACTTTGAGACTCCACCGACTCTGGAGAACATGGTCTGGAGTCAGACACCCAATCATCTATGAAGGACAGACTGTAGTCATTATCTGATGACACAGACTCAGTTGACCAACTCCTGACTTTCATTGATGTGAAACGATTGATTGGTTCAGATTGTTGTTCAGGTTTGATTCCTCGTACAACATCTGCATATGTAAGAGGTCTGGCAGCAGACAGCTGTGAGGATGCAGTTACAGTTACACCTGAGTGTTTGTATTCAGAACCTGAAGGAAGTGAATCTGGTGAATCTGCTCTGTTCTCATCAAACATGTCCTCAAGATAACATCCAAGATCCTCAATATCTGGGAATGTTGATAAAGGCGACTCTGGTCTATTTTCTGAGTATTGTAAGTAATAGTTACAATACTGATACCTTATTTGACCAAACATTAAATGAGGAGACAAAGAATGTAACTGAACTGATGCTACAGATTCTGGGGAGGATGCTCTAAAGTCCATCAGACAGTCATTTAAGACAGAAAAGTCCAAATCAGAGGACACAGATTCTGGGGACAAACCTCTGCTACTAAATAAGTGATCTAGTTCAAAGTCTGACAAAACTGACTGTGGGGATGCTGGTCTGACCTCATCAAAAAGACTTTCCAGACACAAATCGGTGCCTTCCCAGTCTGATAATGTAGATTGTGGTGTAAACGACCTCTGATCTGACATTTCTACACTCAAATACACATGAGAACATGTGAACTGAGGAACAGGTGAGTCAGCAGAGAGACGTCTGAGTTCACTTTGAGACTCCACTGACTGTGGAAAACATGGTCTGGAGTCAGACACCCAATCATCTATGAAGGACAGACAGTAGTCATTATCTGATGACACAGACTCAGTTGACCAACTCCTGACTGTCATTGATGTGAAACGATTGATTGGTTCCGATTGTTGTTCAGGTTTGATTCCTCGTACAACATCTGCATATGTAAGAGGTCTGGCAGCAGACAGCTGTGAGGATGCAGTTACAGTTACACCTGAGTGTTTGTATTCAGAACCTGAAGGAAGTGAATGTTCAGAATATAGTTTTTCGTCAGATGTTTTTTCTTTGCTCTTGATGTTTTCAAGTTTTGTTGGACTTTCCTGAGTATTTGCATTTTCTTGTGAAAATATGTTTTTATTATAGACTGAACAACGTTCAGTTGGGAACTTTAAAACATATTTAGGTTTCTCCACAAATTCAAAAACAACTGGTTTGGATGATTGCGGTTCTATAACAATGTGAGTAGTTTCAACAGTGTTTTTGTCTTTCTTGTATTCAGAGTTGGAGCTTAAATTGCACGATTCTTTAATCCTACTTGAACTGGGATCATATTCTTCTAAATTGCTTTGATTGGCTTTAGCTAATTCATCATCTAAGTGATCTGAAAATGTTGTATTTGTAGAAGATTGATGCTCAAACTTTGAGAACCAGTAGGTAAGGTAAGACTGAGTGCTCTCATTGTCTTGTGTTGGGATTGCAGGTCCCGCTGACTGAAATGACCCTTCTTTCTTGCTTGCACCACTGGCTTTTTCACCATTGTTAAGTTCACTATCAGCATGTTGCAAACATTTGACACCTTTGGCAGCTGATCTTTCCACTGCATTTACATGACTAGTGAGTGAATGTGAAATATCGGTTCCTTTTTCTCTCAACCATCGATTAAGGGATGACAAACGAGCTGAGGTTGGTTCTTCTCCTGAATATTGTAAAAAATAATCACAGTGCTGGCGCATAAGTTGGGCGCGTGCTGACTGTGAGAAGAAGAGTTCAAGAAATGAGAAACTGCTCTGAGAACTCAGAGATTCTGGGGAGAACGGTCTAGGATCCCTGTCTGATCCCTGAATAGATGTAACTACGTCAGGGGAAAATGCTCTTACACTGGGAGAAGCGTGTTCAATTAATTTTTCGTCATATTCAAAATCTGATTTTATGGGTGAGAATGTGCTGGACCCCATGAGCACTTTGGGTACAGTTTTGTTATATTTTAGTGCCTGAGAGTCAGGGAACAGTGGCCTATATTCATCCCATGACTCAAAGTCCTCCGAACTTGGCGGGACGTTGAAGTCTTTCAAGCCAAAAAGCTGTTTACGCTCACATGTATGCAACGGAAAGGGGCTGGGCTTGCTTTCTGTGATGTGCAATGTCATTTCTGGTGAACTACATTGGTCAGACATCAAAGACAGTGTTGGAGCATCTTCCAGTATATTGGAAAAATCTGCAGTTAAACCCCTTCTTTTACTCTGAGGAGAATCAGGTGACATTGCCTGATAATCACTAATTGACATGATGGATTCAGGAGACGACAGTCTAGACATGTGCTTATTTAAAATCCATTCTTCAGCAGTGAAGGGGCTCCTCTCATTAATGGGTAAAAATGAGCGATCTCCAGCTGCCAAAGAATCAGGACTCAAAGGGTGGTGTTCTGTAAAGGTAGAAATTGATGCAACAACATGTTTGAGCTCATCTTGTGGTGCGCTGTGGATTAAATCATCCCTATCTGGATTACGAGAACACCAATCACTGAACATTTTAGGTGAGTCACAAGCCATGTGAGAATGGTCTCTGTATGAAGGACTTGGTAGCAAAATAGTCTGTGTTACCTCCATTTCGTTTGGTTTCACCATGCTGTACTTGGCTGTAGCATTAATAGATTCTGCAGACTGTATATCATCACTGTCATCAATGAAAGGAAGGTTTTCTGTCCGTCCATCCTTTTTCACTTGTTCTATTGTGTTTTCTTGCTTAGTTGATTTCAAAGGCTTGGATCCCATCTCCACATCTGAAACATGTGGTATCTTGTCATGGTCATATGTTGCTTCACAGAACTTGGCAGCGACCTCATCAGTACCCCTCTGAGAGAGTCTGCTCTTTTGAACTACATCTCCATCATCTTCAGTCATGGCCAGAGTAGGGTCATGGTCCTCTGGCACTAAAGATGACACCCTTGGTTCATAGATTCTTCTTACGGTGGTTCTGGCGGTGTCTTTTTTGCCATGCTGATGTGTACAGCTAAATTCTTCCAAAAGCTCACTGAAATCAGTTTCAGCTTTGTCAGACTCAGACAGACTGAGGCTGAAGTCTCTGATCGATATGGACGAGTGTAACCTCAGAATTCCTCGCGATTGGCTTTGCTCATTTTCAGACGGATTCAGTGGAAAGGTTTGGCTGCAGTCGTCTTTGATTAACGTACCACCTTGAGGAGACCTGAAGACATGACCTTCAACACTGCTGTCAACTTGTTGCTGTTTCACTTTGGGATGATAAACCCGAGTTGGTCGACTCCCCCTTGCTGCTTCTTTGGATTTAGGTAGCGTACTTACTTGCTCATCTGAGATGTTGTGACTTGAAGGTTCATGTGACATTACATCCCCCGAGGTCAACAGGTTAGGGTTCAATTCGCTGTGGAACAACAAGATTAAGTCAAAAAACAGGACTTTGATGGTTAATTTGATATGACAGAGAGCAACAAAAGTCAAGGTCAACATTCTTCTTCCTAGACACAGCATGGTAAGAAACACTGACCTCCAGACAGCGTTAGGTTTTTTTTTCTAGAGAACAAATTCAGGACATCATCCAGGGTTGCCGCTTACACATCTAGCATTCAAAGGAAACTCGGTAAAACTGCTCTTGTTAGATTCTGCAGCATCTCTCTGCTTCTTCCATGATTAGTGGAAAAATCAGTGAGATTGGTGCTGCCTCTGATGTAATATGGACTCAGTAATGTGTACAGGTCTGATGTCGTGAAAAGAAAGCTGAGCCAAAAGGTAATCGTACGATCTACTGTATGTTCCTACCACCACCTAAGTTCATGAACTGTGGACAAAAAACTTTGTGCAGTTGCTGTAGATGTACTAATTGTATTAAGTATTCATGATTTATGTACTTGTGGTTTATAAGCAAAATAATGATATGGTTGTCATCAACATGTACTACCTGTTCACACAGTTGGATATAACAAAGTTTTGCATTATGGTACTGATATAAAGCTCCCCAAGTAGATGTCTAAAAAATTCCAAGACTCCAATGCGTGAATGAAAACAGCTTATGTTACACGGCAGATCTATAATGGCAAGTAAACAATCAGTTAAATCATTTACTGTGGGATTTCAAGCTCCTCCATTAGGTCCCCATGCATGCTTTCTGAGTGGACGTGTCCTACGGGTTCTGCCCACGAGGGGATATCCAGCAGGGAAGCGACCGAGAGGTCTTCTTCAGAAACAGCTGGGGGTGGTCTGCGGTCTGACTCAACCTTCCTCACAATTCTGGGGCTGTCCGCGTCTTCTTGTACTGAAGACAGGGCTACTGACACTGAAAATTGGACACAGTTCATTCAAATGGCAAAGGAACACAAGTTGGTGATTATGTTAAATAGAACTTTCAAACAGGAATCACTACCTTCACTGTGATCCAGCGTCTTCTCTATCTCTGCATAAGTCCTAGATGTTTGCTCTTGGACGGACTTGTTCATCTGGGTTTCAATGAGATGGACTATGTCCATGCGGTTGATTGTAGTTAGTCTCTTAATCAGGCAGTCCTCTGTAGAAAGACAATAACTTCAATTTAACACAGGAAATATTCCAGAGGGTGTGAGTGAAACAAGGAAAGGTAACTAAGCATTTATAAATTAAAAGCATTTCAAGGATTTCAGGAAACATTGACCCTCATATGTTTTCATCTTTAAGTTCAATTGAGTAATATTTAGGTCAAAAGACAAAATAAAGAGGACATTTGAGAAAAAAACTAAATTTATTTGAGCGATTGAAGTGACCAAACACAATTCACTGAGCCATTCAGATTTTCAGCGTCTTCTGACATCACAGACCCAGATAAAATTAGACTTGCCCAGCCTCTCTGTCCTTATCTCCACCCAACTTCACATCATGCTGCATTTGCTGTACCTTAAAAGTGGGAAGCACAAATCTGTAAGCAGTTTTAAAAGAGGCACAGAAGGGGGGAGTCCACACCCTAAAACTGGCTGCTACTAGTAGTAAAGTCATGTTTGAGAAGGGAACTTTGGAACTATTTCTTCATGGTATTTTTCCAGAAACATATCAATAACCTGTTTCCTCTGGAGTTTGTGTCAACATTTGAACAAAGGTCACATAAAGTGTCCAATAAGTTGTTCATTAATGTGGGAGTAGCCTGAAGTACCACATAAACTTAAATTATACAACATGGCATGTACCTGTGGCATGTTTGCCTTCCCGTTCAACCCAGCGCTGCAGCAAGGCGTGGCTCTGCTCTTGCAGGGAATTCGGGTTTTCTGTTCTCACGAGCTGAATATCATCTCCACTGAATTCGAGTTCTCTTGCAAGCTCTGAGGCATGTACAAAAGTTTAGGGTGAATGTGAGACAATAAAGTAGGAAAAAAAAAAAACTAACATGTATATGATATTTTCAAATGTTCCCCCAGTTCTGCTGATTCATTAAGTTCAAGTTTAAAGATAAAGTACATTAAAATGCATTAAAAACGTGTCATGTACCTTCACGGAAGCAAATAAATAAATAAGTTGACAGCTTACCAGTCCAGCTGAAGCCAAGAAGATCTGCAATGATTGTTAATGTCTCCTCTTTTCTGTCAGCATCCTCCTGCCAATCAACTTTAAAAAAAATGCCATCATAGCCAAAAGGTAAGTTTCACCGTTATGTCCAACTGTTAAAGGGTCAAATGTCATTAAAAGTGAATTTCTTTTCTGCATTGCAGGTGCATGTCATGTAAAATGTACTACAGGTTTAGTAATGTAGGATAAATTTAGACCAATTTTCTGAAGACTATGCTATAGGCTGCTAACTAAATGTGAAGCTGTAATGGTGACATGGATGACAACATAAAGGTTGGACTGAGAGGTGTTCATGTGCTTATGGACAACTACTATTTGGTCATAATAATTACAGCTTATTTTCTGGTGAGTAGTGTAAAAAATTCCATTAATGGGCTTGTTAATAGTGTTAGTGGCCATGTGCTGGTTCATGTTAGTAAAGCTTTATTATTAGAGAACAGCCAGTGTGCATCAGCTTTTTCAAAGCTAGTTCTTGCATTGACATGAACATTCAATCTTGAGATTACGTTTACACAAAGGCAGACTCGAAGGTAACTTACCAAAATGCAAAACACCATAACTTATGAGCACATACATTTGCACAAACACACAAACAAATGTGGACAAACGCTTAACACCAGAACAAAACTTGATGGGGCAAAACAAACAATAACATTAAAGCAACAACACATAAATTGTGGTGACGTTGGTCTTAGGAAGAAAAAAATATATATATTTCTGCTAAGGAGAGGAGATAAAGCATAAAGGCCACAGTAGGTCAGGCCATACCTGGTGTATTTTCTGGAGTTTGATCATCAACGATTCTCTGCATCTGAGTTTCCACTGGGTCATCCCAGGCAGGCCTGGCTTCAAATACATCCTCTGTCCCACAAGCTGGATGCACAGCTGGCAACTGATTGCTATCAGAATCTGAACTGTGTGAGGCTGGAATGTCATACGTAAAGATAACTGAATCTGGACTAGCGCTGCTCCTATCAGCTTCCAAAGAAGACCTAACAGATGTGTCTAAAGTTTCAGAGAACTGAACGTTGTTTCTTTGGGTAGAGTTTGAGGAAAAAATATCAGCTACAGGTTTCTCTTCCATCGTGGAAGCAAGTTTGGAGGGTGAAAGGCTGGATACATTAGTGGACTGACTATCAGAGTAACTCCTAATTTCTTTATTTGAGGCTTTACTTGTGTCGCCAGCCTCAGATCTCGTCCTACGATCAGAAGATGAGCTTTTTCCCACTTTTCTAGGAACAGGATCAAGCTTCAGTATTTGAGAGTCATTCATGGTTAGTTCCTCTCCAGCTGCTGGGCCTGGTTTGATTGCTTTAGGTGGGGGCAAATCCTGACTAAATGCTAGAATGCCAGACTGTGGATCTGAAAAGGTCATCTCTATGACTGAGCACTTGTCTTCTTCATCTTCCTTATCAGACTCATCATCATCACTGGAAGAGTCTGATAAATCCTTGTTCTTTTTTGAGTATGCCAAATGGGCAATTCCAGATGTGTCCGACTGAAGATCAGCTATTGTGGAATCTAGATAATCTAGGCCAAGGCTTCCAAGACTCTCAGCCTCGGTTTGAATGCTTGTGAGACTCCTGAAAGCACTAGGTGAAATAAGTAGAGTGTCTGCAGGGCTGCAGAGATCAACTTTATCCACCGACTTCTCGGGCTCCAATTTGTCAAGGGAGTGTTTGATGAGAGTTTCAGACAGCATACTAGAAACTCCCACCTCGATAACCTGAGTTAGCTGTAATTCCCGGATGTCTTGATGGGTTGTGCCTGAAACAGAGTCACTGCTCTGAAAAGTCAAAGGCTTTGCTTGGGCTTCCTCTGTCTCTTTGGGCAGTACTTCATCAACCTGATGGTCTCCAATATGGAAAAATGCGTATCCCTCCCCTTCTTCATCAAAAGACCTTCTGGTCATGTCAATGGCTCCACCTCTGGTCATCTCAAATAGCTTCCCTTCTTGAAATTGAAACGGATTAGGACTTTTTTCACTACCAGGTGTTTGAACAAGCATCTTTTCAAGTGTTTTCTGTCCTTCTGCATGGTCAGTATCTATTCGCTCCTCAGCCTGTGCCTCAAATGATACACTGCTGGAACTCTCAGTGCCTATAACATGTTCTACATCTCTAGTACATCCTATAGGCAGGGGTTTGCTGGAAAATCCTGAACCATCCACTGTTGGAGAGTCAACCGCTTTGTCATCATGTAAATAGTGCTCATCAATCACAGAGGATGAAAAATGTGTCTCAGTGACTGGGGAAAACATATATCTTGCCATGTCTTCGTGTATTTCTTCTTCTTTTTCTGCTAGCAAAGGCACAGGGTCTTCACCTTCTTTATCACCTTCCTCTTGTTGTATTGCCAAAAAAGGCTGTGAACTTTCAAGTGACTTAGCAGTTCTAAGTTGTGACTGGATTTTGACCTGATGACTTGTCTCTGATCCAGAAGTGGTGTCTACAGATCTGTCTCTCTTTATTTTAGTATCCTGTTCCATCTCCTCAAATGTTTTGATCTTTACGGCCATTTTAAACATCTCCTCTTCTGGGGTGAATTGTTTATTGGCAGCATCGTCCTCACTGCCATCTGAGTCGAGAGAGTCTTTCCTGACGGGCATGTTCAGACCCTCACTGGAGCACACATTGTCATCTGTTACTCTGTATGTGAGGTTGGAAAACTTGTCCTCTTTAGTTTCACAGTCAGTTTGGGTGACCTCAGCACTCTTTTCTTGTGTGTCCTCCTTATATTCACCTGCATCAATGTTATTATCATAAGATAAACATGCTTTGAGCTGGGACACATAATCCTCATAGGCAGCTGTCTTGGCTGGCATCTTAAATTCTGTGTCCTTTGGTTGAATAGGACTTCCTTCAAGGGAATCTTGATATGGAGACTCTTTGGTAGGGCTTGGCTCTATTGAATCAGGGGATTTCCTTGAAGATCCATCCTCTAAAAGAGGACTTGTCTCTAGTGAATCTTGGTGATACTGCTCTTTCTCTGGGTCATCGAGTACCAAAGTGCAAATATTTTCTAAATCACCTGGTCGTTGTAACACATTATAACTACCTTGTAGCTGTAGATAATCCTGTTTTTTGAGATCTGAATGAAAAGCATTTAAACTTACATCCATTTTTTCATCAACTGTTGCTGTGTATGAGTTTGCAATGCCAACCATCCCTTCAGCAAAATCTTTAAAACAAGCAGCTACTCCTTCTGGAGTGTTGTTCTCACTGTCCTCCAGGGGGCCCCTCTTTGGACCACCATCTTCATTGGAAGATCTCTGCCATTCCCTGTCCATACCTCCCATTTTAGTGCTGTCCACATCACTAAACCTTGCTTCCCCTGTAGAAATCATGTTTCGTTCATGAGAAAATGCACACGTTTCTCTTTTTTTGTCTTTTGTTACCATAACTTTGCTGCCGCTCTCGTGGACTAGGTCCTCCTTCTCACTACTGAGAACTTGTTTGGTCAGTGGCTTTTCTTTGATGTCTTCCTCTAGCTCATTGCTGAGAAGTGACAACATGCCTGATATATTCTTTTCAACTGTGGGATGTTGGTAGTGGGTCTCTTTCAATATTAAAACTTGTTCAAATGCAGTCTCTGATACTGTACTTGGTGTTAGTTTATCCCTCTGCAAGTCTTCATTTGCCTCTTCCCTGACTATGTCTTTCAAATGATCAATTGGTAAAATCACTGCTTTGCAACTCTCATGAACAAGATCTTCCTCTTGGTGGCTTTGTTGCATCAATGGCTTTTCCTTGAGATATTCATCCAGGTCATAACTTAGATGTGACAACATGCCAGACATGTTCTTCTCTGTTGTGGGTTGCTGGCAGTGGGCCCTCTCAATATGGACCTGTTGAAATGGAGTCTCTGGCACTGCACTTGGGATTAGTTCTTTCACATCAGTTACATCAGATTTTATATTTGCCTCTCCTTTGTCCTGTAAATCATCACTTGCCAGTATAACTTCTCTGCAGCTCTCATGGACAAGATCCTCCTCTGAGAGACTCTGTTTTGTAACAGGGTTTTCTTTGAGATATTCATCAAGATCACCACTGAGAAGGGACAACATCCCTGAGACGTTCTTCTGAGTTGTAGACTGTTGTGTGTGTACATGTCTTTCGACATGAACTTGTTGGAATGGAGTTTCAGATACTAGACTTGGTGAGAGTTCCTTCACTCCAAGTACATCAGTGTCCAGGCTTTCCCTTGCATTTCCATCCACATTGCCGTGTAAACGATCACCTTTTAGTATGACTTCTTTGCAGCTTTCCTGGACATTATCCCTCTCTGGGTGGCTCTCTTTGGCCAATGGCTTGTCTTTGAGATCTTCCTCTAGGTCATTACTGAGAAGTGACAACATGCCAGACATGTTCTTCTCTGTTGTGGGTTGCTGGCAGTGGGCCCTCTCAATATGGACCTGTTGAAATGAAGTCTCTGGCACTGCACTTGGGGTTAGTTCTTTCACATCAGTTACATCAGATTTTATATTTGCCTCTCCTTTGTCCTGTAAATCATCACTTGCCAGTATAACTTCTCTGCAGCTCTCATGGACAAGATCCTCCTCTGAGAGACTCTGTTTTGTAACAGGGTTTTCTTTGAGATATTCATCAAGATCACCACTGAGAAGGGACAACATCCCTGAGACGTTCTTCTGAGTTGTAGACTGTTGTGTGTGTACATGTCTTTCGACATGAACTTGTTGGAATGGAGTTTCAGATACTAGACTTGGTGAGAGTTCCTTCACTCCAAGTACATCAGTGTCCAGGCTTTCCCTTGCATTTCCATCCACATTGCCGTGTAAACGATCACCTTTTAGTATGACTTCTTTGCAGCTTTCCTGAACATTATCCCCCTCTGGGTGGCTCTCTTTGGCCAATGGCTTGTCTTTGAGATCTTCCTCTAGGTCATTACTGAGAAGTGACAACATGCCAGACATATTCTTCTCCGTTGTGGGTTGCTGGCAGTGGGCCCTCTCAATATGGACCTGTTGAAATGGAGTCTCTGGCACTGCACTTGGGGTTAGTTCTTTCACATCAGTTACATCAGATTTTATATTTGCCTCTCCTTTGTCCAGTAAATCAACACTTGCCAGTATAGCTTCTCTGCAGCTCTCATGGACAAGATCCACCTCTGAAAGACCCTGTTTTGTAACAGTGTTTTCTTTGAGATATTCACCTAGATCACCACTGAGAAGGGACAACATCCCTGAGATGTTCTTCTGAGTTGTAGACTGTTGTGTGTGTACATGTCTTTCGACATGAACTTGTTGGAATGGAGTTTCAGATACTAGTCTTGGTGAGAGTTCCTTCACTCCAACTACATCAGTGTCCAGGCTTTCCCTTGCATTTTCATCCACATTGCCATGTAAACGATCACCTTTTAGTATGACTTCTTTGCAACTCTCATAAACAAGATCTTCCTCTGGGTGGCTTTGTTGCATCAAGGGCTTTTCCTTGAGATATTCATCCAGGTCATAACTTAAATGTGACAACATGCCAGACATGTTCTTCTCAGTTGTAGGTTGCTGGCAGTGGGCCCTCTCAATATGGACCTGTTGAGATGGAATCTCTGGCACTGCACTTGGGGTTAGTTCTTTCACATCAGTTACATCTGTTTTTATATTTGCCTCTCCTTTGTCCAGTAACTCATCACTTGCCAGTATAACTTCTCTGCAGCTCTCATGGACAAGATCCTCCTCTGAAAGATCCTGTTTTGTAACAGTGTTTTCTTTGAGATATTCATCTAGATCACTACTGAGAAGGGACAACATCCCTGAGACGTTCTTCTGAGTTGTGGACTGTTGTGTGTGTACATGTCTTTCGACATGAACTTGTTGGAATGGAGTTTCAGATACTAGACTTGGTGAGAGTTCCTTCACTCCAAGTACATCAGTGTCCAGGCTTTCCCTTGCATTTTCATCCACATTGCTGTGTGAACGATCACCTTTTAGTATGACTTCTTTGCAGCTTTCCTGGACATTATCCCTCTCTGGGTGGCTCTCTTTGGCCACTGGCTTGTCTTTGAGATCTTCCTCTAGGTCATTACTGAGAAGTGACAACATGCCAGACATGTTCTTCTCTGTTGTGTGTTGTTGGTAGTGGGTCTCTCTCATGATTAAAACTTGATCAAATGCAGCCTCAGAAACTGCACTTGGTGTTATTTCATCACTCTGCAAGTCTTCTTTTGCCTTTTCCCCAATTCTGTCTTTCAAATTATCAGTTGTTAATATCACTTCTTTGCAGCTCTCATGAGAAAGATCCTCATCTGAGTGCCTTTGTTGGGTCAGTGGCTTTTCTGTGTCATCTAGGTCATTACTGAGAACTGATAACATGCCAGACATGTTCTTCTCAGTTGAGGATTGCTGGTAGTGTGCCTCTCTTTCAATTAAAATGTGCTGAAATGGAGTCTCCGAAACTGTACTTGGTGTTAGTTCTTTCACTCCAGTTTCATCACTCTGAAACTCTTTATTTACCCTTTTTCCAATCTTGTCTTCCATATTTTCACTAGTTAATATCACTTCTTTGCAACTCTCATGGACAAGCGCTTCATCCAAATGGCCTTGTTTGGTCACTGGCTTGCCTTTGAGATATTCATTCAGATCACTACTGAGAACTGTCAACATGCCAGACATGTTCTTCTCAGTTGTGGACTGTTGGTACTGTGTTTCTCTCTTGATAAAAACTTGTTTAAATGGAGTCTCAGAATCTGTACTTGATGTTAGCTCATCACTCTGAAAGTTTTCATTTGCTTCTTCTTTCATCTTGTCTTCAAAATCTCTACCTCTCAGTCTAACTTCCTTGCAGCTCTCATTGGCAAGATCCTCCTCTGGGTGGCTTTGCTTGGTCAATAGTTTGTCTCTGAAATGTTCATCCAGGTCACTGTTGAGATGTGACAACATTCCTGACATAGTCCTCTTGGTTTTAGACTGCTGTTCCTTTCTTTTGATGCAAACTTCTTGGAATGGAGTCTCCAATACTACACTTGGAATCAGTTTTTTGACTTCAGTCTCTTCAGTTTGTGTCTTTTCTTGTGTTATTCCACTTGCCTCATCTTCCATCTCAGTACTAGAGGATTTTTGGATTTTGGTATAGATAACTTGTTCAAGGTTCTCAAGGACAGTTTCTTCATCTTGAGACCCACGGTTAACTGGCCTGTTGAGGATGTACTGGTCTAAGTCACTGGTTAGGAGTGATGGCATGCCTGACATCTTTTCATCTGTGTCTTTTGCTTTTTGTGCTGTTCCATCCATTAATGCTCCCTTATTTTCAACAGTTACTCTTGTGGGGGTTTCATCTTGTATTTCCTTTGTTAAAACAACCTGTTCACACTTCTCCTTAACAATATCTTCTTCTGATGGCTGTCTTTCAACATGCCTTGCCTGTAAGTACTGCTCCAGGTCCCTCTTCATTAACAACACCATTCCTTGCACATCCTTTCCTGCTGTAGATGACTGATGAGTTTTTATCTCTGTGTGGATTTCGTGAATTGGTGGCTCCTCGATTTCTATATCCATTTGCTTAGTCGCAGTTTGTCCCAAAAACATTCTGCTTTCATGAATGACTGTTGTGTCTTTTTCACCTGCTTTGTAATGTTTCTCTTCACATGAGGGTATGCTGTCCTCTTCTTTTGCACTATTAGAGAAAATACACATTTCATTGGTCATTTGGTGGACTGCTATGAATCCATCAGACTTCTCTTTCTTCTCTGCGCTGGAACGAGAGATCCTGATATCAACTCTAGCTTCAGAGAATTCAGCCAGACCTCCATGTTTGGCACTTCCAGGACTCCCAGAACTCCCAGAACTTGTGTGTTCCCCAAAAAAGGGACTGCAAACATATTCTGGATTTGTGTCAGAGTCATTAGCAAAGGTGTCCTCCTCAGGTGCCCCCAGCTGATAGTTGTTAGATACTGCTGATGTCCGTCTGAACAACAGATACTCAGGACTTTCCTCCAGCTCAGCTTTTATGTCAGCACTGAAGTCCTCAGAAGGTCTGCGATCAGGGCTGATCTGATCATCATACAAACTCCAAGTAGTGCTTAGGAGTGGCTCCTCTAACTGTGTCTTGTCTGGACTCTTCCCTGGCAACCCTGGTTCATCTCTTTTAAGGCTGCTCTCGGTATCAAACTGAATCCTCTCAGCATTTTTTACTGTCACTCTAATGTAAGGTTTGTCTGAACCTTGTTGTGAATCCAACATTCCAAATGCATTGACATCCTTTTGTGTTTGGGAAATTCTAACAGCACTCTGTTCAGCTCGTTGACTCTCTTCAGGCTGTACCGATTCAAGGAGCTCAGCTTTAATTTCTGAAGAATCCTGCTCAGTCTGGATTGTACTTATCAGCTCCTTTACAGACATTGTCTTGTCTTCTGAAAAACTGCCTACCTCACTCATAAGTTTGTCATCACTTTCTACTGTCTTTATTGAACTGCTGCCTGAGACTGACAGTGACTGGTCTTTGCTTAAGTTTAATGATGGATCATCTAAATCTGCTTGATCTGCATCTTCCTTAACATCACTCCCTTGATGTAAATCCATGGCTCTCTCAGTCTGTACTGGTCGGTTTGCCTCCTCTGCAGGACTTTGTTTAATGGGCCGTATCTCTTGTTCATTCTGAAATGTTTTCATCAGCTCCTTTACAGACACAACACTCTTTCCTTGATCATCTCTCTGTGGGGCAGCATGTACTGGGTCACCATGAAATGTGGCAGCAAAGTGTACAGTTTTTTCCAAACTGGAACATTCTGAAATGATCACAGACTCATCAGATATATGCTTGGTAAAGTTTGTTGTTTGGTCTTCTGCATCTGTGTTACCATGTATTAAATCATCAACCACTGCATTGAGAGGTGTGAAGTTTGTAGCTTGGCCTTGGGATTTAGGCTCATGTTCAGGGGTTTGTTCAGTTGTTTCGACCGCCTCAGCAGCTTTGGATCCAGATATCAGTGTTGAAACAGGAGCCAAGGTTTTGGTTTCTAAAGGTTCTGGTGTCATTTCTGGACTGTCCAGACCAGTTTGGAATTTTTTCATTCGTTCTTTCACAGACATAGTCTCCTGTTCTGGCGACTCACAACTGTCACAGAGCTCTTTCTGTGGGCCATCATCTCCATCGTCATATTGAACTGTATCAGCAAACTTCACTGTCTTTCCACTGGAAGTCTTTTCCGAACTCAGTCGCGCTTCTCCAGCAATACGTCTACTGACATCCACTGGTTCATCTTTAAAGTCTTTTTTATCATATTTTGTTATCTCACTTTGTTCACTGCAAATCTTGGTTGTCTGAGGATAGAGTTGTTTTTTCAGCTCAGGACTCTGTTCTGTCTCCTGTATCTTTTCAGAATCCGATGATTCAGATGTTAATGTTGTAACATAAGCAGAAGGGACTGCTTTGTGTTCAAAAAGCCCAGATTTACATTTTGATGGGTCCTGCCCTGTTTGGAATGCTTTCATCAGCTCTTTCACTGACATGATTTCCTCTAATCTTTCTGTCTGACTTCTTGGAGACTTAGGGGACTTGGGCAGTCTGGGAAGTTCTGGCATGACTTCCTCTGTGTTTTTCATGATGATAGAAGGTTTTGTCTCACACGTTACACCTTTAGGATTCTTTTGCATCTCTTCTTCCTCAACTTTGTTCTGTAAAGCTTTAACTCTGTCCTTTATTGAACCTATAGGTGTCTCAACAACTGCTGGAGAAGCTGGGGGCTCCATAACTGAGGTAGCTTCAAGGCTATTTGTATTGAGAAGAGTGTCACCATCTAAAGATTCTTCAGAACTAACTCTTTCTAGCTCTCCCTCAGAGCTGCTACACCTAGAGAGCTCTCGCTCTCGAAGTTTCTTTCTAATAGGTTTCTTTATATCTGGGGGATGTCGTTTGCCTTCACGCTTTATAACAGCCTGCTCAGATCTTTCTTGGACTAGATTTTCTTGAGAATCATATTTCACAGCAGGTTTCAGGTGGTCCTCCATGTCTGTGCTGAGGTTTGAGACCATGTCTGCCCCTTCAAAGACAGTTCTGCTTGAAATGCTACTGTTAATAAAAGTCTCTTGTGAAACTGGTTCTTCAAAAGCTTTTGCCTCGTGGAGAGAAGATTTTTCTTTTGCAGCACCATCTTCCTCTGTCATCGTTCTATTAGTCAACCCATCTTGCTGGAAATATCCAACCTTTTTGTCCCTATCTTTGAACTGTCCCACAACAATAACAGACTGCTTTTCTTCCGACCCTCTAACTCCAGCTCTCTCCTCAAATAAATCTGCAGTAAAAACTACAGATGTTCTGATGTCCGACATGTCTGACAGAAGGTCTGGACTTGCAAGGGTTGCGGGGTCAAGAGGTTGGTTAGTTCTCAGGGAGAATGTCTCAGTTGACTCAGATTCATCGTCTTCAATGTAAAAAAGTTTCGTAACCAAAAAGGGTAAAAAACATGGGAGAAATGAAGTGGGAAAGAGACACATCAGAAAACTGTCATCAAGACAATGCCATCAAAAATCCATGTTCAGTTCACAGAGTAAGAAGAAAAGCGACTACGCAGAAGACAAGGAATTCTTGGAAAAAAAAAGCAAAAAAAGAAAATGACGAGTCCAGAAAAGTTTGAAGGGGAGTAGAGTAGCAGAAGCAGAAGCAAAGCCAAGAGGAGTAACGAAAGGTAGGTAAAATGTAGACAAGGATAGTAATAATCTACTCTAATTGAGTACGTATTTAGAAATTTCACACAAGATAAACCTTAAAGACAGAATGGAACATAAATATAGAACAGAAGGACACTAAGAGCTTGTTCACACCTGGTTTGAAATTCATCCTGAGTGAGCCGATCACAAGTGAACAAGTGTAAACACATCAAGGACATGTTTTAGGGGGCATTGAGATCCAATCACTCAAACCACATTTGGAGGTGGTCTGGGCCACATGTGGCTACATTGATTTAGCAGCAAGTCATTCTTAGCCACATGGAAGGACTGCCTTCATAACTGATGACTTCTGTGTAGGTCATTGTTCCTCACTCCAGGTCCTTGAGGTGCGCTGACATTCCATGTTTTAGACATTTTCTGCTCCAACATATCTGATTCAAACGAATTGATCATTATCCGCTCTTCAGTGAGGTCTGCAGACAAATCTGTTAACAGGTGTGTTGGATCAAAGAAACATCTAAAACATGCAGGGCACTCGAGGCCCTGGATTACGTAACGCTGGTCACGGCAGAGGGCTGTATAAACATAAGTTATGGAGCCACCTGTCTTGTTTTGATTTGTTGAGCTTAGTTCTGGTAACCATTTCTGTTTTAATCTATTCAAAGCCATTTCTTCATCCATGTTTTTGGATGCGTTCTCATATCTGCAGTTGAATATCGTTCGAAGTGAAAACCGTGGACTTATTTGTGCTTATTTTTTCTGGAGACACATGTTAATTCCAGGTGTGACCAGACACACTTAGAGCTGTTCCCGTGTAACTTCATCAGTCTGGATGGATTTCAAAGCTAAGTACAAACAGAATTTATGAATGAATGGAAATATAACAAACGGACAAACAAACCATCTCAAGATTGCTGCTGAAATAATCAGGTCTGCCTTTAAATCAAAGCTTCAAAACATAATAAACTTGAAAAGAAAAAAAGAGCAGTGTTTCAGGAGAACGACATGAGCCAACCACCTAGGTTATGTCAAATACTAGTACTCTTGCTGTTTATCCAGTGTGTTTTGAAGTTTACAATATTAACTATTGTAAGCAATATTAAATACAATCTCATTTTAAATGAAATTATATATGATGTATTTTGCAATATGTAGCATTTATATTTCACTTGTTTGCAGTTTTGGTGGTGACAAATATCATAAAGCCTAGAATTGTTAAATTATACTTTTACACTATAGACTGCATTACACTTACAATGTAATGTGACTTTATGGTGCTTTTAAAGCAGCACAAAGGTACTTTTGTTCTTCTTAGCTCAGAGAGTCCCCCCATAGGTGTGGAGGTTACGTCACTTTTACGATGCTGTTCAAGATTTACTCTTGTTTGGTCTTTTATTTGGTCACGCCCTCATTTTCTCTCCCATCTTTACTTGCTTGAGTCTTTAAATTACTTGTACCTCGATGTGTACTGTAGTTCTTTAAGCTAGTGTTGTACTTGCTGATGTGTGAAATAGAGCTAGAAGCAATAAGCCGTTTTCACAGGAGACATATGGGACAATACTCCAAAGTTACTTTGGATGGTTTTTGCCAATAACAGGGATGGAAGATAGTGATAGTTGGAAGACAAATCCTAAAAGTAAGCAAATGCTCCTTGAAATGACACTGAATTTTATATTTTTACATGTAAAAAAGCCTTTTTTCTGCTTTAACTTACAAATAGAAATGGACATGTTGGACATGAAAAACTCAATAAAAGAACCACTCACTGCAAAAATCAAATCAAAGAAATTAATACTTAATGTGGCCAAAATCATGCACAAGACATGATTCCAACCAAAATAAATCTGCATTAAATGCATTTAAAGGAATAAACAAAATAAAAAAAATAAAAAATAAAAAAACCACAGCAGTGTTTATCTAATTTATGTGCAAAAGAAATGACAGTTTTTTAAGTATGTTGGTGGGGAAATGCAAACGTAGGAAATAAAGTAGGCCAAAATGGATACTTCTTTGGCATTATTATCAGAAAAGAATGATTTCTTCTTAAAGGATAAACTTACAACACAAATATCGTGCAATTCTGTGTAAATTTCATTAAAAAGTATTATTCTGGCCTTCGTTTATGATCATGAAAAACAAAGAGATCAGATGTAAATGATAGGGTGAGGAAATGTTAGTGAGATGTAGAGTGAAGGAAACACAGCCATAGCATAGCTGCAAGTAACACACATGTAACTACATAGTTTTAGCAAAGCAAAATCACAGAGCAGAGTTCATCTAAATGAACAAATCAGGCTGCTATATCTCCAACTGACACTTCACAACCTTTATGATAACTACTCCTATGTGTTGCCACATCAGACCTTTAAAGATGTAATAGCCAAGAATACTGAAAATGTTTTTGTCTCAAATGCATGAATGAGTTAAATGCAAGACTGTCTAAACATAATTCACTTTTAACATGCAAATATATGGCCTCAATAGTACATATGAACAACTTACATTTCTTGTCACTCTTTTCACTCTGCAAAAAAAGAATGTTAAAAGTCATAGTTACAATCTTATCGCGCTATTGTGACTTCTTTTTAACGCGGTGCCATTTGAACTTGTTTACCTCGTCATCTCCATCTTGGTCTGAGTCAGAATCCTACAAAAGAGTCAAACAAGCAGCACTGCAGTCACTGCAGCCACAAATGATACATATCACTGTATATATGCAAAATAAGCTCTACAGCACCCAGACTGACCTTTGAGTATGCTGGCAGAGTGATGTTAAGGTTACAGATGGCGTTGTGGTTAAGACTTCGGTATGTGCGTGGCTCCTTGGTGAAGGACAAGCGACCACAAGGCTCCTGTGCTGTGTCTCTGATCTGTTCATTCATGAAATAAATGAGTTCATGAATGGTATATGCACTGTATTTTGAGAATCAATTCACTTTCTGGACGTGTCAGAAATGACGATTGATTGTGCAGTCATACTTTGATAAAGAGCGCAAGTCTGTTCTCTTTGAAGGCAAAAAAACTGAATACATGGTGCTGTCCACTCTTGGTGAGAGGAACCAGGTTTCCAAAGCAGTCTGCATAGATAGGTTTTCCCTCCAGCACCTGTATGTGGATATAAAAAAGGTTTTTGCAAGGCTGAAACAATTTAGATCCAGTGTTTGAAAGCATTGTAAGCAAATTTACTAAATATCCTGCTTCAGCCTTTTCAGTTACCCTCACCACTCTTATTTCCCACAACACTTTCTTGGTAATTGAATCTATCAGAAAAAAAAGTTGCGATCATATATAAATGTTGTTAAAATAAATAATGCAGGCTCATATGGGCCCCTTATATAACCGCTGCCTTGGAAAATTCTCCAAATATTCTCTATAAGGTGGATGTTAGGACTCCACCCACTCCAAGTCAAAACACAGACTTTCTTCATTTATGAGCCATGCCAATATAATGTCTGAAAACTTTGGTTTTGCATGGACATGCCAGGAAAAGATGGAGGCAGCATGAAGGTGGCATATGTTACTCATTTCCCTGATAACAGGAAAATAAGTAACAGTGGGCCTTTTCATTCTTGGTCCAAGGAATGTTGCACCCATTTCTTCCAAAAAATGTCTGGAATATCGATTAATCTGACCAAAATACAAATTTTTGATGGTCCATTCTAGAAGCCTCAGAACCCCGAGACGCCAACACCGCCTCTGATCAAGGTTAACAGAGTTTGTAAGTTAGGAAAGTAACTTTATATTCCATGTTTGACAAATGTTTCCCAAAGTAATCTATTGTCCATCTGGTTTTATTCCATTTTTATTAATTAAGTTTTTTTCTTTTATTATTTCTCATCTGGGATTAAAAACATATTTTGAATTGCATTAATAAGCTTTTGACGACTGATGGTTTTTGCAGAAATGCTGTCTGAAGGATCAGAGATCTCAGGTGACTCTTATGCACTGAATATCTACCAGATTTTTTGAATGAATGATTGATATTATATGCATTTGAAGAATTTTCCAACTCCTTTCCAATGTTAGATGAGCATTGTTTTCAAAAAGGCCAGTGGTTTTCTCACACATTTACAACAAAGATGCAGTCTCCTGCCAATGTTTGCTTTTCAAAGACTCAGCCGTTGCTTTTGTACCAATACACAACTCAATTTGCCAGTTTGAAATATTACTTTTTCCATTCACGTCCTTACTAAGCAGTAAGTTTCTTCCTCTTCAAGTGTTTAGAAATATGTTGCGTAGGCGTTAACTGGGAAAATTGATATACATTAAGAAATAAACTTGTCAATTTGAAAAAAAGTAAACTATCTTGAGTTCCTAGTGTCTGTAAAGAAATAAAAGTCTGTTTAAATGTATGAATCACTATTTTTTGTGTTTTTTTTATCTGTATTTTTGATAGTGTCCCATCTTTTTCTGATTTGGTGCTGTATTAGTGGTACCTCTTGAGACTGACATTGGCATCACTTGTATCTTGTTTTCTCAAGGAACATTTTCTAACACTGTTTCCTCTTCTTACATATTCCCCACCATGAAACTGCACCTCAACATCTCGGCTCCGAGCAACTTCAGTGAAGTTCTCCTGCTGCTCCAAAGTTTTGTCCATCTTGTCGTCCGTCATGCAGAAACAGCGCAGGCGGGCTTCAATGGGGTCCAGAGTCTTAGCAAAAATGACAAACTTGGCCATGTATGGAACACATATGATTTCTCTGTAGAGTTGGGAGCCAAAATTAACAGACTCCTGGATCTGTCTGCAGTCTATGAGCCAGAACCTGTGGATGTGAATCAACCGTTTACCAACTGAGAAGAAGAGCAGAATGGTAGCTCAGACGTGTAAGACATCTGGCCCCACGTTTAAAAGGATGTGAAGGGTTTACCTTGCTGACACATTTGTGGTAAAAGACACACAGTGGTTGACAAAGCTGAGAGGTGTGGAGCCAGTGATGTCCTCCCACTGGGCCGGAGTTGTTCCACCTGAAACAAAGATGAATGGCTTGTTATTTGTGGAAAGAGAAATTGCAACAGGATTTAAAAATATAACCCAAATAGGCCAAGAAAAGTATCCTAAACAAGCATGAATTACATTACATTAGTCAAGTTGAACACATTTGTAATAATAGTACACATTTAAAGAAAAATGAGATGCTTTGCATAGAGTTTCTAAAAACAGAATGACTATATTAAAGGATTTTAGTACATGTACTTGCCAAGATCTTAAGTGTTCATTTTAACTGACATTGCCTAAACCAAGTCATTGTAGCAGATAACAGAGATGCTTTCATTTTCATTTTTCTCATCATTTAAATTATTACTCATATTTACCTGTAATACTACAAAGCAAGCGTAAAGTGGGTGTCTCCCCGCTGAACACTGCACTCGGTCCATCACTGTTGGAGTTCTTGGGAATAGGGATTGTCATGGTGATTGGTTTATGGAACTTCCTCCGTCTTGGTTCTAATGTGACAATTGGGCTGAAGGTGGCTTTGTTGCCGAGAATCTTTTTCACTATCTCAACATCGATGGGCTGAGCCTAGGACAAGGTACAAAAGGTATCAGCATTCCCTATAAGACACAGTTCCTAATATTGCATTGATCTCCTACAACCACTGCTCCAGCAATAACCCTTATAAATTAATTTTTTTCACATGACTATCCACAATGTGTGGGCTACGGGCAAGCTTACATGTTTCTATTTGTAGTTTGAGAGGCAATGTTCACTCACATAAAAGCTGTCTTTGATTGCATGCACATAGACGCATATCTAGGGAATAATTTCAAAGCCATTTTGTGACAAACACAAAGGGCCCATGCTGAAATCATTTTAGCTTCTTGACAACTCCTCCTGTTGGTCAAAGTGCACCTGTAGTCTGTGGAGTCCTACACTGGTTTACTCATCAGTAAACAAAAGCATGCCGTATGTACCTGTAGCCCAACTCTAATCTTCTTAGTAAGGGCACCCTCAGGGAAGACAGCCTGGACCTGGGGTACAAGAATACTACTGAGGACGCCGCCCTCTGGACCAATCAAATGACTGTCCTGCTTTACCCTCGACACCACAGCAAAGTACTGCGGGAAGTCTCTGGTGATTATGCGGCATATTCTTTTCTTCTCGAGTTCTTCTGGTGAATCAAGTTCTGTGAGAATTAAAGAAAAACGCAGTAAGTATTTTGTTCCACCATCTCCCTTAGTATTTGTGTTCATTTCACTCCAGTCCTTTTCATATCTCTTATGGAGTTTGCCTACTTTGAAATCAGTATTACAGCAAACTGCACTCCAAATAAAAGCACCCAAGAATAGAAAGTGTTTTTTTGTGTTTTTACATGTCGCCTTAAAGTGTATGCGCTTATATGATATCCTGAACCCTTAACCCTAAAATGTGGTGTGACATGAACACAACCAATCAATCATTTTTCGGGTCCCATACTTTCATCCATGCCATTTAGTATTTGGTTCAGTTCCTCCTCTGTGAAGTCACAATGGTGTTCTTTCCAGTTCTCTCCAGTTTCACTCCTTAGGATCACAAGCTCTCGCTCCGTGCCCCTAAGAGCCGCAAAATGGGGAATTTCTACAATCACGGGCCTGAAAGAGGATCAAATTGGACATACAAGTGTTAGAAGTCTGAAAGAGTTGGCTTTGGGTATAAATGAAGGGAAATACGGTGTTTGGGTTGACATACACAGATCCATATGAAAAAAAAAAAGAACTCATATTTTAAATGTGAGCATTTCATGCTAAGTGCAACAAACAATCGTGACAAATACACAAACATAATGAGAACATCCAACCATGTGAGCCGAATCCTAGTAAACGCAAAAACGGGGTATTTCACAAAAGAAAACAGCAGCCAGTGAAAGGTCAGGAGGTTCAGACTAGAACATATTTCAAGAAGTAAAAAAGAAAAAGAAGGAAGGCAAGCCAATGAAATAATGACAAAAGGTTCTAAAAATAGTGTAATCATTAAAAGTAAGCATTCTGGGACATTTATGGGCAAACGACCAGGTTTCCAAGGTGGCAGGTTGTTCCCCTCCCATGATCCTACCCGAGGAACTTGGTTCCTGGTGGACCCAGCTGCAGAATGCGACTGACCAGGCTCTCCCCCTCATTCAGAGGGGGCGGAGCTGTAGGAAGGTGGAGCTTACTGATCCATACGCAGCACAGAGGAGGAGTGAAGAAGAAAGTATGAACACACACAAACAAATACACAGTCTCAAACACACTGACACACACGTCAACACGCAAACACACTCGGCAGCCACCTACCCCAGGAACTGAGCACCGGTGGGTCCTACTTCTATGATGCGCCCGGCCAGCCCTTCACCCTCCACCATGGGCGGCATTGAGGCCAAGCGGTGTCTCTTCACCAGCCTGCACGTCACCCGCGTGGGTGCAGAGCACTTTCTTGGGGGTACGATGATCCGCAGGCCGTTGTGACGGCAACCACGCATGGCTCCGCCCCTGGCATCTACCATGAAGCTGACCAGGAAGCTACAGAAAGTGGCCCCAGCAGAGGACATTGTGTTATTGTGATCTAACATAACAAATGTAATATTTCTGACACAGACGTTTGTTCTGTAAACCTCCATGTAGACAAAGCAAGCAAAGCAAAAATAATGCAAACTTTTAAGACACGAGCAGAATCGTTAAGAACAAAGAGAACATTAAAGAACAAAAAAAAGAACTTCAGTAGTAAAACATTGGAAAACTGCATACCAAATTATTAATTTAGCTTATTTCATGTGATTTTTTTTTTTTGTTTGTATCAGTGGATCTTTATAATCACAGAATTCAATCTGCATGTTGGATAAAAATGTTATCACAACATCTCTATAAGGTAGGTAATATAAAGTCATGCGTTATTAAAAACACATGCAGAGAGAGAGGATCGGAATGAGGAGTTCCTTAAATTATTAACTGGGGTAGTCAGTAATGCACCAAAGAGAGAAAAAAGAAAAAGTAGCCAAAATAAAGATTATCACCTGCTGTTGTCATGGTCTAGGCATGGAGAGGAACGACTAAAAGCAGAGTACGAGCACACACAGACACACACAAATACACACACACAAATACACGATCACAAACGAGGCCGTAAGAAGACAATGTAGATAAAGTAAAAAAAATAAGAATAGAGAAAAACAATATAGTTATATATATATAAAAAGAGTGCAAACAAAAAGAGAAAGAGAGAATAAAGAATGAGAAAAAGTGAGAAAAATCTGACCGGACACAAGAATACACAGCAGCAAAAATAAAAGGAAAGTAATGAAAGAAGCACAAAAAATTTGATTTGGAGGTTGGATTTTCTAACTATCAACTTAAGTGCATAAAAGAGTCCAGATTTCAAGTTATAATGAATATTCCAGTTTGTGGTAGAACGATGATCAGCTCTATGAGGGGTCCAAACTTCTCGACTTTCTACCTGGAACGTTCAACAATTATTTTTTACAAATGTATCTTCAGACTTTGCACAGAAACAGCAACAATCTGCAGGTTTGTGACTTCACAAACAAGGAAATTAAGTAGTGTGCAGAATCACACTTAAGTTCTTTATATTTTAACAAAACAGCCAGCGGTGACTAACTGGAAACAATTAGAGAAAAGTCCCTGGCTAAGAGTGTTTAGATTTGTTTAAAATCAAATTGCTCCACTCTTTTGGCATGTTGCACAACTGCACATGAATAAAGAAAAATAAGTGTTCACATTTATGGTGTAATAAGCCATCATGTACAACTCTGCCCACTTGAATCCAAATATCCACAAAACTGGACACAGAGTTGCGAGAGAAAAACATGTTTCATAAAACTTTGCTTGTTTCCACGAGCACAATTATTCTAGTTCTTTTATTTCATCTGTGCCATAATTACAAAGTTAGGAAACTCAAAAGCCTGCAGCCGAAGTCAACTCTAGTCTGTAGATACTCCACTGGAGAGATTTGATGAATTCTGGATGTGGGAAGACTTCCACACTTACTGACACAAAGGGAAATAAGCTGCTAAGTCTGCAAGCGAGGAAAGTCTGGACATTTGGGTTCACTTCTGTACATATGCGTGTGAGAGTTTGTGTGCGCATGTGCACTGGTGTACCCAGAGTGCAGCAGACTGGAGGACAGCACCACATTATCCAGGTGTTCAGCACCCCAGCTCAGGCGAAACGACTCCTTTTCATGTTCTCTAGACAGCGCTGACACCTGCAGACCGCCAATCATCAGGAGCTCAGGTGGACGCACAAAACTTCTCATTTAATTTGATTTTATTTAGGTGAAATTGCACTTTTTGTGATCTTTGTTCTCACCTGGTGGCTTGCCAGGAGGTCCTCAATGAGAACCCCCTCTCTCTGGTGAAAACTTTGGTGAATGGGAGTGTGCTGAGGCCTGTTGAAAAAATGCATGTGTGTATCAGCAGCTGATGAGAGTATAAGGATCACCTCCACCTACATTACATAACAAAGTTAGATCATGTGATTACTCTGTGAAGCAGAACTACTGTAGGTGTGTGTTACTGTGACCTGTCCAGGTTGTGGCTCATGTAGCTGAAACTGTCCAGGTAATGTCCTGGCAGAGAGTCGTCTCCCAGCTCCCGGAGGTCCTCCGCTCTCAGGTACTCTCCTCCGTCACCCGTCATCGTGTCCTCACCTATTAAACAAATATATCATAAATATTCCAACAGATCTCAAGAGCAATTAAAATGTCTTTATCGGCTCATGAAACCATGAGAACCTTGGTGAAAAGATTTAAAGCCTCTAAATTAGTGTTTTCTGCAACTTGGAAGGTCATTTCCACAGTCATGTGTTAAAAAAAACAAAAAACCTTGTCATGCAGTTAGTATTATTGCATCACTAATGCCATTTATTGACTCTGTATAGTTAAAATGTGGGCTTAAACAGTTGAAAGTAAAAGCTAAAGTTAGAAAAGCACACAGTTCTTAGTTTCTTTACCTAGAACTCACATAAACAAACAAATATAACACTGCACCCAAGCTGGCAAAGCTGGCAAACACTGCAGTACCTTCCAGCTGCACAGACATCTCAGACAACGGCTCATCTTCCAGCCTCAGAGCTATGAGACATACAGTTTTAAGAGAAACTGCACCACTTATTGCAAAAGGCAAATCATACCTAACACTTTGGAAACTTAAAAAAAATGCTTGACTATAAAACAATGAGCTTGATATGGAGTATGAGGGCAGTGGCTCTTTTTGTTGGCTGTTTATGTTTGTTTTTTTTTCCTTCCCTCCTTCTGTTTACAGGAACTCACCTTCCTCATCGGACACATCAAGGATCTCAGTCATGGTTTCTGGGACATTAAGTTTGTGTTTCTCTGTCACCGTCTGACAAAACGCCCATTCATGGATGTGGGATAAAAAGATGTCAAGATAAATTACATTTTAGACATCAAACAATAGCTTCAAGGACGTTTAAAAGTATTGCAGCCTCACTGTTGTTGTTGTGATGACTTCTTCAGTGACGACTTTCAGTGTGTCCACCACAGAGATGTAACCTAGACGTCTGGCAATCGACAGAGCGGTGTTCCCATTCTAACAGAGAGGAGGACATTCATGAGAGGGACTCTAGGAAAACAAGATTTGACATCTTGGCATTTTACATGAGAACAGAGTAAATGTAGATACTCTTTTTGTGTCTTACCACAGTAGTAGTGTTAGGTTTGGCCCCGTGCTGCAGCAAAACATTTATTATATGTGTATTCCCTTGTTGAGCTGCCTGGTGAAGCGGAGTGTAACCATTCTGTAATGAAAGAAATAATATAAAGAGTTGGCTTGGTAAAGTTAAAAAGTAACAGGAAACTGACTCTATCATCAGTGGGCACTCTTCAGATTTAAGATGTGAGTGGCACCTTCGTTTTGGAGTTGACGCTGGCACCTTGTTGTAGCAGGAAGTTCACCATCTTGACGTTTCCATAATGGCAAGCCACAATCAGAGGAGTGTATCCAAGCTGCAGCATTAAGGGGGCCGCGAAAAAAGGAAGAATAAATGTTTCGAGCGATACTTGATTTGTTTTACTTGATCGCAGAGACAACATGAGAAAGGGTTGGAGGGTTCTTCATAAAAAATCCATAAAAGATATAAGTGAGTGCTATTTTGACTCACTTTGAATTTTAACCTGAATCACTGACATCAACAAATGACCTATGATGTATCGTGTTTGTTCAGACGTTGCCATGCTTCCAAACAGCCAGCAGGTGGCAGATGTGCTGAGCTACATTGCAAAATCATGTGGTAAACAGTAAATACGTGCAGAGTAAATATATAATTCAAATTCTTTTTTTTTTATGACTTTGCACTCTATACTGTGATGTTGTAATATTCCTGTATTAATACTTTAGTTTGCTGGTCCAAGTTGGCATCATGTTTGGCGAGTACTTCTGCTGCGTTCACCCTGTCTTCTTGGGCTGTGAGATGCAAAGGAGTCAATCCACTCTGCAGCACAAAAAACAGACCTTTCAGCGCGCATTTCTAATCAACATGGATGCAAGCAAGCACACTGTGTGCACACGTGAAAGCATCCAGAGTTGGTGTTTGACCTTGGTGGCTGTGTTGACGTGAGCCCCTTCGCTCAGCAGCAGGCTGACCATCTCTGTGTGCCCCTCCTGGGCTGCCAGGTGTAGAGGGCTGACTCCCTGCTTGGTCAGAACATTGGTCTCAGCTCCGTACTGCAGCAACGCTAAAGCAACGTTCGTCTGATTTTTTTTGGCTGCAATGTGGAGAGGTGTGTAGCCGTTCTGGACAAAGAGAAAGGTTGGTTGTTAAATAATGCAGTTAATGACCTGACATCAGTCAGGAAGGGTGTCTCAGCATCACTCTCATCTTTTAGTTTGCCAGGACAACTACTGATAAAAAGCATAAGAATATGATTCAAGGATTTTATGAGACAAAAAAAAGTAGACGTCACATTTAAGCTATACTGTGAGTATTTCAGCAATTGTTTTTATTCCTTTAAATCCTTTAACTAACCTTAGCAGTGGCATGTGGTGACGCTCCTTTGTCCAGCAGCAGCAAAGCCACCTCTCGGTTGTCATAATGAGCTGCTACATGTAGTGGCGTTAGGCCGTTCTGTGAGAGTAAACATCCAAGAGTATTTTCATGAAACAACATAGTTTTGTGATTTTCTTATGCATTTTCCTGCTCCAAATCTGCTCAGTTTTTAGACATTTAGATTGGTGTCGGCTCACTGGGAAAGTAGGGAATTGGGGGTGGGGAGATGGGGTAGCCTCATCATCTTCTGCTGTTACATAAGGTTTTCAAAACTGCAATGTTCCCTTTTTATGGGAACATTAAAGATAGGGTAAGGGATTTCTGGATGACATCATGTCTGTTGATATTCAAAACTAAACATCAACAAAGAGCCCCTCCCTCCAGTGCTCCACGGGACATAATGGCCTATCATAAAACTCCCAACACAGTTACACACAGAGTTATAGTTCTGTGTAGCAGCCATGCACAGCGGTGATGCCGTGTCTGGCGTTTACACGTCTGAGTTATTCTTTTTCGCCGCTCTGTGATTACACCACCCAACCGCTAGGAGGTGTGTTTGTTCCTTTTCTGCAGCACTGTAGCACGCAGTGCCAAGTTTCCTCTCGTTTGTTTTCCTTATGTAGCTCATGCTACATCTCGCAAAAATAAGCTTCGACACTGAGTATCTGCACCTGTATGTCTTCAGCTCACCTTGCCAGCATCATCAGGTGGAGCTTTGCGTTGAAGGAGAAGTTTAGCTACATCTAGGCTTCCATATTTTGCTGCTACATGTAACGGAGTGAATCCTTTCTGTTGGGTTCGAGAGAAGAAATATTCATTTATGCATTTCCAGACTTTTCTGTTACGTTTAGCTTTGCATCCATTTGAGTAATCGCACGATGTCACTGCATTTCTGTATGCAAGACCCACTATCTCACCTTGGTGGCCAGTGAGTGTGAGGCACCAGCCTCCAGCAGCACGGCAGCAGTCTCTACCTGCCCCTCTCTGGCTGAAATGTGGAGAGGAGTGTAGCCATTGGTGGTGGCAGCATCGGGGTGGGCCATGTGCTGCAGCAGCAGCTGGACGATATCCGTCTTCCCCAAACGGGATGCGATGTGGAGCGGCGTCTGGTCCTCCTGCGGTTGAGGGGTTAAAGGCCGATTTTTGTTTTAGCAGATGTGGGATAGAAATAAATCAAGCACTGAACTGCAAAGAAAACAATAAAAAAGTGTCTTCAACTCTGACTCCGACAGCTGACTCACCCTGGCCATTGCATCCACCAATGCTCCGTTTCTTAGCAAACAGCGAACCACTTCCATCTGACCAGCCCGTGCCGCCATGTGGAGAGCTGATTCACCACGCTGACATGCAAAGACACAACACTTAGGAGCTTCTGAACACAAAGTTAGGAAAATACACGGGTACCTTAACTACTGATCTAGACAAAAAGGCCACTCACAATGTTGCGGACATCAGGAGAGGCTCCATTCTGCAGCAGTAGCAGAACAATGTTGAGGTGGCCCATGAAAGCTGCTACATGGATAGGAGTCAAGCCAGACTGGAACGAGAAAGGAAAAGATGGCAAGATACGTTAACATGTAGAGTAGAGCAAAAAACACGCACTTAACGTCTTCAGAATACTCAGAAGGTCAAGAAAACAAATCACCTCAGTGATTGCCTGAATGGAGGCTCCATATTTAACCAGCAGTTCCATCACCTTCACTCTGTTCTTCTTACATGCAATGTGGAGAGGTGTGAAGCCATTCTAGAGGGGAGAGAAAGAGAAGACTTAACAGGCGTACACCTACAGCTCTGCAAGATCCACAGCAAGGTCTCTGAAATCCTACCAGCGCTCTGGCATTGGGATTGGCCTTCTTGTCCAGGAGGAGCTTGGTGACTCTGTAGTGGCCGCAGTGAGCTGCAACATGCAGCGCCGTGAGGTAGTCAAGTGTAACGTCGTCAACTGGTGCCTGGTGTTGCAGCAGGAACTTCACACACTCGATGTGGTCCCCCTGGGCTGACATGTGCAGCGGGGACAGTCCATTCTAGACGAGTACGAGGATCGATACAAAAAGGCATATGACTGTGTTCTACAGCAGAATTATAAACTTTACTATGACAGGAGCAGCAGTGTGCCGATGCGGTCGCTGGACAGTCGTACGCTACCTTGGTTCTGGCTAAGATGGGTGCTCCTTTTTCCAGCAGAATCTCCACTGCTGGGTCGTGACCGCTCCTGGCTGCACAGTGTAGGGGTGTCAGACCGTCCTGTGGGACAAATAATAACACAAACACAATAAAATGATAACAGTGTTTGTCTCTTTTAATGTAAGAGAAGGTGCTTGGTGCACCCACTTCATAAGCAACAGTAAGTGAACTGCAGAAATGTTATTTGAAGCATTTTTCAGCCTAATTCATAGTTTCAAAATCCTTTTGACAATTCACTGACACCCGGTGGGCACGTATTACATCACAGCAACACATAACACAGTAACATCAACGCTTCTGCGAGCCGGCTCCTTCAGCCGGGAACGAGCCGGCTCCTTCAGCCGGGAACGAGCCGGCTCCTTCAGCCGGGAACGAGCCAGCTCCTTCAGCCGGGAACGAGCCAGCTCCCTCAGCGAGGAGCGAGACAGCTCACTGTTTTTTGGTGCATTCATCACAGCAGAGGTGCCGAAGAAACTAAACAGGACCGTAACAGGGGAAAAGAAACTGTCGGACTGGTTTGTACTCCTTGGTGAGATCCTTGAGAAAAACTGTGATGCAGAAGCTCTGTCCAGCGCCCAGACTAATGTCCAGACCGATGTCTGATGGTGTTCTACAAGGAACCAGTGTTTTCTGTCAGTTTCTATCAAACCTACGACGGACCAAGCAAGTTTCAGTTTGTGTCGGGTAGTTCCAAGTTTTATAAAGCAAATTTAGTTAAGTAGCCGTTCATTTTGTGTCCATTACAAATGTGGCTGTGAAAGTGTGTTTTGCTCTTTTTTTTTTTTTTTTGGATGCCATTATGAGTTGGGCACTGTGCTTTTGTAAACACGTTAAACAAAAAGTTCAGAGGATGCAGGTTGCACAGGTATACCGCTTAGATACAGCACACAGGCTACATTGCTGCAGCTGGACTGTCACCTCCTGCTGCTTTTGTAATCGTTTCTTCTTCAGTAGTTTCTCTAAAGCGTTGGTTTCCTAACCAGTTACTCTGAGCTTCAGCTGGTAAACAAAGTCCTATGGACTGATCTCTGTGAGTCGAGATAAATTAATTAGTTTTACTTATGACAGTATTGGACCACGCCTGAAACTGTAGGGGGCCTGAGAGCTAAAAATGCAATGCTCCTGTGGTGGTACTTGAGTTTGCATGAAAGCCTCACCCTTGTTTTAGCATCTATCTGAGCACCTCGATCCAACAGCAGAGCCACCATGTTGGTGTTGCCTCTCTTGGAAGCCACATGAAGAGGTGTTATCCCATTCTGACAGGGAAGATAAAGAAATAAAGGAAATTTAAATTCACAACAATCATCTACGATTTTTCTTATTCTGTTGAGAAGAAGCCAATGAGAGAAAGCTCAAACTTCATAAGGAAGAAAATGCAGCAGAGACCATGCAGGAGGAAAATTTAGTTTTAAACTTCTAGAGAAAAATAAACAAACAACGACACACCAGGTTTTAATAAAAAAAGAGCATGAAAAAGTGTCTTTATTAGATAAGAGGAAACTAGGCCCTACCCTGGCCGTGAAGTCAACAGCAGCTCCCCTGTTCAGCAACAGGGTGGAGACGTTCACGTTGCCATAGTGAGCTGCGATGTGCAGGGGGGTGAAACCGCTCTGTTTGTGACACACAAGGACACCGCGCAGAGGAATAGTGTCAGAGGCAGAGGCCAAGAGGTTAAAGAGGCACAGACAGCAGCAATACAGCAAGAAAGAAAGAAGATGTATCTGTGGTGTACACAGGTGTGAAACCACTCCACTGTAGCAGTGCGAGGACAAGGAAGCTCGGCAAAAGACAGAAAGCCTTGTGAAAGAAGAAGCATAGTAAATCAGCACATCCCAAAGTAGCACATGCAATACATAAGGCATGCAAAACCAATGAAAATTAGGTGCACTTGATTAAAAAAAAGAAAAAGAAAACTGTGATATTTAAAAAGAAAAAAGAGTTTGAAATAAAGGCTGTAAAAATGAAAACTAAACACAGTGCAACTACGTGTTGGCTAGAAACTAACTGCTTGGACGGACGAATGAACATTTATGATAAAACAGCAAATTGAATTATCTACAGTACACAACTACCGGACGGTTAACTCCTTACCTTCCCATTCTGATAGACATGGTGCAATTTAATTAAGAAAAACAGTTAACTCAAATATAAAGTGTTTCAGAGAATAGAAGCAAATATAACATGCAGAGAAAAAAAAAGCCATGAACAAAGAAACTTATATTTCACTGTTTACATAGAAAAATCTGTAACAAAAAGACATTTCAAAGAATCTTTCTTTCCTTAAAAAAAAAAAAAAAAGAAGGAAAACAAGTAATTTGTGGTTAAATTCAACATTCTCCAGGAACTGTCAACCCAACACAAGGTGTTTTACTGTCAGCCATGCAATTTGTGACAGGTTGTGGGGGAAGAGTCAGGACAAAAGAGCTGAAAGAGATGGTCACAAGTGACAAAACAGAAGCAGATGAAGAGGTGATGCGTCTGTATACCTCAGTGGTTCTATTGACCATCATCTGGTTAGGAAGCATAGAGAGAGAAAGGGAATAGGATGTAGGAATGTTAAGGAAAGGACAACTGTAATATAAAACACGGGCAAGGTCACACACACAAGGAACAACTAAACAAAGTGTAATGATTTTGACCATAACTGTACATTTACCTCCCTTCTATGTCTAATTACTGTTTGACCCTCAGACTTTCTCTCACGCTCCCAACTCTTTATTCATTTTCCCTCCCTCACCTTAGACTGGACATCGGCGTTGTGGTCATTCTGGAGCAGGAGAGCAGCAGACTTGGTGTCATCCTTGCGGGCTGCTATGTGCAAGGCGGGCAGGCGAACCTTACCCTTGGTGTCATGCTCCAAAAGCAGGGAGACAACTGAGTTGTGGCCCTGCTGGAGAGCGATTGCAAGTGGGGTAAAGCCATCCTGGTGGAGCAAGTTTAATAAGAAAAAGAGAAGAAGAATGACTGTGTGCAATGAAAGAGATAAATAACTAGTATAATAACAGTTTCAAATATACTTACTTCTGTTGCGATGCTTTGGTTCCCTTCATTTTCTAGCAGGTATCGCACCACCTCCAAATGATTCTCCTGGGCTGCCATGTAGAGCGGAGTGAAGCCATTCTGCAGACACAAAACACGAAGTCCACACATGCACACCAGTTGCCATCCTGCTCTTGGATAAACATGACCAACTTTTTAATGATTTAAGTAACACTTTCTGACCATTCTCACCTGTGACTGAGCATTGATATCTGCTCCTCTCAGCACAAGGAGTTTGACTACTTCTTTTTGTCCAGCCAATGAGGCAATGTGTAGGGCAGTGTTTCCTTTCTGCAAAGAAAAAACATACATACAAGTTTGTTTTAAGTGAAGATGTAAATTAAGGAAGTAAAAAAAATTAATATTCTAGTTCAGCCGCATGTCATCGCTTCGTCACTGGTTGTCTCGGTGGTGTTCAGAATACTATGTTGCCTTTATTGACAATTGGACGACGTTTTGGGGAAAGCCTGGTCTGATTAGAAGAGACGGCATTCATCCCACCCGGGATGGTGCAGCTCTTATCTCTAGAAATCTGGCTGATATTATTAGACCCCCCCCCTGACAATCCAGGGTCCAGGCCGGGATGCAGAGCTGCAGTCTTACACGCTGCTCTGCTTCTTCTTGAGGACTACCGCCTGCCACTAAAAATATAGGAATAATTTATGTAATTGGCAATTCTAAAATTAGTGTAGATTCCCCATCCTCCAAAAGTTCACTAACCGTGACGTGATAGAGGTGTTAATCAAAATAACCTTGTAAAATGAAAAACTAATATGCATTTAGTGCCAATTAAAGACGGAAAAGATGCGGATTGCTAAATATATGATCTTTAAGCGATCTTTAAGTGGCTACACGAGGAAGAATGTGTTAGGAGTAGCAGCGATCTATAGCTCCAGGCTTCAAATACAATCTAAACCTAAATGTGATTATAATATGTTTAAAAACTTCACGCTTATTGTAAAACTCCCGAGCTGGAAATCAGAGAGGCCAGTTTTGTTAGTGGTAGTTTACCGGCTCTTTTGACCCAGACGTTTTAGTTAATTATAGACCACTTTCCAACCTTCCATTTATCTCTAAAATTCTGGAAAAGGTAGTTACAAGCCAGCTGTGTGACCATTTTTATAGAAATTATCTATTTGAAGTTTTTCAGTCAGGGTTCAGAATGCATCATAGCACAGAAACAGCACTGGTTCGAGTCAGGAATGACCTTCTTATAGCCTCAGATAATGTATTAGTGTCCATACTGGTTCTGCTGGACCTCAGATAATGGATTAGTGTCCATACTGGTTCTGCTGGACCTCAGATAATGGATTAGTGTCCATACTGGTTCTGCTGGACCTCAGTGCTTCTTTTGATACTATAGATCACAGCGTTTTACTGCACAGTATGTTGTTGGGATTAAAGGGACAGCTCTAGGTTGGTTTAAATCAAATCTCTTCCAGTTTGTTCGTGTCCATGATGATTCTTAAGTACGTACTAGGGTCTGGTATGGTGTCTTGCAGGGTTTAGGGCTAACACAGTGTGCTTCCCTCCTTTGGCTCCCCGTAAAACTCAAAAATTTCAAAATTTTATTACTTGCGTATTAAGTCCAAAATGGACTAGTACCCCGATATTTGCAAGACCTGATAGTGCCATTCTTAATAGCGCTCTTCGTTCTCAGAGTGCAGGTTTACTCGTAGTTCCTAGAGGATCCAAATGTAAATTTGGAGGACGGGTCTTCTGGACGGGCTCAAGGTTTTTCTTTTCCATTTTTTTTGCCCCGCTAGGGGAGTTTTTACCTGACATTGTTTATGCAATAATTACTCGGGGTCATGTTTTGGGAAAGCGCCTAGAGACAACTTGTGTTGGAATAGACGCTATACAAAAAAAAAAAAAAAAAAAAAGCAAAAAAAGACAAAAACCAACCAAAAAAAAGTAATAGACGCTATACAAATAAAATTAAAAATTGAATAAAAACACTTAACACTTTCACAACACTTTTCAAACAGGGCTAAAAGCTTGCATATTACTTATTACAATGAATAACACATGTTAGAATGTGAGCTAAAACTTGAAAGACCCATTGGGAGAGAATGATTTATATGAACCTGTATGAATGGAGTATGAAATCCTCATTTTAATATACCGTCTTTCTCAAAAAGCCAGATAACATATCTCTTGTATATTTTTTTGAACACGTGTTAATATGGAACATATTAATGTCAGTCCAAGGACACTAAAGCCTGGCGACAGATTCCAGCCTAGTTGTTAACTCGCTGCTAGCTGTTGAAGGTGAAGCATGAGACATTTTCGGACTTGTAGTGAGCCGCTTGCCAAGAAGCACACGCCACAAACTCCCACTCATATCGTCAACCCCTTCTGACTGAAGCTAGAATATCCATGCATGATGCAAGTTGGGAGTCGCTTCTTTAAAAGCTGAGAACTTGTAAGAATTAAAAAGGAGGGGAAAAATCTCTCCTCCTTTCCTTTGTTCCACTTAAAATCAAACTGCTGTGTTGATATTTGGAAAGTTTATACAGAAGGCCAATTAACATAATCTTAATTTGTGCGCGTACCTTGGTGGATGAGTCAACAGATGCTCCTCTTTGCAGCAGTTCCTCCACTAAATCCTTGTGTCCCTCCTTAGCAGCCAGATGTAACGCATTGAGACCGTTCTGGAAGGAAAATGTAAATATAGGATGAATGACTTCACAAACAGCAAGCCATATGATTTCACGAACTTTGGAAAATGTACAAATATTTAAAATGTATATTCAGCCACCATAAGAGGCAGTTTATACAGTAAATGGGCATAACAACAAGTGTCAACACCTTAAAAAATTTCATTTTGAGTAACTCAAAACAGTAACCCCAGTTGCTTTAGTTTGTTCACCATCTGAAAAACTAAAAGGCCCAGTGTGAATATCCCTGCGTTAAAAACACAATGTCATTTCCTGTTTCGATTTTCTAGGCTGATAGTATCAGGAAACTTTCATTACCAGAAATATTTTGAGCAATCAATAGTGAGGAGAGCTTTTAAGCATCATGGTGAGAGATAAGTAGAACTACAGAGCGTAAAAACGTCAGACTGACGAACATTCACACAAAGATTATCTTCTCATTTAACACACACGTCCACGTTTGCAGCATTTTCTCTCAGATAGACATATAAACTTTAAAAAAAATTAAAATTATTCACCGTATCCATTCTGTATGGTGTCCATTCAAAGCCAGGACAGTATCTTAGACCATGTGTTTATCCTTCAGGTTTCCTGCTCATTTGCAAATCAATTATCAATCTCGCCACATTCACGACGTCTTTTCAATGTGTTCTGTCCCTTCTTGCATCTTTTGATCTTCCCTCTTCTTAAATTGTGCTCCTAGATAGATTTAGCAGGGACGGAGACACATTTAGTGTCTACCTCCCTATTCAAGCCCGGTGCAAGTACAACATGCATGCATTGACACACAAATTAAAATATAGAACACGCCCTCTCTTTCTCTTGCAACCTTAGTTGCTAAATGCCAAACTGCCAACAGGGTGTAATGTTTCTGCACCGTCATAGACAGTATGTGGGACACACACAAACATATTTAGAAGCTGATGAAAATGTTAACCCTTCAAAAAGATTAAAAAAAGCAGGGGCATTCCTCGCAGGCCAAAGTGTTAAACTGGGCATCTAGTTGAGTGACATGTGATCTGACTTTAAAAGCTAAAAACGGGACCGTACTGCCGTACTGCACCTAAGATAAAATGCATAAAAAAGGCATACATTTTCTCAAGTATCATTAAAGAGATATACTATGTTTGACCTAGTTTCAAAATGCTGTCACAATTTCTGAAAATGTTTGTAGCACAGAGATAAAATATAAAAGCTTATTTTTGAACCACTTCTTCTCTGCTCTGGTCATATCAGCTGGTTTAAGGAGATGGAGAAGCCATTTAACTCCAATCCTCTCTTACTCTTTTGAACTTGTTAAAAACGTGTATTACTCACTTGTGAGGCAATTTACATGCGGCACAAGATAAAAGTGGGTGGCAATAAAAATAGGAGGCTGCGTAATTTGATCCTAATCTGGGTCTGTGATGTCACAGTACCCTGCAGATCTGAACAGCTCACTGAACGAGAAAAGTTCATCCTTACGTAGCCACAAACAAGGTTTAAAAAGTATGTTATACTTGTATTTTTGACTTTGAAATTACTTCAAACACACACATTAACTCCCCCACATCTTATACATCAGTTTAACACCCAGCCAGCATCTATATGTGTGCCCCATATGAGCTAAAAGTAGGCTGCCACATGGTTTTATGGTGTTGCCCATCAATGTGTTTGCCAGTATGGACACCGTGTAGGACCTGCCTCATGGACCCCATACATTTGGCCCACATAGGCTTCCCATTTGGGGCTCTCGATAACAAAACCATTTCAAGCCTGCTCTATACCCAAGAAGTCCAGAAGTTGCAGTGTGAAAGCACAAGAAAAGTCAACTCATAATAAATCTTATACTTCACGTCTTTGTCAGTGTGACTTGCAAAAGCTTCTAACTTCATAATTTCTATAAATTAGAAATTACCGTGTAATAAATCAGTCAGTCAGGTGATGACATTTTTACTGCAACAAATTAAATGAAAGCAAGTCCAAATGTGAGACCAGATGCTGTTTGCTGCCATCTGGGCGAAAAGAAAGAGTTTCACTCTTCTGCATCAGGTGTGACGTGACAGAATCTGACACGGAAAAAAGACATGCAATCTGACTAGAGTGTTTCAATCACATTCAAACCATGATGTATTCCAGAGGAGACAAGAAAACCCAGCCACAGACACACGTATGCACACACTCTGCCACACAGACTGATCTAAAGCGCCTTTTCCTCTGAGTTGAGCTGAGAGTGAAAGCTTCATTAGGCTAATGGACGTTCAGCTCAGCAGTTTGTCACTCCAGAGGCAGGACAGAACCTGTTTCTCTCCATCTAAAGCAGATTAGTATTCAAGGTCTTTCTGCTTGTTGACCTTTGTTATGATCACAAAGGTTATTACAGGTTATACGCGGTACCATTAGTTTGGTGTTGTTTCAGGGGTCTAAGTGTCACATGGGGATGGATGTTGGAGGGAAAAGAGGAAGTGATATAAATGCATGCAGATTAAAGAGTAATATCACTCAACGTGGATTAACATAGGGTTAGATTAGAGGGAATATATGGCTTTTAATTGTGCTATGAAACAGCTCAAATACACAAAAGCGCATTGAAAAGAGCAGCTCATATATTCATGACAAGATGGGATAGTCCCTCATCTCTCTGCTGATCCGGAATTTACGAAGAAAAGCAGCTAAAATAAAGTCTTTTATGGAGACAGTTACATGTGATTGTTTGTCCCATTCATGAGATCCACACAGCAGAGAAGCATCACAGTGTGCATCTGGCTTTGGCAAGCTAGAAAAATATACCCCCTTTTCTTCTCTATAACTGACTTGGAAGGTCCCCTGGCTTTGGCACCACACCTCGGCCGTTGCTGCTCGCCCACTGCTTTCTAGGATTGGACCCTCCAGTTATAAATGGATATGCAGCTGAGGTTCCAGCTTTTCCTGGTGACTTCCAGATTTACAGAGTGGGCAGAACCCGGGATGATACTACACATCTTGATGTGTAGGAGGATTTATTTCTGTTGTGTTTGACTGGACTTTAAAACACACGTGGTGAACTAGGCAAGTTCATTGATTGTTACGGTGATTAAGTTAGACAACGTTATGTTGTCTAACTTAATTAACCAATGTTAAACTTAATCAACTAATGTTAAATATCAGTCTTATGACAGTGCCTTTGGGATCAACAATGAACCCATGACTGCTCCCCAATGTGCTCATTGGGGTAAAAGTGCAGAAATAAAACGGTTGGCGTTTAAAGAAGGGCTGGAGTGTGCTTTTGTGTGAATGGGAAAATGAGAAACAGATTTTAAACCTTTATTCTAGGATCTGGAAAGGTTAAAAAGGTGTTGTCTAAGTTCAAGACCATTTAGCCTTCACCTCTACTGAGCTAGACCTGCTGACTGCAGGATATCCTGCCAAGGATGAGTTGGCGTCTGCGTGTGGAGCTTAACAATCCACATGTATTTTTGTGTCTTTTTTATTTTACCAAGGTTGCAGAGTAAACAAACAAATATGCCCAAGAGCAGGAAAACAGGCTGTAATTATGGGGCCGAACAGTGCAAAGTCTCTTCTTATGACCTCTGAGCCCTGCATTCTCATACTGCCTTTAATAATTTAATTAAAATTGTTTTGTCCTTTTCATCCTTATCCTTTTGTGTATGAGATGCGCTATACCACTGACTTTGAACGGAGCAATGTCAAATATTACCAGACTGAACCTTTGGGTGCATTGTGTCACAATTGAAGCATTGCTTGTGTCAGAAGTTGAGAAAAGTCTTTTTATTTAGGCTTCAGCAAGCGAGTCAGCCAATCAAATTGCAGCTATAAAGACTAAGTCATGAAATCATACAGGTGGGCGGGCCAGTAGTGGGCAGAAAAACTGATCATTGTTGCATGCAGTCCTCCCAACTTACATGACCAGACTTTGTGGTCATATCTGGGATACAAACTGCATTGCATTCATGGTTGTGGACTTTCCTAATGTTGCATGGTAAGTAACAGTTAATTTTTTTCAAAAACAGAGACAAACTATTCAAGCATAGCTCTTTTACAAGTCAATAATACTCCCCCACTTCCAGCGTATTTTGTCAAATAAAATGCACCCAAAAGCGACAAGCAGCCTGTCCTTTGTCACTTGAGTGTGCCAAACCATAAACCTGACAATGACAACATAGCAAATCACACAAACTGACTTGAAGAATAAGAAGAATTGAGACTTACGTGCATAAGCTTGTGCATTTATGAACCCAGTTTCAAACATAACTGCACTTTGCACCGTATAAATAAAAATGATCTAATGTAGAGTAGCGCTTTGACCATAACGCTCAGAAAAAAGTGTTTAACTTGAGTCTCTATAAATTCAGAACATCACTTCATTGATTTGTGCACATCGGGTCTCCATTACAAACTGAAATGAAAATACATTAATAAAAGTGCTCCATGCTACAGTTTCCTGTCCTCCACACACACACAGACTCGCATTGATTGGGGGCATTACGGGGGCGTCTATGAAAAGGTCCCTCACATTTTTGTTCACATGACACGGTCTCAAATTTGATCATCTGACATTGTGAAAAATACTATCAAGGGCACTGCTCTCCTGTTGCAGAACTGCCTGTGTGTGTGTGTGTGTGTGTGTGTGTGTGTGTGTGTGTGTGTGTGTGTGTGTGTGTGTGTGTGTGTGTGTGTGTGCATGCAAAGCCCTTTAACCTCCTTTGTTCACAAAACAAAATCCATGGTGTCTACGGCAACAAACCAAACAGTGCCGCTATGGGTGGGCACCTGCTGTTTCCTACCTGCCAACCAATCACAGTTGAGTGTATAAATAATTGCTGTTAATTTGCAGCAGAATTACAAAAGGCCAGCAGCAATGAAACACTGGAGTAAAAGACACACACTCCCACCCACACACCCACGCACGACACACGTGCTCATGTAGGCTCCATAAACATCATAACATCTACTTTAAGCCACCTTGTGACCGCTGTAAATCACAGAGTGACAGAGGGGGTGACTGAGTAGTAGGGGGGAGTTTTTCGCCCCCTGTGATCCCTTCCTCCTCTGTGGAATGTGGCCAGGGGTGGTTGAGGGGGCTGTAGACCAGCTGTCAGCTGGGCGCGTGTGCGCACACACACACGCCTTAAATGCTGCTGGGACTGGAGGGGGCGTGGTGGAGCGATGCAACAGTAGCTATAATGGAGGTTATGATGGTGGCTGCTATGGTTGTGTGTGCTGGCAGAACTGATTTCACCGCTGCCACCATGACACAACAGAAAGACGGTCAGTTTAAGCCAGAGGGACAAGGATGTTGGTGTTGTGTTTTGATAAGAAAATGTGCTCAATTAGGCATATTAGACTAGATTAAAATCTAAATCAGGCGGATATGATTAATTTAAGAGGATTAATACTGGAGCACTGCATATTATGGATTTTTAAATATACCAGGGAGGGTTTCTGACTCAAAAGAGATAGAGACTTGATTAACTGTTTCACTCGACAAAATCTGCATGCCATAATTTTGCAGTCAAGCTGTAACTTTGTAAAAAAAAAAAAGACAAAAAAAGGAGGATGATAATATGATTACAAGACAAAAAAGAACCCTATATATGACCTTCGGCCCCACATTATACTAGAGCTGCTATTATGGATTGTTCTGGTAGAAAACCAATCAGCCACTTAGGCATGTTTTGGTTGAAATAAGTGACATATACCGTTGCCAAAGCTTCCTTTTTAACCATGTCTTTAGTGCTCTAGTCGTAGCAGCTGGTTTTAAGGGGTGGAGTCAGTCACGTGACCCTACTATCTCTCATTCAAACGTTGTGGCACCTACTTCAGAGGTACAGTTAATGCTGCAAGATGTGAAGCTGGATGGAGACACCGAAAGCTGAATTTTCTATATTCAGGGATCAGGGTTGATGATGTCACAGAACCCTGCAAATGTGATTGGTTCACTAAATGAGAGATCTTTGGACCTAGGTTGCCCAAAACAAACTGTGAGTTATAATATGTCACAGTTTGTGACTTCAAACACTGAAAAAATTCCCTGAAGTTCAGAAAAAGTAACCTTTCTACCCCATAATATATCCCCCTCTTCATTGATTAAAGAGCAAAATCTCACACTGGATTTTAAATGTGAGATCTTTATTTAGATTTTCTTCTAGCTGTCTGTGTATTATTGCCAAATTGTTAACATCCAGGGAGGGTGTGTTTGAACCATAAAGATGTTATAGCTGTATGACTTAAAGAGAACAAAACAAGGAAAGAAATGCACAGCAAAGTGGGAACAAAAACAGAACTGGCACCAGATGTGACTGACGTTACAGCTGCCAGGAGCTTCGTACCTGGTTACATGTGCTGATGTCTACTCCATTTTTGAGGAATTCAAGGACTTTGTCGGTGTTCCCTGCTCGAGCAGCCCGGAGGAAACTGGTGTTACTGTCAGACTGGAGAGAAAAGGACAGAAATGAGGAAACTAAAACACAAGCGTGATAGCATTTTTCATGAAACAAACACGGACGTGGTGCATCAGTTCGGAGCTGAGGTCTCCCAATTCCTTTCAGTATTCAAAAATTGTGCTTTTTTCTCAAGTTTGCCCTTCCTATTTCCTTTTTATGTACATCTGCATTAAAGAGATGCATATATTTTTCATATGAAAAGCTAAAACAGAAAGTGGCTTTATGGAAGCCAGGCTGCTTGTAAAGTAGTCTGAGCAGGTCATTCTAAATTTAACCCTGATACGCTTCTGCCGCTTCTGAGTGTTCAACATGAACATTTACTCCTGCAGACCTTCAATCTCACGTCAAACCGGGTCAACACGTGCAAATAGATGATATGCATTAACTTCACAGGTCCACAATACCACTGTGATTAGCTGGAAATCTGTTTATGTGAGCAATGACATTAAAGTTTCACACTGAACCAGCTAAAATTGTTGACCTACGAATAAAAAAAGAAAAAAAAGTAAGAGAAGAACAGCACTATCATGTGGTCTTTTCATCTGAGCTGGATTAAATTCAGCCATCCTTGAACCTTCATCAGTAACCAAACAGCTGTAAGAGTTTAGAATCCAAAGATGTATCAGAATTCACGGAGAATATTGATTTTCAACAGAATAAATATGGAAAAGCAAAAAATGAAAAAAGAAAAATTTTTTCCTACATGGCAGCTCCTTAAATTCCTAAATGGTTTGTCTTATATAGCGTCCTTTTAACCTTATCCAGGTTCTCCAAAGCACTTTACATGTTTCTCATTCACACAAACACACTCGCACTACAACGCTTTTCATCAAATGTTCACACTATGTACAGCAGCGCTTTGACAGTTACAGTTACACCCCGATGACAACATCATACAAAGGTGAAAGCATCCAATACATTTCACCAACATTTATAATACAGAATAATCAAATAACTGTAGATCTAATGGTTGATTATTAATGATAACAATCTAATGTGAATTCTAAAGCAGTGAAAAACTTACAGAGCATCAGTTTACTGTTCCTTTAAGGTGGAGAGCAGTAAATCGTCATCAAACTGTAAGTCAAGTACAGCGTGTTATCTGAATTAAATGCATAAAAAGTTAACTGATAATCAAAGTTCAGTTGTTACTGAAGTTTTAGCCAAAAAAGGGTTTTATGATCCAGACATACAAAATAATATTTGTCTAGAAATAGCGGAAACATGTATTATTACTCAAATAAATGGTGTAATACTTGCAAATTCCTCGTGGATAGTTTTGAGTGCTGACAGTGTTGAGCCTCCTTTCTAATGGACAGGCATTAATATTTCAGTCAGACACTATTGACTTGTCAGATCAACACTATGAGCGCCTAAAAGCCTGATATGAAAGAGGCCACATCCCTCTAAGGGTCATTGGTTTGTGGTGTTGTGTCTCGTCATGACAACTGGATTGTGATAGATTATTTTTTTTCTGCTGAACAACTCCCTTATCACATCCAAAATACTTCCACATGGGAACGAATGTCCCATCAAATCTGATTTTTTGGGTAGTACATTGGTTCTGGATTATTGATAATTACAATCAAATGTTGTGACCCCTTCATTTCCTCACGTCTAGACTTGGCCCATTTGTGATTGGTTGGCGTGACTGGTACACACGGAGAACGGCACTTCCTACTGGTGGGCCTAACTGCAACACAAGGAAGACATTTCCTCTTTGTAGTACCAATGAGCAGCTGGAATTTATGCTTTTGTCCAACACGCTGAATAGTGTATAATCTAATTGCAGCCTTTGTCTTTTTGCTAATTGCATTATTTCAAAGTGTGATTTTGATTTGGATTCAACTAACTGTTAAACCGAACGTGATAATATGCAAGTAATTAAAGCAGAAGAAAAAAGTCCACCTCTTACCAGTAAATCATCAACTTCCGGTCCAGAGTCAGCGGGTTTGTAGTAATCAGTGTCTTGGTTTAAGTCACTTTCACTCCCATTGGTCTTTCCAACTTTGTCTGATCCGCAGGCTCTACATGTTGCTGCATTCCCCATAGCTACAATCCAGCGCAGATATGAATTTCCCAGTTATATCTTCTTATGTTACTGCACACTACACAGTCAACCAAAGTCCACTGTTTGTGGTTTCTTATTTGAATCCTTCAGTCAAAGTCTTTCAACTGTACCTCTCTGATCACTGGCGGCGTGCATCAGTCCAACAACGCATCAAATCCAAGATCCAAACTTTTCAAACATTACAAGAAGTCTAACATCCTTTTTCACTAGCAACATCACGTCCCTATGTCCATATTCCCTGCACCTCAGTCTTGGAGACCTCTAGCTCCGTCTTTCCTGCATGTTTCCAAGGCCTTGTCACTGCCTGCTCCTCCTCCACCTCTTCTCCCTGTATAGGTTAACAACTGCGGACATAAACATTTAACCCTTACAGTCTCTCCTGCTTGGCTATTTTTACCGTGGGCACCGTGGGTACCGTGACCAGGGTGGGTGTGCGACAGCTGGGTTTGAGTCAGAATGTGGACTGCATGGCCCACAGTGCTCCCCGACAATGCCAAGAGTCATTAAGGAGAAAGAGGAGTCCAGCATAAACACAGCACTCAGATCGAATTAAACTACGTCTTACACAGAATCCCTGTTGTTGTTGATCTGTAAACCTCGATAGTGTTCCATTAAAACATTAAAACAACACTTATATACTTGTTCTATATCATTAGGGCGCATTTAAATTACAGTAAAAGCACATTTACTCCTGTTTCCCAGTGCTATTAAGTTTCAATAATTAATGATTAGTATATGATGCACACACACACACACACACAAGATGGTGTGTATTCTAAATCTGCTCTGCATCAAGGTCTAAAGTTATGCTACTCATGAGAAATATGACACAGACCATCCTGACTTCACACTGTATCACGTTACTGATGCAATCAGACGTGTATGTGTATCAAGTGCTTTCACTCATCTGCCTGACCACAGGTCCAGTTCATCTGTCTACCAAGCAAACTACACAACTACAGAGCCGACTCAATGAGAACCAGCTGTAATACCTGCAGGACTAATGCACATTGGATTTGACATTATCCTATGTTCAAGTTCTGTATAATCAATGCCCCATTAGCAACAAAACGAGAAAAAAGAAAAAAGAAACACTTTCAGACCCATTCAAGACTTTACACAAGATTGCCCACAGGTCCCATAATTCATGTCCATCAAAGGGAAAACCAAGCTACTAGGTGCAGAGAATGTATACAAATGTACACAAATACATCAATGAACAGATCTTACAAATCACTGAAGAATGACGGGTAACGATCTGGTAAGTCAGGAGAAACTAAACAGCTACTAACGTCATTTGCATAAACAGGAGAACGTTTCACCAACCAGGCTTTTATTGACAGCATTTCCTCTCTTTAATGCAACTGTCAACCTGCTGATACGAGTCATAAAAAGGCTCTTCCAGTTCCATCTTTGAAGTGATGGAACCAAGATTTGGTCACAGCTCCCAAAAGCATGTATGGAGGCTATCAAGCAGTGAGCATCACCTCAGTACTAAAGTCCCAATAGTCAAGCACGGCAGCGAAAGCATCAGGTTGTGGGAATACTTCTTTTCATAACAAGGACTGGGAGTGTAAGGAAACACTAGCACATGTATTCATTTCAAAAGTTATAATGTGGATATGACACAATGTGTGCAGTATTATGGAAAACATGTGGTGCGAAAAGTGACCATAATGTGAAACCCAAACTCACAAAGTTCCGCTCAGAACTTTGAGCAGGGTCAGTGGGTCGACTACAGCATTATCCACTTCACAGCCAAAGGGGAGTGCTTAGTTGGAGACAGCCTTAGATATGAATTTGAATAAATTGTCCAGCAGAACAGAAAAACGCAAAGGCAAAGAGAGAGCTGGAAATTGCAGTGAACCAAAATTTCGTCCTACATCAAATGATTTTACAATTGCTCCAAGCTGACTAAAGATGTGCAAAGAGTGATAGATAATTTTCCAGAATTTTCTGAGGCTGCCGTTGCTATTAAGGGTACTTGGTCAGGAGTGGTAAGGAACCCAGTCCTGAGCAAATGGGACAAAGTTTGATAAGGAGTACATTCAGGAGTCACCGCCTGGCATAAGACACTAAAAAGTGCACCTCTAGTGGAATTACCCCGAGTGCACCTCTAGTGAGGCTTGCTGGTCCACCTCCACAGACTTTTATGTTTAACATGGCATCAAAAAATATATATAATTGCAATAATTTGATTGATTTTTAAATATTTTAGATAGAGCAGCTTTAACAGAATGGTTTGATAATATAATACAAATTTAAATGTTCATAACAAAATTAAAAAAAACAAAAAAACAAAATTGTCACTGTGGATATACACGCTGATTACCAATTCAAAATGAGCCTTAAATATTAAACATGTCAAAAACTGGATCTGAAAACTTGTATGTCAACATGAAAAATAACTGTCATATAAAAGCTGCTCTATTAATTCTGAAAGTCATCTGAGCTGCTGTTTCAATGTTATAAAATCATTCAACGTTCAACTCCATGCAACAACTCTGATATCTGTGCAGCCTTCACAGCTCACCCTCACACACTGCTCATATACCAACAAGTTTGTGAAACCACAAGCTTGTAATAATAATGCCATCGTAACTATATACTTGTTTTACCTGCCGCTTTCTCTCGGCTCGCTCCCGTTGCCTCCTCCTCTTCTCCCTGGCTTTCTGCAGTGCTTTATAGTCTGGATGTTGTTCAAGCTCACGAGCTTTCTTCAGATGGGCTGCAGCATGGGCCATCACTTCATTACTTTACCTCTCTACCTCTTTCAATGTAAAAAAATAAATAAAAACATTTTTATGTTTTTACTGAGCACCGAAGTTTTACTTAGATGAGGTGGAAGCCACAAGTATGTTTTATCCAAGGTTTTGCCAGAAAAAATGCTTTACTGCAAGAATATTATTTATGCCTCATGGTGTGTAATTATACTAAAATATAAATTATTTTCAAACGATAAAATCAAAACCACCTTTCAGTCAAACTTGAAGAAAAAAATCTTTAAAAGCCTCTGTTCCCTCGCCTCTTCCTCGGTTCTCTTGTTCCTCATATACACTCAAAAATTACATTTAGTAAATAGTCTCCAAAAAAACAGGAAATATCAGCTGGATTTCCATGATCCAATATTCCAAATGAAATAGGACTATCTGCATATATGCATGAGAACAGCATGGGATGACTGGAAAAGGGCTTTTGTATGATGAAAAACCATCCACTCACTCATCAAATAACACACACACACACACACACACACACACACACGCACGCACACACACACGCACGCACGCACACACACACACACACACACACACACACACACACACACACACACACACACACACACACACACACACAGGGAATGATCCCGACCAGCTGTACATGAAAACCCTGCTCCGTGTGAACAGATGTAGCCACAAAAAGCATTTGCATTTGTGTGTTTAGTTGTGCTGGCGTGAGCATGCATGTGAATCCTACTAGATGTATGACCTACAGTGACAGGAAAATGTTTCATGTGAAAGGTGTTTTGGGACACTGCTTGCCAAAAGCCAGCTGACTGCTGCAACCACAGCTGCTCTTTCTGTCGCCGTGACAACACTGTGCATCCTCAGTGAATGAGGTGCAGATAAGGAGAAGGGGATGGGTGGGGGTGGATGAGGGCAGGACCAGAAAAATATTATTAGGTGTAGTACTGTATATATATCTTTTGGGTCCTACCAATTTGGTATCAACCATTAATATATGTGCAGACAAGGGAGAAAAAAAAAAGAAAAAAAAAAGGTGTAGTACTGTCATCCACAGCTGGTAATCGAAGTGATCTACATCAGTCAAGTTTGCGGACAAAGTAGTTAAAGAACAAACTCACTGAAGATGCTGGAGCATTTATGAACTTACATTAAGACATGAAACAAAAATGAACTACTAACATACGGATGCTCTTTGTCTGAGTCAGCTATTCCTCAATTTCAAACCTCATGAATTTGTTAAGAGTCCTGGGTGGAAGCCATTTCACACAGATGTATTCTACAGCTGCAAGATTTCTCATAAACCATCAGGCTACCTTGAAAAGTAAAAGGAGAGTGGAACATTCAGAGAATGAAGAGGCAAAATAACAACATCAAGGTAAAAAAGCCTAATGTAGAATGGGAAGCAAGGTAAAAGTGAATACAGGCTGTTCCATGGTGTGATGGCAAAGAGAGAAAAACACATCAAATGCCTGCAAGTTCAGTTCCAGTCTTCCACCTGCATGGAGGGCAGGTGTCTTGGTCTGCACTGTCTTTACTGCACTCTACCTTCAACACTGGCAACTGACGGAATTAAATATGACATCTTGTGCATGTTTGATGTGTGTGTGTGTGTGTGTGTGTGTGTGTGTGTGTGTGTGTGTGTGTGTGTGTGTGTGTGTGTGTGTGTGTGTGTGTGTGTGTTTGTCCACCACCAGTGGACGGCTGTCAAGGTCTTCTCTGTCACTGCAGCTAAAGATAGCAGTTTAAATTTTCAGCACCAGGGACAGGGACACAGTCTCTATCGCCTCTATTTTTGTTCACACATTCTATCTGACATATTTCACAGGCTCAATCAACAACAACAGCATCAGCAGCATTTCTTTCTGCTGGTAATCATGAGTGGGACAGATCTGCTGAATCACACCGCAGTGTAATACTGTCTTAAATGTTTTACAGAGCTGCACTGAGAGCAGGAGCTTTAGCTGGTTACACAGCAGTGCTGCTGTTGGGGGAATACAAATTAGTGTGGATGCATGCTGTGCCTTTGGCACCATCTGCTGTTGAAACAGATAAACGTTTTACACTTTATAGCTTCAAATCATGACAATGCCACATTGTATCACCTTAACTTAGCGCGGTTGCTTCCGACAAAGACGATCCCAACAAGACATCAACTGTGGTTGGTCTGCGTAGAATGTCTGTTCTTTCTGTTCATTCTCTAACAGCAAAAATACCTTCATATCCCAACACCATTGTCTTTTTCACTTTTTTATTGTTGATTGTGAGTTTTTGTTTTTCATATTTATTGTGCTTGGAACAGTTTATGGTGCACACTAATTCTTTCGAGCACAGCCTACTGGAAACAAATGTAAAAAAATGTTAAAATTTAAAACATTTGTAGGTTCTGACTTCTTGAATATTATATGTCGCTGATAAAATCTGCTCAGACGCAAATTATCCCACAGTGTCTTGAGCATAAAGTACAATACAGGTCACTTTTTGGTCAGTGACCTGTATTGATCACTTATGTAAGATAATAAGAATTAGAAGACGAGATCATAAACTAGCACTAAGCATAAGCGCATGTGTGTGCGTCATACTTTAAGAGTCAGATTACATTAACAGAGGACTCCAAACAAAAGCTGATGTGAGCTCTTGTTTCTGTTGGTCTGATCTGACACGCAGGGAGCAGGTTAATGGTCTGCTTTCCATATTATAGATCCCATGGCTTTTATTTGGCCCATTAGGACTTCTTGATAGACAGATACTGGAGACACACAGAACCCTGAGAGGGCTTGATCAGTTGTTGCAAACTGTGGAGCCGTGCGTGTTTGCACACAAGACGGTTAGAAAATTACTAGATAGATTTTAATTAGTTTTTGCTCTTACCAGCCTCTTCTAACCAAGTTTTGTTTCTTTTACCATTAAATGGATGGATGGATGGATGGATGGATGGATGGATGGATGGATGGATGGATGGATGGATGGATGGATGGATGGATGGATGGATGGATGGATGGATGGATAATCACAGGAAGAAGCACTGGTTGGAAAAATAATTTTATCAATACCCTAAACTACGTAGTATGAATATATATATATATAGTTTAATTGATGTTTGTTCCTATGAGATCTCATTAGTCTGGTTCCTGTTACCGGTCCACATATTTCTGATTCACCTGCCTGCTAATGGAGCTCTGTTGCTGACTAGTGAAGTTCTGCCCACGCCCTGCTGCATTAATGCATCTCAGACTTAATGGAGGAAGGCAGTTTCTTTTAGAAACAATTCATACAGATTTCTTAAATCTTGTACAATACTACAATATTTAGCCACTTACTGGGAAATTCTGTTTTTTGGGGAATTTCTTTTTGCTGACATTAGTTTGTCTTAACAAATGAGTGAAACCTCCAGGTACTTGCGCAGGTAAGTGAGTGCATGAGTGACTTGACAGTTTATGGCCTTATTCCCTTGGAATTTACTAGTGAGTGTGACAAAAGCAACATTTCTTTTAAGGTCAAATATGTCAAACTAAACCATTTCTTTCACTCTTATTTAGCATTTTGTGAATGTAAAAGGCCATATTGGCTAATTTGGCAACCAACGAATGAGCTTCAACATCTCTGAAGCAGCTGAAGCAGTCTGGGCTTTTCATCATGGGACTTTTAAGTGTCATGAGCTAAAAATGGAGCACTTTGACAGAGGATGAGAAGTGCTGCGTAAATGTACAGCTTTAAAGAAATGGTTGTCTTTTTAACATTACAAAATGTACACTAATTTTTACCGAGACAAAATAAAATTATGAATATATAAGTGTGCATAACAAGTGCACTGTAATGTAAAAAGAAAACTGGAAGATCAAAACCATATGGCTAATTATGTCCCCTTCATTGTTGACTTAACCAATTACAATTTAATGAAATAATTAACTAATCTATTCTTCCTGAAGGATATTTTTCTGTTGTTATATCATATCGTTACTATATCAACAAGGTTTTATGTTAATAGATTGATAATTATTTAACGCCACTACAGAAGGCTATAAATAAAGCCGCTAATACCACGTTTCCAAACAACCTCCAGAACTCCATAACAGATATAACATGACCCCAGTATAATAATGAGCACTAATATAGGAGCTAACAAAAATAACATGTGGAGTTCCTCAGGGTTCAATTCTGGGGCCTCTGTTGTTCAACTTCTATATGCTCTAAACTCATCATCATCAAAAAGAAAAAAAAAAGTATTACCATAACTATGCAGATGACACACAAATCTATATAATCATCTTGCCAGGAGACTATAATTCAATTCAAACATTGATCAAATTACAGAGTGGGTGTGCCAGAATTTTAATCACTTAAATAAAGACAAAACAAAAATAATAGTGTTTGGAGCCAAGGAAAAAAGATTAAAAGTCAGCACTCAACTTCAAACAGTAAAACTAAAAGCCAGAAATCTGCGAGCGGTTCTGGACTCAGACCTGAATTTTAACAGCTACATTAAGACACTAATAAAGTCAGCTTCTTGTCACCTAAAGAACATATCGAGGATTAAAGGACTGATGTCTCAGCAGGATTTAGAAAAACCTGCACACACGTTTATCTTCAGTGGACTGGACTACTGTAATGCTGTTCTCATGGGTCGACCTAAAAAAATCCATCAAACAGCTGCAGTTGCCCGAGTCCTCACTAAGACCAGGAGAGTGGACCATATAACTCCAGTTATTAGATCTTTACACTGGTTTCCTGTCTCTCACAGAATAGATTTTAAAATCCTGCTGTTGGTTTATAAATATCTGAATGGTCTCAGGCCAAAATACATCTCTGATCTCCTGGTCCATTATGAACCAACCAGAACCCTCAGGTCGTCTGGGTCACGCCTACTTTCTGTACCCAGAGTTAGAACCAAACACGGGGAGGCAACGTTCAGCTTTTATGCTCTTCACCTGTGGACTGAACTCCCAGAATGCATCAGGGCTGCTGAAACTCTCATTTGCTTTAAGCCAAAGTTTTTTTATTTTTTTTTATTTACTGCTGCATTTCAGTAATCTCCCACAATTCTCTACAGCCTTTATTTCTTGCATATATCTTGCATTGCATCTATCCAACTGGCCGACCACTATCTAATTTGTTTAATTCTTTTTAACTTATGTCTATCTGTCTTTAATTTCTGCTTTTAAACTCTTTTACTTTTTAATGCATTTTTAAGTTCTTTTAATGTAAAGCACTTTGAATTGCCTTGTACATTAAATGTGCTATACAGGTAAGTTTGCTATGCCTTGCCTAATAATCACAATCACTTTTAAAAGGTAAACTACATCTGCACAGTTTGCTCAGTGGTCTTGGGTAGAAAAAAATCTATTATTTTATGATAAGGTTAACAATAATTAATTAAGGGCATTTCTACAAGCGAAACACTTAAATGAATACGTTTAGATGTAGCTTATGAATCTAAATTGGGGCTGGTATGTGGTTAAAAAGCATAATGAATAAAGTTACGAATAGTTACTTTGAACACAAGTATTGTGCATATTGCTAGGATTCAGCTGATCTGGTCACCTGCAGCCCAGACTCCAGTTTACTTAAACCAGAATCAAGCAGTTATCATAAAAGTAAGCCATGTTTAGAAACATGATGTGTTTTTGCACACAATACACTCAAGCCAATAACAGTATTAACCTGATTAGGGAGGCAAATCTTCCTGAGCTATATGATGAATATGGTAAATACTTTGCATCTATCTCATATTAGCTCATGTTACAGATTGGAAAAAACAGGGCAGACACAGTAATTAACTGGCTCATGTCGCACCATTTTCAGCCCTCTTTTACTGCTTGAGAAAGGTCAGAGCCATAAAGTGCACCCCACAGATTGCCCCCCCCCCCCTCCCTGTTTCTTGCTAAACCGAATCACATAAAATTAAACTTAATAGCAAATGCGCAAAGTAGTCTGTCAATCCAGACCAGACCACACCCAAACAAAGTGAGTAATGACACTGAGACTCTGGAGAGCGGGGTGAGGAGGGGAGTGGGGATGTATAACCTTCATACTGCAACATGATATTCTTGGGGAGAAAGTCGACCGGGGGATGAGAAATCAAGACGACCACACCCTGCTGTAACTGGAGCAGCACCATGTCGACACATTGCCATATACGCGGCACACAGATAGAAACTGATTTACGACTTTGCTGATTTACAAGCAGCACGACCAAGCTCAGTTCCTCTCTCACTATTCACTATCACAACCATATTAACCAAAGGCGGACTGCACTGCCTCAAAGACAATATAACCACCACAAGAGAGTCTAATAATGCAACTGCTCAGGTCCATAAACTCCTTATTTACTTCCTGTAACTGACACCAGGTTTAAGACGTGACCAATCTGAATACTGAGTAAAAGATGCAATGGCTGCAAACACGTGATACAGAAACTTATTAAGCTCACCATATCTCAGAAATGACTCCAATACTAATTTATGGATCCCCTTTTTTTTCTCTTTCAAGTGAACACTCGCTCTCTCTCTCTCTCTCTCTCTCTATCTCTCTCTCTCTCTCTCTGGAAGAGATGATGTCAGCGTGCAATTCCAGTTAATTAGATGAAAGAGTGGCCTTGAGCTCACTGGTTGGAAAAAAAACAAAACAAATCCTACTGTAGACGCTACCAATGTTAGGTACCAATATTGCAGACATCAGACCAACAGCAGTCCACAGACAAATATAGCAGGAGAACACATTAAACAATGGTCCGGTAGACTTGTGTAAAAGCTGTGAACACACAACACAAAATACTAGTCAGCTATCCTACTTCTTTTCCTCTTTGATACAAAGAGTTATTCTGATTCCTTTGGATTCGGGTTTATTTTCCAGGGGGCACTAATAATGGATGCAGAAGAAACTACCTCCAAACATTGACGCATGAGGCAACAATGCTAAAAGACAAACAAAAACAGACACAAAGCAGACACGTCGGCAGAGCAACAAACAAATTAGGATCGACAAAAGAGATCCAATATTACATGAGAGAGAACTTTCATAAAGTGAATCTCTGGCTAGGCTCATTTAAAGGCACATATCATAAAAATAGAGGCTTTTTGTCTTTGCTTTAAAAGAGTGGTTGTCTGAAGTTACAGCCTAATTAAAAACTCCAACACAATACCCACTGTGACTTTCCTTGGGGTCACATAGGACTAAAAATACATAATTCAGTAAGCCATTCTGATTTACAGAAAAATGACGTCACAGAGCTAAATCAGAGTGAAATATCCAGCTTCCCTGTTTTTTCTCTGCCCAAGTTCACACCAGAAGTTATTAGTGTAAAGCTCCAGCACTGATTTTAAAAAATGAAAGGATAGATGAGTGTGAATTTGTGTTGTGAAGCTGACTCCACCTCTTAAAACCAGCTGCTATGAACCACGCTGTAGCGATATGGTTGAAAGAAAGACAGATCTCTTTCTTACTGAAGGCATATGGCTTTTTTGACCAAAACGTGTCACAGTCCATTAAGACCTCAGGAAATTGTATAAACTTTAAAAAGTCATATTATCTCTTCTTTAAGAAAATAAGCAAATCTTAAATAAATGTTTCTTACTTTTTGCCACAAGATACAAAACTGACTTACTTGTGGATGTCTTATGTCTAGACATGTAAAAATGACTTTTTTTTTTTAACATAGAATAAAAATGATCAAGATGAGGATGTGTGGATTAGCTATTTTTAATTAGATCTTTCCCTCGAGACAACAAACAGAGAACGCAATAAGCGTTGGCTTTAGCAGAATATATTTCTGTCTCATGGCTGCTCCCATTCAGCGTCAGAGGACAGAGAGTATTGACGCATAAACTGATTTCGCTCCAAGTTCAATGTATTATGAATAATGAAGAGTGTGACCTAAAATTTGCAGCAGTGCACAGTCAGACGAGAAATGCTGAGTGATGCTGTGAGACCGAAGCAAAAGAGAAAACTAAAAAGACATACAGACTGCATGAAAACACAGTGAGGGAGACCGGCACGCTGAAGCAGAAGAGGTTACAGACTTATTTCACTAGGAATCTTTACTTTCAGTTCTGTTTGGGGCTGCAGCCACTTTAGAGTCGGGAAGCAAAGCGATTAGATGTAACAAAAACCAGTCATGCAAGGTAAACTGCAAAAATACTATCATAACTTCAGCTATTAGAATTAAATAATGATGCAAAAAGAAGCAGGGGGAAGAGGAACATTAGGAAGGAGCCGACAAGCATCAGAGAGAGCACATTTACATGAAGGTGTTTGAGATACGCTTCTGAGAAGTCCATTGATCATCGACCACACCCTGCTACCTCACCCTCTTTCTCCATCTCTCTAACTGGAAGCAGTGTAATAAAACCAGAATCAATAATTAACATCTAAATGCCTCCCACGGCCCTGATCCAAAAGCACCTGTCCTCCGTGAGGTAACCAATGCAAGGTGTCAAATCTGAATTATATATATATATTTTTTTATATGATGCAACTACGGACAGTTACAGCAGTTTATAGACTCGTTTCTCTCCTCATTCTACAGTTATTTTCGGTCTCTTTTTTCTTGAACAACCTCTCTCCTAAGCAGTGTTGATGAACTATGACTCATCAAAAGATGCTATCTCCACCCCTGAAACAACCATTAAAGGAAGCTGTGCCAGTGAGAAATGGTGTCAGATGTAACTAGGACAGCCCGGTTATGAGGTACCGTGACGACAGAAAACACGATACACAGACACGCTGATGCACCATATGGAAACTGGGTCTGGGACGGGAAAGCAAATGCTTTTTTCACCACCGTCTCACCATTACATGGTATGGAGACTCATACGAGACCCCCAAGATCATCATATGGCTGTTGCTTCCTTGTTGCATCAGAGCCTGGCATTTGCGGGTCTCAAGCCTAATATGGTCAACCAATAAGGTTCATGACCAAACAGAAATATTTAATCATTACTTCATCGGGTTAACTTTGTCCACTGTGCTATAAGAACAAAAGAAAAAGATCATGGTTTTCCGCTCGCTGACTTACTGCTGACTGGATCGAATGTTTCAGATCTCCAACACAGTCTCTAACCTTTATAAACTGAAAACATCTAACAGGCGTATTGTCCCTTTAATGACGTAACATGACTTTGTCAGTGAATTTCAGATAGTTTGTACCTACAGCTGGAGATAGTCTGATAAACAGAGAGTGGGCCGGGATAATGGACATGCAGATCATCCTGGAACACAGCGCCAAGCAACAAGTATAAATTCTTAATGGAATTTGGTAAACAGCAGTAGATGCTGGAGTGGTTCACAAATATCTACATAAGCATTTTCAAGGTTTAACAACAGCTAATGATCTAATGCACTCGTAAATGGATATTTAATACACTGTATGAGGGTGTGATGGAGGACCGTATAACTGCACCTACAGAGACCTCATCTGGCCAAACATTTCTATTAGACATGGTGCAGCGTAGGGCTGTAGTCAAGTGTGGGTGTGTTGATGTACTTGTTGTGAAGTAATGTAATGAAGGCCATGGCTCCATTAGTACTCTCTTCCTGCAGAGTCCCATCATACCACTCCCAATAGAGAACGAGGGGCAGACAAATAGACTGGCAGATACAGAAAGACATAAGAGACGCTTAGATGGAGGCGGAAAACAGGGAGATGAAAATGTCAAAGGCTGCAGTGTAACCTGACCTCCTGGCACATCGGGACTTCAGTGTAGGGACCGGTGCGGAGCAGAGCTGGGCAGAGCTGGGCAGATTGGGTGTAGGGAGGGCGGGAGGGAGGGAGGGAGGTATTTTACAGAGAAATGGGAGAGGGGAAAGAACGGTCGCTGAAATGACAAGGAGGAAACTGGGGCAGAGTATCAAACCCAGTGAGAAGGCAGTTCGATGAAGAGAAGCACCGGAGGAGAGATGAAAGCCGACCAGAAGGTGTGGGGGGAATGTGGTGCATGAAGAGTTCAAAAATAAAAATAAGCTCACTTAAAAGGAGTAGTTAATTTCCTTATATGTAAGCGATGTCTCAGCTGAAATATTGTCATCAGCAGGACTGCAGTCACACCACAGAGAAGTGGGTTGGCATGTACAGATAGTCGCCATATCGTGGAAATGTCTATTTGTCGTTGAGATAGATGAGAGAGCACACTGCAGAGAGCCATCATTCAACCCCAGAGCAGCTTACACAAGCCCAGTGACACAGGACCAATCCTGAGAGCAGAGACCTGGACACCGAGCCACTTGGCTTGGAAGAAGCTACTTTTGTCCAAGACGGCCACACTGGAGACAGGCAGTATTTTTAGATCTGCAAGTAAGATCCTCACATCACATGTCTCTTTGTCATTTTCTCTTTTTGTCTCCTTGCTTAGACTCTTTTTAAACATCAAGCTGCAATAAATTCTATGTATTGCATTGCATTCTCAACTAATTTACGTTTTCTGCAACATTTTTGTTTACAGTCAAAGAGTCCTAACTAATTGAAAGGGTCAGAACCTCTTTATTACCAGCGTCTGAACTGCACTCTTCTTCAGTGTTACAGCTTTGAGCCACCCCTTTGTGAGGTACAGCAGAAGCAGAATGACGTGAAACTGGGTGGGGATGAAGATGGGAAAGTTAAATAAATGTACTCTGACCTGGTCTGTGATGTCAACCGAACCCTGCGAGTCTGATCCACTCACTGAATGACACATTTTCAGACGGAGAGCACCACAAACAAAATGACAAGGTTGTTGTATACGTTGGAATTTCTTTAGTGCCTTTAAACACTTAAATACAGTATTTTTTTTTCTCAAACACACGATATTTGATTTCTTCACAATATGTCCCATTTAATGGTCTCGTGCTTTTTTGCTTCAACGCCTCTTGAGTCAACTGTTTATTTTACTATAAAATGGTAATCAATAAAATAGCCACACAAAATGTTACACAAGCTGTTCAACAGACCCGGTCGACTCTGCAGCCCTCCCCGTCCCTTCAAAAGGAACAAAACAACAGCAGGGCCGTGCAGTGAAGCCCGCTACTTCCAGTGATCCAACCACGCTTATGTTTAACCGCACGCTGCTGGATGAGCCTGCAGGCTGCACATTGTGATCCGATTGTGACAGTTGTTAAGGTTAATACAACCTACAGCAGCCAGGCTTATCAGGTGTGTTGTCTAGTCGCCTTTATTCATTAGACATTATAGAATGAAAAGCGTGGAGAATTGCAGAGTTCTTGCTGACTTCTGCAACAAAGACAACAAGAACGGTGCCATGCATTCAGACACATGTCCGTACTGCGCTCCAGCTTCAGTTCGAATCATGTATAAAAGGCCAATAAAGCTTTCCAACCTCCCAGCCCATTGCTCAAACGTTTTATGGCACGGACGTTAACCTTTTGCTGCTCTGGGCAAATCGGACTTCAGCAAACGTATTTTGAACAAGAAAAGCAGCAGCAGGATATGAAATAACATCTACCATCTAAGAAGCACAAGAGTAAGTGACTGGAGGCGTTTAAAGCAGAGGTTAAAAAAAAATAGAGTGAATACTAGAAAGTTTGACCTAAAGGAAATGCCAAAGCCACTCTTGTTAACTAAATTTGCAAAACAAGTGACCCACAACTTTTTAGATGTAAAGTGTTTTTTTTCTACTACTGCCTCCTAAGGAAGCTGAACTTTTCCTATGTCATCCTTCTGGACACACTGTACAAAAGCAGATTCAGGTTTGCATCATTCCAAGCATTGAATTTCCTGCTTCAAACTGGTAGGTTAGACGATTAAAGTAACCCTGTGAGTATTAGGCAATGTTGAAAAATCAAAGTGATGCCTTTCTTCTTGGTCTTTATCTTATTTATTTATGTTTTTGTAATAAATAAAGTTTTTGTTTTTGGTCTTTCCGTTACAACAACATATCGAACACTCGTTTTACCTTTAATTTGGTCGTTATTATTGTTAAACCTTAATCCTGGATTGGAGTAAACAGGCGTAACACTGTTTATCTGGCATTCGTTAACACTCCTCAAACTAACTTATGAATACTTTTTACAGAAACGAGCTGTTCCACTTCATAACAATGAACGCCTCCTGTTTACAGGCCGCATGAAGGTGAACACACGCCGAACTGTTTATCCTCTATCGGTTCAAATAAAATCACAACCGCTAAAGAGGACAGGTTTGTCTGTTAATGATGGGATCACCCAGGTAAAAACACACCAAAACCTGTTTCAGTGAAGACCAACTTTCAGTACGATACTAAAACAAAAACAAAAAACCCACTTGACTGAGTCCAAGCATCTGATCTCAAAGGCCCCACCCAACAACAGGATCCTAAAGTGTGTGTTTGTGTGTGTGTGTGTGTGTGTGTGTGTGTGTGTGTGTAGCACCAGAGTCCATTACTGAAATCGCATTAACTTCAGAGTGCACTGAGACAGGAAACAACCCTACATCATCTCCTGACTCACATTCAACGATTACCAATACACAAACATTACACCACCAACAGCAGACGATAACATTATCCGTGTATTTTTCTTATTTTCTTTTCTACGTAAAACTTGATTTCCGGTACACTATCTACTGTGAGGCACTGATACGTGTGTTGATGCTGCTGTGTCCATATGGAGACGAATGTACCTGCAGTCCAACAACTTACAGCTCAGACGCGTTAGTGTCTTAGAATCTGATGCTCTGGACCAATAGATGACACGTCATAAAAATACTACAGTAATAAACTAACATGATGATGTTACAAAAGAGTCCCAGGTTCGGAAACTCTTTTTCCCCTCTGGCCAGTAGAACGTGATTTTAGCCCATCTGCACATGGAGTTGTGGACCTCTCCACCCGGGTCCCGTCGTGGTAACTGAAGAGCAGATGCGCTTGTGTTTATTCTGACGGCCTTCAGTTCAGACACAGCTTTCCTAGTTGAGTCTTTTTACACTCTCATCTCCTATCGGAACAGATGGACGGGGATATTCTCCGCAGAGGAGATTTAGCCAATTTATAAGAGAAACTGAGAAAGTCTGTCGGATACGGCTGCTGTGTTACAGCGGCAACGCCTCTGACCGTTCTGCACAGGAGCGGAGCATCATTTGCTGGTCGAGCCGCTCCTCGCGCGGCTGGTTGGGTCGTTTTATTGCAAATGGGAGGCTGTGGACAGACAAGACACCCACCTGCCGTATGCGGTTCTGCAGCGGCGGTGGAGGTCCACCCTCGGGGGACGTGTTGCTGGAGGAGGCCGTTTTCAAGTCACGGTCGGAGCCGCCGCCCCTGGAACGACTGTCTTCGAAGCTGCTTGACATCCCGTCTACGGCTGATGAGCGACGCGGTCAGCTGGGGGGGCTTTCCTTTTTTTTTTTCGTCCGGTGCAAGGTGGATTTCTGCGATCTCAGAATCCGCAGGACTCGGTGGAGCCCAGCATCTTTCTACGTCAGAAACGTCAGGCTGTGATGAAGGGTGAGAGAAGGGGTGCAAACTAAAACACAGCGATTCTTCCAGACTGGAGGATCCAAACTGAGCGCTGCCCCTGAGGATCAGGGATGCTCCCGGTGTGCAGCTGGAGCCTGTTTGTGTATATATGCGTATGGGCACGTGAACGCGCTTCCTTTGGATGCGCTTCCCCGAAACTCCGCAGGATCCGTGATGCTTTCAAAGACAATCAGACATCTTCACACTATTTGTTATAAACGATCTGGAAAAGAAAATCCAGTTAGAAATGTGAAGACTTGTTATACTTTTTCTTTTGTGATTTCAATACGACATTAATTATATTTTTGAAATTACTTTCCTGTGCTGCTAAGTTTTAGGTGACCATCCATCATCACACTGTCCTAATGTTCCTGAATGCACCAACGTGCAGTAACGTGCCTCTGCAGCGGTAGGACTTTGAGTTTAGACATAAAGTTGTCAGGACAGTTTGGCCAACAATATCCGATAATTAGCCTACATAAAAGTTACAGGACTGTTTACATATGATGGCAGCCCAGGCGACTGCGTTGTACGTACGTAATGTGATCTTCTCTGAGCATTCTTCTGTCCCTTCTTTGACCTGGGCTTCACCCTAAGCCGTCTATTTAATTAGGGTTGAAAAGGCAAAATCAATAACATCACCTTGGAGGCACACACACACACACACACACACAAAGACTTGGTTGGAGAAGAACGACACTGAGAACGAGATATAACAAAATTCTCAGGAAAATGGTAAAATGTTCCTGGAACAGTAATAAATAACGTCTGATGGAGTAGTCTTCACACGAGTTCAAAGTTAAGTATGATTGTATCTACTTTAATGTATATGTCACAGGAAGACCTGGAAAAACGAGTCCGTGCATTCATCTTTAGTAGGCTTTATTATTGTAACAGCATCTTTACAGGTCCGCCCAAAAAATCAGTAAGACAACTGCAGCTCATTCAGAACTCTGCAGCTCGAGAAAAAGAGGACCACATCAGTGCAGCTCTGAGGTCTTTACACTGGCTGCCTGTCCATCAGAGGACAGACTAAAGTTCTGATGCTGGTCTATAAAGCTCTGAATGGCCTCCCTGCTCTGTAAAGTGTTCCTGTTTTGAAATGCGTATGCTTTGAGCACTGGTGCACAGTCATGTTGGAAGAGGAAGAGACCAGCTCCAAACTGTTCCCACAAAGTTGGGAGCTGGAAATGTCCAAAATATCTGTTTATGCTGAAGCATTCAGAGTTCCTTTCACTGGAACCAAGGGGCCAAGCCCAGCTTCTGAAAAACAACCCCACACCATAATCCCCCCTCCACCAAACTTTACACTTGGCACAAAGCAGTCAGACAAGTACTGTTGTCATGGCAACCGCCAAACCCAGACTCATCCATCAGATTGCCACACGGAGAAGCGCAATCCGTCTCTCCAGAGAACACGTCTCCACTCTAGAGTCCAGTGGCAGCGTGTTTTACACCACTGCATCTGATGCTTTGCATTACACTTGGTCATGTACAGATTGGATGCAGCTGCTCGGAAAACCCATTCCATGAAGAAGAAAGTTGGTGACCTCTTCGCACTATGCGCCTCAGCATCCGCTGAACCTGCTCCATCAGTTTACGTGGCCTAGCACTTCGTGGCTGAGTTGCCAAATACTTCTTTGTTCTTATAATAATATAATATAATATATATATATATATATATATATACACACACACACATACGTGTGTGTGTGTGCATATATATATATATATATATACACACATATATATATATACACATATATTATATATACATAGACATCTAAGTTATAATGGCATCCGTATGTAGTTCCCAGTCTCTACTGCAGGTTCAAACCCACAGCTGCTCTTTGTAAATCTTTTATCAGCTCATTTTAATCAACTGCTAAATTTATCGCATTTATTTGAAGCACAATGACTCAGTAGGTATAAGGATGCCTGTTATTTATGTAAACACGCTTGCATGCACACAAACACCAAATGCTGCCCTCTGTCTTCACTGAACGGCATCACAGCAAAAATCTCATCCCACCCTGAAAGACTGCAGCTCAGTCGGTAGCAAAAGCTCAACTGCAACACCTCAATGATCAGCATCTAAAAATTAAACCATATCAACTATAAATCTAATAAACAAAGAACCCCGTAGTATCAAGACAGACACCAACACCAAATATGTAAAAATATAAAAAATGCTTTATTAGACATTACATTTTACACACAAAATAATTGATGAAACGGTTCCCATCAGTGGCAGCAGCAACAAAACCACCAACAACATGACAACACAAGACAAGGACATGTGGGAGGAGAGCTGATGGGCCAGAACGGGGATTTCTGATTGTTTCTTAGTTTTTTCTTTAATGTGCAGACAACTGGTCTAGGTTGTCATGGCTACGGCTGGAGAGGTGGGCCTCCAAAATGTCACCAAACAAATTCCTTTTCAGCAAGTTGTAGGCCATGGGCAGAAGTTGCTTGATAACCTTGTGAAAGTACTGGAAGAGAGAAGAAACCAACATTAGCAATACATCTCCTTTATCCTAATGGTTTTTCATCACTTAGGCTTTTTATACGGCTTAAAAGGAGTCAATCCCAACAATATGGGCTTGTTTGCTTCTGACATTAAATCCATCTGCTTTAATTTGAATTAATGTTATGATTTATGTTATGTAGTTGTCCAAAGAAATTATTTTCCCCCCAATCGAAGCTTTTGCTTTGATTGAAAGACTGAAGACTGCAACAAATGCGTGCTACAGAAGTTTCTTCTTCATTCTATAATTTAAAACGTAATGTCTCATCTGAGCGAAATACATTTTGTTTTTCAACAATTTTAGAAACTCACATGCGATCCATAAGAGAAGAGGTCTATTCCCAGTTCATAGCCCATTCCATAGTCGCACTCATCGTTGGCAAACTGAACAAATGTGATCATCTCCTGGACCGGTCCAAAGGCTTTCACACGCTCGTCATCATTGCGTGCTTCTACAATTGCTTTACAGATCTTCTTGAGACCAGCTAGAAAAAGGAAGAATACATAACCAACAGATGACAAACTACACCAGCGTTAAAATAGACATAGCGACAGTTCGTCTTTGTGCTCACCGTCCGTTTCCGGAAGTTCTCTATATCCTACATCATTCTTGTCTACAGGTACAATGATGCCAGCACCGTGGAACGTCTTGGTGACCACCTATAGGTCAGAAGAGTCTTTTAACCAGTGTTAACTCAAAGCACAAGTTTCATCCAAGTGTAATAAAATAGTGCAATAAAAAAAGAAAAATAAGTATTAGTGAATGATACTGGTGCAATGCAACGGATTGAAAAAAATGGATGCTGAGGCACAAAGAAGCAGAACTTTCTCTGAGGTATAAACTGCAGGGACTTTTTTTTTTTTTTTTTTTAAATTAAATATCCTTTTGCGTATTTTACCTTCTTGTCCCTCTGCTTCATGCCTTTGGTCTTCTGCTCTAAAGAAAACCCAAGCGTCTCAGCTTTGTCTCTCAGCTTTGCCTCCAGGTCTTTCCAAGCCTTGAGCTCTGCTTTGTTACCACTCCTCTCTTTCCTCTTCCTCAGCAAATATAAGCTACAGAGGAAATGATCGCAGACATCAACAGCGATATAGTAATGTGAGCCACGTTCACTGCTCTCAACATCTTACAAATAAAAAGCAGATGTGTCAGCTCTGTCCCACGGGATTCAAGTAGAGGTAACATAATTACATACCACCGTGAACTGTTTTTCTGACAATGCAATTTCAATTCTCTTCCTACACCAGACGGATAAACATCACGGCATAGAAAGTAATATATGATGAATACAGAAAGATAAACACTTACTAGACAGCCGCAAACAAGTTATCCCCCATCTGTGTTATAGTGCAGCCCTTCTTCGCTTCATTTTCCCCAACAAATGCAGGAAAGGAGTCTGGAGTATCTCTGGAAAATGTAGCGTAAATCAAAAATAGACACTCATGGTCAATAAGATGAATTCATCAGTGTTACTGGTGTCTGTATAGCCAGATTGTGCTCTGGCACTTTGGTTGAGCAGGTAACTGCTGCAAAGCCTAAGGACAGTCGTAAAAGCTGTTCAGTACCTGTAGTAGCCCATGTGACGCTGGCTGTCCTCACTTCCCTGCAGTAGTGTCTGAAACTCAGGGGGGTCGTAAAAATACCTCCAGTGAAGATGGAAGTTAGGCTGAGGGTTTTTAGAGTTTCTGTGAGCTCCAGCCAGAACATCAAAAGGACCAACCAGCTGTAAATCCAGCGTGTCCTTCAGTGCACCTATATAGGTTTGGGATACAAAACATCAACATAGGCAAATTATTTCTGGCTTCTATTGTCATTTTTAAAAGACATCTGAAATTTACACAGTTATATTCATCCATAATAAACTAAATCTAAGAATGCCAAAAGATGAAAAATGTGTTGAGAAAAGCATCAATTCTGTCTCCATAACAGCGTAATCCATTTCAGAGTCGGAGTAACGTCAATAAGAGCAGAGACCCCCAGGTTCTCCCTGCCACAATTTCCTCCAAATGAGGCTACTGTGGAGATATAAATCAATCCAGGGGGTCCCACCTCAGCACCAGGCCCAATAAATCCTTAAAAGGGGACCATTTCTCTGTGTGGAAAAGCAGCAGCTCCACCCTGGTTGAGCCTGCTTTTGCCTTAGGTGTTCTCACAAAACAAAGGATCTCAAGTTTAAAAGCCGAGCTGAAGATTGTTGTTGTACCGATAACTGACAGTCACAGTTTTTGTGATCTGTTATAAACTACAGGACGACCGACTGTTGACTGTATTCCATACAGCAGTGCTGTTAACAGCATCTCTGACTCCCACAAGAGAAACGTATAATTAGATGAACATCCACTGACAATGAAAATGCTTCTGCATGTGGAAACCGGCAAATATAAAGCCACCCAACAGAGATAATTACAAGTCTCCTCATGTAACAACCCAACCTACCTTTTCAGATAAGACCAGCTTGAACTGTTGCTATATTTAAAATGTCTGCAGAAAACCCATTTCTAAACACTGGCCTTCAGGTCGGCCTGAGCTTTAGATAGCTTGTCATTATAAATTATTTTTAGTTGTGTCCTTACTCCATTTAAATGTGCATTATTTATATTGTTTTATTTTACCTGCATAGGTTTTCGGTCAACTTTTGCCATTTTTAAATGTGCTCTCACTCTTTCCACCATATATATATATATATATATATATATATATATATATATATATATATATATATATATAGCTTTCTTTTATTTAATACAGACTATCTTTACATATTTTAAGCAGGTTAATGAGCAAAGAAAGAGGATGAAAAACAGATGAAATTTTAGTGACAACATTTTATCGAGCACATACCACGGGGGTTGGCAGGACAACACTCTTTGCAGAAATCCCAGAAGTGGTACAGATCTTCTGGCATCTGAAATCCATACAGCCGCACCATTTCATCACGTTGCTCTGAAGTCGCTCCCGACAACGGTACAGCTTTGCACTCTTCAGTGCGGGTCTTCTTCACCTCTCCATTGGTTGAGTCTGGCTCCTGAAGAAATTTAATATAGGAAAAACAAATTGCATTACGCCCCAAATGGCCAGTTTATTGAGTTATTGCCATGGGTATAACCAAAATGCTATCCTCCTCCCAGAAGATGATTCCTGACTCCAAAACAGTTCGATGCTGTGTAAAATATAAATTAAAACAAAAGTGCAGCAATTTGTAAATTGCAGAACAGAAACAGAAGACAGAAAATGCATCAAATGTGGCATATTATGTCACTTTTACATAAAATGCAACATTTCATGAAAAATATTAACTCATTTTGAATTTGGCAGTAAAATTAAGTAATATTTAAAAAAAAAACATCTGTGGGAATATCTAGCAACTAAGTAGGTTAATTGGCAACCCATGAGTAGCTTGACTGGACAAAGATAATACGAGAGGAAGAGGTCTTAGAGGTAAAGATGGGCAGAGGTTCGCCACTCTGCAGCTACAAATTATAAAACGATTTCAGAATATTTCTCAGAGTAATACAGCGCATATATCATTCAAAGAGTCCAAGAATCCAAAGAAATCTTTGTTCTGTCACGCAAAGAAAAAGCCATATGTGAACACATTTAAAAATCAAATGAGGAAAAGTGAGTAACTCTGTTGCGGTCAGATGGATCAAACTTAGTCTTTTCGTTTCCTAAAACCGTGGATGCCATGTTCTCTGGAGTGAGAAGGTAAATAATCGTCCAGCTTGTTATGAGGACGCTTCAACAGCCCACATCTCTGCTGGTATGGAGACACGAGCCCCTGTGGACATCTGCAAAGAAGCAACGCCGAGACACCTACTCGCTTTAGAGCACCATCAAGATGTCTTGTTATTACATCCACTACAAACGCATGTCCAGACCTCCCACCTACTGCAACACACGACGGAGTGGAGCCAGGCCGATTGAACAGATTTATTTCTATATCGGACATGAATGAGATGACGTCCCTGTGCCCAAATCCTCCGTTTCCAGAATAACTGTTAAAACAAGCAGAGATGCTGTACAGTAGTAAACGGTGGCAGACCGCACCTTTTCTTGAATTCAAGCCTCGCTTGTGAAATGTTCTACAGGAGGTAGATTTGGATTTGCGGCGCTGCTAAAACCCGAGATGAGGAGTAAAAGTGAGCGACGCTGCGGCTTCGCGGCGACGCTGGCTCCGCTGCCATATTGTCCTCCGGCCGCCTGCGCTCGCTCACGTCTGCCCACTGCCTTTCACAAACGTCCCGGTAATCCCGAAAAAGGCCACAGCCGGCCCTGCTCAAACTAACTTTTCAAAGGAAAACGTCTGGGAACTGAAAAAAGATGTCAAGCCGAAACGGTACCTGAGCTGATTTGGGTTTTCTTTTCGCGCGCCCTGTCATTTTCTTCCTCTCGTCGCTCCGCCGGCCTTCTTCTTCTACGGGTTAATAAGGGCAGCTGCTGTTTTGGCGTCGCGGCGCACTCGCGGCCCCAGGCGCCCGGGAGGAGACGTGCAGGTTCTCATCCTAAGACAACGCTGACGAACTGGCTTCATTGTGTAAACTCATGTTCAAGAAAAATAAAAATACAACCCAGTCGTTTTTAAAAATAGATTTTCAAAACGTATATGTATGACACGTATTTAGGAGGCATCACATAAATATAAGCTCTTGAAAACCCTCCTCTTCCCAGAGCTCAATTTGTCTGCCTTTTAAACCCACACAGATGTGCTCTCTTAACTCCACTTACTCTATTTATTTTGTTTAATGTGGCTTTATTGTTTTTCCTCAGTTGTAATTTCTTTCGGACAGTAGTGTCTTCTAAATTAAAGAAAAGAGAAAAAAAATGTCTGTAATGTTAATATCTGCAGTGACGAAAATGTGAGGCAACCTATTATTCAATAATTGGCTTATCAGCAACAAAAGACATTTATTCACAAAAAAGACAAAAAGTTAATCAGATACTCATACACTAAAAAAAAGAAAAAAGAGAAACCAACTAAGGCACATGCTTGATTAATAAATTATAATTACACTTTGATAACGGGTTTGTTTAAACAAACATAATGTATTGATCTATACTCAATACATCTCATTGATCTCAATACATTTAAGGTCATTCTTTTTTCCAGTTAAACATGTGCCTTGATTTTACATGTAACAACATACTGTAATTAAGTAGGATCTCAGAATGCTAAGGAGATTACACTGAGCAGCTCTGAGTAGTATGGTGAATAGTAATTAGCTACTCCTTATTAAAATATGTTTGTAGACCTCAGTACAAATCCAACTACACTAGATGTCAAAGAAAAACACAAAATGATTGCCCCAATTTGACATGAGGTAAGGAAGCAGAAGCTTTCTTTTTTTTGTGCATATTTTTAAGTTTCCCCACACATTTCAATAGGTAATTGTGCATATGCAAATGTATAAATCTCAGTACACCAGTGATGAACAAACAAAATAAATAAATACAGGCCTTCAGAGAGACTGCAGAGTGGTATTGCTCAAATTCATTTGGTAGGCATCCACAGCATCACTGCCAATTACATGGATCAACGACATAACAGAGTTTACATCTGTCATATTGCACACTGTGATCTAAGTATTTTTTGGTACATATCTGCTAAATTACATATGTGTCTAGCGGTCATGGGGTCCAGGTCAGATATCAGTTATGATGTTTCCAAGGGCAGGCAGAGAGCAGCTTTTCTAAAACCCCCATGTCTTCTGTTTCTCCAGTTTAGTCTTCAGTCTGTGTCTCTTCCTCTGTGATTTTGTCTGTCTCCAAAATGAAACTGCTGTCATTGTCATTTCTTTCTTCATCTGTGTTTTCAGCATGCTGCAGCCAGTTTTCTCTGTTCTTCTTACAAGCGTTGAGCAGCGGAGAACAGGTGTCAAACAGCGCTGACACAGCCTGTGGATGACGGAGAGTTAATGGTTAACAGGAGTTTCGGTTGGAACAAAGTACTTATTCCATATCATGATTTGTTTTTTGTTATTTTCAGTGCAAGCAGGTACTGTGCCATGTGCAGACATCTGCACGCCGATCTCAGTAACACACCTTGTAGAGTGGATAGCAGATGTCATCGATGTATTCAACTTGCATGTAGGGCAGACGCTTGCTGTTTTCTCTGTTCATTATGTCCTAATGAGAAGAAAGTGCAAACAAAGACACTCACTGACTGCTTTTCTTTAATGGGACAGAAGATAGTGAGACTAAAGAGAATTTAGAGCTCTAAAGATTATTAAATAATGTATATAGCTGAGTCAAAATGAAATGATTTGGTCATAGATGCTGTTTTCACATTCACATTTTACGTAGCATAAGAGCAGGGCTGGGCAAGTTATCGAAATGACTTTCAGACCCTATAATTGACATAGACGACATACTTTACTTTTGCCATTACTTTCACCTTTACTTTATGCATTACAAATAACAACATTAGCACCTTACAGCTGAATTCGATAAAAATCTATTGTATTTAATGTATTTAATGTGTCACATGCTGGTTGACAACGTTTTGCTTTGTACACTTTGTTGATGGTGGAAGCCACTCTGTCCTGATACAGTATGCAAAGAGGCTGTCAGACTTGGTTGGCTCCAAGTCTGACGGCTGTGGTATATGATGTAAATGTAGATGTAAATTACTTGAATGCCACAAATCCTTTTTTATTTTTCCATCCCTCAAGCTTTTGGTACCACCTTTACATTTTACTTAAAAAACTCATAAAGTTAATTGCCTACAAAATAAGGGGTATGTTAAAACACTTGAAAGACCATAACCAATCATGATAAATTGCCATCCCAATCCGATCAGGGCCTGATAGGAATGCAGCATTTTATCAGGCGCGCGCCCATTAATTTTAAGTAGCTTGTTTTTCCTTTCTTCAAGAATTCTTTGTTGTCTCAGGGTTTTGGTCACATTTAGCCAAAGGTTGTAGCCATAAAACATCTTTTACACATTATTTTACTGAGTAAAGAAACTATGGATATCCAAGTAAACCGGGTCTCCACTCAAAAATGCACCACAACACACCTTTAATAGAAGAAAAGCCATCACTGAGTATGTGTCTCATTTTCTCTTGTTTTTTTTTTTAAGTGTTGGCCTGGCACAGCCATACCTATTCAACTCAGGAGAAATTTATCCCGTGAAATGTTCTATTACCCCTCCCAGAACACACTGAACCAGTCACAACAGGACATGTGGTAATTTGCCCTATTTGCCCAGTACAGGGTTTTACTGAATGCATTAACACATACAGGAGTGTCCGTGACCCACTATGGCTGTTTTTACTGCAAAACTGATAACAGCCATTGACTGGCGCTCACACTCCACTGCACGCCACTTTGGATGTCTTTTGTGGATACTAGTCTGGTTGTTCCAGCCTAGGTTGCCCCACCTACATCCCGCGCTTTCTTTCCCTGATTGGTGTACGCCAATCCAAAGCATCCATTTACAGTTTCTTCAGTGTCCATTGCTATTGCCCCTGAAATCGAGCAAAACCAGGACAAACCAGACTAATTCTTTGTATCAAAGAGGAACAGGCAAACTCAGTTCGCATCCATCATTTATGTATTGCTTTTTTTTGTTGTCCTAAACGTCCATTGAACAACAATTCAGTACTGTAAAAACTCTCTTGTAAGGTGTAATTTGTACCAAAATCAAATCTCATTGACAAAACCTACAATGGGTTTGATTTTGAACTCTTCCCTCTCCTTGTCTCCTTGTGCAAAGAACTCTATGGCAACCAGGTTGGCAATCTGTAAAGGAAAAGAGTGAGGTTAAGGTTGAGAGAAACTCAAAATGATCGTCAGATGAAGCGCAGATATATTCATATTAGAGGCATTTCATGAGACCTACCCTTTTTTGTTCAGGCCAAGGCTTTGTGATACCGGAGAGGTCACTAGCTGTCATCAGCATTGATCTGCCAGAAAAATGATGAACTTCAAAAATGACTTCAACCTCCATTTTATTATAATATGACTTCATTCCAATCGATTTGGCTCTCACCTGAGCAAATCTCTTTGTTTCTCACTCTTCCAGTTCACCCTGCATTTCTCAGCAAGAGAAAAGAATTCCTTTCTTCTCCTGAAAAACAGAGATGGGTCTGAGGGTTAGGGCGAGACTCGTGCAAGGCTCAGCGGCATCTACTTTGACGTTTAACGTTTGAACATACTGCATGTAGACATTGAGATCAGTGGCAAGAATCGCCCTTTTGATCATGTGCAGCAGGGTTTTGTAGTCCTCCGGTGACAGACCGCTGAGGATCTGACACCCCTGCCAGAACATGAGACAGTCAAACTGGAAGAACTTCATTTTACGTTGGTGTTTTAGTTCATTTATGTGAAGGTATTTGCTCTGAAAATGAGCGTGTAAATAGAGTTTAAAAATGTCTTCACTAAACCAGCTTCATTTACTTCAGAAATCATAAACAAACCTAAAACCTGATGCCAGGAACAAACTTGGGACGCGCCAATCCGATGTCAGGATCAGATATTCATTCAAATATGTGGATTAGTAATCGAAAATTCAAACTGATCTACTTTGCTGCTTTGTTCACTTTAGATTTGTTGCTGATGTATCGTACGTAGATTCTGTTTTTAGTTGGTTGATTTACATTTCATTCTATTTTATTTGGAGTTTGAATTTTACTGCCTAATTTAATAATTTATTACAGCTGGCACACAATTGTTGTTTTTTTTGTAACAAATAACAGTTCATTTGGTTCTTTGCTCTATTTTCAGGGAATGTTTCACTAGAAGTGTTTGAGAAGCAAAAAACTTCTAAAGGTTCAGTTAGGTTTTGTTCGATTATAAGTTTACTCAAAGGTTATGAAATGTTATGAATAAACACAGTAAAATATGCAATTACAAGGTTATACCCACCTTCCAGTGAAAAGGACATTTAGATTTCTTGCAATGTTTTGTCATATCTGCCACTAACCACGAATGGGTGGTGTTAAATATAAATAGTTTTCAAACTTTAAAAGGACCAAACTGTCATCCATAGTTGGAATTTCATCTGAGATCCTCTGACTCGTCAGATTTCTTCTACAGGTTAATGAAATGTCAGGGGAGGAGTTGGAGTCTGCTTTTGGTATTTATTGTTAAAATCGACCCGATTCTTGTGTCCAACTGCCTTTCCACTCAGACTGGTGGGCATAAACGTGGTGCACATGGCTCAGACACAGTTGAAAGCCAGAACAGATTTATCTGTTGAGCCGCACAGTGGAGCAGCACTTCCGGAGAGCTTGTGAAACGCACCTCAGTGTTGCTGACGACACCGGTCTCATTCACTAGAGTGGCTACGATTCATAATGGCTTCGGCGTTGCAGCTGGACCGCGGCCTTTCTGCACCTCACCCAGGGGTGGACTTTTAATGGATCCTTCTTTACACCTAATCCTGACACTATAACCTGTCATAAAGGTTATAGTGTCAGGATCTGCTCTTGCTTGCATACTTTGTAAACTATCTTCCTCCTAAGTGTGTTGCTGGCATCTTATTTGAGATTTGTTGATGATTTCTAAATTTTAAACCAGTGAGAAGGTCAGGAGATCAGATCTTACAGTGTTATTTAGAATGAAGAGGCACAGGTTATAGTGGTGGTTCTCGAGGGAGGAGTGTCCATACAACTGGGCTAATGGCTGTTGAGACCTGTGAAAACAAAAGCATATGGACTAAAATCCGCTAACTGACAATTATTCATCAGTGCAAATATAAGATTAATACACACACATACATAATATATATATATATATATATATATATATATATATATATATATATATATATATATATATATATATATATATATATATATATATATATATATATATATATATATGTGTGTGTTTCACACACACTCAAACACACACTATATAGCCATGTTAATGGTAACGTTTTACCTTTCTATGTAGGAGTTACTGACTCCTCTGTGGTCAATATCGTGGTTTAGGGAGGCTATCATCAACGCTAAAATCTCCAAGCGGGAAAAGATGTTCTGTACATAAAGACAGGGTTTCAGTTATTCTCTGTTTTTTTATGTAAAGTTTTGTGTGAGTTGGACTTTGTTGCGTTATCACAGTGAAACCAAACCCACTGTCTGTTTCAGATGTGAAACAACTGGACAGCGATTTTGTTTGAAATAATAAGACAGCAGTATTTTGAAAAATACTTATTTCATTTCCTTTACATGAGAATAAAAAAAAATGCTTATGCAAAAGACACAGCTAAATTACTGAAAATATAACAGTAAGCACAGTTTTACAAAAAAACAAAGAAGAAAAGCTTAGACACATAACCACGCTTTAACGTTTATAATCAATGATTACATGCAATACGGATTTACGCTGATTGCAGCTGACGTCCACTATAGTTGACATCAATGATTTCATGTTGTAAAGGGAGCTTAAACTGATTAAATAAATGGCTAAAACACTGATACTCTAAAACATCCACTGTGCAAAGGATGACACATCGTACAAGAATATAATAAACGCAGTCTCAATTATTTATATATTTTGGAGAGAGTGCATGAATGGCAGCGAAGTGAATGAATGAATGAAATCATGTTTGTATCTATTTTGACTGGGATGCCCATAGACTGCAGATGAGAAGGCCCACACATGTACTAACCTGGAGCTGGTCCGTGGCCATGAGAATGGCAAACATGCTTTGAGCCGTGCTCAGTGCGTGGCTCCAGTTGTGATAGGGTACGTTGCTCCTATAACCACGTCTCACAGTCAAGACCCACTGACATAAACTCTGGAGGAAAGAAACAGGGGTAAAAGATGTAAATAACAGAAAACAGATTTTAAGAATCAGTGGGAGTGTCTGTCAAATTCAATCTGCTTTTGAATTTTTATGGAAAAGTAAAGACGGTTAAAAAGATCAACAACCAACAAATCACACCCCTGGTGTCTTTACGCAGGGGGGTATGTGTGGTACTTCATGTGTACACTAAGAGGGGCCGTAACTAGCACTGACTTTGGATGTATAACCTTGTTATACTGTTAATTTTCCCTGCTGAAAAAAAATCATACTAAACTAATTGATCTGAAGCTCATAATTTGGTTTAACAAAGATGTATTAGTTAATGTAGCAAAATTCAGTTATCCGTGGGCCAGTTACCTTGTAATCAATGCGGAAATCCTGCACCAAATTCAGGTCCAGGAACATCCGAACAGTGGCCTGGGTGGTCAGGTCCTCTGAGAGGCCAAAGTCCGAGAAGTGGAAGTCCAGAATATTCAGGGACTGAGCAGAGGGAATCGTGGCCTCCTGAGATAAAGAACAAACCCCCAACAAAAGAAATTTCAAATCCACATTTTGAAATGAAAAGACATTTGTGAATTAAACATGGTTCCTATATTCATTTATTTTTACCTCTTTCATCAAACAGTGGAGTTCATTCAGCTTAAACTTGCAGTTACTTTTAGTCACACAAAGATAAAAGCTAGTCAAGAGTGTTAAGGCATTAGCTGTGTGTCAGCATCAAAGCCTATTAATCTGTCCTAAATGGACAAAAACCATTGGTACTTACACGCAGAGCAGCGTGGAGCGTGACACATTAGGAATGTGGAAGATGACAAGGGGAGTGGGTATATGCTCATTTTTTGTTGCGATTACTTTTTACATACAGCTTAACACACTAAAAAAAATAAAAGATGAGCAAGAGGAAAATACAAGCCAGGGCTTTAAAAAGACTAGGCTTTTCAAGAGTTAAAGGGGAAACTCTTATATTGTCTTTAGACCCAGACCTCCTTCTTCCATCATTTAGGGTCTAAATTAACCTGACTTGTCATCATCTATCAAGAAAAGAAAAAGTAACTGTACACCTGTTTATCAAAGCAGGGATCTATCAATCAGTTGAGCCAAGTGGAACCACATGGAAACAATCAATGAAATTAAAACCCGCCTGTATACGGTACCTGATTTGTAAAATCTTTTGTAATTGGGAAACAAATGGATAGCTTGAACCGTGGCAAAAGGGATTTTCCACCCATTCCACTCTGCCTCCACTACCTTCTTCACCTCTTTTCCACTTTCCTCGCTGCTCTGGATAGTTGAACCCAAGAATTTAAACTCCTGTACCGTCTTTCCCATAACTCCTTGTAACCTAATTGTTTCACTTGAATTTATTTACACATCTGCTCTGAATTGTAAGATTTAACTGAAAAAATGAGCAAGTGTATGAAAAAGACTATAACGAGCGTGGACTCTATAACCAGCATTCTGGGTACCTGGGCAATGCTTTCTGTGAGCAGAGACTTCATGAATACAGAAGGGAGGCAATTTCCATTGGGTAAAGTTATTCAGCTGATAGTGAGAATATATTAAAATACAGCTTAAAAGCAGCAAGGTTTTTCTTTAATCTCACCTGCAATGCCTGTATTTCCTGCTCTGCTGCAGTGATGTGGTAGGCAAGAACCTGATTGATTAAATCATATAACACACTATTTACATTTCTTGAAGTCATCTAATGGTTTTCATGACTCACGCTTATGGTATGAGCATCATGGGGTAAGCTGGTTTTCCTACCTCCTGTGTGACCTCTATACTGGCCCTGCGCACCTCGGTGATCCTGACAGCCTGAGTATACTGCAAAGCTAAGCCACAGTACACTGCCAGGTCTTCCAAGAGCTGCTCGTCATATCGATTAAAGGCTTCCAATTCATCTGAGTCTCTGCTCCGTTTGTTCATAAGCTGGCACACGGCTAAAAGACAAAACAGAAAACAGAAAGGTGCGCAGCGTGACAAAGAAGTTCCAACACTTTTTGCTCCTCCCCCTTTTTTACCCTTTTATGGGGAAAGGGGAGGAGCCTTGGGAGAATTCAAGGTGACGTGTACTTGAAAGGAGATGGGAGGGAGGAACCAGCTCTATTTTGTTGTTTTGATGTTGCTTTGTTTATTTTTGAAGAGATGTGACGTCATTAGGAAATCACTTACCCTACCTTTAACTGTGTCATTTTTTTAAAGACCAAGTAAAGTAAAGTTAAACCGCAATGAAACAGTAACTGGAACCAAGTAAAGTAAATTTAACAAAGCTGTGGTTGGGACTCAAACTTAAATCTGCTTCGCAGTAGCGTGTGTAGCGTCACCACACAAGCCATCAAAACGCTGACCATGCTGCCTGCTGGATGAGCTGTCACAATGTGTTTCTTTATGTAGTTATTTTGATCTCCATTAGATAATAAATAATAAATTAATTAATAAATTAATGAAGAGCCCCAAAATAGTTAAACACCTTGGTGCCTGATGGCACATACTTCATGCATTCCTTTCTGAGGTCTCTGCACCCACCTCAGACCCAAACCAATAAGAAAATAGGTTTAAACAATTGAAAAATTATTTTAAAAAATTTAAATAAATAGTAAAATGAATAAAACTACTCAATGAATTCATTATGATTAATCATTTTGTATTATAAAGTGTTTTTTTATATATATGATAAACACTTTAAAAATATATTATATTTCCTGTGTATTATTTCATATATCAGGCAGGAAGGGGATAATTTATGCCAATAACAAAAACAAACAATGGAAAGACTTTTTGGCGTTTATTTAATCATTCTTTCATTTTTGCTAGTTGACTATTTTTTCAAAAACTGCTATTTCAAGTTCAACTAACCAGCATAAAGTCCTGCGAACAGTTTTTCAGGTTTCTCTAAACACTAACCCAGGATAAGCTTCTTATTTCTTTTCTTGAAAGACGTTCTGGCGTGAAACGCTCGAATATCAACCTGTGTTTTTTTTGTCATGGCTAAATTGTGCTAAGGGAAAAGAGCAGGGAGTTCTTCTCCACGTGAGGAGGAGTCCGTTTGTCCTACATGCTGCCGCGGTCTACGGAGAACAGACCGGTACACTGAAAGCCGAGGGATTATGATATGAAACCATGATCACAAGTAATAGATGAGTAATAAATAGGAAACTAACCCAGGACGTCTTCGGACCTCTCATTTCTAACAGGGCAGCAGATGATACTCCTCGCTGATTCCACAGGACTCTTTGCCATATTGAGTGTTTCCATAGTCACGAGTGTCCGACAGGCATACGACGGATCTAGATCGCTGATGCCCTGCTCCCTGAAAGATTAAGGGACTCTTTTTGATATCTTAAAAAGAAAATGGAAGAAACAGACCATCATCAAGGAGCTTTACAAAACACAGCAAGTACCTTCTGGAGACCTGGCAGGTTGACCCAAGCTCCTCACACTCCAGGTGTATCACACGTGAGAATGAAACCTGCGTTACAGCAACGAGAAGACAGAAAACACTGTGCAACCAAGGCGAGGTCAACTGTGTCAACAACACAATGACTCAAACAAGAGCGGTTCATGCACCTCGCTGCCCAGGACTGATGTCTGATCGCTACGGATGAAGACGGTGCAGTACTGAGCGCGTGTGAAGGGCATGACTGTGGCAGCCATCTTCCTCAGCAGAACCTCGAAGGAATGGTGCTCCCTCGATAAAACCCGTGCCATGTCAATCAAAGCCTGGCAAATGAAAAGGCACACACACGAATATCCCTAGACAGATTAGATACACATACGTGTCTTCGCAGAAACACACAGACGTCGTACTCTTCTGAGGGGGCGTTACCTGGCTGCGCTTTGCTTCTTGTCTTGAGTTCTCGTACAACTGGATGTTTTCTAAAACCACCGCCAGCATATCCATGTGATTGGACAGCACCTGGGAAATAAAGATCAGTCAAATTCGTTCAGGTCACATTTAGTTAGATTACATGTATGTGTGATAAGCAATAAAATATGACACATATAACCATCACAAATCCAGCAAGTACCAAAGTCCAAACCTGTAAGCCTCTCATGCACGGTGGAAAACCAATCAAAAGCTGGTTTCTGACAACTCAAGTCATTCAAGGATTCGTATTAAACTCTTACTTTTAAAGGAAGTTCATTTAGCAGATTTTTGGTATTCTTTCAAGAGAAGAATAAAAAAAAACACCTGTGAGCTTGTCATCATTCATCTGTAAAATGATTACGTGGTTTCCAAATTAGGAGATGCACCAATAAGTTATTAAAAAAATGAATATGAAGAACATTGCATGTCCTTAGAAGTAAAGATTTGTATGTGAAAAATAAATATTTGTTTTCACAATTCCTGAAAGGGTTATTACTGGCTGTGTTGTAGTCATTCTAATAATCTGAAAAAAGCCAAACTTTCCATTTCTCACCTTTTCATCCATATTAGTAAAGGCAGAGAGGGACCCATCACAAGCATTTCTTTTGTTTATCATCACCACAACACCGATGACCTGTTCACAGAAAGAATACATTATTTAAAAAGTATATTTATCTGATCCTAAACGTAACTAATCTGATCTAACACCAGTGAATCATGTCAGTGGCCCGTACTGACATGATTCACTGGTGTGATGCACTGCATATTTTGTTGTACTGACAAATAATAATTATTACAAATATTAAATGGTGGAGAGCTTCAGGTTCCGTGTGAAAATCTCTGCTGACCTTCTTCAGTGCCAAAACTGAGGATCTCCTGACCTACTGCTGCACAGTCTGGTTCACCAGCTGCACGGCAGAAAACAGGAGGGACCTGCAGCGAGTGGTGAGGGAGCCATAGAAAATCCTCGGCACCCCTCCAACCAGGGAATTTTACACCAGCCGACTCCATAAGAAGGCCACTACTATTGCAAAAGACCCCACACTCCCTGTTCTCCCCCCTCCCATCTGACAAAAGATACCAACAAGTAAAAACAGATTGAAGCACAGCTTCTTTCCACAGGCTGTGAAAGCCATCAGCCCTCCACCCGCTTTAGTGAATATGGGGACCCCCACCCCTATTGGAGAAGATGGGGACCTCCCATACCATTCTAGCCAATCTTTTACTTGCACATGTACAGCTATATTCTTCTCATTGCTGCCTCAGAGGGTGCTAAACTGCATTTCACTCCTGTAATACTGTTTTTTTAACTATAATTTCTCAGTGACAATTCTATTTTGCACTTTTTTATTTCAAATACTCTGTTTGAAAACCGCACAGTTGTTGCCACAACTTTAAATTAATAAATAAAAAAATAGATCATCATGTACCTCTCCTCTGTGGTTCTTGAAGGGAACGCTCAAAACCGGCCTTATCTTTGACAGCTGATTGTTTTCTATGTTGAATCGAGGATCCTACAGAGAAAACAAAGAAAACAATTATGTAATATTCCATGAAAGCACTTACTTGAGTAGCTCAAATTGATATTTTTCCATGGAAAAAAAGGAACTTTGAGCTGCTTTATGACATGTGGATTGCACCACTGTGTTTTAGACCTTTATGTACTGCCATGCTGACAAGATTACCTGTTATCCAACTCCGCCAGGAATTGGCTCACATCCCTAATCACATTGATGGGGAAGACGGGGAGGACTGGAGAGGGCACTAGCGGTAAACCTTTTACTTAGACGTGCCACCTAACCTCATTGTGCAGGTGTCTGCATGTGTGGGCGTATGTCTGCACACACAGCTCTTTGACAGAACCCATTACCATCCCTGAAGTCTAATCAGAGGTTTATCAGTGGAAGAAGTCTAAAAGGATTAAATGAGCAGGTGCTCGTCAGGCATTCCCTGACACACTTCACCATACCACTAAATGACAACGTTGTCACCTAAAATCACTCCACACGAGTGGATGACTCAATAGTCATCACTCCTGAAATCCCCGTTTCCTTCCTCTGAACAATCAGCTCAGCCACATGTGGAAATCTGTTGTTTGTTTGATAAGAAGAGATTAGGCCTACTACAAAGGACACCCGTCACAATTACAAGAAGATTTACCTCAGATGCATCTCTCAGGTTCATTGGTGAACCTGTAGCCAATGCACACTCCATGATCCCCTTCAGAAGCTCTTGATGTCGATGGCTGTACAGGGTGCCCTCACTCAAGCACCCAAGAGCTGTTAAGGCTATCACCTCCTCCAAGTTGCTCCTCCCAGCACAGTCTTTTCTCACAAGTGCAAGGGAGCACCCCTCAGCTGCTAGCAGCTCTCCAGTGTGATCAACAACCCCCTGGCAGAGCTCTGCTATAGAGCCCATCCATCTCAATCCTCCACCCAGGAGCCCCATCATCCAAGGACACCCGTCACCACGGCCACAGACTGATGTCTTTACTGCAACTGGTGGCCGAACCTGTGGGGTGTAGGGCAAGTCTGGGGAGCAAGGGCAAATGGATGAAAGTGGCCGTCGAGGAGACGAACACAAGCGAGCAGAGCGGGGAGAGCGGGGGGAGCAAGGGGAGTGACACCGCTGATCCATCCACTCAGGGGCACCCAGATTTGGAGGAAGTGGTTTGAGCCTGTCTCGTGCAGATGACAGCTCCAGGTGCGAGCTGCTCAGTGGAAGGGATGTTCTACGAGGAGACATCGTGAGCAGGTTGGCATGGTCTGAGCTGCTCCTGGGCAACCTGGGCGTCAGGGGAGGAATCTCTGCCAGGGAACCGCTCACCCTGAAATCACAGTAAACACAGTCAACACAGCTTACTTCCTGGGAAAGCAGAGACATAGACAGACCTGTTCTTTTCACAAATGCTGAAACAATTTCCAACGGTACTAATGAGATGTATGTATCATGTCTTGCTTAAGATACCAGAAATGTACAGAACAAATCCCCCCTTTTTAGCCAGCGACTGTGCTACAGTTATAAAGTCTGAAAAAAACACAGATGTTTGGAGAAAAGTCACATTAAATTGTTCAATAAAATATGTACAAAACCCTTTCCTTACTAATCAATGCTGTTAAAAACAGTAAAATTAGCTGCGTGTTTATGCCGTTGACGTAAGTAGCAGCCATCTTCTGAGGTCAGGCCAGGTGAGGCTTCTCCAACTTTCTCAGTTGGAATTCCAACCTAAGAAGGTATTTGGGTTGAACATTCTGACAAGAAACTCAAACATTTCAAATTCCAAGTATAAACGAAGCACATAATTCTTCTCTGATCAGGGTTTGTGATGTCATAGTCGGGTACTTTGCATATTTGTACCCTCACTACATATTTCAGAATAAGGTGACCCCAAACAAAGAGACAATGTAGTGCTGTCTTAAGTTCATTGAGTTGATAGTGACTTCAAGCATCTAAATATATGCCCTGAAGACCAGATTTTTTTCATATGTCCTTTTTAAAAAACACAGACAATTGTGTTTTTGTGGAAATCACTCAGCAGGCAACTGCACAAGATTGTTTTCTTTGCTTACAGTTAAATTAATATAAAGTCTGAATTTTTTATAAGACTTTTAGCATGCATATTATTAATGTTATCATTATTTATCTGTTAGTATCATAACCGTTTTTTTTTAATTAAATGTAACTGATACCACATTTACGCAGCCACCAAAAAAACGCAGATTGGAAAACAGGTTCTTACACTGAAGCCCTGCGTGGAAAGCACGCCCGGGTAAAGTCGGGATGCTCATCCAGCCACGCTTGCTCGATTGACATATCGCTTCCAAATTTGCCGCTGCGCATCTTGCTGCGAGGGCTCCACAGGGGTGAAAACAGCCACCCGGTCCCTTGCACCATAGACGAGGACAAAGACGCGTCTGTGCCGCCGTCTGCACCGGGACACGTCCCGGGACTCAGCCTGCCAGGCTCCATGATGAGCTCCGGTACTTCGGATCGAAGGCGGCTCGGCTGGGCATCACCTGGAGGTCGGCATGCAAACTAATGACGGGTCAAAGAGGGAGAGACACCGTTGCGTGAGGGTAATCCTCTGACCTTTATTTAGCCGGTCTGGCGCCGCGGGTTTACCTAGAAGAAGGAACCGATTTAAACTTCAGTGCAGAATTAATGGATTGAGTCGAGGCTCAGGGATTTGCTTCATGTCATTCTAATTTTGCCAAGTGCATCTGCTTGCTACACACTGAGGGAAGCATTAGAAATACACGACATTCATTCAAAAGTAAGCTGCCTGTTCATTGTGGACGTCTCATTTTGAAAAGTGCACCTTAACATTTTTCCAGGTAATTAACTGTATGCTCTAAGTAAAAAGCCATGTATAAAAGCCCATTTCTAACACCGTGAGGAAAAAGAGGTCTAAGTCAATATATTGAGATATTATATCTTTAAACTATGGCTTCACATCTCATAATTACGATTTAGGATGTTATAATTTTGATTTTGTTTATATTTGATATTTGTTTCTTTAAGTAGCAATGCCTGTCTGTATGAGTAAAACTGTTCAATAAAGACAGACACATCTGTTGGTGCTGTTTATTGCATCGCTGCTGTTGAACAGATAAATCATAACTGATTACAGCCAAGCATCAACAGTCTTACTTCTGTATTGAGTCTAACCCAGAAGTAACATAAAATACAGTTCATCGACTGGCCACTGGGGGCTGCTTCTAAAAGCAAGTCAATCTCTACTGACTCCAACTTTACAGCAGAAATTAAGATATATTCAGAGCCTGGTTTTGGTCTTATTATGCCCCATTGTTTAGTAGGGGGGCATGGGACACCACATAAATGACTCCACCTCTCATCTCCCGATCCCCAAACCTGCAGAAAAGGTTGTGTGCAGCTCAAGTTAAGTGAATTGATTTATTTACAGGTTTAAGTGTCAAGATGTCAAGACAAGATATCTGCCTGCATCAAATGCCAAGTATTGAAACAGTCGCCCATCGTATCTGCACCAGTCCACTACCGGCATTGGAGGCTCGGGAACACCAATCAGGTGGAACCTAGAAAAAAGGAGCAAAACCAGCAGGGGCCAACAGAACACAACAGTCTCCATAGTAAGATTTCACATCCATGACAATTCTGGCAGTGTGGGAATGTTTTTGTGAGGAATTTATTATTCGAATATGGGGTGAAGCCTTTTAATTGGCAGTCAGCTTAGCCAGTGATTAGCTATTATCATTTCCTCATCAATAATTATCAAGCTACAGAGCTTAGCAATTCAATCAGCAGTCTGTGCTAAACCAGCCTCGCCTAAACAGTGGTCATTTGCAGTCATCCGCTGCAAACGTTCCCTGGTAGCTCTGCAGCTCCTCAAACATGGATCAGCCGAAGGAGCTACTATCCATTCATCCATTAATCCATTCATCCATTCATCCATTAATCCATTCATCCATTTTCCCCCGGTTATCCGAGGTTGGGTTGCGGGGGCAGTAGCCTAAGCAGGGAAGCCTACACTTCCGTCTTGTCACTTCACCATCCTCCCCAGGTCATCTCAGGGGGTTCCCAGGGTGTTCCCAGGCCAGCTTAGAGACATAGTCCCTCCAGTGTCCTGGATCTTCCCGGGGTTTCCTCCTAGTAGGACCTGCCCGAAAATCTCAGGAGCTACCAGCTGCAGGTAACTTTGTTTTTTTAAAAAAAACTATAATAAAAAAACGCCAGCGTACAATTTTTAACTTTATTTTAAAAGTTTTTTTTACATTAAATCATAATCATGAGATAGTGAGTCAAAATTATGACATGAGATGTCAAGTTATAATTAATAGACACTTTGTAAAACGATGTTCCAGTAAGTTATAAACTATATAAGTTATAAACTTGACTCTGACTTATATTTTTAGGATATTATGTTATAAAACACTAATTCAAAATGATGCACTAATAAAACAGAATCATGAGATTTTTAAGTAGCTATGAGAGACGAAGTCATTATTATGAACAAAACAGCCTAATTTTGAGGTGTAGTCTCGTTAGTTTGACTAAACCTTCTAGTTTTTTCCACACAGGGACAGAAACGAGCTTTCATAGTCATATATGCTACATGCTGTCTTAAAAAATATTTGTTCAACTATATTCTCTAATCTTAAGAACCAGCGACCTCTTCAGTAAAGGTTCTCATTAAGGACTCAGTCCTGAATTTCATCAGCCTTATTTTTGAAGTGAGCCAAATATAACTTCAGTAATATTTAAAGGATTAATGGGCTTGTGTCCCAGAATGCTTTTGAAAAGCTTGTGCATGTATTTACCTTTGATAGGGTTGATTACTGTAACTGGTCTGCCTGAAGGATCGATCACAGCTGCAGCTGATTCAGAATGCTGATTATATCCCTCCAGTCCTGAAGTCTCTGTTCTGGCTTCTAGTCATTCAAAGACTTCATTTTAAAATACTGCTCTTGGTTTATGAAGCTTTAAATAGTTTAGGACTAAACTAATTTGCTGATCTTCAAGTATGTTATGAACCTTCCAGCCATTTTAAGTCAACCAGAATTGGATTTCCTTTCTGTCCCAAGAGTAACGCTTCTACATAGAGGACCTGCATTCATCTTTAAAGCACAACTGCTGTGGAATAAAGTCCCAGAGAAATTCAGGTCTGCTACAGTTCTTTAGTTTTTTAATATTTATTTTATTTGTCACTGCAATTGATTGAGTCACTTTGAATAATAATTTTCAATGTACCACACCCATTTCTGTTTAGTTTGTCTTATTTCATCTTATATGCATTTCAGATGCATTTGTTTAAGTATATATATATATATATATATATATATATATATATAAATGCTCTATGGTTTTTTTCCTATATAAATCACTGTTTTATTAAAAATTTTACATTCTTTCATTAAAAAATAAAATAACACCGTCTCATTTTGAATCTTCTCTATGGAAAAATGTCCTGTCCCTTCACATTGCCCTCTGCTGGCCCAACAGACTCCTCAGCACCTGCAGTGGGCGGAGCCACTGTTGATAGCTGTGCTGTGATAGGCTACTCCAGGAGGAGGCTGCCATGATACAGTGGATGCTGCACAGAATCAGATCCAAAGCATCAGCTACCAGAGATCCTCCATCCTCCTCGCTATCCCTCTCTCTTCATCTTTTTTCTCCTCCTTCATCTCTCCTCCTCTTACCACCTCCCTCAATCTCTGCCTTCTGTCCCTTCTCTCCTCCCTTCAACAGACGCACATAGGCCTGCTCGAGAACACTGCAGCAGAAGACCGTGAACACACACACACACCAACAATACCAGCAGCGGCAGCAGCAGGCGGACTGGTAGGTGTGCGGAGGCCTGTCTCTTTCAGTCCTGCAGCACAGGCAAGACATCCGCTCTCCTTTGATCTCCGTCAAGGACTATCTGCTTGAGAAAAGTGAGTGTGTGAATGTATGTGTGAGGAAGCGGGAGCATGGACTACCACACCCTGAGATCATTTACTACCTCTGGCATGTCTTCATAGGGTGAATGTTGCTGTGCATGCTTTCATACTCACACCATCTTCATCCTACTTTTATTTCTGTTTGTATAGGAGTCTCTACAGGGATTCATTTCTCTGCTGGATTGTCTGTTTATTTTCATCCACTACTCAGCACACTGATTTTATGCCTGCATTATGTACATGTCTTTGCTAAAGAAGATGTTGAATTTATGACTAAGGTTACACCATTTGATATATTTTATTCTGCCAGTCTGCCTAATGATAACCCTCCTTCCTTTCCAAACCTGTCTTCATCACCAGCCTTTCCATTTCACTCTCCCTCCTCTATCCTCCTGTGTCACTCCCCATCTGCCTTCTTAAAACCATCTCTCTCCTCCCTCTTCATCTCCTCCTCGCACCTCCTCTCCTCCAGGCCGACTGGTTTCCCAGGATGCCCTGCTTCAGGTCGCTCTGGTAGGCCCTAGCAGCATGGGCGGAGCCTGGGTGGGAAGAGAGATTACGGATTGGACCCTTCCCCTCAGGACGGGCGCGCTGGCGGGTCACCCTTCCTCAGCTTCAGATGGGCGAGGACGTTGAGAGCCCCAAAATCAACCACACCTTTCTACGAGACTACGTCACTGAAGGTTGGTCACAGTTGCCCTTCTGGGGTCAGGTAACACACAGGTATGAATAAACGGGTTCCTATCAGGTTTCGGGCTGCATCATCTCTGCACTGATGGGTAGAGGAGACTCACGATCACTCTGATCACTGTATTACCAGTTAAGAGACATGAGAGATTAATAATTGATTCGATAGTCGTTCCTTCACTTTTTCTTCTGCCCACATTTGTTACAGTCTCTTTCTTTTCTGCCCTTCATTTTCACTGTGCCTACTTGATATCCGACTCCCTCTCTCCATGCTTCTATTACCATCATCATAAATTACCTCCCATTTTCTTGTCTAACTCCCAGCTGATGTCATCTCTACGGTGGAGTTTAACCAGACGGGGGACCTGCTGGCAACAGGGGACAAAGGTGGCCGAGTGGTCATCTTTCAAAGAGAGACTGAGGTCAGGTTACCTTGCAGTATTCAGAGCTCTCTAGGTTCTGCAGTCTTCATAATGCATCTCTACGCATACTGTAAACACGTATTCTGAAAGGTGTATTATTTTCACTTTCTTCAGTCAAAAGGGGAGTCAGAGGATGCAGGGGAGGCAGGTGACTCAGGGGAGTACAATGTCTACAGCACGTTCCAGAGTCATGAACCAGACTTTGACTACCTGAAGAGTCTGGAGATAGAGGAGAAAATCAACAAGATCAGATGGCTGCCACAGCAGAATGCCGCACATTTCCTCCTCTCCACCAACGGTGAAAATCATTAAGATGTTTAAAATAATAATCTTGGAATAATCTTGTTAGGATGATGGGAGATCCATATGAGTCTCACTTGTGGGTAAAATAATAGTGACTGCCTGTCAGTGTGGAAACCACTGGATTTAACCTGCGTTTTAGTTATACTTCCAAATGACAATTAATTGCTTCCAAATAAAATGAAATGTAGCTGATTTGTCTGTAGCGGGTACAATAAGCTTTCTCTGAAACTCAATCCACATCCCTAATGTGTAAATTCTGTTTGTCTCAGATAAGACCGTTAAACTGTGGAAGGTGAGCGAGAGGGACAAGAGACCAGAGGGATACAACCTGAAAGATGAGGAGGGACGACTGAAGGATGTTTCTACCATCACCTCCCTTCAGGTACTCACATCCACCTGCAAACACACAAACAGTTTTACTCAGTCAACCATGTATCAGGTTACCTTTCCAGAGCAAACCAGTTGTTTGCCCTCTATGAATATGCTGCGTTCCTTGTTTGAGTGCTCGTGTCCTGTGGTTCTATCCTTTCTCGTTTCTCGTCCCCTTTTTTTTAATATTTTATTTTTTCTTGTTATTCTTCCTTCAATCTTTCACATCTCTTTATCTAAGGTTCCAGTGCTGAAACCAACAGATCTAATGGTAGAGGTCCGTCCCAGGCGAGTGTTCGCTAACGGGCACACCTACCATGTCAACTCCATCTCTGTCAACAGTGATGGGGAAACCTACCTGTCTGCTGATGACCTCCGCATCAATATGTGGCACCTGGGCATCACAGACCGTAGTTTCAGTATCCTTTTCAACAATCATTCCTTTTGTAGACTGTATACTGTTTTTAGTTTTAACTCCATGGTCACAAACATCCTCCACTGTGTTTGATCACTCTGGAGATCGCCTCAGATATTTTTGTCTAATTAGATGTAGTTTCTCGGACAACATCAACTAATAAATCCCCAAATTTGTACAGAGTAAAAGTTCTTTACTTGGAGTAGTTAATACAAAGTTCTTTAGGCATTAGAAACTTCTGATAGGCTACCTGATGTAATTTCATTTAATTGGATGCACACCTGTAGATATAAAGGCACATCTTCAAATACAAGAAAGCCATTGCATGACATCATCAAAAGAAATTTAACTGGCTGGAGAAAAATAAAAGTGGACTTTCACAAGTCTGGTTCTGAAGGTCCCAGAATTGTTTAAACAATAAAGAAAACAGGATGGGAGCAGATAGCTTTTATACAACTTAGGAAGGAGACAGCTTCAGTGTCCCAGAGATTAATATTCTTTCATAAAAAATGTACAAATAAAGACCATAACGATACGTAAATACCTTGTAAAGATGCTCCATAACACTTGAGACGAGAGTATCATTAACAATAAAATGCATTGTGTATTGACATGAGCTGAAAGGGCATGCAGCAGGAGAAAACCACTGCTCCTAAACCACCACAAAAGTGCCAGATTACAGTTTGTAGCTGCAAATAAGATCTTCAAAAAATAGACCCAATCATGAGGAAAAAGAATGATATGCAATATATTATTATATATTAAAACCACATCTTAAGAGAACAACCAAAAACCTAAAGCCTGGTTGTAGATGGATCTTTGAAATTGACATTAAATCCAAACATACCTTCAAATGAGATGTATTGTGGCTTAAGGACAATAAAGTGAAGGTATTGGAGTAGCCATCATAAAGTCCTGTCCTCAAGTAAAACAGCTGAGCAAAGTTCAACAGTTTAAATGCAATTCTATCAAATACTAGCTGTGTGTGCAAACTGTGCATTTAAACTTAAAGAACGTAACAAAATGAACCCTCACAGTATCCTGATATTTCACAAACACAAATTTTATATATACACACACACACACACACACACACACACACACACACACACACACACACACACACACACACACACACACACACACACATATATATATATATATATATATATATATATATATATATATATATATATATATATATATATATATATATATATATATATATATATATATGGTGCTAACTGACTTACAACAGGAAATGTGTCCACAACTTTGCTGTCAGACATGGAGAGAAAGAAAAAGGTATTTTTGTAAACCACATGTAGTCATTTTGTTAGTATAGTGTGTCCTGTACAATGTATGCATGCACTATATTGGGTATGCCTGATGCATGGTATGTGTTGGAAGGGTTGGGAGACCCTGCTAATACGCTACTGGTAGCATGAACCAACTAATGCAGATTCTGTTCTCCAACACTCAAATGACACAGCAGTTGAACGTTGCATTATTACATTGACTCAATTCCAAGACTATATAAGGATGATTGCAGTTTACACAAATATGCAGTTTTAGGTCTTGTGTACTGCAAAAATAAAAGGAGAGAGCTAATTTGTGACCTGCTGCAGCTGTGATTATTAGTCCCTCCTGGTACTGTTCTCTCACCACAGCTCACATCTCTCCCTAAATCTGAGCTGAAATCACACGCCAGAACAGGTTGTTATAAAAAGGACCAGCCTACTTAACTTCTACTGTGCATAGTTTGCACATTTAACCAGCTGCTATGGCCACTAGGCAGCATATGCAGTCATCGTGTATTTGTGTTAATCTAAATTCATCCTCTATAGCTGAAAGCACATAAGGTTTGAATACGTGTTTTGATTGGAAGACTGTGTAGAACTCCAAAATGTGTATTCAGCGAAGGGTGTTGCATGTCTGTACAGGCTGCTTTTGGTGTTTTCCCATTCAAATGAAAGCTGACCTAGAAAATTCATAGATGCATCCATGAAAGGCGAGTTTAAATAATTCACTAAGCTGTGCACTTTCTACTGAACCACATAGGACTACCACAAATAGAACAAGAGGAGGAACAGGGTGTGCATGCATATTTGGGGATGGCTGGGGTGCATCATTGTTGTTGCGATTATAAACTTATGTGCGCATTGATGATAGCGGCTACTAAAAGAAATAAGACATTACTTAAATCTGAAAAGGCTGCAAAAGATGAATGGATGTACGTTTCAAAACAACAACGTAGTTATCACACGTTGTGCAGAAATGGTGCAGATTTATTTGGCATATAAGATCTCTGCTTTTTTTGTTCCTTGATCAATCATTTCTTAGATATTGTAGACATCAAACCTGCCAACATGGAGGATCTGACAGAGGTGATAACAGCTGCAGAGTTCCACCCTCAGCACTGCCACTTGTTTGTGTACAGCAGCAGCAAGGGAACCCTGCGCCTCTGTGACATGAGAGCATCAGCACTGTGTGACAAACACACCAAACGTGAGCATGTAGTAGAGGCTAGACAGTGTACTGGAGCATAAAAAAAAAAGATCAGAGTCACAAAACAGAGTTTCTGATTATATTTGTAAAAAAATACACCTCACCACTTTGCGTTTTGACAGTTTTTGAAGAGCCTGAGGATCCAGGGAACCGCTCCTTCTTCTCAGAAATAATTTCCTCTGTGTCGGATGTCAAGTTCAGCCACAGCGGACGCTACCTACTGACGAGAGACTACCTTACCGCCAAGGTGTGGGACATTAATATGGACAAAGGCCCAGTGGAAACCTACCAAGTAAGATGGCAATATTTCCAAATCAGTTTCTTTTATTTTTAAATGCTTTGTATTACCAACAAATGCGTGTTTCATCTTCTTTTTAAATTTCTGAAAAATTGAGCAAACCCTAGTCTTAGTATTAGTTCTGGATGTATGCATTAGACGTGACACAAGAATAGTTCAAGGGAGATGATGAATTTTGGAAGTTAGACGTCAGGTTCTGCATGTGGACAGTCTTAATCTAAGTCTGAGTGTCTGCATCGTCCCCAGGTCCATGAATACCTGAGGAGTAAGCTGTGCTCCTTGTATGAAAACGACTGCATCTTTGACAAGTTTGAGTGTGTATGGAACAGCTCAGACAGGTAAGTGGCAGTGGGAAACTGACAATTTCTAGAAGTACACTTGAAAGCACAGTGGATTGTTGTGTCACTCTGTTTCAGCTGACTGGGATTTGGTTTAAAACCTTGCCTCTACCATTACCCGACATTTAAATCAATCGGATGTCCGGTGAAAGACAAGCTTCGCGGACATCAAATCAATCTTCTTGACTTCAGAACTTTCCTCTCCTGTCCTGTCCTCCAGTGTGATCATGACGGGGGCGTACAACAGCTTCTTCCGAATGTTCGACAGGGAAACGGGTCGAGGCGTAACCCTGGAGGCGTGGCGGGAGAGCAGCAAGCCCCGAGCTGTGCTCCGGACCCGACGTGTGTACACTGGTGGTAAGCGTCGCCGAGGTGATGTGGGTGTTGACAGCCTGGACTTCACCAAGAAAATCCTGCACATGGCTTGGCATCCGTCTGAGAATATAATTGCTATAGCAGCCACCAATAACTTGTACATCTTTCAGGATCGCGTCAACGCTGAGACACAGATGCAGTGACAGGAATGGAAATACACAGTTTTTTGTGTTGTTTTTTTTTTTTTTTTTTTTTTACTACTACAGAATTACAAACAGTGACTTAACTATATGTGAATGTTTTAGAGAAGGCGTGTGGAGATAGGAGCCTGTATGCGGATTAAGTCAAGGTCAGGGTGTATCGCGATATTACAGAGATGCAGCCTTTTGCAGATTGAATCAAAGATCAGACTATTTATTTCAGTTTATTTAATCAACAAGGAATGTGTATAACCATTTTTTTAACACCGAGATGAACTGAAATCTACGGTGGCCAATGGGACATGTTTTTTGCTGCACTCTACTCCCACTTTTTGAAGATGTTTGTGCAATTTCCCACTCCGAGGCAGTAAATGAGGTGCAGGGACACCTCTCCATCTGCAGTGATTCAGTACTGTTGCTCACATATCGCTGCACCACTCACTAATGTACCCTTTTCACAGAAAATAGCAGATAATGTGCTTGGTGGCATCAGAGATGATGTTCCTGATGCTACAAAACATACATTACCTTAGACCAGTTTGTGACTTTACTAGACAATGTGCATCAACATCGAAGCATTTTTAATGTGGAACGTTAGGAATCGTGTTGCTGTACAGCTCTTCACAATGTTCTTTTTCTCCTATTGAGTGATAGCAGCAACTGAAACACTCCTTTAGAGCAGTGCTCATGGAGATTGCACGCATCGTTCACCCATAACCTTTGCAATAATAGCAGCAACAAGAAGACTGCAGCAGTATTCCAGCTTTAACACAAGTTCTTTTACAGGTAACATGAACGCTTATGCTCTTTCTACACTTAGCTGTAAATATGATGTTCTTTTTTAAAAAGGCTATTCCACTTTGGTTTCAGAGAGCCAACAGATTTTTGTCAAGTGCACTATAAATGAACACGAGATGTCATTTATAGATAGGTTACAGAATCACAATATTTCTGATATTTTTTGTTGAAGCAATATATTGGCAGTTATTACTGGTATCTGAGAGAGAAGCCTGGTTTGTACTCTGAAGAGCCTTTAGTGTTTTGTTGTTTTTGTTAAGCATATATCGGGTTTTGATTGCCATATCAAAGTCATTTACTGTCTAAAATCTACATACTTACATAGTAAATCATCACCCATGAAGAAGGACATGTGTTAATTTTGAACTGTTTTATACAAGGGCAAGAAAAAGTTTGTGAACCTTATAGAATTAACTGTTTTTTTTTTGCATTAATTTGACATAAATTGCAATTAGATCTTCTTTTTAACTAATAGAATAATGATCATTTTTTTTTGTTTCTATTGACCACACCTGTTATACATTCAGAGACCTGGAGAAAAAGTAAGGGATTTATTGGCAATAACAGCTTATCAAGCCTCCAGTGACTTTGAAGAAGCACTTTTAGTAGCTCTGAATTGGACCTACAATGTTCAGGAGAAACCTTTCACCATTGCTTTTTGCCAAACTGCTTAAGACATGTGTAGGATGTCCAGTGTGAATGTGAGGACACTTCACAACATCTCTACAGGTTTAAGGTCTGAGCTCAGACTGAGCCACTTCAAAAGGCAACTTATTTTTGTAATTGCACTTTTTAGAAGCCATTTAGTGGTGATTTACTTCCATGCTTTGGGTTATTGTCCTTTAGCGCCACTCAACTTCTACAAAGCTTCAGCAGGAAGCAGGAAACTTGGGAATGAATTTTCCCCTCAATGATGGCAAACGATCCATTCCCTGAGCCAGCCAAAATCATGATTCTCCCTCCACCATGCTTTACTATTAGAATTATGATTTGATGTTGGTAAGCGCTCCCATTCTTACACTGTACATAGCTCAGACTTTCATTTCTTAAGGAGTTCAGCTTTTGCTCTATCAGGCCTCAAAATGTTTTCGAAGTAGTTTCATGGATTGCCAACATGCTTTTTGCCAAACCTCAGGCATGAAGTCATATTTATTTATTTTTTTTCCTCCCCTGTGGTATTCTGCCATGGATATTCGGCCGGTTGACTTAACTGACTCATAAACTGAGATATTTGCCAGTTCCAGTCCTCAAGCCTTTATCCTGGTCTTTTTTTGTTTTTATCTCTGTGAGGATTCTGCATTGCGTCTTTGGAGACATCTTTTCGTGGCACCTACTTCTAGTAAAAGTAGCCACAGCGCTACACCTCCCCCCTCTGTAGACAATTTATCTAACTGTGGACCGATGCCAAACCGTGACCTCTGGATACCTAAACACTTCGACATGACTGTTTCCCTTTCCAGTCACATGCAGATAAACTTGATCATATGTCTTTACAGATGATCTTTTGTAGCAGGCTTCACCTACCAAAGATCCCTTCCAGCAACACATATGTCCAGTAACAGGCAGGTTTATTTAAAATCACTCTTTTAAGAGAGGATGATCATCAGCCACCCCCTCTGATACCAGGTGTCGCTGTACAAATGTTAATGGGCTAAGTGATGACAGCTGGTCCGCCTAAACCACTGCTAATCTTTTTGCGTCAGCAGACGCTCAAAATGAACAGCAAACTAAAACATTTGAGCATCTTGCACCCGCACCTTTAAACTCATTTCCTTAACTGAACTGCAGGTGTGCAAACTGCTTACGCCAATTAGTGTTGATGTATATAGTCTGGGTTCACTTAGCTTTTCCTCCAGGACTGTAAATGTTTTAAAAGGTGTGTTAAATAAAGATGTGAAATCATAATTATCAGTTTAGGCACATTGTGTTTGTTAGATGAAGACAAGGATGTAGAAAACTAGTAAATTCCAAAGGGTTCACATACTTTTCCTTGTATGTGGTCGAAGGTTGAGACTGAAACTGCAGAACTGAAATGAATATCGTTCATTTTATAATGCACAAACCCATTTTGATATGGGATCTCGAAATCAAAAACTTGCACATTATTTAGAAATGAGATCCCTGAATTAGCCGACCAGTCTTGTGTGTTTGAGGGTGAGAATTTATTGTTGGTGCAATATCTCATTATGTACATCACTGAAAGATCTTTAATGTCTAATCAATGATACTATGTGGGTTTATCATGCTGCATCACAGGTTTTAATTTTCATACCGTATACCTCACGATGCCACGTGCTACTTTACGGCGCAACATTGAAAGGTGTATGTGTACACTTTTAAAGTGTCTGCTCTGATCTTCATTGTGTGACAAGATTTGGTTGCTTACAGTTATTCGCTTTGTTGTCAAGGGACCGTGGTCCTGATGGGATTATTGATAGAGTTCAGGATGGCAACCATGATGTGTGGAGTAACAGAATCAGTGCAGAGGTGAAGTGTGTTGTTTGCACCTTTACACAATCTGAAATCCGATGGGTCAGTAGGTGTTCATAGACGTTGTGCTTTACTTCTGACTTTTTTTTCTTAGCCACAGGCACAATTTTGTGTAAATCTGCTTAATTCATTGTAAAATAAACACAACAATCCCCAAACAAACTGGTTTAAAGAATGACGGGGCATCTAAAGAAGGATACGGGGCTCAGCCCTGCAGTTTAGCCAGCTGTACTCGCACCACAACCATGTCCACATACAACGAATGAGAAGAGATGTGTTCAGGATCACAGCAGCAGCATGTTGTCATTATTCAATGCTACGTGCATATATATCTACCATACTTTAAAAAAAAAAGAAGACAAATCTAACAGTACGAACATGACTTAAAAAAGACGAATGAAAGGAATGTGCATTAATAAAATAATTTAAAAAAATCTGAAAATTTTGTTTGGTTTGTTCATGTCTGTTGGCATCAATTTGAATTTTTTTTGTTGTTTTTTTTTTTCCGCCTCTGTAGCTTCAGGCATCCTGTTTGTCCCACTGGGACTCAAAGATGAACCGATTACATCCTAGACATCGAAGGTTGAGGTTACTCTGATACTATATAATCTAGTGTATCTGCATATCTCAGGTATTTAAATTTAAAGCATTAAAGCGTAAAAATAAACATCTGAACAAAAAAAAGCTCAACTAGTGTGAAAAAATTATGTCAGGCAAAATAAAAAAAAAAATGAACGATAAAAGTGATAATTCTGGATTTCACTTTGCTAAATAAAACTCAAAATAAAACTTTTCACAAAAGATTTTGCTTCACAATCTAAAACTTTAATGATATCTGACACCCCATATACACTATGACTTCATTTAAAAAAACAACAACACTCATATTCACACTTTAAGTACTCAACATCAGAAATGAACCTAAATACATTATGGTTACAGTTTATAGTAAAAATACTGCTTCATCATTTTCACATTTAAAGTCGTTCAGTCTCTGCCAGTGACACCACCTCATCAAAACTGTTCCTGAGAGTAAATTCTCCACACAATCTGGATCGAATCATGTACTTTTGTTAATCTTAATAAAGAGGTTTAACAATTTCTTTTTCATTTTAATCTTATACTTCATTGTAAAAGTTAACTTCAGAATACAAACATGATTGTAAATACATATATGGGTCATTTTTGTCATTATTTTCCAATAAGTGCAATGAGAGACTTTTAATGATTTTTGCCTTTACACATCAAACTATAGACTTTCACATTTAAAATCAGAGGTCTCACAAAAGTATAGCATCACAGTCATTTTAAACATAAATAAGGGCTCAAATGTATTTGGAAAATTCAGTGAAGAGATGTTAATGGGCCAGATGTGGTACCCTCCCTCCTTACTTCAACATTTACTTAAGTATTTAGAAGTTATTGACTGACTGATTGACTGACCTCCTGAAAGTTGAGATTCTTTTCTTAAAATAAATGGAATAACTAAATGGCAAATGCCACATTTTTGTGAAACCTTGTAAACTGAAGCTCAACGTCTACACTTTGAACACATCTTCGTTTTTGGAAATTTCAACTAATTGCGGTGCTGTAAAACGAAAAAAAAAAATCATTAGAATTGGAATGAACACAACATGGCTGAAATCTTTTGTAGCAAGAGATAAAAAAAGGTAAATGCAGAAATCGGACGTAGAAATTATTTCAATTATATTTAAATTTAGACAAACATTTTGGACAACCAGATTTATAATTTGCCATTATATCGCCGATGTGTATGTGTGTCTGATGCAAGCTACAATACTGCGACTAAAGCCAAGGGTTTCCCAGCTTACTGAAAATCTAATTATGGATATCTAATTAAGACAAGAGCATTTTAAGACCATGAAGAAAGAAAAACACCTTCTTTTTTCAGGGCTCATTTGTGATTGGACGACTACTGCATCCCAAAACTTGTTTCATAGACAGGTAGGTGCTGCTTTTTATTCCACCTTTACTTAAATGCACTGAATTCATCCCAAATTTGGCCTTTGCATTTGGAAACGGTGCTGTGAACGTAATGAACTGAAGGCCAGCTCCGTTCTGGGGAGGCCTGTTGCAGGTAGAGGAAGTTCTTTCATCCCCGAAGCAGCTTCTTCAGCAACAGATTCCTTTATAAGTATATAAAAAGGAGGTGTCACAGGTATTTTCTTCCTGTTGCCATCAAACTGTTCAATCAGCAACAGACATTCCCACATTTTATATGACTACCATATAAAATCCCGACTATGGAATATAAAATATATGGTGCTGTCTTGTTGTATATTTTATTCATCTTTCTTTTAACGCCCTAGATAATTACACAAGTCAACCATGATACCATAACGGGAAGACCTCACTGTAGCTCAGATGTAAACTATTGACTAATCTAAAAAAAACACCTTAAAAGTCAGACGTGCTGCGGAACATAATTCCTTGGGCTTATAAAAAGTAGAATTGTGACAAAAATCAGTGGGTGATTACTGGACATAGAGTAACATAAATGATTGGAAATGCTGGCTTAGCAGCACTTTGCAGATGGGTAAAAGCAATGCTTCCAGAAAGAAATCCAAGCGTTTGTGAAGTTAAAGAAATGGAATAGTCTTAGCTGGAGTCAAACATACGTTCTCAACCCTATCATACCTAAATTCACCTGCTGAAGACAAAACTGAAGGCTGCGAAACCCACAAACAAATGGCAGCTGAAAGCAGCTGAAGAGGAAACCAATCTTATGGTGTTCATGGAACCCCGGACCATTACTGCCTGTAAGGAACTGATGACAACATAAATGTATATATATAAAAAAAAGAACATTTTGTTATGATAATCATAAATTTGTCCAATTTAATTTGAGCCATGTAGATTTGGTATTACACTGGTTAAACTCTTCATATAATAATTTAGGTCAGCTCTCTCTAGAGGTAAAAGTGTGCATTTTAAGGCAAAATAATTTCAATCTTGTCCAAGACTATTAGGATATAACTACATATTCTGTCACACAGATTGTCACAAAAACCTATAAATAAGTTGATAAATATGCATTGAAACATACACTCATATAAAACTCATATTTCAATTTCATACAAAAATTGCTTACCCTACCTTTAAAACCATCAGATATTTGCTGATAGGAACGGTGAAAAGAAAAAGTCAAATGCAAATTTGATGGCTTTCATGGTGGTGCGTCTCCAGTTTCTCTCCATCTTCACTTGCCTAGTTCCGATCAGGCTTGAATTAACACAGTCCAGACAGTGAATAGCCTTCAGCTCAAAGGCCGGAGCTCTCCCTCCCAGACGGCCTTCCAGTTTAGTGCTAAACTCCACTACATTACCAGGTCTGAGATTGAGCAGAACCTGTTTAAACTCATTGCTGGCCATCAGGATTATATCCCTGGCTGGGTCCTCTGCCCCTCCAATTCCATCCCAGATCATTCCCAGTGTCACTTCAAATCGGTAGCTGTCAAAGCGCTTGACATGGCAGGTATACTTGGCTAGAGTCTTCAGCTGACACAATTCCTCCTCCTCTTGCATTCGAAGCAGCGTTGACAGCGGAACAGTCTCTGTTGCAGAACTCACAGTCGCTTCCGCAGCTGTTAGGTTCACAATCGTTGCATTCTTTGGCTCACATTTGGGATATGTTTCACCATACAAGCAGCGCAGCCAATCTCCCATGAACACCGGCAACATGTTGATGACCGACCGTGCCCCGTTCTCTATCTCAGCTACACGTACGCTCTTGAAACGACCAGTCCAGGTAACTCTGTGTCCATGCAGGTGGCTACAGAAGATCTGTGTGTGGGCCATGCCTTTTGTTTCCCATGCCGGAGGCCCACAGACCTCGCTATACTGGCCCCACGTCAAGGTGGAGTTATACACCTTCTGTCCTTCGGCGTGGTACACATAGACAGAGAAGAAAAGGATCACCATAGATATGCACAATAAGATTAATTTGACGGGCCCGCGGTGTGTCAGTGAACGGAAGACATCCAGAATGGACATGCTGAACCGCGTCCAGAGTCGCAGCATTACAGGGATCGCACATACGACCAGGGTCACTATCATCTTCGTTAGCTCCAGCTCGAGGAACCATTTGAAGAGCTGGATGAAGAGCATGGCCGTGAGGCCAAGTGCCAAAACAGGCAGTGCAAACAGGAAGAGAAAGTAAGCCACACAAGTGCGGATCAAACCCACAACCGAGGAATTCTGGAGGAGGACCGCCGAGAACTCACACCACATGAAGCACACAAGGTATGGAATCAGGAAGCAGTAGGTCCCCCGGAAACCACGTGTCCTTGCCATGCTGAGATGAAAAGTAAAGAAGGTAAAAGTTTAACTTTAGCCACCTCTGGCACAGCAGTTAGAAACTGACATAAGGAGCTGAAATGTCTAAAACTACAACTGACCTGAAGAACAGGTAGAACAGGTAAACATACAGGAGACAGGGGAGACTGAGCTTCAGCACCACAGACTCCCCGAGCGGCACCGTGACGAAGGTTCGTCCCATGAAATGCAGCACTATCATGTGCTCTGGCAGGAACTGGGTCAGAGCACACAGATTTGATGCTACCTGAATTTAAAAAAAAAAAAAAAAAAAAAAAATACAGATAATCTTGTTAATTCATGACTGAACTCAGAAAAAAACATGTTGACTATATAAACTAGACGCTCACATGTCTCATCCAAGACTGCAACCACGGCCATGCAGTATGGTTCTCACTCCTGTCAACCTCATGCTCTAATGACCTGAATGAACACCAACGCCTTTTTAGAGGTTAGAAAACACATCCATAAATAAAACCGTGCTCGAAATAGTACTAGCACCGAGATAATGCGCAATGACATTTGCAGTTAAACTGCAGAAACGTGTAGAACAGTCCTCATGCTCCTTTAAACCCTCATACTACAAACCTCTATGAATAAAGCCCGGCGCGCGTATGTTGCAGCAGCTGGGCTGAGGCTGTTGTAGCTGACAGCAGTGAAAAATATGGCCACTGTGGAGAGCTCAGAACAGGGGATCCATTTCTTGTCAGCAACGGGGAAGGAGAAAATGACGAAGAAGACGGACATAATAAAATAAAGGTATGGCTCGAGGTTGTTCCAGCCGAAGTTGGTCTCTGCTTGCTCCACATCAAGGCCAGGTTCAAAACGCGTCAGCAGTGATGTCAGGGCTCGGAAGTTCTCCCAAGTCTGAAAAAAGTCCGACCACAGAAAACTGTGATTTTCAAGAAAGCACAACATGGACCAACCCAACACTCACCTCTTTTGAGATGTGATGATTGCTCATTTTATAGGCTGATCAAGTCCTTGCATCTCAGTGCATAATTTCTTTACTTTTTTTCCCCATCCTAAAGGTTTATGCCCTCAGTACATCCTCTCGCTCAGGTGAAAGTTCAGGCCATGACCTAATCATCTTTGGTCTTAGCTGCATGACTAAGCATTGGGTCCATTTGGTGGAGTGTCGTCTTTGGTGGAGTTTAAATATTTCTTGCTATATAGTTTGTCCAAGAATATTGTTTGTAGAAATTTCTGGTCAATCCTGGCTGATGCCTTAATGATAGATGGCCACACCAGCATCCTACAACCACCTGACTTGAAGTGATGTCCTCTGTCTACCCTGATGGATCTCCATCCATCTGCTCCATTAGGCTGCTCCCCTTTCATCTTTCCGTCATTCTACTGAAAAACCTTATTTGCTTTAGGTGCTAAGAAGGTTTACATTTGAATTTGGTATCATTTTAAACTCTTCTCAGTGAGTTTTTTTTGGTAACAGAGTTTTTTTGTCTGGTTGTGAAAAACTGTTGGTTTAGTATGTCATTTAAAAATCCAGTGAAGTGGATTAAGATGCACTAGTCACGATAACCATCCTGGGATAATGAGAAAACAAAAAGAGGAAAAACAAAAAAACAAAAAATAAAAGCAAACATTCACCTTGCTGCTCTGGAAAACGCGCAGTGTGCAAATGATCATTGAGATGAAGGAGAGGTAGAAGACAAGTAGAGGGATAACAAAAGCGAACAAGTCAACTGTCAGGTTGCTGATGATGAAGAAGAAAATGAGCGCATTGACGTGTTGCGTGGGGATGATCGTGCTCAGCCACTGGACGCCGGCTCGCGACGCCCAGTCCACTAGGTGCTCCTTCATCTCAACGATGGCGTGCAGTGGATACTGCAGCATCTGGTGTCAAAAGAGATAGACGCAAAGATGACAGCTGTAAACAAATAACATTACAAACACAAGTAAAACACTCCAGCTGATTTTCTACAAGAACAGAATCTGAATACCATCAAGCGTGACTTCACGTCCATGGCCCTTTTTATGGCACTGGTGTTGTTGGTGTCCAGCATCATCCCGCTGCAGTCGAAGCTCCAAGAACTTTTGTGGATTTTTTTGTGTGCGGTTGGGACTGTCTCTGTTTTACGCTTCAAAACAGTCACACAAACAAAAACAGATTCGGAGCTCCACACATAAACAATACCATATACGAAAAGAAATAACGTTGAAAACTTTGTTTTAATAAAAGAGATTTTTTTTCCCCAGCTTTTATGGCTTATTGTTCTGACTTTTATGATGTATTATTATTGTTATTTTTACCTTCTCACCGCTGCCATGCGGTGCAGAGCTTCCACTTGTGGCTGTGGCCTGACTCCCGTTCTGGGGAGCAGGTGGGACAATACCTTGTGCATACTTTTTCGTCATCTCAACAAAGTCATCCAGGTCCACCAGCTGGTTGGCTAGAAGGACACAAAAGAGGCATTTATTTAAAAAAAAAAAAAAAAACCCAACAACATAGAGCTACTACATTTTGTGCTACTTTCTAACTCCTTTGGGATACCTACAGTCACTGCTGACCATGCTCTCCAGCACTCTCTGGGTCTGGCCTGAAGTCGGGGCGGGAAATCTGCTTGCAGTGCCCCCTGTTGTTGAGGAAAGAGCAGTAAGACAGTGAGTTATAAACAGCCCTGGGTGCCTGCATGTAACTGATACTGCACACTGAGACAGCTGCACACACTGAAATCACAAATGAGACTGTTGTATCACAGCGTGCTGCAGAACTCCAAGCAGCCTGTAGTACACCAGATTGGGTTGTTATCACAATGCACAAAAATATGTGACGCGTGTGTGGTATCTTCGTCTACGTGTTTGTAACAGTATGAACCTCTTACCTGGCACTGTGTTGACTTGGCTGACATTTTGCAGCATCTCAGACATTGCCACTTTTTTCTTCCTGTCTGGGTTGAGCTTCCAGTACATCATCATGGCTGCTTTGCGTACCGCCAGTTCAAACTTACTCTCCGATGACAATATGCGAACATCAGCCTCATTCTCTGGAGTAATTCCTTGCAGAAGACAGGAGACAGTTATTGAACTGCTTATTTAAAGCCACAGACGCAAAGATGCATATAATGAATTTAGTAAACGTGAACCTTTTTTGTGGATCCAACAGCGCCGAAGGAGTCTCGCTGCAGCCCTTCTTCCCTGTTTAGCTGCTTTAATCAGCCAGTTAACGGCCAGGCGATTGTTTATTTCTGTATCTTTCTCTTCAGCAAGAGTCATGTAGTGCTGACCCAGCTGCAGGAAAGCATGAAGGTAAAAGCATAATAATAAAGATTAACTAACAAATATCCCGGAGAGCCTGAATCATTTACATGTAAACCCATGGAGATATTTACCAGTCTCTAAATTACTTTGAAAGCAAATAGTTCAACAATTTAAGATGAATAATTGTCAAGCTGAAATCGCATCCTGAAAATGTTGGGTGTTTTTAGATAATTTCATTATCAGATTCATACAGTGAGGAAAAAACAGCTAAGAAGAGCATCCCGATGTCACTTTAGTGAATGTGGTTTTGTTGCATGATTTACAAATGCAAGTTAAAAGCAAAGGACTGTTTATTCAGACATCTCCTTCCCACTTCTGTCACCTCGGTATAAGTCTGTAACAGTCTACTACCAAATGTTGCGCCTACTACTGTCAGTAGATGCAAAAGGAAGCGAAATCCTGGCCTGGACCTCCAGCGTGTGCCTTATTTTGCCATAAATACCTAAGTATGTCATAAATATCTAAGTACTGATCCAGTTCTATGGAAACAGTCGCTATGCACTCCCTTCCTTGAGAGTAGTTGACATGATAGTTGTAGCTGACATTCAGTAAGAGAAGAGAAATTAAACTCACAGCAACAATACCAATGACTGCACAGCCACATCTGCCGTGCGTGTCGTTGTGCGTGTGCAGAAGCATTCCTGCATACAGTCAGTATACAATAAATAAAGGCGTGGCAGTTTCTTGTGTGGCAGACGTGGACATGCAGTCATTCGTATTATAGTTTCCTTCTCCACTTTTAAAACAAATAAAATGGTGGAGTTGGAGAGAAGGGTAGAACGGTGGACCTGCTCTACACCCTCAGCAGGCGTGGGAGTGTGCCCAACAGGTCTACATGTGCTTTATGGAACTGGCGAGGTCATTTGACCACGTTCCCCTGGCACTCCTGTCAGGGATTACTCCGGGAGTATGGGGTACCAGAATCCCTTATACAGGGTGTCCGGTTCTTTTACATCCGGTGCCAGAGCCTGAACCGAACTGTTGGCTGTAAGTTTGATTCATTTCCAGTGAGATTTGGACCCCGCGAAGGTCGTCCTTTGTCCCTGATACTGTTCATTACTTTTATTGATATAATTTCTAGGCGCAGAAGAGAGATGGAGGGGGTCTGGTTTGGTGACCTGATCATTGGGTCTCTGCTCTATGCAGATGATGTGGTTCTGTTGGCTTCATCGGGCCAAGACCTGGAACTCTCACAGGAGCAATTCACAGACAAATGTGAAGTGGCTGGGATGAGAATCAGCACATGAAAATCTCAGACCATGATCCTAAGCCAGAAAGGGGTGGAGTACTTTTCTTCTCTCTATAGTCACGAGCAGTGGGTAGCGACTGAAAGAACGAGATCATGTATACAAGCGGCGGTAATGAGCTTCCTCTGCATGGTGTCCGGCCTCTTCTTTAGAGGTAGGCTGGAAGCTCGGTCATCAAGGAGGGACTTAGAGTAGAGCCGCTCCTCCTCCGCATCGAGGGGTGTCAGATGAGGTGGCTCAGGCATCTGGTGAGGATGCCTTCCTGCACATCCCACTGGGAGAAGACCCTGGGGAAGACCCAGGACATGCTGGAGGGACTTTGTCTCTTGGCAGGAACAGTCTGGGCTTCCCTGCCTTGGCTACAATTCCTGAGACCCAACCTGAAGTGGAAGAAGATGGATGGATGGATGGATGGATGGATGGATGGATGGATGGATGGAGTCATACAGCTGTCTTTTAAATTTATATACAAAATAGGGTGTAGTTTCCTAAAACAGCTGCAAAAACCCCCAGAAAATACAAAGAGACGAAACTGGCAGATAAAGCAGGAATAAGGAAGGGAGCGAAGCCCAGGTGGGTGTAGAACGAATTAAAAATAATTATTTTCCATCAGATTTGTGATCAAAATAATGCTTTCCTCTTTTTGACGGTGCATTTATCTTTGTGGGATTAAGGCAAAACGTCACTACAGCTGATGCAATTACCCCCGAAAAACTGGAAAGAGAGCAAGTCAGCTTGGACTTAAGGATATTCTTCTGCTCAGCCTAGTTTTTAATAATGTACCATTGCAGGGGAATAAAATGGATGAATGAAGACCCAGACCCACATCTTGGCTGAGACCTGGCTCCATTTGTGATTCTGCTGTGACAGAACAGAGGGCTAAGACAAGCGGAGGGGAGGAGGCCTTGCTGGTTACATAAACGATGCTTTGTGCTCAGGGCATGAGTGCAGAGTTGCTGCAATCCGGGAGAGCCACATCAAGGACAACCTTTCTGTCAGACGCATCAAGTGAAGACTAAAGGGAGGTTTTAAGAGCAGAAATGTTGCAAGCAACTGTCAGCATCACAGGAGTCAGTCCGATCTGGTTCAAGGTGACTCGGAGGGGTGGATGTGAGAAGAATTCTGTTGAGCGCGAAAATCAGCAAAGCTCTGCGAGGAGATAATGTCCCATCTGGTGAAGTCAAACTTTAATTAATCAGATCCCTGATGTCGTTAGCATATTAGTAATTCAGGAGAGTATCAGCAGCTGAAGACGGCCTCCATGCCTCCCACCCTGTGGTTGTTGATCAGTCTCCCTTCAAACACTGAAGATAACTCCTACATCAGAATGCTGCTCACTGACTTCAGTTAAAAGAGAAAAACATATCCCGTGCACATCCTTGTGTTGCCGTTGCCGTCCCTTTAACGGCTAACTAACAGGGGCAGCTGAGGCCTCGCCGGCATATCAAGTAACTGATTTCTAATCTTAACAGCCAGAGCATAACTTTCTCTCACAGTTATTATCAAAAGTGTGCATTTGCTGGAGATGAACTGAAGTGCAGAACAGCTTTGTGTTGTATATGTTTTACATTTAGTGTTGCAGTGGACAGAAAACGCCAGATTAATGTAGCAAAGAGCACTGCTGCGTGGCTCCATCTGTGACGCATGAGACATCACTGAAACTGCAGACTCACTCTGCTCTGCATGTGCAATGTGTCTCCCAGTCTTTATTTAGAAGAACAATGCACAACATATAGTCAAGCGCTGCACGACTTGGCTCTTAAAATTGTAACTTTTAAATGTAAAGCCACTGGTAAATTATTCTAATGCTGCTGAACAAAATAAAAGTTTTCAATATCACGTCTAAGTGCAGCAGTATGCTGGTGTATTACACTGGGATCATCTTCCAAATGGCAAAAAATAGAAACGTACTTAGAGCCAGACTGAGTCAACCAGCAGGACTGACAACAATGCCAAGTGCCAGTCTGTGAATGTACTTTCACTCACCCGGGTCTGAGCTCTGGCATCGCCAGCGTTGGCCTTCTCCTCCAACTGCTCCACGCCCAGCTCTTCATCCGGCTCTTCATCTAAAAAGATCACGAGGAGACGCCTGTCACGTTTTTATATAATTTGATCAATTATTTGCCATGCAGGATTTATCCTCTTAAGTTTTTATTACATGTGCAATGTGAATCAATACTTATTTTCAAACATGCTGACAGCGCAGCCAGTGGTGATCCAACCCCACACCGAACTCAATAAAACATTAAAGGTGGAGTAGATGTGTCTGCGTGTATCTGACTGGAAAGGGGCGGCACCCCAGAGCTCAAGCACCGCCACTCAAAAACATATGTCACACCAATATTTTATCTCCAGTGTCCTTTAAGCCAAAAAGGTTGTGCCTCCCCACCTCAAATGTCACAGCTTCTCATGGAGAGCAGTATTATCTACAGGACTAGTAGAGCCAATATTAAGGTTTAACTTCCATTAGCTCTGAAATACAAGATCAGTTACATATCACATGTTTAAATAAGCAACGCATTTTTTCAATTTATCTAATGAGTTAACAGATGATAAACGTGAGTCTTGAGGCAATGAGGGCTGCTTCATGGCCTGAACGTCAGCATGCTGACAAACACAAGGGTGCGAGCAGATTCTGGACAGTATTTTGCATGAAAACACTCGCGTTTTAACACTTGTAACTAAGCTGAAATGGAAAGGAATGCATTTGCAGACAAACGCAAAAGTTTTAATTTATTTTTTAACAAAACTGAAGCCTAAGAGAGAGAAAACTTAGTTGGGCAAATTTTAGACTGAACATCTGAACATCTGAACGAGGCGCAAGACTTCTGAAACAATGTCCCATGGACAGATGAGACCAGAGTGGAGTTGCTTAGCCTTAATACCCAGTGCCATGTTTGTTTCAGCAGAAACATCTCATCCGTGCACCTACAGGACCTAAGAACCTTGAAGTAATTGAGTCAAGTATTAAATCAATTGTTTACCAGAATATTCCGGGAGCAAACGTGAGGCTATCTGTCCAACAGTTTAACCTCGGTCAGACTTGAATCATGCAACAGGACAGTGATCTGAAGCACATCAGTAAATGTGTATTAGAATAAATAGATTAAAGAGATAAGTAGAAAAAAAAACCCAACTAAAAAACAAAATCAACTCTTTGGAATGGCTTAATCAAAGTCTAGACCTCAACCTGTTTGAAATTTTGTGGAGGGGATCTTAAAAAAGCTTTGTATAAGTAAAACCTCAATCAACTGAAGCGGTTTTCTACAAAGCAAAGGGACAAACAAGATGAGAGACTGGACATAACGATAGGTTACTGTGGGTGTAGAACAGAGGCGTTGGTTCACTGGGGGATCAGGTGACACACCACCACTAGGAAAAGCATTCATTCATTCATTCATTCATTCATTCATTCATTCATTCATTCATTCCAGCCCTTGTGACTGATCAGAGTTTGAGCTACCGCTGCGTGTTATTGTCCAATCAGCATAAAGCCACCTGGAGTCACCTGGAAAAGCAACCTGTTAAATTCAACTGTAACATGAACTACATTTTTTTTACCTTTCACTTGTGACTTTAACAGCCTTTTATTGGACAAAAATTCCTTAACTGTCCCATAAAAAAAAACAAAAAACTTTCACCTCATAATGTCTGTTATGGATCTACAAGTCACTGAATTGTAGGGGTATTAACTCGATTAAAGTTTATTTCACTGACGTTATTAGTCTTTCTTCATTCACTCGTGCAAAAATGCAGACAAAATTTAAGGACGGGGATTAGAAGATCCAAATGAGAAAACATTTAGTGAAAGTGATCCCGTTCTCTGTCCAACACGGTTTATGAGGTTTATCCGTTACTCCCATGCATAAGGCTTATCACCTCAACACCGTACTGGCTTAGTGGTCTGTGACCTGCATGGTGACATAAAACACACAGTATAATTTAATTCCAAACTGAAAATGAAGGCCTTCTCACCATCTTCATCCTCGTTGGCATCCTCTTCCTCTGCTTTCCTAAGTCTCTCCTGCATTATCACCTGCTTGGCCACAGAAGCAAACGTCCGTTTTGTTGCGGGAGTGGAGGCTTCAGTTGAAGCAGCTGCAGAAGTAGGAGGATGGGAGTCCGCTTGTATGTCACAGGCTGCGCTACTGGTGGCCATCTTGAGCTTGGAAAAGGATGAAACTTTGGACATCTGAGGGACTGGGATGTTGGGAGACATGGAGCGTGGCGGTTGGTTTGGAGAAGGGGATGGAAGTTCAGAGGAAGCTGTTTTAGATGTGGGTTCAGGAGATGAGAGCTTTGAGTTACTGAAAGAAGGCGTGTGATCCATTGGCTTAGAGATAATATGTTTAGACTCTGGACTGGAATCTGGTATTTTTCTGATATCTGGAGGAGATGCTGCTTTGCCATCCTGAGCTGAAGCAGCAGACAGATCACCGGACACAGATGAAGGAGTAATTGGACTCAGGGAGGGACATGAGGATTCCTTCAGAACAGTGTCTGGACCATGGCTGCCAACGGGGGTGGGTGTTGATGGTAAATTCTTTTCCATCGTTCCTGAAATATGAAAGAAAAATGAAAAATGTATCGTCTAAGCTACTGAAATGAGAATAATGAAAGAACGGCATGACACAAATGGAAAATGTAACTGTGAAATCTTTTTTATGAAATTATTATTGCTATTGTTTAAGATATTTGTTATTTTAAACATAACCCTTTGTTTAAAAAAAAAGTTGTGGCAAGGAAAGCCATTAGTTAAAACTGAACAGTTTTTTTTTTTTATATACAGTAAAATATTAATAATATTCCTATAACAGAATTAATAGAGGTGTCACATAAACCCTGGTATATAATCAGGCGTTTTATTATTGATAATATTATTTTTCAAGTTCTGAGAGTCAAATATGACATACAACGAGTGTAGATTGCGGCCGGCGGTTCTGCCCACGCTGACACGCGCTCCGGGAATACACGGGTCCGTGAACGTCACAACATGCAAACTGTCCACACTTGAAAAAAACATTATAAAGAAACCTTACTTTCAAATCTTACTTGCAATTTCTGTAGAACAGGCCGATACGACAACAATCCTCCTTATTTTACAAATGTTTAGGCTATTCCATGTTGAAGTTCTCTTCGTCAGACGGAGCCACGAAACCAGAGAACCACACCGGCTGCCGTCAAACTCTGGTCTATAAACAACGCCACAACTTTGTGACCCGCCCTCTTAAAATAGGCTCTCAGTTACAGGGGATGAGGAACGCCCATCAAAACTCTAACTTTTACCATCGGAATATGCAACCCCAAATACAAAAAAGTCGGGACACTCTGTAAAATGTAAATAAATGACATTTGCAAATATCACAAACCTTTATTTTATTTATTATACCCTATAGAAAACGTTCAAGCGTTTTAACTGAGGACATGAGACTTGTTAAAGGGGAAAAAAATAGGTACTTTTAAAATGGATGGCAGCAGTATGTCTGATAAAAGTTGGGACAAACAGGATTAAGTTTACTACTGCAGGGTCCCCCTTTTTTCTTTAACAAAAGTCCATAAATGTAAACTTGCTGGAGCTTTGAGAGAGGAGTGTTGTTCAATTGTGCTTCGATGAAGAGGGTTTGAGCTGCTTTGTCTTCCCCGGTCTTATACATTATATTTATCTTTTTATTTCCATAAATATATATACATATACATATATATACATATACATATATGTATATATATATGTATATATACATATATATATACATAAATAAATATGTATACAAGTTACCCATTTCTCAAGCATTAATTAATTAACCCCTAATCCATCATTGGTGCTGGTTTTTCAGTGGAAAGCTGATAAAAAGCCAGGTCGTCTCTGCAAGATGTGGAGTCTGTGGTTTCCAAAAATAATTAGAAATTTAGATGTGTCTGACCATTGGGCGGTTTTACACCTTCCCTCAGTCCATTTTAAAAGAACTTTGGCACAGATAAGACAGCAGTGTTTCTGTATCATGTTCACAAATAGATCCTCATTACATGATAGAGCTTTAACTTGCGCCTGTCGAAGGCTTGGTAACTACATTACAGAGGTTATCCAGAGCCCACAAGTGCAGTGCAGTGCTGCCTACTGCCCCAAACAGCATGTGCATCTAACAGTAAGTTCCTTGTCCCATGTGCACAGAGATTGTAACAGATTGTCTGAATATTTTCAAATTATCTAATTGAGATTATGAGATCGTCCAAGTCTTGACACATTTCACGGAGCAACATTGTTTAACAATTTAAAGAAGCAGTTTTTAAAGTTTGTGAACTTCTGTCCATCTTTACTTCTGAGAGACTTAACTTCTCTAAGATGATCATTTAATACCGAATTCTGCCACTCTACTATTTGCTTTAATTACTTTCCCGCCCTGATCATGTCTCAGTATGTCCCCAGTATGTCCTCAGTATGTTGGGATATGCCCCAGCACCTGAATAACATTGAAGCATGCATAGAAAATGGGTGGATGGAAGCTGCATCAGTGTAGATATAAATATATGCATATGTATAAGGTTGCATGTGCTAAAGCGGTTGTCCCTATATTTAAGTAGATTATGGAGTTCTGGGTCAAACTATGTCTGTCTGCATCCAGTTGAGTGTGGCTCTCTCCCATATGCCACCACTGATATACTGGGGGCATCATAATATAAGATTATAGTAACTAACTGATCTTTACTCAGTTTATGTGACTGCTTCATATCCTCACACATGAGCACTTCACCAGCAATGTACAGTCTCCGTGTTCAGCCTTTTAAAGACTCCTATGAATATATATATTTACATACTTAAGGAAGACTCTACAAGCTTGTTACATGTAAATAAATTTGAAGAAACAATTACTTAGTTCGTAATTAAGCATTTGATTAATGAATGCCAAACATTCTATTGTATTGTATTATTTTAACTGCTTGTTTGTTCAGGGCTTGTTTCCTGCTGTTGGAGCTGTCCAGTACTGAAATACATGAATTTCCAAACTACAGCTGTTACTTTAGGCTTTTCCTGGAACAGGGACGCTGTGGACCATGGGGTGACTGATTTCTTAATGACTGGAAGAAAAACGAGCGTCTGCACTTGGGTGACTGGTTTCAGCACAGTCTTTACAGCCCACTCTCTTGCTTTGTATCACAACAGCAGCAAACCCCGAAGCCACATCGACCATCTGTATTCCCCTCCCTTTCTCCCAGATGTGGGTTAAAGCATGACACATGCTGCTTTAATCCACAGATGGAATTACCTCCACGCGCGCATCCCACATTCAAACAGAAATCACACAAAGAGGACATGGGTTGCTGTCGTTTGCATGGGTAGAGAAGGTGTGATCACCTTACACGTTCTTTGCTGATGATATGCTTTAATAATAATCCAGTGATTATAAAAACTGGAGGTGCGCATCACTGGGGGGCATGAAGAGGAAGGATTGTAGCCTGCATGAAGACAGCCGTTTTTCACGGTTCACATCATCGAATGAGTGCGCTTGCCTGAAGAGGCGGGACTGTGACCCGGTTATACGTAAAACAAGCGAAACAGGCTCTGTCTCTTCAGACTAGTGGAAGTACAGGTCCCCAGTGGAAGCCATAATGTCTGATTGCAGGAGGCAGTGGAACCGGGAGGATGAGCTGCCGGTCTATCTGGCGGGACCAATCACCACCGGACCAAACCAGCGAAAATCCTTCGGGATGTTCAGCTCCGTGGAAGGTGCGTTTGACAGTAAGACCATTGACTTCGATAACTATGCGGTGGGAAGGAAAGGGACTCGCACCCCTAGGAGTGGGAGCCGGGAGAGGCTCTTGGACACTGGTGACCCCATGGGGAAGACGCCTGGCGAGACCCGAGAGGGGTCAAAAACCAATTCTCCTGGAGAGTCAGACGATGCGCGGACTGGCGCTGAGGTCAGATTTTCATCGGAAACGGACAGCCCGAATGGAAAGGTAGGGCTGATGAATTATACCCTGGCTCTTGACCTATTTTTGACATCTATACTCCTCAAAACATATCGAAATAGGTGGGTTGGAAAAACATATAAGAAAATATTTGTTTTATTGGATAACAGTAGCCTTAAAATATATTTAGTCATTTTTAAACGATTGAACTCTTGTGTTACCTCAATTATACCCGACGACGAATAGTAAATATGACTGCATAAATGATTAACTTGCGTGCTGCATTGCAGTTGAGTTATTTTAATGTGCAGGCTACGTAGCTTAAAACATAAACAAACAAACAAACAATAAAAAAAGCAAACCAGTCATTCTGACTGTTCTGGCTGTGGTGCTGAAATCGACAGCGACAGACAGCTGTATTGTTTCATGCGCTCAAGTGAATTGTTTGTGTGAACGTGCGCGTGGGCAAATGTATGGCAAGCCATCAGGACCATTTAAGATAACTTTAATAGTCTCAAGTCTGGTAGCCATATAGATGACAGCAGATGTATCCCTGCCTCTCACCTATATTGAGCTGGAATAGGCTCTGGCAGAGCCCTGTGACCCTGTACAAGATTAAAGCACGGTGGTTAGCACTCACAGCAAGAAAGTTCCTGGTTTGATTCCCCGTAAGGTGGGAGTCTTTCTGTGTGGAGTTTGCATGTTCTCCCCGTGCTTGCGTGGGTTCCCTCCAGGCACTCTGGCTTCCTCCTACAGTCCAAAAACATGCATGCTAGGTTAATTGATTATTAATTAGCGTGCATGGTTGTTTGTCTGGGAAGCACGGTGGCTTAGTGGTTAGCACTGTTGCCTCACAGCAACAAGATTCCTGGCTCGATTCCGGCCTGGTGGATCTGTGTGGAGTTTGCATGTTCTCCCCGTGCTTGTGTGGGTTTCCGCCGGGTACTCCGGCTTCCTCCCACAGTCCAAAAACATGCATGCTAGGTTAATTGAAACGTCTAAATTGCCCGCAGCGTGCATGGTTGTCTGCCTTTGTATGTGGCCCTGCAATGGACTGGTGACCTGTCAAGGGTGAACCCCTACCTTTCACCTGCTATGCGTTGGGAGAGGCTCCGACAAACCCCCGTGACCCTGACAAGGAAGATGGATGGATTATTTATTTAAGATGGGGGAGCAAATTCACCATACATAAAAATGTAATAATTTGTCAAAGGAATGATCTGGTCTGTGCACTATATGTTAATAGATTGTGTGATTATAATTCAATAGTATTGGCTGTAAAAACCAAGGGTTGGAAAGTCAATAATATTTGGTCAAATTCATTTTATTGAATTGTAACGTGCATTCTATTTGAAAGAAAGTATAGCAAGCCAACAGGTCACAGAAGGGACTAAAAAGCTGGATGTTTTTGTCATCCTGTTGGCATGCCATAAGAAAACAAATCTTTAAAGTGTCTTTTTTAGCATAATTAAATGCTGTTTTTTTGTTTGAATTTTTTTGTTGTTGTTTTTCTTGTTCACATTTGAAAAAAAAACCCCACCATTTTTAATCTATTTGATTTTGTGTTCTGACAATACCCGTTTTTTTTATGTGCTTATAATATAGAAAGTGTAATTGCTGTGATGATTCTTATATGTCTCTGTCGGCTTGCCATACCCGTGAGACGTCGCTTTAGGGCAATTCATAAGAACCATCTTCTACGCGCCGTGAACGCTACTGGGCAAGCGCTTGCTTTCCGCACGCACGCGCAGAGTCGTCACTTGCCTGTCACTTGGGCGCAAGCCGACGCGCACGGCGGCGGATTCATCGCCCTCCGACTCTACACACTGAAACAACAGCCTATAAGCAAAGTTAGTAAAACAAAGGGGCACAGAGCTCGTGGCAAGGCGCCGGTGGCTTCTCAGTCTGCTTCTGATTTCACGGCCAGAGCGACGAAAGGGGCATGTCTGAGACCAATTATCAGGGGAATAACAGCATCCCCCATCAGACGGTAAGAGATCCGGCCTGCAACCGAAGAGGCTCTTTTTTATGCAAATCCTCTCTGCAAGTCGGAAAGTGGATTAAATTCTTAGTGAATGGCGAAGAGCATAAGGATCTTCCATGTGCACAGCTTCTTTGTGACGGTGCAACTTCAAGGCAGGTGAAACCATGACGGCCCCTCTCTGTGTGCAGTGGCATGTATATTTTCTCTCTGGGTTGGACAGCGTTGTGTAATACCACCGTCTGTCAACGGGATTAGATCGGTTGACGTGACGACCGAATCGGGACTCTTTTTTGAAACACTTGTTTACACCAACACCGTGGTGTGTGAGACTTGATTTGTTCAAACGTGCACACCTTTTCCAGCTTTGATGATAAATGCATTTCCAAAAAAAACGTCGGTTGTTATGTGAGAGGGACCTGATAATCAAGCAGGCTGTCAAATGTCGTCATGTGGAACCACGATGATCCCTGGTTACCATGGAGACCTAGCATCTTCTCAATGCTGTTGCCAAGCACCCTGCGCGGTGGTAGAGGGCGTGGACACAGTTTTAGAGAAAAAGGGGCCTTTTTAAATGACTTGCTCTTAAAACTCCCAGTTGTAATTGTATAAACTGATATATGATAAAGACAATGAAAGCTAATAGTCGCTCAACCTTTCTGATGTGACACTCATGCACACCAATTACAAGGCTCTGCATTTTCCCCTCTCGTACTGACTGTATTGATAATGCTTTAAGGTCATGGATTACGTAACTGCTTGCGAACTACATAAACATGCAGTGGTCAATTCAACCCCTCCCTTCCCTTTAATCTCCTCCCCTCCCTGTCTGTGCTTTCCCCCTGCAGAGTGAAAGGCTGCTCATCAAAGGGGGGCGAGTGGTCAATGATGACCAGTCTTTCTATGGAGATGTCTTCATTGAGGATGGACTCATCAAGTGTGTATATATGAAGGGACATTACAGGAGTGTTTGATGACAAGTGCACAGCAGCTTTTTCTATAATTTCCTTTTCCCTCCCAACTCATCAGCCCCTCTGTTTTTTTGTGCCTAATCCTTGGCAGGCAGGTGGGGGAGAACTTGGTTGTTCCAGGGGGTGTCAAGGTGATCGACGCCAAAGGCCGTATGGTTATACCGGGAGGAATCGATGTCAACACATGCCTGATGAAGCCCTACCTGGGTATACAGCCTGTTGATGATTTTCTCCAGGGCACCAAGGCTGCACTTGCTGGCGGCACCACAATGATCAGTAAGTGTGAATGCCTAAACGCAGAAAAAGTAAATAGTACATCTTCTTTTCATTTAAATATTTTTTTTTGTTTTGCAATAAAACATTATTAAAACCAACTGAACATAGTGGGTCTGAGTAGTAGGAAAATACAGCCTCAGATAAAGAACAACATTTCAATTTCAATTTTCAATTTCATTTATATGCATCTATTACAACACAAGTTGTCTCTAGGCTCTTTTCAGAGACCCAGAACATGAGCCCCAAGCAATTATATAAACAACGACAGGTAAAAAACTCCCCTACTCGGAGAAAAACCTTAAGCCAAACAGTGGCAGGAAAAACTCCCCTTTAAGAGGGAAGAAACTTTGAGCAGGACCTGGATCGTGAGGGGGACCCTCCTGCTGAAGACCAGCTGAGTAGAGCAGGAAAAGGGAGATCAGAAAGAAACAATGAAGAACTCGGAGAGAAGTGACACAGACACACCGTCAAAGGTACAAAAGACAAGATACATCAGTATAACAATCCATCAGCAGCAGAACTAAGACTTCCATGTATATATGACTGATGCATGGTTAGTTGGTGATCTACAGAGACGACTATATAAACAGGTGTCGACAGCAGACAGTGAGGTGGTCAGAGGGGGGGACTGCAGGTCAGGATGTCAGCAGGTATGCAACAGAGACATCTATACAGACAGGTGGAGGTAAACACTGGGGTGGTCAGAGGTGGGGACTGAAGGACAGCATGCAGCTCCTGATGGTCTGGCCTGCAAACATGTACAGAAGAGAAAAAGAAGAGACAGACCAGCACAACCAACTACAAGAACAGTGGAGCACAATTATGCTTATGAGATACTTCTAATTAATAACTGAGGATTGAGCTGATGAAGGGAAAGAGAAAAATAGGAGAGAAAAAGAGGTGAGGGGCACCACTCAGTGGATCATGTTGGGGTCCCCCTGCAGCAGGTCTACAGCAGCAGATCTAGGATGAAGCTGTGTTGAAGACCAGCTACTCTACTCTGGTCCTGCAGCTGCAGCGGTGAATACTGGCCCTAACACACTAAAGTTTACACTAACTAGCACAGTGTAAACCTTTCTTTACTGTGCCATTGTTGTTTAGCAAAAAGAAATAATACGGGCAATACTAAGTAGCCCCTGCAGCTGTAGGATTGAAGGAGGTAAAGTTGAAGCATAGTGACGCTATTATGACTTATTAATAAATTTATCATCAGTAGGTGTGCAGAACTATATAAAAATTGACGTTTTGGCTGACATCTAGTATTCAGGTGTGTGTGAACACAATGGCAACAGGGAAAGACATAAGCATATGTAAAAGAGAAGCAATTGTTGCTGCACTTCAATCTTGAAACTGCTATAAAACCATTTCAAAACTGTTTGGAAGTTTGAGAGAGATGATTCAGAAGTGAAACACTTCTGAGTGGACCATGTACTTATCTGTTAACCAAATCATTCCGTAAGACCATCTGTCCAACACAAAGCTTGATTGAAACTGAGTCATGGATCATCAGTGACTAAATCATGGGGGTACTTAGTATTGTCCATATGCTTATCTTTTTGTTTTTTGCTATACTTTTCTGTAATAAATTATAGCTTAGTGAGAAAAATTACATGTTGTACATCTGAACTTGTATTTGCCTAATACTCAGATCTACGTTGTTCAGATGTATTTTATGTTTTACACACACACTCAAAAAAAAATAAAATAAAAATAATGGCCACATCTCTTTTCATTTTACCTTTGAACCCTCCCTCTTCTCAGTTGATCATGTGGTCCCTCAACCTGGAGACAGTCTGCTGGAGGCGTTTGAGCACTGGCAGGAGGCTGCAGATAAGAAGGCCTGCTGTGATTATTCTCTGCACGTAGACATCCCCCAGTGGAACGAAAATGTTAAAGATGAGTTGGAGCAATTGGTGCAGGACAAAGGTACATCCGTTGTCAGATTTTTTTTCTTTTAAACATTTCACCGATGTGCTAATTGCTGTACTTTACAGTTTGACAGAACACCAGAGCATATATAGACATAATTTGACCAAGTGCTGAATCCTCTTACGCACGGAGCTACATTCCCAGAATTTAGGCATTTTATGTGTTTTCTAAGTTCTTATTGCATTCTGTTTTTATTTATATTTTACATTGTTTTTTTAACATTTTTAAGAACTTGTATTGTTCTTATAAACAGCTGGTGTTAGTTGTAGAAATGCATTCCTTTGTAGACCAGATGTTTTGTTCTTTTATTCATTCTTTTATTTATTGACTGTTACACCTGTCAGGTGTCAACTCCTTTCAAGTGTACATGGCTTACAAAGATTTGTTCCAGATGACAGATACTCAGGTAAGATTCACAACCACCAACCGTGCAAAAGGTTTTACAGCACAAACTTAAGTCCTTTCCTCATGTAACTGTGTGAGTTTGTGATCTTTCCTTTCGCTGTTAACCTCCTTGTCGCTGCGTCTGCAGTTGTATGAGGCGTTCTCCTTCCTGAAGCAGCTGGGTGCTGTGGTGTTAGTTCATGCAGAAAACGGAGACCTGATTGCTCAGGTAAGTGCTGCAGTCTCTTGCTTTTATATTTCACTGCAACCTCCACTGCAGTCGAGAAATATTTCAGTTACGTAACTCACCATCTCTTAAAAGGAGAGTTAGAGGATTAATGCTGCCGCTGCAACTGCAGAGGATGACAGGTTTATCTTCGGCCACCGTTATTGCTGACTGTTATTACACTAATGATGATGATGTAATGGTAAGATGGTAAAAGTAGGCGTTAATATTGTCCGGAACACAGATGACAAGTGTCAGTATGGTCATGAAGACGATGGTCCAGATTAAGGGGATGATTGTGACAAAGATAAAAATGTATATGAGGATAAATCTGGATAAGACTTGATAATGAGAGTGGTGAAGAATAGTTACGGCACACTTGTTAATGTTAATGTTCACAAGAGGACACAATGAAATGTAAGACATAGGGATAAAAACCCATATCAACCTGTTGGGGGTAGTGTAATCAGAAGTTGTGAGACACCGGCGCCAAGACAAGTGCCGTCTATAACTGACAATGACTGTAGAAAATTTGAAGATAATTGTATATTTTTTTGTTTTAGGAACAGAAAAAAATTCTGGAAATGGGAATTACTGGCCCCGAAGGCCATCCTCTGAGCCGTCCCGAAGAGGTGATTTTCATGTAGCTTTGCATAGAATTATAAGTCCATCAGCCATGAACCGGTTCTGAGCACTGTTTGATCTCCTCTGTCTGCAGTTGGAGGCTGAGGCCGTGTTCCGCGCCATCACCCTTGGTAACCGTGTGAACTGTCCCGTCTACATCACAAAAGTGATGAGCAAGAGTGCGGCCGACACCATCACTCAGGCCCGAAGGAAAGGTTGAGCACACCTCTCTTTGTTCAGTGCTTTCTATCACCAGATTCTCGATCGTCACTTCCCTGTGCTTCTTAACAGTTTCCCTTTGGTCTGAAATTTACCGCCCAGCTGTCATTTCACACAGGTTCTGTGGTTTTTGGAGAGCCTATCACGGCTAGCTTGGCAACTGACGGCTCTCATTACTGGAGCAAAAACTGGGCCAAGGCGGCGGCTTATGTGACCTCTCCGCCTTTGAGTCCTGACCCCACAACGCCAGACCACCTCCACACGATGCTGGCCTGGTACGTGTTTAGGCTTTTTTTAATGGATATGTATTCGTTAAGTTATATATAATTCAATATATTAGTGCTTTAAGGAAGATATTCTTTTTTTTTCTCATGTATGTGACTTAGGGTAGCGCTAATAAACTCTTGAATATGAACAAACTTTTATAATTAATGCATTGTGGGGCTTTTGAAGTGCTAAATTTAGCTTTAACCTCTGCACAATGTTGAATGCAAATCGGTTGCATGACAGGGAAGGAGACGCCTGCAGATATCTAATTCCTGCTGTTTAACCTTCCACATTAGTTTGGTATTCATGCCACAAAACAACAGCAAGTGTGATGCACAGCGTGATATTTATCCAAGTGTTACAAAGATACAGACTGAGAGAAGGAGAAGTCCTTCAGGTCACGTAAAACATAAAAAATTCATTTCCAGACCAGTTTAGTTTGCTTTAGATAAAGTAAAGACCTGAAGAATTCCAACATGAGGAAGGCTAAACCTGCCTCTAGTCTCACCTACAACATACACACACCCATGAGCAACTTTCAAGCTGAACATTTTTGACTGTCCTCGATTTTATAAATAGCACAGGAACTAGATTCCTTCATCTGTTGCCTTGACTACCAAGTGCCTCCCTTGTACTTCACCTCCTCCTCTTCCTCCTCCTCCTTCCTCTCCTCTGTTGCTGGGAGTCCAGCGCCTCAAGGCGGGTCTATGCTGTCACACCGGTGGCGTGATACTTTTGTTGTCACTGAGCCTTCTCAGAAACGACAGCATGTATTTTTAGGCTCTAATTCAAAGACATGAGTTTTCCATGAGAGCTTTTATCGTCATAATAAGCACTCTCTTGGCATACGCACTGCCAGTATCACAGAGTAATGAATATAATTAATGAGTGAATAATATCGGTTGCATCAGAGATTATGATCATCATAATGTAGTCGGTCAGATAGAGTCCCTTTTATGAAGTGCGGTAAAATGAGTTTATGTGCTGCTGGCATTTTGATGATGAACTACTCTACTTTACAGTTCAGATACTCCCACTGCAGCTGTGTTGCACCACTCCGTGTCTCCGTGGCCTCAACATGACATGCGCTTTAAATTACGTGCTCAATGAGGACACCTGGTGGCCGATAGTAAACATGTCAGGCCATGTGTCCGTTCCCAATGCAAGATGACGAAGACGATCATCGATCGCTGTGTCTTCAGCATTGACCACAGTGTCACTTTGTTGTCTTGGTTCAGTGGAGATCTCCAGGTGGTGGGGAGCTCCCACTGTGCGTATGGCACTTCCCAGAAGGCAATAGGAAAAGATGACTTCACTTTGATCCCAGAGGGAACCAATGGAGTAGAGGAGAGGATGGGATTTGTCTGGGACAAAGCTGTGGTAAGCAGTGAGGTCATGTCTGTGCGTATCGTTTGTGTAGCTGTAAGAGCTTTTAATGTTCTTAAAATGTACTTCTCTGTCACTTAGGCTATGGGGAAGATGGATGAGAACCAGTTTGTGGCTGTAACTTCAACCAACGCCGCTAAAATCTTCAACCTGTATCCACGGAAGGGGCGCATAGCCGCCGGCTCCGACGCCGATGTCGTCATCTGGGACCCTGACAATGTCAAAACCATCACTGCCAAACTTCAGCAGTCGGTGAGAACACAGTTAGGATGGGGCAGGTGTGAAAACGGATGATGACAGGTGTAAAGTTAAGATCATACCTTCAAAAAATAGAAAGAATACATAACAAAGGAGATGGTGTATTGAAGCAGGAACACATCTAAAACATACGTGTCAGTGGGAAAAAAAACGCTAGATTGTGGAGTTAGACTTTTAAATACATTTTTTTCTTAACCTTTTTTCCTTTAAGGCTTTCATGTTATGTCTTTCCATATTTTCAGTTGTGATGTTTTTAGTGAGTCTGAAATAGTCACAAGCTTTTGCAGTTATGTTGTGTCCAGAGTTACATTAGCAGTACTAAAGATTAAAACAAGTTTATTTCTTATTTGATTTATTTTTATGTTTAAAACAACCTCCATTGACCAAAGTGCTGTACAGACTAATATAGATAAAAATACCCAAATCACCAATAAAATATGCAAATATATCTAATAAAAAAGCGTAAAAACAGAGCAAAACAACTATATTGACTAAAATTGTAAGAATTTTAAAAATGAAATTAAAAAAAGAAATAAATAATCTGGTTAATTTATATAGGCAATAAAATTAAAGTTATGTTGCTCAAGTTGTAGAAAAGCAAATGCGCAAAGGTGCGTTTTTTAACAATGATTTAAAATGTTTAGTGGTCAGGACAGATCTGATGTTTCATGATTTGGGAGCGAGAAGAAAAAACGCTCCCATCTCCTCTGCTTTTTAATTCGGATCCGGGAACTGTTGAGCAGCGGGTTGGTAGATCCCAGAACTCTGACAGCACCGTGAGAGATTAAAAGCTCAGATAAATAAGATGCAGCCATACTGTCCAGACTCTGAAAAGCAAATAATGAAATCTCAAACTAGATCCTGAACTGGACAGGAGGCCAGTGATGGGGTGATGCGATCACGCCGTTTCTTCCCTGTCAGAGGGCGAGCTGCTGCATTCGGACTGTTTGTAAATGACCGAGCTGCAACTCATCCATCCCAAAGCAGAGAGAGTTACAATCGACAGGCAATAGAGGCATGATGGTAGGCCTTTACCTTACTTAAGAGCCCCCCAAAAAAAGAAAAGCTATTTTTAATTAGTCTTAAATTAAAACCAGTCAAAAACCACACCAAGTTGCTTCAGGTACACAGATAATGTCCTAATTACACAGTCATGACCATCTAAAATGTCTGTCTGACATTTTACATAGTAAAATGTAATTTTGATGAAAAAGTGTTAAAATAAGATGACTGGAAATTAGAATAGTTTGTCCACTTCTCGGGTTTTAATTCTTTTGCCTGCATCACAGAAATATTTCACTTGATGTCATTACTGTGTTATACACAATTTACAGACTTTAAACTAGGAGGGCAGCAGATGCTGCATCTTATAGTCAGCCACGTAGACACATGGACAAATCATACAAAAACCGTCTGTGCCACAAGATGGCACTATATCTGAATGCAGTTGGATTAATTTTCTTTTGTAAATTTCATGGAGATGTATCCACTGAAATTCAGCAGAACACAATCAGAGGTTAAAAAAGGCCTTGGGCAATGTGACACACACAACACAGGGAAAATGTTAATGGTGGCTGATTTAATTAGTCTGCTCAGCTCCGGATCCAGTCTGGTGCCAGCTTGAGGTTATAATCCCCCTTCACCCTTCCACCATTCAATACCAGCATCTCATTACTCGTCCCCCCGTATTAACACAATCACTTTCTCTATATCCTCCAAGTCTCCCATTTCTTCATCCTTCCATCTTCTCAATTACTACATTTTGCTGCAGCTACTAAACCCTGCAATAGAATACCTGCTCAAATGGCTTTCACAGTCCAGAGTTTCAGTGCTCTACTGGGAAAAGGGAGGTGGAACAACTCTCTTTTGTTTCTTTTCTTAATTCCCCCATTTTTTTTTTTTTTTTGCAAGCTCTTGTAACATATTTTGTCTCCCTCTTTACCCAGGCTGCAGAATATAACATCTTTGAGGGTCTGGAGTGTCGCGGCGGTCCAGCGCTTGTGCTGAGTCAAGGTCGGATAGTTTATGAAGGGGGCAAGCTTCAGGTGCAGCACGGCACCGGGCGATTTATCCCACGCAAGCCCTTCCCAGACTATGCCTTCCAGCGTGTCAAGTTCAGGAATCAGGTAGACTATATGGACAATTTCAAGGAGAAATGTTTTCTTTTGTTTGTCTAATTGCACCCCCACACATTTGGATGACGTCCACATCCAAGTGCTGTAAAACGATGTGCAGGTAACACACAACCGGTACGGGAGTCCAAAGTTACGTCGAAGTTTTTTCGGGGGGTTTTGGTAAGCAAATATTCCTGAAAGAACTTGAAACTGATATTTAAACATGAAACAAAACTCCTGTGATGCTCTCAAGAAGCTGTAATTCTCCCTGCATTTCCACTGTACGTGATTCAAGCAAATTATAAATAAGCCCATTAGGGATGTTATGTTATGCTGAATAATGAGTCTATTTGATTCGCAATTAACATAAACACTTAAACATAATTATTTTGTGCCTGTGTGGATTTTCCATCTAGGTAAAGAGCAAACAGGGTGTCGCTCGTGGGGTGTATGATGGTCCCGTGTATGACGTCGCCTCGACCCCCAAATACATCACCCCTGCTCTGTCAGCCAAAACTTCACCCACCTCTCACCAGCCTCCACCCATACGCAATCTTCACCAGTCCAACTTCAGCCTTTCAGGTAACATAACGAAAACACTTTGGAGTGTTTTTAAGGTCTTAAACTGGGATCTGACATCAGAATCTTGTCTTTTTTTTTTTCTTAGGCGCACAGATTGACGACAATATCCCTCGTAGGTCTGGGCACCGCATTGTAGCGCCCCCTGGTGGTCGCTCCAACATCACCAGCCTTGGCTAAACCGCCCGTGCACACAGTGTTGCAGGGGGGGGGCTGTCACCTCCTGAGTGTGTGCGAGTGAATGCGTATGACTGAGGGTGTGCGAAAATCGGCACGAATGGATGTCTATTTTGGTATAAAGGTGGTGCATTCTCTGAGGGCCAGTATTTATCCACTTTGGATGGTCATTCTGACAAAGCACATGAATATTTATAAGATAAAGAAAGAGCGAGTCACAATCATTGGTCACTCAGAAGTCTGAGGTCTCACTGTCAGAACACACTTATGCACACGCACACAGATCAGGTGTTGGATTTTCCCCCACCTCCACGCATCCTGATGCAATCTTAGTATTTAGTTTTCCTTTTATTTCTCCCCTTGAGCATGACTCCCTACTTATTCTTCCTCACCTTCCTCCTTTTTATTGTGTGGGTCTGCTCAGACACGGTGCTCCTTCTCTGCCCTCTGCTGGACAAATGAAGAAATACTTTTTTGTTTCCATTTCAGCAGTATGAGCTGTATTTCAATGTTAATGAAATCCATCAGTTATACATATTGCATGGATACGTTTTCACATGTTGCACTACTCGTGTTTGATTGTTGCAATAAAGGAAGCACTTAAAAATGTACTCAAAGCACATCTGTATTCAAAGGCACAGGCGTAATTCTAAATGTATACTTGTGGGAGTGAAATTCACTGTGGATAGAGACAACTGTTACCAAATTCAAAACATGGTTTTAACAAGATTTCACTGCAACTCCAACTAAAGCTATGTGATTCTTCTCCGCTACATACTATATGCAAATGTGTCAATGCTTTCCGATGAAGTATGAAAGTAGATCAGTAGCTGAAGAAAAACAACAGTAGGATTTAGTTGTAGACTGATGTATGGCATAACAGGGTTTCCTGGCGTGCACTCACCATGTGTGTCATAGTCTTTTTGCCAATCACTGTTGCCAGAAATAGACCTTTTTTTTGTTTTGTTTTGTAATGGCATTTTGAACTCTGCTGTAAAAGAGCTCCAGCTCCAACCACTGCTCATTAAAACTTGACTTTTACAATCTTTTAAATCCCTTTTTTATTATTATTATTATTATTATTATTATTATTATTGTTCATTTAAATGTTTTAATTCTTGGTGTTGTATCTGATATGCTACATTTAGTGTTACTGTGCTGCACTGCTTTTCTTGCAGTTGTCTGGTGTCTCCACTGAAACCAGTAACAATTAATAAAGACTTGACTATCAAACACTGATGGATTTTAAAGCTATTTTTTTTAAATAAAGTAACACTATTCTTAGGGTGATTTTAATTCAGACACGTAACCTTTGTCATGTCACACCCTTTTTTTTTTTTGCTGGATTTTTCAGGGAGAAATAATTTTGAACATTGAGAAGACCTGCAGTTAATTAAGTAGTGAAGATTGAAGAAATGAAGGTTACGGGCAGCCCGTCCGGAGTATCTTCGGCCTTTCTTACGCTGACAGCTTCTCTTTCTTTTCTGCTTTTTTAAATAACAAACATTTCCCCTCTGATTGTTGACCGTCTGCATTTCTAACATGGCTTAAAGATCTGAAAATGCATGTGCTTTCATATTTCTTATTTAGCCAAGAAAGTTGCAGTTAGGTGTAAGTCCAGAGAATTATAATCTATAATAATAGATTCCAAATGAAAGGAAGTCGGGTTTCCTTCTTATGTGTCAAAACTCCCAAATCTTACTGTTGCACTCAGTCAACAAGATGATGACTACGGAGGGTGACGAGTCAAGCGCTCCATGCTCAGTTTCTGCCGTGTACTTTGTGAAGAAATACTTGTCAATGTGCACGTCTTTATTCACTCAAAACATTAAGCACAAGCACTCAAATACACGATTTGGAATGCCTCCATTTAGAATTGGGAGGATACAATTATTTGTTTTCTGCAGGAGAGCACAGTCCCAACGTAGTTATTCTTGGCTTTCTGAACTGCGAATAGTCTCAAAACCATAAAATGCTTCATTCTACACATAAAAAATGAAATTCACTCATTTAATACATGTTTAAATGGGAGCTTGCAATTCTTATATGATCATCATTTTGAATAAATAAAGCCACTTTTTCAAAGCCATAAAGCTGGGATTTGATGTGCTGGATGGCTTTTTCATTTTGACCACTAGATGTCAATGTTTGCATTGACAGACAGCTTGGCTCGTGCGTTAATTACCATCCAATTTTAATTTTATGTCTCTTTATTAGGATACATATAGAAAATACAGTGAAAATATATGTACACAAAATAAAACCACACAATATTCAGGACAAAAATGACACGTAAAAGCAATTATTTAGTGTGACTTCCATCAGAACCACACAGGTTTAACTGTGTTTAAGGAGGTAAAAACCTTCCGGGTTTTAGTTAAAGATGAACAGGATTCATTCACTTTGGGTTTAAGAGAGTGAGGTTGGTGTACCTAACACTGGCTGGTGAGTTTGTAAATCCACACAAAATAAATCCAGTAAGAGCACAAACATTGGCACAACCAGACATGGTACCGGTCAACCTAATGGCATCCCTGCGCACGATTATACCCAAAGATAAAGTTGATTAATTTTTCTCTGAAGTATGTTATCTCATTTTTATGAAAGAAATGTTATCAGATTATCGTGAAGGACAAACAGAATGAACCGCCAGGCGCCTGCAGATTGAATCTTTGGAGACTGATTAAACATGAGGAAATAATAGCAGTATATTACAAAAAGAAGAGGGGGACCCTAAAAGTTAGCAGGAACAAGTTTTAATTGTGAAAATTGAATCTACACATAGTCTGTAAACAATATCAGCACATAATAAAAATTGTAATAAAAATAAGAAAATGAAATAAAAATGGAGAAAATATTGTAGAAAGTACAAGATAAACTACCTTAAAAATGTTATATGTCAGAACAAAATCAAAAATATGAGTAGAGAGAGTAGTATCCATTTTCAGAAATCACATTTACATCAAATATAATATTTAATACAATATTTTGTTTATACAGTATACATGAATGTTTAAGTCTATTCATCTATTTATCCGTCAGTCCATCATCAATACCTGCTTCCTATTCTCCAGGGTTTTTTCCCTCGTTGTCATTGGTTGAGGCATGAATGAATCTGGGACAGGCCTGAGTGGTAAAATCACCCAGTTTCTCTGTGATCAGCATTTAGTCAGACGAAAGACAAATCTTAGAAATCTGAAATAAACTAAGAGTAAGGTGAATGATACACAACAACAAACAGAGGGGTGATTTCAATAAACATAGATTATTTTTGTTTCGTTTTTCTTAAAACTGAGTTTGAGTTAAGAATTTATTATTGAATATGATGGGCAGTTCAGGGAAAACCCAAATACAAAATACAGGAAGGCTGCAGGTGTAACAAATAAAAGAAGTTTATTTAAACAAAAGTCATTAATGAAGCAGGAACTCCAGAACCTAAATCCAAAAACATGAATCAAGGACTCGTGAAGGACTGGTAAAACAATAAGACACAGACAGAAACACGGACAGAAACACAGACAGAAACACAGACACAGACAGAAACACAGACACAGACAGAAACACAGACACAGACAGAAACACGGACAGAAACACAGACGGAAACACAGACGGAAACACAGACACAGACAGAAACACGGACAGAAACACAGACACAGACAGAAACACAGACAGAAACACGGACGGAAACACAGACAGAAACACAGACGGAAACACAGACAGAAACACAGACGGAAACACAGACGGAAACACAGACAGAAACACAGACAGAAACACAGACACAGACGGAAACATGAGCAGAAAGACAGACAGGCAGATAGTCACAAAGACACGGGAACAGCAGAGCATGTAGCATCCGACATTTAGGATATCACATAGACACACGCATGATTACGAAATCAAAACTAATTGAAAACCACAGCCCCTCCCCCCAAATACAAGATTAATACAAATTCACTCAAAGAACCTCAGCAAAACAACAAAACACAAAAGAGGCCATAAGCCAAGAAACACAGGAAAACCCAAACCAAAATATGACATTAAAAGGTTTGTGAGGTGGACTGCTCCCACTCCTTCACCCCGCGCTTCAAAGAAAGTGAACATTTAAATAACGCAGAGGCGCTGGCGCACTGATGGAAACGCGATCCTTCTGCTGCAGCCAGGTTTCAGAATCATAAACATCAGTATGCTGCTCGGTTCTCATTCACTTTCCTGAAAAAAGGCTTACAGAGACAGGACTGCTATTCTCTAATCCATTTTTAATGATTTTGTTTTCTTTTTCTTTGGAAATTACATTTTTCCCTTTTTACCAAGTTATCTTTGGTGCTCGAATTTGTACGAATTTTTGATTGATTTATTTTTGACTGCTGAGGCAAAGATAGTGTCTCAGTGCACTTTAGGGAGGCTGACAGAAGCAGGGGAGCACACAAGACTTTTTTAAATTCAAGAAAACGCGAAAGGATCTGAAAACATTCCAGAAGCACTGCAGTATAAAGATTGATGTATAGCAGGATTTGTTTTCTCTTCTGTGGGTATTATTGCATTATTCCATTGTAGAATGGAAAGAAATGGAAAAAGTCAGAAGAACTATTTTTGTGTGAGCCCACATCATTTTTGTTGTGTCACAGCCCATTCAGCTGACACTCAACACTGATAGCAGACGCTCAGCGGGATTTCATGTCTCATGAAAAAGCCTTCTTTCTCTTTGAGAGCAGAACGAGCTGATGTGCTGCAAAACTGTGCTGCCTCAGGATTTTGTATGATGGTTCGAATGATAATCTATGACCACTTCAGTATCTATGATGTTCTTTTCACTTGCTTCTGCGCCACTAGGTCTCTTGATGATGTCAGGTCCCATATTATCCTTTCCATGCTTTTCAAAGGTTCAAAATTGTCTTCAGCTGTCATATGCCCACGTTTTCAAGTCATGTTACTGTCATTTTAAGGGGTGCACGATTAATTTAGCGATAAATACGTTTTGAAAGAGCAGTCATACCAAGAGCTTCACGGAATTTAATTTTTTTAATGACTCTGCTTACGCAGGGATTAGTTGCATATCAGACAGGCCCTCAAAACTCCAAGGGTATATGTGCGGGCACTTTTAGAGCAGCCTCAGAGCAGGCGCCAACCATCTAACGTCTGGACTGAGTCTCATGCGGAACTAAGATTTGTTGTGGTTCAAAAGGGAGTCAACCTTCACTGACTCCCAGGTTAAAATACCCACGTCTAGAGCAGAAAGAAACGTATTTGCAGCCTGGTTAAAAAAACTGTCTCAGTCTTTTGATTTCACACTCATGACAACTCTGAGGTGGGTACAGTTGTCTGTACCACGCCAGGAGGGTTTAATAAAGCAATAACAGGCGGCAACTGCGCCACTCTAAAGCTCTATGTGGTAGCTTCCTGTATACATGACACCCATGAACATTACAATCATAAAAAGAAAATGGTTGAATCTACTTTTAATTTTTCCTGTTGTGTACCTTTTGTATGTTTAAGCATCTAAGTGCCTTTAAAGCAGCCTCTGAGTTTTCCCTTTCTATTGTGGTTCAGATAAGAACGCAGGTAATAATATAGTCAGCTGCAGCCCATGACAGAAAAGCACATCTCCTGCCTTGTAGTACATATGAACTGGATCCAGACAACATCATCTTCACAGAAGCCTGCAGAGACCTGCATGCTGCCACCACCATCTGCTCCAGGAGCGAACCAAAGGTTGCAATATTGAGCTTTTGAAGATGAAATTATGCAGTTTTTTATTTTTGTTTATTCCTTTTCAGCTGCAGGTCATGAAATCACAGAGTTGGAAAACAGCAGGAAAAAGAAAATCGTTCCTGAGTATTTGAGCTTTATAGACATCTGAACAGATGCCATGACAATGCAGTGGTCTCCCTTCCTTTGAAAGGGTAAACTTGCTTCTGCTTTTTGGGTACAACCGTGTCTGCATCCAGGCAAACAGCTGAACTAGCTGTGCTGCTTTCCTACAACTGTCGCCGAGGTTCCTGAGGTGCACATTTGAGCTGCTTTCATTTATTATGCAATAAACAAAAATATGCTACAGTTCTCTTCTGAGTGTATACACCTTATGAGTGAAGTCCCATTTTAAAAACCTAAAGAAGTAATGAACTTTATCTGTGTAGTGGTAGAATTTTAGCAGAGCGGATTTACTTTTGAAGAAGCATCGCTAAGCATTACATTTTCCTGACATAACATCTCTGATTCTTTTCAGACTATCAAACCCATCGAATGTGTTAAAGACAACAAATTTAAACCATGATTCAAACTCTAAGTTTAATTGTTTGATTTTACTGGTGTTGGGCAACAAAAGGGAGTGTTTTTCAGTTATTAAAGTTATTAAAGAGTTATTGTAATGGTCTGATAGCAGTTATTAATAACAAACAATAAATGATCAATATTAATGCTACAAAACAGGAATTCATAACTAAACAGCACAATCAGCTTAAGTGAAACTGTTATTCTATGCGTGCCAGCCTGTGACCAGGGGCGGAGCTATAGAGTAACAGAGAAGGAGGGAGTCCCAGCACGGGCCTTTGCAACCATGTTACAGATACAGAAATGTTACAAATATATTTGAAGTAACCACAAACAGCTTCTCGGATTCAAATACATTTGAATTTATTAACAGAAGTGTCAATGAACAGCACTTGTCATAGAGTTCTGATTTCTAGAATACACATAAGCAAACAACTAAATAAACATGAAACAGAAAAGTCAGTCAGTGACTTCCTCAGCAGACGATGTCACGTGGAGTTCGTGGCGCCCAGCAAGAACAAAGGAAATTTAGAGGTCTGATGGTCAAGATAAGAGTGGAGTGGAGTGAACGAGAGAAGAGATGAGAGAAGAAAGAAAGACTGACAGGAAGACTGGAATAAGTTCTCACCACCGGAAAACTAAGCTGCTCTGATGTTCCCCAAACGGAGACGCGCCAATGTGAAGTCAACGTCACACATGCGCTCTGGTCATTCAGCTGGGAAATGAGGCAAAGCTTTGTTTTCTGTTGTGGGAGAACGTGTCAATGAGATCCAGCAACGTGGATGCAACAACAAAACTAAAAATAAACTAACACACTTTATCAGTGTGGCTGATAAACACAGCTGTGGTGGGATCAGCAGTCTGGCTCACGACTGTGCAGCACAGTAAAACAAAACTAGTTTGCATCAACCTCCTAAGACCTGGTGCAATTTTTTTCTTGTTGACTTGAAGAAATTAAATAAAATGACATGGATAACAAAGGATGTGATGTCTACATATGTGTACGCCAGGTCTTAGGAGGCTAACTTAGTGTATCAGCGGGGTCCCCTGCTGAGTTTTGAGGTCCATGCCCAAAGACAGACTAATTCCTCATCACCTAGGTGTCAAAAACAGAACAAAGCCTGCTGGGGGTTTGAGTCATTAAAGAGGATCCTCTGTTTCAAACCATGTGGTCAGGTTTTGCAGTTGATGTTAGGCCTGTCTTTGTTTCAACACGTGGCTGTGGCCCAACACAACAATTCATTAAATGCCCTCATACCAAAGCAAAAAATGTCAATATCAAACTGTGTGGTTTGAACGAGTAGACACTGAGGCAAGTTGAAGTTGTTGTAAAAGAAAACTTCACTGACTCGTACTGTTTTTCTCCTGCCCAACCTTCAAAGAAAGATCTTTTTGTCTGAATCATAGAGTGTATAAAAACAACAAGACAAAGCCTCGTGAAGTGTCTCACTGAACAGGCTGCTCCTTCCCAAGTGCAGGACTATCAGACTAAATAACGCCTTTGTCCCTCAGGCCATCAGGCGGTACAACTCCTCACTTGGGGGCAGGAGGTAACAGGTAGCCACTATCCACCTCATCATAGTAAACAGTTGCTGTTTTTTCCTTTTATTCAACAGCAATACTAATTTATCTATCAAAAGGGTCATTATATATGCTATAAGCTGTCAAACACAGTGCAATAACTTTATTTGATTTAATCTTATTAAATAACTCAGTCAATTATCCACCGTTTACTTCTAGATGCTCTAAAAGTGTATATTTTGTTATCCAAGCTTGTGTTTTTTTTCTTTTTTTACCCTCTGTGTGCTGACTCTTGTCGTATAAGCTGCTGGTGACTGAATTTCCCAGAGAGACTTATCCCAAAGAGATCAATAAAACTGAGTCTAAGTCTAAAAGAGTTAGGGTTTTTAACTTTTGAAGCTAGTGTCAACCAATGAAGTTGTACACAGGGGCGCAGGAGTATCACGGCCATGCCGTCATGTTGATTTACTCCTCGGATATGCACATAGATCGGCTTCGGGACTCTCCCAGGACTGGATGGCCTGTGTCGCGGCTGGTGTCCGTGTAAAGAGGATGTTTCAGTGCTGAGTCAGGATTGGCTCCACCCGCCTCTGTTGCTGCCACCTGCCAAGAGATAAGCTGCTGTCCCGTGCCTTCACCACCTGCGCCACGCTTCCAGTCAACAACGCCCTTTAAAAAGGATGTGGACTCCATCATTCGTGGCAGATAACTTTTAGAAATTTCTCTGATACTTGAGCTGAGTTTTGTGATGTATGTTAGGTTCTTCCCTTGAGGTGCAACTCCCTGTTTTTGTTGCTTTGGTTTTGTTATTCTTTATTTCTTTGTAAATAACACACCTCATCTCATCTAACATCTGGGTATCTTCTTTTTTTATGTTGTGACCAGTAGTCCTACCCGAGCCCGGGTCGTAAGAAAGCGTTGCAAAGTATGTGGCTTATTTGTGTAGCGAAAACTAAAACCGCATTTCTGTGTGCTTATCAAAGAGGAAGGCCAGACGTTACTCTTTGATATGAACTGAAAAAAACAACGTCTCATTCATCTACTCTAATTCACAAGAAAATAAAATCCATCACTGATAGTGCTCCATTTAGTGGATAATTGTAAATCGCAGAGACACTAAACTGTCTCACACTGTTTCTGTCACAACCACACACTGAAACTGTCAACTGTCGGAACACAGGCGACAAACTTTGAGATTAAACCATTTAAAAACACAGCAAGACAGTGGAGACACAGCTATTTGTCTCCTGTCACTGGAGAGCAGAGACTGGCCAGTCAGAGGATGAGACAAACCTCTGCAAACACTTAAATCTTGCTGGACAGTAGCCACGCTTCTTCCTTCCTGAACACCCTGAAGACTAAAACGCCACACAGCGAGAAAGGATTACAAAGTGCAGAAATGGGAAAGAGATATACTTTCTTTTTGACACCTTCACACCGCACCAAGCAAATGCAACCCTGAAAGAAATCCTATATTTCCTTGAAAGTAAATACATTTATGAATAAAATAATGTGACTCCTGTTGCAGATGGCATCAAAGTTTGATGTCCCAGAATGCCAGGATCACCACATAAAAACTGAGCAGGCAGATTTGGCACCGGACTGCTGCTTTTACATTAATGCTGCATTGCGTATTTTCTTCCTAAGTGAAACCTAGTCATTACAATAAGGTCTGATATGCTGACAGTTGTGACATTGCACATTAGGTACACACGTTAGTCTTAAACATGATCATTTGCGCTACATATTTTCATCTTCGATAAAGAATCTTTGTTTCATGGGATTCCCATCACAGTGAGTGGAAAACAACCACCCCAAGCCATGGCGCTTAATTCCCTGCATGTAAATAATAAAGACGGCTACAACATTTCTGATGGCTGTGGATATTCTCAGCTGTACAGAGCTGCTTTAACATTAATTGTGTGACAAACCAATTAAAAAAAAAATGATGTAGCTGTTGTGCTGTATACCAGCCTTAATGAATGCTATTATTCCTCAAAACATTAAAAGGAATCTGATGGTTAAGCTCTTAGCTGCCACACAAAACACAAACATATATTTTAAGAAAATCGTATGATTCAGGCTTCCTATCTTAGAAAAACCCCATCCATCAACTGGAGGTGCTTTCATACACAAATATGTTGTGTATATGTGTTTTTTTGCTCTTTTATCATGTGTGCTGATGGCACAGCTTTGATGAGCCCCAGCTGATATAACCATGAGAAGATGAAAAGACATAAATGACAGCCTATAGAGGAACACAGGGAGGATGAAATCTCAAATCATCTGTCACAGCATATCGGTGAGAGAAAATGTTTACAGCTCCGCTATGATGTTTTCCTAAAGAGAGGAAAACATCATTGATGGAATTTTTCATTGAGCACACTTTATGCCTGGTTGTACTGATGGTGAATAACTCTTGGTGGGTTGCAGAAAGCTTCAGATGTTAAAGAGAGCATATTGTGAATAAATAAATCACTTTTTTGTGCTTGAGTGCATATGTTGGGTGTGTGATGACTAACAACTCAAAAGCTTTCAGATAACACAATCTTGTCACTTTGTTTGATGTCACCTAAGCCTGAAAATGTGTCATTTAGTGAGCGGTTCAGATTTGCAGGGTACTTTGACATCAGAGACACAGATTAGACTAGAATTATCTTACTGCATTTCCTTCACCTCTGGGTGCTACAAAGCTGTAACCAGAGATTATATATAAAAAAAGCTTCTAGAAATGCTGGCTCCTGCAGCCAAGCCACCCTCCGGTTGGCTTTCACTCTTTTTGGACCGACTAATTTTGCCCACACCTCCACCGGGACCCAGCTCTGCAAAGCTCAGAGGACCCAAAGGCTATGGTCAAGGATCCTGCTGATGCTTAATCAAAGCTCCACCAGTCCTGGCTTCAGCTCTGACAGTGTTGGATTCAAATGCCATTTCGGTAGAGACACCAGAAATGAGGTTGGATCGAATAGATGTAATGTTAGTTAACATCCCAGGGCATAGACAGAATCCAGGGTCCTAGTGGTGGTAGATCACTAGGACCTCTGCCAGTGCTTGTTGCAGCTCTAGCAGTACTCATTTCAAAAACTGTGTCAGTAGAGACAATAGAAACAAGGATGGCTTGACTAATTTGATTAGAAATAATAAAATATGATGTTAGGTGTCATCCCAGGCCACAATTGGAGCCTTGTGGATCCAGATGGCCAAGAATCAGATCATCAAGGATCCTGAAGGTGCTACCTTGATCAAACCTCTGTCCATTCTCATTTCAGCTCTGCTTCAAATGTAATGACATCTGAAATGAGGATAGACGGACAGATTTGATCACAATATATACAAGGTAATATTAGATGCCAACGCAGCTTAGCATGAGCTAGCCAGCAAAGCTAAAATAGCTAACGCAAGGTTACTTAGCTAAAGAGGGTGAAATCCATAAGCAGTCTGCTCCTGCCCGGATTACCGGGAACTGGGTAGCGTCATGTCCTACCAGTGTGGCGCTGTGCAATAATATAGGCTTCAAAAGCACTCTTCAACAAACCTACGGTGACATCATCGTGGGCTTGTCCAGTTCTTTTTACACAGTCTATGGCTGTAACATCCCAGAAGAGGAGGGTGGCGTTGAGGGGCTGAATCCACCTCCAGCTGTTGATCACAGAGATCTAAAGACGAAAACGATAAAAAAAAAAAAAAAACCAACCCAAAAACATGTTTGACTGGAGTTTTTAGACAGGGAAAAACATTTCTGTAAACATTTCTTTTCATTTGGAAGCTGTGAGGCTGAGGGACTCCAACTTCAAATGCAATTACTGTCGCTTAAAAGAAAAAAAAAAAAAGACACGCCAGACAAAAAAGGTTTTTGTTTTTTTTTTCATAAAAGATTTACTTAAGCTCTTGAAAGCATCTGCCACTCCAAAAGCCATATGATATACAGGCCACTGTATGTGGAGATTAGCATCCACGATTTCAATCACCAACAGCCCTCGTAACACATTGTGTATAAAATCAATAAAGTGCTCACCCACTGGGTCCACTTCCTGAATTTAATTAAGAGTTCGAGATAGCTGACATCCTTGTTTTTTTAGTGCAGGGGATTGCTAAACATTGACCGTGAAACAAACACTGATTTATGCACAAACCTCTTGTTAACTAGACATTGACTGAATAATACCACATACGTTTTGCAGTATGTTTCAAGAACAGTTGAAACATAAATTTGTCTTGTATGTCTAGTACCAGCTTCAGAGCATGTTGGTCCTTTTGGGAGGAAAATTCCTGATCTGTTCTCACTAATTCATCATTTTTCAGTTGAAAACAGACTATTGCTGCATGTGACACATGCTGACATTTTAATTTAAGTGATTATACTAATTGAAGATTATGAGGATAATAGTTATTTGGCTTTAGAATCAGCGAATTGGCATTTTAACTAAACCCACATGTGAGATTGTCATAAGCCGTCAGCGTAGAAAAACTCAATATAACTGATCATTAGCAACAGTCCTTTTCTCCATCATTAATTCAACCTGTGGTGTGAGAACTAATTGTCTGAAAAATCTAATTAGGAGGCTGCTGTGGATCTGCTCCCTGTGACCAGCACATAGATCCACAGCAGTGTTTACTTCTTCGGTTGCTATGATACCGAAGATGATAACTAATTATTAAAATATATTAGGTTTGATTATATTTTTCTGCGGCACAAGACAAGAAACAGAAACAAAAACCACACAAAACAAACAAACTTTTAAAACTTTCCTTATCTGCAGCATCCGCAGTATTCATAAAATACCAGCTAAAGTTTTTTTCTCAACTTTACAATTCTGATCAGCAGATTCATTGCCTCTTATATGTCTCAAATAAGTTTAAAAATGAAATAAGAATTATCTGAAAAGATATAGTTCCTGTCACATTGAATGATTTCACTTTACTGCAACAGAAACAGTCTGCAATTCTATACCTCAAATAAACAGTTGGGTTGGCTCAAACAAAGTAACTATTTATCCAAAAAAGGAATATGATCATTACATGATCATTACATGATCATTACATTACATCATTACATTACATGATCCTGGATTCATAAAAGAATCCCAGGAAACCTCAGTATACTGATGCATATCCACTTGATGTCAGTGTTGCACACTGGACCAAACAAAATTCACAATGTGTTTTTTTCTTTTTTTTTTTTTTTTGACATTTACAGTCCTTCACACTAATCTTTGCAGCAGTTAACACCTGTGAAGTATTTTCAGAGAAGTCATAAATCCAAATTGCTTCTACATTTAAAAGTTTTCATACAGCAGGATCAAGTTCCGAATATTCACCTGTCAAAGATTAAGTTGATGGACTTTAACACATCATAGCACTATCCCAGATATGTCATCCTGAAACGAAATGATATTCCAGACCTGCATCATGCTGCAGTGTAGAAAGAATCCTTGCAGGTTGTGGCCTATCCGTGACCTTGGACAATGTCAGTGACAGAACGCGCATTCAGAGTCTTTCCAATGATTTAATTTAAAGCCTTTGATGGCTTTCATTTACAGATGAAGTCCTTCGTTTCTTGTTGCTATGGAACTGTGATTTTGGGATTTGTATGCAGATTTCCTTGTCACCACTGTAACATTTCACTTCAAAGTAATGCTTCTGTTGTTTCCAATTTTTGATTTTTAATTAACTGTCATAATACATCATACTGTATTTCAAAAACAATCACAACAAGGTGATCCTACTGTGCTGTGATGGACCAGTGACCTCTGAATGACAGTTAGGTGTGGCCATAGCCCCATAGCAGCCCTGAATAGAGCAAAGCAGTTATATGTCAAGTCCATCTACGCAGAATGGCTGCTTCCCGTTTTGGGTGGAAACTGAAACTGTGAAATCACTGAGAGAAAATTGGAAACATGATCATTTGATGTCCAGAGGTTGCTGCATTACACTTTACTCATCAAAAGCCCAGACTGCATTTTCTTTGCTTCGACAAAGAGAGAAGCGCAGCAAAAGGTAGAAATTTGTGGCTCCAGGCAATCCGCGGAGATGAGAATGGGAAAATGTTTGACCCAGCCCCCGTTATATAAAAGTGTTAAAGGTGCACTCAGCTCACTTTGGAAGTCAGAGGTCAGAGCTTAGGAATGATGGGAAGTTGACAGCGCTTAACAGCCAGCGACGCCACGTGAGGCGTTTCACACATTCCAACAACATAGCAACACGTCCTCTGGTATAAGTGAACAGCATGTGTGTGCCTGACCGACTGAGGAGGAAAATGAACTGAACTCTGAGCTGTGAGTACAGCAGGGAGGTATCTTCAACTATCAAAGTTGAAATTCTGACTGCAGCGGTGAGTCAGTTTAAGTCATCAGTTCTGATGTCAACTGCCAAATGTGTCGCAGTCACAGTCTACAGATGACGCATCACTGAAAGGCGTACAGAACATACCAGTTAATGGTGTACACGGTGGCAGCGAGACCTGCAGTATTGGGTGGTTCAGAGATGGTTTAGAGACTGTGGCGCTGAGAAAAAGACAGGAGGCAGAGCTGGAAGTAGCAGAGGTTATAACGTTTTCTTGTTCTTTTGGGGAGTAACGAGGATGGATAGGATCAGGAATGAATACACATCAAAGGGATAGCACATGTTAGATGTTTTGGAAAGACAAGTCAGCGAGACCAGACTGAGATGGTTTGGACATGAACAGAGGAGGGATAGTGAATATATCAGTAGAAGGATGATGAGGTCTGAATTGCCAGCAGGGAAGCCAGGAAGACTAAAGAGGAGATTTATGGATGTGGTGAAAGAGGACATTTAGTTATCTGGTGTTGATGAAGCCGAAAGGAAAAAAGAAGTATTAGCTTAATGAGGCACCTTGAGATGTGCTAATTGGTGTTAAATGTAATAATCATAAATGAGTTTATTTTAACTTCCCACTGGAGAGAAAACCAAAACAAAACAAAATAAAAGCATTTTTGAAAAAGAAAAGTGTCCAAACTACATTGCCTGAAGAATCACTGAGGTGATTATACTGTGTGTTGGGAGAAAAAACGTCCGGTCACTTAGTGGGCTTGTCCCACTGAATGGCTGTTCCTCCACCCACCCATCCACCCATCCATCTTCTATACTCACTTTTTCCTAATCATGGTCACAGGATTCATCTGGAGCCTATCCAAGCTCTCTTCGAAAGGCAGTGAAATCCCCCGGACAGGTCGCCAGTCCATCACAGGGCTTCTTCCCCATATCTAAATCATTTTCCTTATGCTGATGATTGTATACCTTGCCCACCCCCCCCCCCACCCCCCACCCCCCAGTTTTCTAAAACAGACTTCCTTGAGATAGATATTGCAACTGTAATGATTGGTTAAAATTAATATCACTTTGAGTAAAAAAAATAAGTGAATGTATTGAAAACCAGGCAAGAGTGTTTGAAGATTTTAATGCCAAAGTCAAACTTATACATGATTCATCTTCATACCAAACCATTCGCTGAGAGCTCCTCTTCTTCCTCATGATAGCAAATGCAAGTAGTTCATTATGTAATTACAGGAGGGGAGAAGCAAAAAATAAAAACTGAGCCAGTCCCTTAAGAATCAAAAGCAAAGAAGAGGAAAATGAAAGTAACATTTTTTTTTATAACATTTTTTTTTAAGTGCAAATTTGAACCTTAATAAGCATGCCATTGTCTGTTCTTGATTCCAGTTGCCTGTTCTACACTGTAGTTTTATCTGTACATGGTGAGGATAACAGCACAAGGGGTGTGGCAGGTACATGATGTCCACTGAAGAGTCCACTTTTAAAATCCTCTTCATTACTGGGTGATAAAGATCTCATTTCGAGGACACACGCCTGACCCTCTGCCCCACTGTCTGCCTCCCCTCTTTGTTTTGCAATAGAGAGAAACATATTCATCGTTAAACGTGCAGTATAAAAAAGACACACCCACACAGATTCATATACAACAGGATCCCTTAAATCCAGATTTGAGGGTTTCAAAGGTGCCATTGTGGAACTGCCATAAAACAGCAGTTTGAAGAAATCCATGCCACTGTGAGGAGGCAGGACAGCATCAAGAGTCTCTCCAGAACTGGTGTCTCCACGGGTTCTTCATGCTCTTTTAGTGACTGAGGCAACGGTCTGCCAACGGTTTCTCCTGGAGAATTAGCAAATGCCTTTTAGTCTCTCAGCTTGTGCACAAATTTGGGATATCATGACTGTTTTCAGCAACCGTTTTTTTTTTTTTTTTTTTTTTTACACGAAGTCTCAATAAACAGAAACATTCCAAGCTCTGACTTTTGACACATCCTCTGCACAGTCCACCAAAAACAGAGCTCAGTAAACAGCCATGTTTGGGGATTCTGGGGTTGGGGGGGGGGGGGGATGAAGGCTGGAGAATAAATACATCAGTGGGTTCAAAGCTTAAGAGTGCTCACAGAGTAGTAAAGCTTAAATTATATACAGGTTTACAAAGTGTAATCACACATACAGAGCATCTCCCATCCTAATTACCCTATTAAAAGGTGAGGAGGTGTCATGATTACAACTTTTTTTCACTTACAAATTAAGTTATCTGTCAGTCAAGCAGCAACAGTGTGAGTAGGTTAAACATCGTTGCACACCTGAGTTAAGTGCTTCTCTATTTTCTTTGCTTCCTTAACAAGGACGTCTCTCCCAGATCGTCTGATCCAAAACAACCAGAAATATTAAGAGACACTCTTACTGGAAGTTTCCAGCAGTGTTACACTGGTCTGTCCAGACGTTAATGAGATCAGCTCAGATCAAGGGAGGAGAAGAGAAGAGAAAGGAAACTCATTAAGACCACAGGGACAACCTAACCCTATTATTCCTATCACACCACTGCGCCACACACGCCGATGATGGGAATTAAGATGCGTTGGCCTCGATCCACATCCACTCTTCGGCCCGATGTAGCAGAATGTGTCGGAAGTTGTGCAGAAGCTGATGGGAAGCACGGACTTGAAGGAGTCTGTTATCTGCTGAGCTCGGCACAGCGGCATGGGCGCGTTCGGGCCAGCATTTAGCAGTCAAACCGGTAGCGGCAGAACTCTGCGCTCCCATGTGTTTGCTTTAGTTACAGACTCCTACACGCTTTTCCGCCCAACTCCAGGGGCGAGGAAGCTGAGATGAGGAGTGTCATGCCCTGTCTGCCATGGTAATCTCCATTTCCCCTTAAGCCCAAACACTTCGTACAAATGTATTCAAACATTTGTGCTTTCCAAAGTGAAGTACAAGGGTTAAAAAAAGAGAGAAAACAGGTTTGCATCATTTTTCTATCATGCACTCTCTTTTTCCTTTCTTTTTTTTTCTCACAGAAAATGACGGAGATTTTTGTTTTTATTGACTTCTACTTACAGTACGTCTTTCCCTCCCTTTCAGCATTTTCTATCTTTACTTACAGACGTTATAAAATTCCCTTTAATGTAGCCTCACGCATCAGTCAGGAATGAGTAATTATTTAAATATGTTTCATGTTTAAATACTGGCTGGAAAGGAGCAGGCAAATGCTACAGCTAGTTCAATGAGGCCTTAGGTTAAAAAAAAGAAAGAAAGAAAAAAGAAAGAAAGAAAAAGTATGATTGAAAGCACATACACACACATGAACCCGACTTTTCTTACACCATAATATGTGTTTGTGTTTCAGTTTATGTTTCATGTTAGTATGTTTGTGTGTATCCATGTGTGAATGCAGGTTATTACATACTTTATGTCACACGGCCACGAAATCATGTCACAAAACTGCGGCCCGACGCACGCTTGCATTCTGTTAATGCACAGTTGGAGTTGGACGTTACATGCTTGTGTATAAGTGTTGGCATGCTCGTGTGTATATACATGTCTGATTACGTGTGAGAGGACGTTTATCATACACGAGCACTGTTGGGACACAGTGGATGCATAATGAACCCGGCACCTCTGTTTACTCTGAAACGGCGGAGAGTAGCTCCTTCATCAAATACACACATATATACATACAGACTGGGTGTAAAGGGAAAATAATAAACGTACATCTTCACACATGGCAGAATACGGTGGCACTGGCGATACTCTGCGAGAACCTTGTACTCTGAATAGTTAAAATTCATCACTGTGAAAAAAAAAGTCTTTTTGCGGCTGTTTGCGCCGATTTAAGTTTTTAAAGAACATTCTTAGTATTCAGTTTAAGACATAAGATTCGCGTAGAACTAGTTATATTTCCCACCTGTGTTATGATACAGTTGATAAAAGTTCTATTGGCTGGAAATGAATCCTTTTTATCTGTTTTGACAGGAGGAAACCTCAGTGGTTTTTCCTGCAGATGGTCCATCAATTCGGTCCAAATCTGTCCTGCTGCAGCATCAATTTTTAGATGCATTTAGAGCATCGCGACTTCACAAGTCTTAATCTCTCTCCTCTTCACACAGATACATCTGTGGTCAAAAGGTCAGGCATGCATCGGATTTGATTAAAAAAAAAGAAGTCTTAGACTGTACGTAGGTAGCTTTCAGTAGTCGTTAAAAAAATTCTTAGTCAGTGCTCTGCAAAGAGTTGATCGCTGGCTCGCTTAAGTTTAGGTGCCTATAATTAGAAGTCAGAATCCAAAAGTTACACTTTGATGAAGGCTTTTGGAAAGCATCCCTGTTTTTTCACATCTTCACATGATAAAAAGGCGCACCACACTGATGACCTGTCGGCATAGTTTCCAGCCTCTTTTTTCAAAAAGGGGAGGAGTGTGGTGTGGACCGCTCCACGATCAAGCTGTCACAGGTAAACCTCACGGCGTGACAACGTCAGGCAGGAAGTTGTCTTGTAGTCCCCTCCAGTCCGCGTCAGTGGTATGACCTCAGGCGGTTTCTGGCCTTCGCCTCCCTCCTCCTCAGGCTGGCGCCTCGCGAAGCCTGCGCTGCTAAATGTGTCATAGGACGCAGACGTCATCTTGCGGTTCAGAAGGTTACGATTGTGGTCCCCCATGTTCCTGTTGCGGTCTCCACGACCCAGGGTGCCAAGTGGATCCCCATTGGCTAATGGTAACCTCTGGCCTTCTCCGCTGACCACCACCACCCCGGGTTCTGAGCTCCCCCCACTGCCCGCGCTCTCGCTGTCGCTCTCGTGGTTGTTACCGCGGAGATTGTTGTTGTCGTCTCCCGGGGCAAAGGTCGACAGTCTTGGGGGGTCGCTGCCATGGCGCTGACGTTGCCGTGGTGAGGCGCGGACAGGCATCCAACACGTGTCGGAGTGGCCAAACTCATCACACTCCCTGGTGCACTTTCCTGTCAGAGCCACGTCTGGCAGTTGTCTGGCATCTGGATGCAGGGCAGGGACAAAATGGACAAAAGAAGAGAAAAGAAATATTAAAGGCTTCTGTTTACATTTCTGTTTTCATTTTATAGTTGAAAGTATAGACCCACATGGGAAATATGGGAAGACGGAGTAAAGAAAATGTCACAACCGGTTTTAACAAACCACGGTGTCTATGGTGCACAGTGAGAAAAATCAAATAAAAATGTAGAAGACAGAAGCTTATCACTGAGTTAAGAAAGAAAGAAAGAAAGAATGAAAGAAAGGCAGGTAAAAACACAAGACAAGATTAGCTGAGCGTTATAAAAGGATGGGCTTTGAATTTTAAGGCAACAGGAAGAAAAAGTGCTGTTGGAGCAAAATGGAAATCGCTGACTTCTCAAATCCAGCTTCGCTCAGCATTACACGTAAGGTGAAAGGTGAGGTCATAACAAACAACTTTCAATGGCACTGGGAACGTAATCATGAGCCATTTGAATAGCAAATCTATTTTTTTCATGTACAAGAAAGAAGATTAGATGTTTTAAATATTTGCAAAATCCCATGAGCGCCCATAAGATAAGGTTAGTGAAGACATCTGTGAATATTGATGTCTGGCAGGGTTTTAATTATTTAAACCATTCATTTACAATTCCATACTGACAGCATGTTAGACTGCATCAGGACTTGCAGATGACTTGCTAACTACACAAATGGAAGCTTGTATAATACTCAAAGTTTTTTTTTTCCTTTTCTCTCATATGTTATATATTTTTATACATTAAGTCCAGAGAAGAGGGAGTTTCTCTCTCACAGAGAAAACTCAGTCCCTGAACTGTCTGAAACGTTTTGCAAGCAGGTTTTTGTTTAACAGATTTGTTTCCCTGAAGATCAGTCACTACAGAGACTCAGATCTGAGGAATTCTTTGAAGCCCTCGAACCCGTGTAAGCAAACAGGAATATTGCCAGTGAAACTGGAACCTCTTGTCTCTTAAGTAGAAATAAACACATCCAAAGACGACAACAGCGACTCCTGTTTTGTCATAAAATCTCAGCAGTTGGAAGGGTATATTCCTTTTTTTTTTTTTTAATATATATATTAGACATTCTAAACTATAAAATAAAGATTCCTTTTTCTGTTTTTCGCATACATCTAAGCATATGACGGCCAGCAGAGCACAGAAGCACTGTGTACAAGGGGAGCTTTGTGCTTTGTCACCCAATGTTTCACTGAACTGTGTGTCCGTGGACCCGAGTGAGATGTGGGGTGAGTCAGGTGAGTCTATGCACGTGAATCCTGATACTGTATATCCACCTCGCTCTGCCATCCATGTTGCCTCTGGAAGACTTTAGGTTTTGCATACAATTTTGAATGCAGCATTTGCTGTTACCTCTTGCAAGTTCACAGCAAATGCTGCAGGCAGTTGTTGGATACAGGAGAGGACAACAACACATCTGGCTACTTCGCATTTGCTCAATGGACCTGCCCGCCTTTATGGTGAAACGAAACTTTGAATGGCGGTCAATGCAACTTTAGAGGTGTTTGCTAAGATAAAGGTATTCAATAAGACTACAGTGATGCTTTGTAGTTATGTGGTGCCCAAATCATAAAACTTTTCAGGTAAACAAATAATGTCTCCAGAATATGACGTAAAAAAGAAACTTTGCTTAATGGGACTCTGAGACAGAATCAGATTTAGATGCAGTTGTGGTAACAGAAGTCAACACTACGAAGGCATTGCGAGTTGTTACACATGATCTGCAGCTTTTAGGCATGATAAAATGGTTTCAACACATCACCAGTGGTTTTACAGCATCTGTTTTCACCCAATGGGAGGCATCGTTCATCCTAAGAAGATGGATGCATCATAAAACTGTTTCCCACCCAGAACCCCAGAGATGTGGACGTCTTAATGAATGAGATACCGTATTTTTCAGGATTTCATTTTAAGGTGCTGTTCTAGCACAGAAAAAAACAACTTTTCTTCATTTTATGTCCCCTTTAAAGCAAGGAAATAAGTGAAATGTTTCCTCTCTTTTGGGCATTTGAAAGCAATGTGTCCTAAAATCTGCTTTACTTCTACAATTAGTTTTATAGTTCAGTATCATCAAATGCATGTAAAAGCAAGCTTATAATTGCACAATACACATAGAAACATGTTTTTTGTGTCTGACTATTAGAAAAAAAAAAATTCCTGTTCAAAAAGAAACTTTTCCTTGAAAAATACACACAACCCTAGAAGTAATTGTTTTTTTTTTTTTTTTTTTTTTTTGGCAAACATGAAATTAGCACCTTGGAACTGTTTCAGCTCTGTTGTGACCATACGCAGTGGAAAGAAAACTGCAGTTTTTGTCATTGAGGGAGGCTTAAGGGCCCGGATGAGACAGTTGCACGATACATAGAGGCCTTGGTCACATTGTGAGCGCAGTGCATCCATGAACACAAAGAGCGGCTCCTTTATTGTGTAAAACATATTTCCATCAAGACAGGAGAATAAAGACTCCAGAGACCTTGACAGCAAGTCAAGGTTCCATTGAAAGTGTTTCTCTCATAAGTTTGTGCGCATGACAGAAAGAGCAGAGAGAGAGAGAAAGATGGAGTGTATAATGAAAACATGTCAAAGCCTTTTTTAAAAGATGAAGCATATGAAGCCTTGAAAGAGTAAATATAAGTAAATGTGTTTGACAGAGCCTAGAGTTTAGTAAATGACTGTAGTTCATGACGGCCGTACCGTTCTCTACATGCTCCTCTTCGCCCACACTGCCCTCCGGTGTGGTTCGCTCGTAGCCTTCCTCGGGAAGCGGCAGGGCTCCCAGTCGTGGCCCTGATGAACTCTTGCTGCTTGGCGTCTCTGAATCTTCCAGGCCGCTGTCATAGCAACCACCATCCTGGGGTTGGGTCACAACCGAGAAAGTCACCCGGCGAAGTGTCCCCTGCAGGCAAAGAACACACACACACACACAATATGGGATTAATCATCCAGGATTCCTAATCTGAGATTCTAAATCTGAGGATTAAGCAGTTGGGCAAGGTCTGTAAAGACATATTGGGATTATCTGATCGTGTTCGCCTTGATTATGGGCTTAGCTGTTACAATACAGGGTAATAGTCATCAACCAATCCGGGCCATCTTTCAAAGTTTTTAGTTGTCTTTAATCCCAGTTAGATTAATGCTGCTGGGCATGACAGGTGTTTACAAACCTCTGGCCTGCCCAGACTTCACATCTGGATGCTAACAGTAGTGGCCAGGGTGATATAGAGCCCACTCTTACAACATCTACTTGGTGTTCATTAAAGTTGGTCGAGGATGCTAAATTATCCTTGTTGTGAGGCCATACATTTTTCCTGTGGTCCACTCACGACAGGAATGCACTGACACCTTTGTTGTCTTTGTTTCTCAAAGCTCAGCTGTGCAGTGAGCCATGGTCGTATTTATTCAAGTCAGCCCACTGTGGGACTGTGTGTTTGTGTGTTTTTTAAAGCGATTTACACCTCTGCCAGTGGGCTAAGCACTGCAGACAGGGACAGAGAAACTGGAGACAAAGTCAGATTAATAAATGGTCTATGAGAAGGTTGGGCATTAGGTCACTTTGCTCTGCCTCCCAACCACTGTGGTGGGAACATTAAAACTGATAATAAACCAATAATAAAATTATTCATAATTGAGGAATTGTTGACTCCTTGCAACAGGAACTACATTCTGAGTAGACTTGTTTCATTCCACCATTTTATGTGAGACACAGTAGGATACCCCAGGGTTACCGTGGCAATGAGTGTATGTGGGGGTATAGCTCAGTGGTAGAGCATTTGACTGCAGCTCAAGAGGTCCCCGGTTCAAATCCGAGTACCCCCTCTTTTGGGGGAGCGATGATGGCCTAGTGGCTACAGTAGAGCACCCTTCACTGGCAACAATAGTGAAGCACTGTGGGCCCCTCAGCAAGACCCTCAACTCCTGATTGCTCACTGGTCGCTGGAAAAATAGCAGTTTCTAATGTAAGTAGTGATGGGTTAAAAGCAGAGGCAAATTTTGGTGTTTTTTTTTTTTTTTTTTTGAAAGTATCCTGCCACTGGTTATTGTATGGCAAAACAACAAAACAAGTCATATCATGTTCTACTCAGCGTACAGTCAACATGTTTGGGAATTAACCTCCTAAGACCTAGTGTACACATTTGTGGGCATCAGCCGTTTTGTTGTCTACATCACCGCATTTAATTTCTTAACAAGGGCCTAAAGCAACAAGAAAAAAAAAAATCGCACAAGGTCTTGGGAGGTTAAATAAAACAGTTTCATTGTTGGGACAAAAAAAATAAAAAAGTAAAATGACCAGAAAAACCAGGAGTCACAGGACACCCGGTTGAGCTTTCTCAAACCAAACTATGAATTGTATTGTGGTACAATACACATTCCATGAGGAATGTGTGATCATTGGCAAGTAAAAATGAAGATTGAAGCACTGTTGAGAACATAGAATATTAGGAATTCAATTTTCTGAGATATGGCTACAGGAACATGTTCCTGACTACAGTGGCTCTCTATGGACGGAGAAAGGAAGTGCCGGTAGAGTGGGGAAAGCAAAAAGAAGTGGGACTGCGGTGGTTGTAAACAGAAGATGGTGTAATCCCCAGCGTATCACTGTGAAGGAGCATCATTGCACCCTGGATATTGAAGTATTAGCTGAGTTTCTGTCATGTTGACAGATTTCACGTTACCTGCTAAGATCGTGACCAGCATCATCTTTATTCATGGATTTTCTTTAGAGATTTAGCCACCGCTCACCCTCTCTCTACTCATGCAACTATCCATCAGTTTCCATCCATTTATTTATTTGCCTTTTCTGATATTGCTTTTTATTTTGTTTTTTTGATGCCGGGTTTCTCTAAACCGTGCCCTCACTTTGAATTATTCTTCACTAGCTTGAGAAATTCTAATCATCACTATGTAAAATTCATAGGGATGATTAGAGATCAGTGTGAAGAGCAATTCTGCAGTGGCGGAGGTTGTGGGAACGGTTTACAGCACATCATTCACACAAACTGAGTGTCACAACCACTGTGATTTCAACACACAAATCACTCCTGTCTTGTTAGCAGAGGAGTTTTAACTGTAGAGGGAATATAAAACTGCGATTTCATGCTGAGAGAATATCAGAGAGTTAAATGACTCCATCTGGCCTGCAGGAATCAATCTGCGCCAGGAAGCCTGTTTCTATATGACACCCATCCTATCGCCTCTCGTACTCATTTATCTGCTTACAAAATTACAACCCCTTTAAATCTAGATCTGCTTTGAAACACGCAGCGTATAGTGAGAAAGTGAGGGAACAGAGAGAAAAAGAAGATTAGGGCGGAAAAACTTCAGCTCGGAATGTCACCTCTGGATAATCTGCAGAGAGACTGATGGACGACTGGGATGAAAGCCCAAACTGTACAAATTCTTTTTTTTCACCCAAACATGGGAGAAAAAGAAATATTTGAACAGTTCATCCACTGAACATGCGAGACAAGAGGAAGAGAGGAACATAGCAAAATTAATTAAGCAGCAGGGGGGAATTAACGGAGCACTCGTTTCTTCTATCACTTCTTAACAACATTCAGATGAAAGGGGGATGAGGGAAAGTGGCTCAGACAGCAGGGATGGGGAGCACAATTAAAGCTGCAGAAGAGCTGGAAATATTAGAGTCTAATGGAAAACCAGCAGTTCTTGGAATCTCAGTGGCTTCATCTTAAATCTCGACAGACAAAACTGTATTTTTTTTATAAGAGTATTAACAGAAATAAAGCAGTGCAGCCTCTCTTTCTGCGTGTTCAGATCAGGGCCATTGGCAGAGGAAGCGAGAAGCATATAAAAGACTGTGAGTCTGATTATAAAGTCAAAGTGAGCAAACAGACATTTCTTTTCATTCATTAAAGTTGAATGTGCTCCCTTCACGATGAGTTTTGGTTTCTGACAGAGATGAGGTTAATGTCTGGACTAAGCCACCACAAATGATTCCTCTATGATTTCATTTAGAAGGCCTTCAAAATTATTTCTCACAATCATAAAGTAATACGCCAACACGCTGCAGACCGTGCTTTTGTGTAACAATAATGCAAATTTAAAATGATTTCCAACCACAGGACAGCAAGAGAAATGCATTTTACTTATAATCCTCCAGCCTTTTGTTAAGACATTAAAGACAGTAAATGAGCTTACTTCAGAGATGAGATCAGTGTTTGCGCCATTCTGTGGGTGTTTATGTACAATTGTGGCCGCATTTTACAGGATAGTAAAAGAAATTTTAGACATTTTATAAAATGTAAAAAACAAAAAATATTCTTCATGAATACAAAAAAGAAATAAAGACAAAACTGCAAGGACACATCCGCATCAGAGGTATCGTACTTGTATCATCTCCAACCAGAAAAACTGGATAAATAATGTCTTTAAAATAACTCACTGACTGCGTTTCCACCCAGAAGGTTAATGATTGTTTGATGTTAAAGATGTCTGATCTCTGTGTTTAGCTGGTTACCATCCTAACCTTTGCAGATTTAACTTCTTCTTCTACATCTTCCTCTGTCACACCCACCGTCTTCAGCTTTCACCACATCCAGACATCTCTGCTCTGGTCTTCCTCCTTTACTCCTGCCAGGCAGCTCCGTCTCCAGTGTTCTTGTTACCAATGTAATCACTATCCGTCCTTTTTATGAGTCCAAACCATGTCAATCCAGCCTCTCTTTGTCCCCAAGACATCCAGCTCCGGCTGTTCCTCTCATGTGCTTGTTTTTAATCCTTTTCATTCATGTCACTCTTACAGAAATTTAGGATCTCCATCTCTCCCACGGCTCTCCTTGCTGTGTCTCCGTCAGTCCTGCTGTGTCCAAACCACAGAGAAGGCCTGGTCTCATTGAGCATTAACCAGAACTGAGCTTGATACGTCTGTAGATTTAACGGATGTGAATCAAAAAGGCAAATTGATACAGATGTTAACCAGCTGATGGGTCTTGATGAACAGTCGGGTGTGAGATGCTGCTGGATTCCATCTACCAGAAGGTTTTCGGGAAAGCTCTGTATTTATTGGGTTTTGCATGAATATCTTCTACAAAAGAACATCTAAACTTGTTTATCCACTATATTTTGAGTATCATGGCAGCTTGTACAATATTCACAAAACATAATTCATGTTTTGGACAGGACTACTTACTACTATTTAGTTTTGAGTTTACGTCCTGTTCTCTAATATTTAGGCAGTGTATTATTTGTGTAGGTTTAGGAATCCGAGGGAATTGTTTAGGATTAGGAAAAAGTGTGGGTTGACTGAACAAACCCTGTAACACGTTTAAAAATCTTCTGGCTTTCTGCACACTTAGCTGTGTGACCTGACTGTAATTCAGTACAAGGGAGGGCAGGATTTTTGAAACCCACCATGGGCCACAGGCTGGGTCCTGATTGACACTTTGCGAGTTACTTTTATTGGCGGTGCGAGGTGGTTGCTTTCTGTGTGTTCTATTACACAATTCATCTGTTCAGCCATGATTCCATCTAATTCAATTTCCCCCTTTGTGGCCATAGCTGCCCCCACTCATTCCTTCATCCTGATAATTTAATTTTCTATTTCTCCCCCTCTTTCATTTTTTTCCTGCAGCCGATCTGACAGCTGACTCGCCTTTCACAGCTGTAACGCCGTCTCTTTTGCTGCTCCTCTAGTCTACTTTCTGCACCTCCTTTTTTGGCCCTTTCTTTCCTTGCCAGTCGGCTTTATGACGTGGGGATCGATGACGAGTCCTTGACCTCGTTATGAGTGCCTCTCTGCATCCCCACACAGCGGGGTTTATTGACCCATAACTTCTCCACAGTGTCTAACCCCCTTTTTGCACTTTTTTTTCATTATCTTAATCTCGATCTCAATCTTTCACTCACTGACAAGCTTTTCTTCTTTTGCCAAATCTCATATTTTGACTGCTTTTACTCATTACTACTGACTCTACATATTCTGCCCTGGTTCAGATCATTTCTACCCACTGCTTCTCCTCTTTTTGCTTAAATTTGGTTTTCACTCGTAGTCCTGCTGCTCACTAACCATTTTTGTCATCATGGGTCTTTAAAAGTCTTTTCACGTCCCTCTCTTCTGTATCTATCCCTTAAATGTGTCTCTTATTACTTCCTTTTCTGCTTCACCAGATTCTATTATTGTGTAAAATGCCCTTGTTGATGTTTTCCAACCATAACTTAAAACATTTCCTTTAATATGTGTATGTACTTTCAATTCTTTGGCTGCAAAGTTGCAACAAAAGCTCCCACTATTATACATATACACCCCTTGTCAATACACATTTATCACACACACACACACACACACACACACACACACACACACACACACACACACACACACACACACACACACACACACACACACACACACACACACACATGGGTGAATTAGCTGAGGTCCACTGTGGCCTATGAATTTATGCCTGAAGGAATTTTAATTGAGTTTGACGGAGGACATAAAATACCTTCCTTTTAATCTGACACGGGCCATTACAACTCAGTATTGACATAGGAGCCGCACTCATCTGCATGACATGGTGTGTGTGTGCAAATGTGTGCATGTGCGTATGTGGTTATGTTTTTGTATGAGTGTGCAAGTAATGCAACTGTATGAGGACAAGCATTTGAGTGTCCTCATATAGAATAAGAGTTATTGTTAAGCTACTTCCAACAGGAAAAGAGGCGCATGATGGGTTTGAGCTAAGAATAAACTTAACCATCCAAATCTTGCAGCTCTGAAGAACAAAAAAAAAAAAAGAGAGAAAAACTTCTTAATATAGCTTCCATTTAGGGGGAAGAGCGTGTGGCACTGCACATGAAAGTGTGGATATGTTGATGTTTATGAGATCTAGTTTTTGATGGTATACAGTTCTAAGAGCCTGCAAGATGGGTTTTGTCAGGCTGTGAGAGCGTGTGTGTTTGTGGTGTGAAGACCAGCATATGTGCATGCATGCACAGGTTGGCTCAGTCATCAAGGTAATTAGTGTGTAAACCTTCTTGCTGTCGGTTCAAAGAGAATTAACGAGCTCTGGTTAATTAACAGTCTCCCTCTCTTCTCCTTACACGTGTCTACATATTCAACACATGTGTGTGCATCTTCGCATTTCTCCGTGCGTGTGCGCGTGTTTGGACGTGAGTGACTGTTTGTTTGCTCGTCTAAGCCCTGCTACACTTGCGTCTGCATAATGAATCGACAGGATGCAGCTTATGCATAAACCAGAACTACAAATATGGTTGCAAGACGACACCCCCACCTCCCTTTGGGTCTTCGCTCATTGTCATGCATGACATCACTGAGGTAAGAGGTGAAAGCCAACGCACAAAAGACTGATTTGATTATTATTAGTTAGTGACAAAAACATAATAACCTGTGGTTCATCTTTTATACCCAACAAGCGCGTTCTTTTAAACGGTGCCCTGAGAACAGTTTCCTGGTCAGATTCCCGCCACAGAAACAAATAGTTCAGTCATTTACTAACTCTCAGGATTAGATGTACCACAACCCTTTGAAGTACACATTCAGAATACTAAGAGTGTGTAAACTTATAGCCATTTGTTTCCCGCACTGAATCTTATTGGAGTTTGACAGATGTGGCTTATTTAAGGCTGACAGTAAGGCTGATCTCCTTTGTCAGCAGTAGAGAAAAGGCTTTGCTTTAATATTCTGCTACAGGGACAAAAGCTCTCTGTCTTGTTTGTATTTCATCAAACCAGTCATAATCATCTTGGGCAGGGCAAAACCCAGAATGGGGATTTTTATTTGTAGATCTTTACAAATATTTACCCAGAGAAACAAGATGATCCCCACCCCCCCCCCGTTTGGGATTCAAACCTTCAGCAACTTTGCCCTTTTAGATGCAATGTCTCAAATTTGTGTTTTTTACAGCAAAAGACACCTTTAAAATGGTTACATGATTGAACCTGCAGTGGATAGAGCTCCAAATAATTTAAAATTGGCAGGCTTAAAGGTGGGGTCCATGATTTTATTTGGTGGCATCCCTTTTGTTGGTAGCAGACAGTGGACCGCTCCATTGCTTTAGCACTTCCAGTACTACCTGGACTGGGAATTGTGGAGCACGCAAAGACCGCGTGTGGCCGGTTCCAGTCCTGTTTAACATTTACATACAGGGATGAGCGCGAGTTCAGCCTGATTACCTGGGTGTGTTAGTTCAACTGTGAGATGTCCAGCCTGATTTCAGCAGAACCAAAGAAGTTGGTTACCAAGGTTACAGAGAAGTTGGCATTTGAATACGTCAGTTTCAGTGGGGCTAATGCAATAATTTTACTTTTTCAGTAAAAATATTGACTTTATCTTTCTTAATACACTGTTTAAGGTAACTTTTTGCTTCTGAACTGATGTTGAGTATGACTGACTGTTGAGTTTTTAATTTTAACAAATCTTCTATAGGTTGTATTTAGGCCAGCATTACAATTGTTGAAATGGATTATGGTCTGGTTTTATTTTATTCTATTTTCTCCCGCGTGTTACTGTAGTTTGAAAATTGCTATTCTGTTCAAAGGAGATAAAATGTTGTTTTTTTTTTATCCGAGATGGATATGTTTTTGTTTTTTAGCTGACAATTCCATAAGCCCGCCATAAATCAAACAGACATTTGACATCCTCTTCCTAATCACTCCCTTCAGGCACCTCAACATTTCCTAATGCTGATTGAGGGGCTTAGCTTTGTAATTTCCCCTGCCTGTTGTTCCTGACTGGTGACTTAAGCCTGAAAAGACTTTAGGTTGGATGCCATGCATTAATATTTTTCAAATATGATTTTGTTTTGTACCACAAATCGGGTTGCATGACCCTCGCCGCATCATGAAAGTCTCAATTAAAGGCTGGACTGATTGAATTTTTTGAGAGGTTTAGTAGTTATGGTGGGAAAAATGAGCTTTAAATCCTGTCATTTAAACATCAATTGTGAAATGTGAAGAAAACCGGTTTGCAATAAACCTAATAAAATTAGTGTAATGAAAGTATCTTTTCAACTTGCTGATATCTTATCCTGTATATATCTAGGACTTGAATTATGTGATCTCATCCTGTTTCTCTTAGTATGATAGACAATTTTCTAACTTATAAATAACTGAGTTGATAAAACAATCATCTATGTGAATGTTACACCTTTAACTATGCAAACTAAGTAACGTGATACAGCACTGTGTTCCCACAGCACACAACGAAAACGAATATATTTGTGTTGATACCACATGGACACAGTCCAGAATTCATATCAGGAATGCCGATCAGATAAAATGACCTTTGCTTCTGCTCTCTGGTTTTGTCTCTGTTCGGAGATCATGTTCGGTTGATGCAGCAGGCAAATGGGAAAGTGCAAATGTGCTCCTGCTATGAGAATAAAGTGACTGTTGGAATAAATAAGGCAGCTCAGTATTAATGTGCACCTAAGAATTCAAATATTATTAAAGAATAATGTTTGTACTGACTGAAGTCACTTTGCATGATTAAACTGCTACATAAAGGTTTTCGTCACGGACACATTAGCTCAGAATTTGTTCACATCCCTCCTGCAAGATTAAAATGCATATATATGTGGCTTTTAGGTTTTGCCAAACTTGGTTTTAACCATTTATATATGCAGACGGGGGCGGGTTGTCCACATCACATCACCCTACAGATAATGTTTCATTACTTGCATTAACTTTATCTTTTCTTCTTCTCTGTCATTCTTCACCGCTGTTTTTTCAGCATTTTAATTGCCTGTTAGATTCTCTTCGGCATTAAGAGATGTCTTTTTCTTTCCTGAGGGTTTTTTCTTTCTAACGTCTGAAGTGTGAAATTTACTGGTAAGAATTGTCATTAAAATTTTAAGGATTTCAATCTAATTTAGAAGCAGAAAGTTAACATTTAAACACCTGTTTTTTTTCTGTTTTATCACCAATGAGGCAAATTAGCAAAATAAGACTGCAAACTGCTGTCTGAGGGTTTGAGAATGTGGGAGTTTATTTGGCTAAAATTCAGCAATGAGGTGTTGGACTAATGAGTCTTAGAGTTTTCGAAGTATTTTGCCTCAATCGGTTTTCATCATCCACATGACAACAAACTGTATTTGAACCCCCGTGAAATGTACTTTTCTGCACTTAGTCACCAAGATCTGAGTTACATTACTGGAAACACGTATTTTGCTTAAACTGATAGCATAGAATTATTTTTAATTCTCAGTTTTTTTTTTTTTCAGTTTTTCATAGCAGCTGTTTCTTCAGTTCATGTTCTAATTAAGAATTGGTCGTTAAAAGCAGGGTCAGGAAAAAAAGTTGAGCTGACCATGTAGGATTGCAAGAACACCAACTGACCCCCATTTGGCTAAAAAAAAACCCCAAACCCTCAGAATGCTTTAGTGGACTTTAGAGTGGTGGCGGCACTGAATCGTGCCCGCGGACCGATCCATTTATTGATGAGCGATAGTGTGTCTGACAGAAGAAATACTGTAATGACTGCTCCTATGTCCACGTTAATATGCTTTTTTTTTTTTTTTTTAATAGGGATTATGTCTTGAATTTGCACTTTTCGGGCCAATTTGACACTCAAAAAAAAGTTTGATCTGATCCTATTTTGTCCTCTAAAAGTAACTGCTACGGTTAATGCCGATAAGCAAAACCAAATTTAAACTAAATTTAAATTTGAGCAATGCAAGTTTCAGGACTACATTGTAAGTCTAGCTTAAGTCTAACTTTTCTTTAGTATGCCACTGCACTGTAACTCTAAATCTGTTTTTTTTCTTTACTTCTTATGTTTTTATTTCATTTCATGAAAAGCATCTTGGATTTCCTTGTTGCTAAAATGTGCTATACAAATAAACTTTGCTTGCCTTCAACTGGATTTTACGAGAATGCAATGATTTTTTTCTTCTGAGTAAACAGATTAAACTGAATTGAACTGAATTGAATGTAGCTATAGCTTGAGACTATTTAGACTAAGAAATACATAATAGATGTTAAAGGTAGTGTGAAAGCAGCTTTTCATGCTATAATTCTGACAAAGATCAACAACACTAGAAGTGTTGTATAAATGAGCTAAATTTACTACCTGATGCAGTATGTGCCGTGTCTTCACAACAACATTCATCTGAGAATTGCAAATTAAGCCCTAAACAAGCCTGAAGCTTTGTAGAAACAAGTCCTGTTGATTGATGAAATTAAAATGAACTTTGTGACCACAGTGGACAAAAGTATGACTGAAACAAAAGGAGGCAGAATCTGTCAACTGTTCAGCTCTGGAGTTGGTCGATCATGTTCTGAGCGTAGGGGAATATTATACTAATAGAGAGAGGAATTAAATCATTTCAATAATAAATCCTACAAGCACATTTTATATTGTCAATAAAAGAAAATAACAACAAAAAAAAACCTGAAGGTGAAACGATGGTAGCGTCTACAACAGGCTAAGGATTAATTGAACCGACACAAACTGCGGGTTCACTCATGACCCTCACTGTCCACTAACCAAAACATCCCAACAGAAAACCCCCTAAAGAGCAATTCACACAAGACAACTCAATCAATTATTGAACTTGGTCTTTTTTAGGAAGAATGGGCAGAAATCCTTCCCTCAAGTAAGAAAAAAAAACCAAACTACAAACCGTGGTATTTTTAGAAGAAGGTGATGCAGGAGTTGATTGATCTTAAAGTGCAAAACTTCTAAACACAAACATAATTAACATATAAGCAATGCATCATCTTTTACTTAGTTTTTTTTTTTTTCAGGAATGGTCACCAAAAGAAATTAAAAGACAATATTTTTTGGTGACCCCCATGTAAATGACCTGAACCTCTGCAGGCCACTGTGGCGCCGCTGAAAAATAAAACACAAAAATAAAACAAAAGTCTGTTAGCCAGCATCTGCGGCAGAGGAGAAGACAGGAAGAAGCCCAAACTGTGTACATGAGCACAGTCTGCTGCAGAAAGTCAGAGACTTGATGGAGGACTGTTGTGGTATTTGCATGATGCAGAATATGACTTAGAGCAGGTAAAGACTCAGCTCGAGGAGTGATGAAGAAATGTGAGCAGCACTTGACTCATTTATTTCACTCAAAGATGCTGAAGGTGTCATGTTACCACAACACACACATACACACACACACACACACACACACACACACACAAACACACACCATCCACGCAGACACTGTAATTGCACGTATTAGGCACACCTTCTTGCCTTTGAACACGCTTGCAGGTGTGCATGTACCCCTGACACACACTCACACATTTATAACTATGCAGCAGCATGTTGCAGTGGGACCACCTCTGCAGTAAGAGCAGTTCTCCCCACTGCATACTTCTCCTCTCCCCCCTATTTCCCCCCTTCTACTATATTTCTCTGCTCCGTCTCCCCCCTTTGTTCACTTTCCTCTCTCATCTGCCCTTTTCTGTGCTTCTTCTTTTTTCTCACCACTCTTCTCCTCCTTTCTCTGCCCTTCTATTCACTCTTTCCTCTGCCTCAGTCTCTCCCTCTCCATTACTCCCTCTAGAAGCAGGTGATGTAGAAGGGTGCTCAGCAGTATCTGACTATCAGGCCTGACTCTGTGAGAGGAATGATAATCACTGTGCTGCACTGCAGAGAGAAAGAAGAGAGGGAGAGACGAAGAGAGAAAAGAGGGAGGGAAAGGGGCACGAGGTGCAGGAAAAGGGGGGCAAGTGCAGCAGCAGGAATGAGAGAGTGGGGGAACGGGTGGGTAAAAAGAGTGGGGTAGTGAGAAGAGGGAGAAGTAGACAAAGAAAAAAGCAGGAAAATTAGTTACTAAGAAAGAATGATGGGATAACAGAAAGAAATTGAGCACTACTTTAGTACCATATTCCTTCTAGTGTCACACCCCCTTTTTCTCTTTTGTTACTTTTCCACTCCACTACTCTCTCTACTCCTGCATACATTCACACACACCCACACACACTTAGACACACACCTCTCGAACAACACCATCCCCACCATTACAGCAGCTTGTAGAATAGCAGCTCCGCAGTATCAGAGAGCCCTAGTCTTGTGTCTGAGCGCCAGAGAACATTAACTGCAGCAGCGAGGTCATCTGATCAGCACTATGCGGACCCTCGCTTTCTCTATCTCTGCTGCTCTTTAGACTGCTGCAGTCTGCTGCAAGCCCCCCTGTGGCCAACACCAGAACTGCAACCCATCCTTCTCACTGGCACAGGCACACCTGTCCAGAATAAATGCTTATTTATTTATTTGACCATTTTTCAGTTCCCTTCCAGGAAAGTGTTTTCTCCTATTAAAACCTTAAGGCCAGTGCTTGTTATAATAGTCTAAAGTGTTAGCTTTTTGTCTGCACACAGAGAGACTGTTTTACTGTATGCAGGTTTTCTGCATCTCCATCCGCTATGGCTTTGTTACAACCAAGCTGTCCACTCTGGCATTGTGCTCTCCCCTTCTCCCTGTCTCCATCTGGGCTCTTCACCCTGCAGATACACACTGGAAATCAGCGAGTCTATTCACAGTATCGGGACTTTGAAATGTTTATCCTTTTGTGCAGCTGTTGCTGTCTAGGGGCAAAATACAAAAACAGAGACAAAAGCTCATAGAGTGAGCTATAAAGCGAAGCTTTCCGGACAAATGCCCATGATTCAGATTAGCTCCTTTGTTGGCACATTTATGTGCATGCGTGTGTGTGCTGGTGATGCTCATCGCTTTCCACTGCTTGTCCTGAAAGCAGTCATCTCTTTTAATATCCCTGACAGCAGTCATTGTTAAGAACGATGCAAACAGGATGGTTGTGCACAACCGGCCTCTTGTGTGCATGCGTGAGTAACAGAGACATACATATGCATGCATGTGATTTAGATGGAATTTACTGGCCACTCTGTGTGCACGTGTGTGTGTGTGCGTATTAGGACCATAAGACTAATGTGTGTTAGGAGCGGGCTTTTCCCACCCACTTCTATTGTCCATTAAGGTTGACCAGATGAGGAGCAGACAATGACTTCACTGTAGGGGCCCGTGCACGACAGAAGAGAAAAAGTGAGAACATGGCTCAAGATACGTAGTCGCACACGCGCACAAGGTTGGAAAACAAGCACACACACACACACACACACACACACACACACACACACACACACACACACACACACACACACACACACACACACACACACACACACACACACGCACACACACACACACGCACACACACACACCCTCCCTGTTGAGAGTGATTAGGATTGCAACTGTGAACAATAGACTGAGTCAATAAAGGACCTCAGACACATCTGGATACAAGAGGAAGATCACTAACTACCCCCGACCAAAGTTGCTCTTCTACCTTCATTGTGACATTTTTATTTTCTTTTTCATTATGCTGCTACATCGACTCCTCTTCATCACCGGCACAACTGCTTTTCCTCCTTTAATTTCCAAATCAGTTTGTTTGTCGTACAGAGCCGGGCGCGCAGCACGTCTCCCTCCTTTCGCTCCTGTTTCTCCGTGCCTGGTGCAGATACTCCGTCTCCTTTGTCGCACTCCTGTCTTTTGTAAAACGGGCGGATGGGCTAAGCTAACAGAAGCTGACATGATGGAGCGCCGTGGCAAACTGAAATCCATCCTGCCAGTTTAGAATCTGTGCCACTCATTTTACAAGGTTAAAGATAGCTTTGCCTAATGTGCTGTCAGATACCGACGTGTACTACACATCCGCCTTGCCACTCGTGCACTATCACAAACACTGCACAGCACAATCACCCTAGGACACTGGTGTACACACGTATACACATGCACATGCCTTGTCAGACAAACTCAGCAGTCCACGAGAGTGCCGCATTAAGCCGCATACCTGTATTTAGAAGTGACTTAAAATGATGGGACAGCGCGTTTGTGTATGAGTGATGGATAGGGACGTGAGTGTGTGTGTGACTTTTATTACCCATGTTTTAGAGATACAACTGCTGTTTGGGACAAAGAGTAAGATTTTATAATGTCAAACACTAGGTTGAGGATTGGGATTAGGTTTAGGGGAAATAGAGGTTATGGTTATGGTGCTACATGGAAAAAAATGTAATAATTCAATGATGAAAAAATAAAATAGACTGTGTTTTAGAGTATGCAATTGAGCGTATAAAGTGAATATCAGTAAAGTAACTCTGGAAAGGCACAAGCTTGCCGTTTCCTTTGGGGATGCCCAAGTCTTAAAGGTTTGTCGTTCAATGAGCTGGTCAGAGTTGCAGAGAACTGTGACATCACAGACTCAGATCAGCATGCAATTATCCATCCTCCCTGACTTTATCTCTACCCAGTTCCACAGGATGCTGCATTTGCTTTACCTTTGAAGCGTATAACATAAACCTACAAAAGCAGTTTCAAATAAAAACATACCCTACGCAAAAAGGGGGTGTAGTGGAGTGACTGACTTCACCCCATAAAATCAGATGCTATGAGCAGAGCTGGGAAGATCTTATTCACACATCATGGCATAAATGACACCAAAATTAATGACCGGAAACATCTTATTCTGAATAAGATGTTTCTGGTCACACACAAGTTTGACGATAGCGAAAAGAAGAAGAAGAAGAGCAGACGGATTTAACACAGAGAACAACATGAAGTGCAGCAACCATTGGACAGATGTGGAAATAAACTGGCTCCTGGCTTTTAGCGGGAACTGGAAAGAGGCCACTTTTGGAAAACCTTGTCACAAGGTTAGCGCCGTAGCCACTGATCCCTGCATTGTTATCACAGCAGACTGGGCAGGTAGCATTGTGATGCCAAGACACACAAATATGACCTGAACACTTGTAAATAACAGTGCTGACTGGCTGTCTGTTCTAATATCAGATCTGAGCAACAAATCTGATTTACTTGGAGTCTGAACAAAGCGTAAAGGTCAGAACAGACTCCAAAACCAGCCACAATTGAGTAGAATTGAATTGATGGGGTAAAAGGATCACAGAGTCTACAGAGCAACCGACTCCTCCTCATCTCTCCTTGCAAATAATGCTCTGTATTAATGTCCGATCCAGCCTGCAGAAAAAACAAACTGCTAGTGTGCTGGTTTATGTGAAAAATTTACACCTTCTTGGTATTATTGTAAGCAGAAATGGCTCTCGGTTGCAAAACCTCTAACACCATTAGTCCACCGGCACTGTGTGAGAATAAAACACGAATGATCAGGTTATCCCACGAGTATTTATTGTGCCATTTAGCCAGGGAAGCAGCATTTAATTGACTAGTCGGCTGATCGCGCACATCCCTACAGGAAAGGATTGTCAGTCCGTGTCAAGTCCTCTTAATTGAAGGAAACATGAGTGAAGTGCGTGTGTGCGTTTGCGTGAACTCCATCTCAGCCCTATCACCCCCGTGACAGACACAGTGCCACAGAAATGTCTCGGGGCGCCTCGCCCAATGTCTTGACAATAGTCTCAGTGTGTGTGAGTGATAGAGAGTGGCTCGGGGACACAGAGGGGGCGTTATACTGGGTAGACGACATGCACGCAGATACACATGCACACAAATACAGAGACACACACATTAAAGCGGAAGACAGTGCACTCTTTCTTTCCCTATACGCTATTTTTCATGCCCACTCTCCCTGACGCAGAGAGACTCAATCATTCACACACTCTGTCTCCTTTGACGCAGAGGAAAAACATAAAATAACTGCTTCCTCACCCTCTGTCCTTTTCTGTAATTCTGTGTGCGTATGTGTGTGCACAAATGTGCACTACATAATTAATACCGCTTTCATTTTCTTTGAGCCATGAAGCATGCTTCTGGTATGGTAACAGACCTCTTGCAGGGGAGCGTATGTGTACATACAGTGCATGTGATTGAGTGTGTACATGTGACCCGATGCACCAGAGACGAGTGCAAAACTTGGGCCATTGAGCGGAAGGATAGTTAATGAGAAGGCAGGGAAGGATCCCTGCCGTTCCCATTGATAACCTCACGCAGGACTTCAAGAGTCTCTGTGTACAATGGCTCCTTTTTGTGAACCATTTGAAAATTATGGTTCGGCATCGGAGTTAACAAATGACCTCAGAGAAGTCACTTCAAGGGAATTTCAATGAGCGGAGCCTTTGCTAAGTAATCTACCCTACTATTTGGTCACTTTTGGCTTTAAAAATGGTTTTAATATTCAAATTACTCTTATTATACTTCAGTAAGATAGTTCAGTTCTATTGAAAAACACTAGAACTAGTAGCTCAATTGGTAAACTCTGTAAAAACGACATATTTAAATGTAATTAAAAGTTTGTTTGACCAGTATATCTGTAATTGTCTACCTTTGCAGAGGGCAGGACCATATGATTAGTTTGGGGGTATGGATTATACAATGAAATGGGAGATAACAGTTCTGTCCCTGTAACATAAATGTTTTAATACATGACTTTCACAAATAACTGATTGAACAGTAAACTCTTGGCCAAATTTCCTGTTGTCCAACAGTCAAGATTACTATTGATTTTTAATTTTAATTTACAACAAAGAACATTCAAAACAAGGCAGCTTCACTGAGTATCATTTTCTATCAACACTTTAATTCAGTGAAAAATCCACACAAGTCACATTTTCTTTAACCCCAGATTTGTGCAAAACAAATATGGCAAGAAGAAAACTGTAATGGGAATGGCCAAAATTCGATAAAGCTGCCAAATATCGCACAAACCTTTTTACGCTTTCACTGGTTACTCAGACGTGTTGAAAATCCAGTTCATCACAAAAGTGTAATAAATACCCTTTTTTTTTGCATTTGCACATCTCTGGCCGTGTTGAATGTCACGTAGTCGGTCACTCTAGATACCTGCTGTTTCTGGCCTAATATATTTGGATGTGTTTTATCCATCTTCTTCCAAGTTTAGATCTTATTTTTTCTTTATTTTGAAGAGAAATCCACCTACAGCGGTGGAACTTCATAATGTGCCTCTTTAAATGCCGATGGAAATAACTTTCAAAGCTTGTAGATTTTTCTCATCCTTACAAGTGCTTCACAATCCTTTTCTAGACTATAAACTGCATTCAGGTGCTTGACTTTTTGACATTTTAGTAGCGCTGTTGTATTATGGGAATTAAACCGTATACATTTCAGTGGTTCTTCCTTTGTGTTACTGCTGACAAAGTTAGACTTTACTAAATTCACTTTATGGGATTTTCTGCAGCTTGCTGTGCAAAACCGAGCTAAAGAACGACAATGTAGAATGAATCCAACTATGCACACATCTGCATTTAGATGTGGCTACCGTGATTTCATCCTAACATTAACTGTCCTTATTTGGGATTTACTAACCCTAATGCTATTAATAAATGTTGGTGTTTTAGTAATATCATAGGACTTTATTTCATGGGATGTTGTAAATTTTTCTTTTCATTATTATTTTACATTTTTGTGTACAAAAAGATCCTGGATGCCTGATTATTACATTTTCTGGTCTCCTGCACAGTGTAGCTCTGCTGTGAAAGCATCTCTAACACAGAGAAAACACAAAATCACCTTTAAAAAAAAAAAAGTAAATTCACTGATATTCCATTGGCTACTTTATCTGAGAATTAAAAATAATCAGTAATAAACAAGTTTTTCCAAAGAGTGCAGCAAGACCTTTAAAGCCTGGAACATTTCCTGAATTAATTTAAACATATAAGACTACATAACAGCTCAAACTTGAGCGTCCGGCACTTTGTAGTAGTATACTTTACAAGTACAAGTGTACTTGTTAAAGTCTACATAAGTTGAGACGCTATGTATTTAAATTGGCTTCCTCACAGCCCGGATCACAGTCTTGTATTCTATATAAATTCCCGTACGGAAGTGGGGAATTAATTATTAAGCCAAGTCAGAATGATCATGCCAACTGACAGTACCACTGGTTTGTAAAAGTAACACAGCTGCATTATTTTCTGCATCAGCAATTCAAAGATCAAATAAAAATATGAGTTGGGTTTTTTTTTTTTTTGATATTCAATTAGTAGCTTCATCAACAATTCCTTATTCAATGCTTGATCATCCTCAAAAACACACTGCCACAACAGCTTGGGGGTTTTAGATCTACTTCAAGTGAGGTTGTTCGTGAGGAGAATGCTTGACTTCTGTCTTGTAGGAAATTTAGGAAAAGATGGGAAAAAAGGGAAAAAATCCCACTGGGAGCACGCTGAGGTGAAGTTGTCGATTCAACATATTTTTGACTGAAGGCTCCCTGCGATGGCTCCGCTGGATTTAAAAGGGCTCTGTCAGCAAAGGCCGGCAATAAGAAACACTTTCACACATCACATTCTAATCAAAGCTTGTGCTTTTTAACAGCCGTGAAAGCTTTCATGTAAACGCGACACCACGACCAAAGCTTTAGTCACGCTTATAAAAGAGACTGACCGGTCAATGACAATGTGTGTGCGAGTGTGTGTGTGTGTGTGTCTGCAACAAACAACTGACAATATCTGTGTCAACACACTCTGTCCTTCCTTCTCTTCTTACCGGCGGGGCCGTGCACGACTCCCTTTGCATAAACTGTCTGTGATCCCCACTTACTCTGTAAACACCTGTGTGTTTGCTCGCACACACACACACACACACACACACGCGGGGACATGTTTATTTTCCAAACCGTCTCAGGTTGTCAGCTCAGATGTGAGCATTCACTTATCCGGCCAATTAGAGGGTGCCGGTTCATCCCCATGGAAACCTGTTTGAGGCCCTAATTGGCAGATGGATTTGCATGACTTTGATTGCAAATTTTTATTTTGAGTGTACGTGTGTGTGTGCTTGTTTTCAAGTTTATAAGTGCAGATCTCAGTAATGTTCAATAAAACTGAGTTGTTTTGTTTCCCCCTTCTTCCTCAAGTGCTTTTAGTCGCCATCCTCATAATATTACTGTATTGTTGAAAAAGAGAAGAGAGCCTCTTCAATAATGTATGTCTGATTTGTGCCTGTGCAGCATTGGCCCATTAAGAACCAGCTTTATGGTAATGTTGTGCAATTACTGTGATGTATTAGGAGCAAGCCATTGATTTAAAGTGCAGCTTGACTCACCAAAGTTTAGTTTGTTTTGGTGGGTGTTTGTGTACGAATAGGCAAAAAGAAAAATGTGTTAACAAGGTGGTTTTTATTAATACGTAATGTCCAAGGCAGCAGGTTCGAAATATTGTGCAGCATGTGGTTACATAGACAGTGAGTGCGTGTAGGGGTCACAGAGATCAAACTATTTCAGCGCTGGGACTCGAGGGCATCGGCTACATCTTCGGTTTGGTGTGCGTGTGTGTGTGTGTCTGTGTGTATTTAAGTGCATATGCACATTTCAGTAGGCGTCTCTTATCTGGTCTATATCTGACATCAACAAGCATTTGGGACAGAACAAGGATTGAACAAATATACAAATCCACTCCAATCCACTCACACATATACTGGGAGAGGTTTGGGTCACTGGTATAATATGCAGCCTTGCTGCAGGCAGAGACCTGCCCACTCAGATTTATGCAACTTCTTCAGTAGGGCAGGTAGAAAACTCTCTCTATCTCTCTCACACACTCGCATACACATGCACACTCACGCCAGAATAGCCTAAAGAGTGTGAGCTGGCTTTCCTCTTCAGAGTGAATCTCCTTCCTCTTCTTTCCACTCCTTTCCTGTCTTCTTCTAACCCCAGACCCACATACCTCATTTCTGTCTTTTTCATTCCATCTCCTCCTTCCCTGTACTCCCCCCCGTCAGCTTTTGCACCCCTAGGCAATACCTAAGAACGCATTTTCACTTTGTAGCTCCACATCTCTGCTCACCGCTCAGTGAAGCATTGCCTGTTATTCCAGTCACCTTACTTCTCTTCATCTACCTACCTAAATCTAAAAGCTACCACCCCTTCTCCCTGCCACCACCATCCACTCCTACTTTCTAAGCCTCCGCTACTGACCGAGAAGCTCTTTCCCCCTCTCTTTCTCCTCATTTACTGTCTCTTTCTTTTTTTTTTTTTGTTTTTTGTTTTCCTCTATCTTAATCTTGATCTTCCGATTTATCTGCCTTCCATCAACAATTCCAAAACAGATGGCTACACTTAGCCTGGAGCAAAAACATTGGCTTTGGACTACAGCGCTACCAGGGCCAGTCTTTTGCACTCACGCAAGATATAATGAGCTAATACCGGCGAGAAATGTGGTCTAATTTGCCAGCAGCAAAAATGCATAAACCATATTGCACAGTGCAGATATTCACACCTTAGGCTTGTTCCTTGTTAGCACGCTTAATTATATCCAATCAAAAAAAAAAAGGCGAAAACAAAGATTAAAGCCAACTTTTGACTGTGGTATAAAAAAAAACCACAGTAAAAAAAGAAGAAGAAATGGAAAATGACAGGGGCGGCATCAAGAACGTTTTGTAAAATTTAAAGGAACTATTAAGTGTAATGAAAAAAAAAGTGTGGAACCCTTTAAAAATATGTTTTTAGAGGGAGGAACCAGATGGAGAGTGATGAAAGGAGTTGAAACCGCTTGGCGAGACCAGAGACATCAATCAGGACAAAGATAGAGGAAGGAGGATGTCATTGTGTGTGTGAGTTTCTGTGTTTCTTGTTCCTGTGCTTCTGTGTGAGTGTGGAGGGGGGGGGGGGGTACTTCAGGCTGTGGAGATGATTAGAAAATTATGGTTTTTACTGGATCAGTTGCACATCACTGACAGCAGTAAACATGTACAATGCAAGAAACTAGTCAATGACTATGTTTACCTGGACAGCAATAATCAAATTATCGACCTTATTCTAAACAATAATATTTATGATCGAGGTTTACACAAGCTGCCTTTAGAATATTCATTTCTCATCCCGGTCTTGGATGTTATACAGTATAATACATTCCTATGCATCCAGAATTGGATGCTTTAACACCACAAATGTTAATCAGTGTTGGAATCACGTTGTGAGTTTGTTCCGAAGTTTGTTTTAGTGTCAAGTACATCTTATCTTTATTGCTAATAAGTACTGACGGGCAGCAGCAGATATAGGATAGCCCTGGCCTGCCATCCTAACTCTTTTCATCCTTGACACTAAGTAATCTGGCTCCTCCGTATTTAACTTTGATTTCCATTTGTTGGAGCAGTAGCAACAGATGCAGCTGAAACTGCCTCTGGGCATCATGGGACCAGAACCTTTTCCCGAGAGATCATTTTCATACAGTGGATGGGTTTGGCTGGCCAGGCCGGGCAGACACTCTCGGCTCCTGTAAAATGTTTTAGTGCCTACATGTGTAAAAATATACTATAGTGATACCATTGGGATCAGAATAATTCATATTTCTAAATGCAGTTATGAGTTAATTTAAATATGAACATATATGGAATAAAGTCACTGTTAACATAATAGTTTCTTATAAAAAGAGTATTGACTTAATAGGAATATTACTTATGTAAATGCACCCCCTGTGAAAATGATCAACTGCAGTCATCATGAGGTCAGTTTTTAGGAGGTAATATTTAGGAGACATTTTTAAACTGTTTTTCAAAAGTTGAGATAATGTTCTGAGGACTTAAGGAAATATCTGCTTTTATTTGTCATGTTTAAGTCAAAACACCAAAGAGACAGTAAAAAAAGCTCCCCTCTCCACCATGTTCTTACAGCTCAGTTAATAGCAGCCAGTTTGAGGGTTGGAGTCAACTATTCAGCACCCACTCAACACCATCTTCTGTGGTGTGTGTGTGTCCTTCGGAATCACTGTTAAAGCTAATCGATGTCATGCTTCCCACTTCCCACTCCCACATAATGGGAAGTTAGGTGGAACTAAAGATTGGAAAGCTGATAATTCTACTCTGATCTGGGTCTTGATTAAAGCTTCACTGTCAAACCAACAAAACTACACTGTAGCAGGGAGCCCTAAGACGTAAGCTGTGCTGTAACCTGCAGCCCTACACAAATGTTACTACATGGCTGGTCATTGCAGAAGGAGTGGTTCACTTGATAGCGTCGCTGTTGTTCTTCCGCTACACATTTCCATGTGGTAGTTCTCCATTGAGTTCCAGCTGGGTCAAAAGATAGCTAAAATGTCACCGTAAACTACTGTTGCTCAACATTTATCAGCTCCGACTCGCACAACATTGCTTTATTTGCTTTGTTGCAACGTCCGAGCTACAAAAAAGGAAACAAATGAAAGCGTGGCACTGCAGAGGGAAACACACCGCCACCTAGTGTTTGGTGGTCTAACTATTGAGTGAAAATGAAATATAAACGATATAAACGACAACAACAGACGTCCCGCTGGAAGGCTATACACTCGGTCCCTACATGGAACAACATATCGCATCATAATAACCAGAACGAGAACCTCAAACAACGCGGCAGGGTTGTGTTGTGTCAGACTTTTTGAGCTGGTAGGAACTTCAAACATCTAAAAAATATGCTCACAAACACAGAAAAAGTATGTTTTTTTTTTTTTTTTTTTTACAATACATCCCCTATAAAAAGACCGTATCATACTTTTTTCCCTGACGGTTTTTTTTTTAAATCTTGCCTTCAGTGCCATACAATATTTTTGGGAGCATATAAAAAAATAAAGAAAGAAAGAAAAGAAAAAACTCCTCAGAGTTGCAAAGCCCAAAGTTCACACCAAAGAGAGTTATTCTCTCTCTTACAGAAGCTATTCCTCCAGAACTGCCTCAGCTGTCTTCTTTGTAGTCCAGGCTTTTCTTCTGTTATCTACATCAACATGTAACACATGAGACAGAGACAGGAACTAAAACAAAGCGCTTTCGGCATAATGTGACAAGAAGTGCTGCATCATTGTACGGACTGAGAAAAATAATGTGTTTCTTTTTGACATGAAAGCCAGCCTATTCTAACAGACCTCCAGAAATAAGAGTATAAATATGCATATGAGGATAATGTGGGTTCTTTTTGTTTAATGTCTGTCCCTAAAACCCAAATACAAGTTAGAAAACAATATCGTACATTTTTTAAAGCTGTTATGCAAATGCTCTGTGGGCTCTCTCTTTATATAATCAAATCAATGAGTCAATTCTGCCCACTAAACCTGCAACATCTACTCCCAAGACAAACAAATTCAAATCACATCAGCTCTCTTTGGTTTGGTTCAGTCTGAGTCAAGTCACTTCAACTTGACTCCATACAATCTGAATTATTCAATTTTGTTGAGCTGGGCCCAACTCAAAACCACTTTATGCAACAAACTCAGTCCAACTCCAAACCACTTTATGCAACAAATATTCTTTTAAGTAAAAGTGGATAAAACCAGTCACAGGGGTACTAAGCTGCCTAGAATCCACAACCTGTGTGAGAAAAGAGTGCTATTGTTTAGCAATATTAGGTAAAATTGCTCAACACTCAGACAGCCATTACGGTAATGCTGGAAGGCAGATGAGCTGAATGCGGAGCGATACAATACAGAGTGCAGTCTTCAAGAGGCAAATAAAAGGAAGCATCTCGGTGAGGGGTTTGCTATGTAGGTCTTTGTCTGCGCTTGTCAATGCGCCCGTGTCGGAGTTAAGAAAGTGTGTTTGCAAGCCTCCGCGGATGTGTGTGATCGTAGGAGACGGCGTGTGCACCGGCTTGTGCTCATGATGTGATCCAGAGGGAAAATGAAACTGATGTAACAGCTGGAAAACTTTCCTAGCTGCTTGTGTGTCATCATATTCTTATCAGACTTTGTTTGCTCGCAGTGAAAAGTGTATATGCATAAAGATCTGGGAGGGGTGTGAGATTATAATTAGGTGCTATTATGTGCACAGAGAAGGGTGGTTCAGTGGGCATGTCTGTGTGTGTCAAAAATGTTAAGTCTGACGGCGTCTGCGTGCGTCTCTGCCTAAACTTGCCTCGGTATGTATCACGTGTGGGATAGATGTTCCCACATTCCTGTCGTTTCGCAGAGAAGTTGAAACAAAATCTGAAGGGGGAACTTGTTAACATGGTAACATTATCAGCCGAAAAGTCTGTCAGAATTAACTCATGCAGTAAACATTCCAGACAGACAGGGAACTTCCACGCTCACTGCAGCTCTCAGTTATCCTGACGTGGAAGGAAACTGACAGTTTCTCTCCTTTTGATGTCCGCTATCTGCCTCCAACTCATTCTCTCCTCACTCAGTCCTGGGGTCCAAAAAAAAAACCCCATGCATCTTTTATCTGAGCAGTTTCTGAAGACGTTCAACGGGTTTTCATGTCGTAAACTAAAATCTCACCACTCGCATGCCTCCGTTCTCCTGGCCACCACTCTGATCTGGCGCCTGAATGAAGAGCAATGATGCACCGTTTCATGCCACTCTGGACATTTGGGCTCACACCTCCTCCAATCTGGCCACGGCAGAGAAAATAGCTTGTTGGCACATCAATAGTAGCCGCAGTCGTCCATCATGGTTCATCATCATCGTCCAAGGATTCAGGTTGAGCAAGTGGAAAAGTTGCCTTAATACGCACAACCTGGAACAGTAACTACAAACTTTCACAGATGCAATACGTTTATTTGAGGTAATCTTCTCAAACTCCATTTAATATAAAGCCTCAGCGGTAAGATATTTCTCTTTCAGCTTCTCCACATAAGTTTGTCAGAACTTTTTTCTGGCTCTTCCTTCATTAAATCATCTGACTTGCTGTCTTTATGTGGTTTGTCTTTGGAGCGATTTTTTGGAATTAGTACATTTAACATGACTGTTGACTATTTTAACACTCTTGTCTTGGTGCTTTTCATCCATGGCTGCTCAGCACAGACCTAAATCTTAATAGTCTTAAAACTAACACTAAGTAAAAAAAAAAAAAGAAAGAAAGAAAGAAAGAAAAAAAGGACGGAAAATGGCTGAAATTGTAACATCTCTGAAAACACACTCCACAATATATATATATATATATATATATATATATATATATATATATATATATATATATATATATATATATATATATATATATACACACATGCATGAATTACAATGAATTGGAATAACATGGAGTATCACTTGGACTTGAATGGATTTTATTTAACTTTGTAAACTTTAAGTGCACTGGCGTCTCCTCAGTAGACAATGAGCACCAACATAAAAAATGCTTCGGAAAGCTCCGAGGACCAGACAGACGACGATGTTAGAGCCTTTAGAGCTGTTCTGGCATCACAAGAGGAAATAAAACAACATTTTAGAGGTGTTTTTAGTAATGTGACCAACTGGTGCTTACTATGTTTATCTATATTTCAAGGGTATAAACTGAGAATCTTAACCAAATCAACAGTTTGTTAATAAACTTTGTATCTGTGTACTCACCAAAGATCTTCCTCGAACAGTTGCTGTGGACTGTTGCTTTATGGCTGGTAAAGACAACCAGCTATTACTTTTAAATGCTTTTATAGCGGCCTGAAGAAAGGCTGATTGAACCCTCCAAGGGAAGTGTAAAACAACTTATGTTCTCGTCTATAATGGCCGTAAAAAACGTGTTAGTGGTGGAGAGATGAGCCCAACTGTTTTCAAATCTTGGTTTGTAATAAGCCAAAGACAAAACAAAACCAAAATACAAATGTTTATTTCCGTTGGTGATTGTCCACCACTGGATCTGGACTGCAGAAGTGGAGGCAACTTCAAACACTCCAAATTCGAATCCGTATGATCCTGTTCAAGTGGAAAATCAATGTTTACAGGGTAAGCATTTGTTGAACCTTCACCGCTGTGCACCTAACAGAAAAACACATCTGTCTCCTTCCTCCTTCCTGCTAACATTCTGAGGCTTTCCTCATCATTTACACCTCTCCCACTCTGTCTCACTTTGTCCTGTGTGGCTCATGTTCCCACACTGACGTCCACTGACTCACCGCGCTGTGTCCCCTCTGCACACTCAGGGTCAGTAGATCAGTTTTCAGTCTGCCTCAATGGGTGATCCTCACTTTGGTTACTTCATACTTCTCACCTCCTGCTTACCCCCACCTGCTCAGCCCCTTGAGCATATGGCTGGCTGCGTGGCCTGAACTCTTGCGCAGCTTTAATAAGTACATCAGTGAGCCGGTATCATCGTGACTAGGGGTTATGGGTCGATTACAGTGCGCGCGTGGAAAGAGAAGAAGAGGGAAGGGAGTGTGTGTGTGTGTGTGTGTGTGTGTGTGTGTGTACTTGACCCAAATGAATGTTGCATATGATGACAGGAGGCGTATGTGTGGATGCAGTCATGAGGCGCGCCGGAGCATGTGGAGGGGTGACTGTGAGTCTGTGACAGACGCTCATCATATTTAATCCTGGAGGGATTTTGTAGAAATGAAAAGCTGCTTTTCAATTTTATAATCCAGTAGACCTAATCTCTCCGCCCGCGCTCGTCCATACAGTCCAATTAGATGAACAAGACTGATCGGATGAGTCGTATTCCCCACGAGCTCATCTCCAAAGCCTGGTCGTTTGTGCTGTCATCGTCCGGCAATGACCTTCACAAAGTCTTGCAGAACGGTGCACTGCGCAAAAAAAAAAACCCCAAAGCTGCGCTATCAACCCACCTGTTCCCACTGCAGTCTTGGCCTCGTTAACAGGGCATTGATTGGACTTGGACTCGGTTCATGCGAGTGTGTGCGTGTCTGGTTCGATTCAGCCTCTGTGGCACCGTGCTTCACCCACCCCCACACGCCCACTGGGTCCACGGAGAGAAAGTGCACACTTCAGTGAAAGAAGTCGCACTAGTGAAAACGCTGAGTTGCCACATTCTCGGAGGTCAGCGCGGTGCGGGGAAGATGCAAGCGGCGCGGTGGTGGGGTGTTCAGATTTATGGCCAGGCATATGGCAAAGAAAGCGGGGGACTGATGGAAAGGAACAAAGGGTGAAAGTCAAACGGAGGGTTAAAAAGAAAGAAATGGACGAGGCAAAAAGCTCAGTGAGGTTGCGTTACAGCCTGTAGTAAAAAAGAAAAACTGCAAACACAGCTCAAACTGGAAGATGAATTAAATTTGATGACCTTTCTTGTGGTTGATGCTCTTTGTTTGTTTTTCTTTTTGACATGTTTATTACATGTGTACTTAGAGAGTGAAATGAGGCCACTTTTACCATAGTGACCGCAGTGCCATGTGACTGCTGTAATCATTAATGTGTCCTGACGCCAGCGGGTATCCTGATGACCCACATCTAAGCCGTCCACTCGCACTCTTTGGCTGCCACCCAAAACAGACCTCTCTCTATCTAATGCAATTTTCCTGCCCCTCCTCACTTGGATGCATGTGCTCTAACCTTCTTCTCAGCGCTTCCAGCTCTCTATATCTCTGTCACCGACTGGAGCGTCTCTTCCCCTCGGGACTATAGGCTGGTGCTGGATGTCGGGTCAGATATGAAGATGTTTTTTAATCATCTAAGCTAAATTTAATAAAACTTTAAAGCAGATATGATATGAGCTTCTATCAAAAGTTGATACATTAATGAAATGTTGGAGACGTGTGAGTGAGAATCCCTCGCAGACGTGGTACAACAGCGCCTTCTTCAACATGTCATGACAGGTTTGGTCATTGCAGCTGGTTTTAGGGGCTGGACTCAGACACTCAACTTGACTAAAGCCTTATCTTCTGCATCTTTTGACATGTATGTGCTTCCCACTTCTACGGAGCAGCAACTGCTTCCAGAGTGGAAGATGCATGGAAAAATGAAATATGTTAGATATATGTGTTCAGACTCTGGTTCATCAACTGTTTGATTTGACAGTTGACTCAACCACCAAAAAACAAACATCAAGTAAAAGAGAAAGAAAAGAAACTTTAGAGTTTCTCACAAAAGTGTCTTCAATTTCTTTTAACATTTCCATGATCATTTTTTTTTTTAAATTTTTTTTACAAAATCAGTATTATGGTGTAATCCAAAATATTATGTATTAATACTGGTTTATCAAGTCACAGCTACTTTAGCCACTTCTTTTTTTGGTAAATTATTAATCAAATGTAAACATTTAAAAGCTTAAAAAGGTTAAACTGTCATTATTTATTATTATTATTATTTTACCAAAGTGGGGAATTACAGGGCGCAGGTCAGATTGGCACATTTCATTTTTATTTTATTTATTTTTATCTTTTTATTTTTTAGCAGAGAGTGACTTCTTTTTTTATGTTTAAACATTTGTTTTGAATATTTAAAGGACTTAAAAATATCCAGCTGGTATTTGTTCTATTACTTTAAAGCAGACGTTATCCAAATAAGCTGAGCACTTTCACAGTTAAGAAAATTCACAGATAAGCAAATACGCAGATACGAACGTACGTGGATACCTGCGTATCGTACCATCGATGGCTTCATTTGGCAGACACGCACCTAAAAAACGGTTCCACTATGAAAATGACTAACTTTGCATATATTTAGTCATGAAAAAATAACATAGTCAAAAAAATACATAAATAATTATAAAGAAGTGCAATTTTATGCATTTTGTGCAAGGGTTTATGTAAAATAATGCACATAATGGAAAAGCACAAGATCATTTTATGTTCTTGTAATTATGAAACAAAGATGTGACCAGTCTGCAGCTATCAGGCAGACATCTCGATTTTTTTACTCACTTTCACCCTTCTGCACAGTTTTTATTCCTATTACTTCATCTCATTCATGGTTCTATTTAAGGAGCGAGAGGAACTCATCTCTCACATGTCTTCTGATGTCTCTCGCTCACGAGCCTCGCTGTCGCACTCCCACCTGTGGGATCCGATTCTGTGGAGGGGGTCAAGTTAAGTTCATCGCCCACATTGTCTCTACATATGTGTAATAAGCAGAAACTGGCGCTAAAACTGAAACTAAAAAGTGTTTTGTCATAAAGACAACATCTGAAGTCCTCATTGTGAGAGTTGACTCACTGAAGTCATAAATGTAATTTAGAAATCAAGCTTTTAATTAGCCTTTATTTAAAATAATTAATCAAGTTCAAAAAGAAAACATCCCCAACCTGCTACCATAACAAAGTTAATTATTTATTTCATTATTGTTTTAATATTCTATTGCTGTTCAGTTCAGTGGTCTCAAATGAGCATGAAATGTTGTTTGATTAGAGAAAAAAAAAATTACAAAAACGAGTACATATTATAGAGATTGAAAATCTTTTACTCAGAAAAGAGAGAGTTTACGTTGAAGGAATGAGGCTTGATTAAGAGATGAAATGACTCGTTTCAGTGCACTGATTCTTCTGCCACTCCTCTATTTTCTCCTAATTTTATTTTTTATTTTTTTTTAATTATGGTCCATATAGATGTCCTTAAAATTCTCCGTTCCGAGGATGCCCAGTTGCCAAGTCTTTTACATTTTTTGGGTAGCGATGTCGGGAAGTGGGCCGATGATGCGCTGATGCTCACATGAGGAGTTTTTAGACCCAGTAAAGTAGCTGTGAAATTATGATTTTCTCTCCCCATCTCTTGACTCAATCTTTCTCCCCCTAGTAACCTTCCAAAATCACTCCCACTCCTGATGTAAATCTATTCTGATATCTGTTGTCGTCCCAATTCCTGCATATGGCACATATTTGCCACCTATTACACCCTGACTCTCTCCCACTTGCACTCTCGTATAAAATGCATAGGCCTTCATAAAATAAACACTCCCTCAAGGACAGTGACAGGAATCCACCAAGATGAACCTGCTCATGTCAGCAAACTGTTCGAATTAACAAATTCTGACATGTAAGTGAAGGCGGTCACGCATGATCGCAGAAAGTCCTTGACACACGCAGACACACACACACACACACACACACACACACACACACACTGGGTTGTGGATGAAACCACTTGGCGTTGGTTATTTTGGGTGGAGGTGGTAGGAGGGGGCAAACCCCCCTACACCAGGGGAGTTAATTACCCCATGCAATCAATAATTCATTGCGCTGTCAGTTTGTGCGTCTGCTTGACTCTCTATGTGAGCCGGCATGTTTTGAGAGCACGTAAGCATGAACGCTGAACTCTCCCAGTAAGCAGTTTCTTTCCCCGGCAATGGCAGATTAAGAGGATTGACTCCATAATGGATTAACCTCCGGAGTCTTTGCGCGTATGCATATGCATGTGTGTTCCAGAGTGTGTACGTTGAGCAGGATCAGAGAGCCCATGTATGAATTCATTAGCTTAAGAAGCTCCTCTCCTTCCCCTTTAATGACCACATCAGCATTTTTTTCCCCGTGCAAGCTGGATAAATGTAGAGCTGTCTGTCAAGGAAATGAGACGCCACCCCTTTAAGTAGGGTTAGCTGTCACTCAAGCATCACTCTTAGGAAGACTCCCCATGGACAACACAGACCCTGCTGTGTCAGTGCATCCACGATGATAGATGGGTCCTGTGTCTGTTTTTGATATTGTGTGTGTCGTTAGAGGGGCGACTGACCGTCTCTCTGCAGGTCTTGACTGCAGGTTCCAGAGTAAACAGTAAAGCCGATGCCTCCATTTGAATATCAATGCACTTGCTTATGGAATATATATATATATATATATATATATATATGCTAAATGGTGAAGAAGGATAAAAGCTTGAAGAAAAACAAAACACAAAATGACCAATTAGCCTGTTGGAACAAACGGTCCGCCCACTTCCTCCGTCTTAGCGCCACCTGAACTTCACAGGAGTTCATACAAATGATCCAACACGCACGAGCGGACGCACACGCACACGCAAAGCACAAGTGCACATTCACATGTCGTTTGGTTACCGTATGGGCTTGACTAATGTGCCCTGCAGAGGATCCTGCTAAATACAGAGCAGATATTTGACATGGAAAACACACAAACACACACTCTGATGGCAGGGTACTGTCACACTCAAGCTCATAAGCTTAGGGCGGTGACACTGACACATCTGTGCACACACACACACACACACACACACACACACACACACACACACACACACACACACACACACACACACACACACACTCTCTGGCATGTAGTTTGTGGAAATAATTTGGTGTACAGACATTAGCTGCAGGATATGTGTCAGCAGATGTGGGACTGGGAGAAGATGAAGCTGTGGAAGAACAATGGAAACGGAAAGAAGTGAATGACTTTTAAGGTTGGGTTCACACGTTTGGTTTGATAAAGCCAAACTCTGGTGCGGCTGCACTGCTCATTTGGTTTACTTGAACCAAATCTTTTGCACAAGTGGACCAAAGACCCCTTGGAAAAGTGTCTTGGTCTTCTTCCAAACAGAGTAAACTGTCGGTCCAGTCCAGCTGTGGGCTTTTCCACATTTCTTGCGTTGCGTCTTTGGGAATCTCTGATATTAAAAAGCCAATGTGAACACTAAACAAACCAGGACTTTCTACTGGTGAACAGTGTTCAAACCAACAGTACCGAACTACAAGTGTGAACCGTATCACATTACATTTCCAAAGGTCCTACCTGTTTGTTGTACTTGTTCCCAGTCTGGCAGCCGTACTCTGAGCACTGGTCAGATCCCAGGGACATGGCATCTGCGTTCCCACTACCCCCACTACTGCTGCTGCTGGAGCCAGCGCTCCCCACACATCCACCACTGCCCACAAAGGTGTTGGAGGGCGGGAGCTCCTGGACTGCCTGGTGCTTCTTTCCCTCTGCTGGGGGCGAGTGGGGCTGTAGATTCACCGCGGGGAGAGGCGAGCTGGATTTGTAGTGCCTGGCCAGATCTGGGCTGGACTGGTGTCTCCTGCCGCCGCCCATCCGTGGGCTGCCAGGATCGCTGTCCATAGCGCAGTAACGGGCTGCCAGGCGCTCACTGGCGCTGCTCAAATCCTCCTCATCATCGTCGTTGGCATGGCGACGCAGGCCGTTGACTGTGACAATACCGCTGTAAAGCGATCTGTCTGACTTCCCTCCTCCTCCTCCACCTCCTCCGGCCGTGCCACCACCGCCACCGCCACGTTTGTCCCGTCGAGGTTTACGTCCGCGGTCTGATCCCCCACCTCGGGGTGCTTGAGGCTGAGCCCCAGAGGGGCTGAAGAAGTCTTCTTCTGGCTCCTTCTTACCGGCCTCATAACCATTCTTCCCCTGAGCACCACACTGCCTAGCTGTGACCACGAGAAGAATAACCAGGATCACTGCTGCAGCTCCCGCCAGGACGCCGATGGCGACGCTGAGGCGTTGTTTTCCCAGTGCACGTTCACTGTCTGGGTCTCCTGCGATGTCTAGTGACAGCGGAGCCATCAGGCTTCGCGCTACCTGGGATTGAGGGAGGAGACAGATAAGAAAGTGAACTTGCAAAGTAAAAGGAAGGAAAAAGCAACAAAGAGAAACTATCAATGAGTCCAGAGCATCCTCTGCAAAAGATGACACAGCGGGTGTTAGCCATGGAAAAACATCAAACAGCATCTTCATCTTAATTAAAGTCATCATTCTGTTCAGTGTGAGCGCTTCTCCGTTATTCCCAGACACGTAGAGTACCACTAAATATATAAGTACTCTTGCCTCCCAGTTGCAGCATTTCAAGTTGTGCCTGTAAGTCTTATGCTTATGATCTCCCTTCGTCAGCAGCTGCACAAGCAACAACTTGAATTTGACTGTTTAAAGCTAATTTAAAAGAATAAATACAACTTAAGCCACTGATCTCATGAGCAGATAAAAGTAAAGTAGGAAAACAGTCAATAAATATGAAAAACAAAGGCAACAGACAGGCTATGACTGCATCCTCTGGCACAAATGCATCTACTGTCTCATCAATTAACAATATCCCTATTGTAAAAAACAGTGTAGGCGTGGATTTGTTAGGGATTTGCTATCACAATTTTTCTCACTGACAACTGGATGGATTCACAAAGAGGAGCCTATTTAAAACATGTGCACTATATGCAGTCTTTTTTAGAGCCGTTTTCTTTTTTGCCTCTTCAGGGTCTGAAGTTTTTTTTTCTGGTAATCATAATTGCTTTTTTTGCAAGCGAAATCCATGCAAATCCATTACAATATCTACACTTATCTACTGTTTTGCATTTTAATTTGAGGTAGAAGTAACAATGATCTCCCATTCTCAACACGCATACAAGACTGAGAGCATTCTGAGCTTGTAAGCTAATAAAAGGGCCATTATAAGCAAGTGGATTATGCTGATATACAAATACATGGCTTTCTCAACAGGTGGCAATGGGGAGCTGGTCTGCAGAGCCCTGCTGGTAACTTTGTTTGGAAGAATTGTTATGCAGCTGCAACAAGGCTTCAGACAGCCGAGCTGATGCACATGCTTGCACCTATGCAAGTCTACACCAAATGTAAGCTGTTTGTTAGTGGAACAGCTCATTCTGCAGCCTGCACCTCTTCTCAGAGCTCACACAACAAATTATTTGGCCTGGCAGAGGTAGAAATGACAGACTCGCTTAATTCCTGCTGCATTTAAAGTGGGTAGTAATAAGGCTTGCAGGAGGGTACAGGACAGAGACAGGGAACGGATCCCCGTGCTCTGACAAATAGACAAATAAATCACTACAGTACACACGGCTGTACTGGGAAGGCAGTGGAAAATATGTTCACACAACTGCTTGTAAAAAATGCTTATTACCTTATCTAAAACATATTAGGCTGGCTCATATAGAGCAATGTTATTTACTTGCTCTTCTTTTTTCCCCTGAGCTAAAAGTGACACGGTGTGATGTTGCATTGTTTCATCACCGTCTATAGTTGGGTTAAGTTTCATTGTTTGTCAGTGACTTGTATTGGTTCTGTTCCATTGTTCTGGTTCCCTCGCTCTGGGCCTCTCTGCCAGGCTCCGTTTTCCCATCAGCCCCACTGCTCCTGTTATGCCTAAAGAATTCCTTTCCATTCTCATTCTGCTGGGCACCTTCGGCATACTGCTTCCTTGCACTGTGCACTGTTATTCGGCGTGCAAAACAGAGAGATAATAGCAACGCACCATCATATATACACAATGTGACAGTGGAGCCAGTGTGAGTGGAGGCATATGAGATACAGTGCATTGTTATAGGGTGTACGATTGTGAGTCAACTCCCATGTGCTACCGATGTGGGAGGAAGAGATATTACACCTACTGCTCCTAGGTAGACAACCAAGTTCTGTGTATATGCACAGAGAGGATGTCCCAAGTGTTCAGCAGTATAAACAACCAGCTCTGCTACTGCATCGGAATGCATTGCACAAACACATCCCTAACTCCCAGTGGGTTCTTCCATTTGCTGCATGGGCTTTGTCCTCTCTGGACTGAGTATAGCTGTCCATATGCTCCCCTCTCCAAGGATAAACTTATCAGCATGTAACTGCTGCTGCTTGTGATGTGACAAGAAGTTCTCCCCAACAAGACTACTGACCCCAGCTCGCAAAGTTCTAGATCTTTGCTGCAGCAGCATTCATAACTCACCACAACAAAAAAGTTTAAACACAGATGGGATTTTTTTTTTTTTTGCTTTTATATGAAGGGACACATGTTATATCTTTTTAACCTAAGGTGACACAATTTCCTGAGGTCTTCATGAAATGTCTAACATGTAACAAGTTTTTACATCTCTAGAAGGAGTCAGCCAGTTGACTTCTTGCCCTTACTCTTCCAAGGAGTGTGTCCTATCGTTCAGCTTTTACTTCTGAGGAAGAGCAAATGCACCATGGTGTTAAGTTGGTTGGAAATGAGGATATGAAAACCTGAACACTTCTACTCTCCTCTGGGTCCATGATGTGACGGGGCTCAGCAAGTCTGAACAGATCGGAGACATTCAAACACATTTTCAGATTCAGCTGGGCCTTAAACAAAGTATTAGGGTTGCATTATGGTGGAGACTTTAATTTGGCAATAACTTGACACATCCAGAAAAATAAGGGAATCTGAGAATTATAGGGAGAGGTTTTAACTTCAGCATGAGGCGAACCTTTTGCATACAAAGTCTCTTAAAAGTTCCCTGATGTCAAAAATGATAAACAATGTCTAAAATGTCAATTTCCTCTTCCTCTAGCTGAGACTCCGCAGCATAATATTACAGATAATTACCAAACATGTGGTTCACCAGTACCATTGGACAGAAAAGACTGGAGTAATTTTCTGCCGCGGTGCTGCAGCAGCAGCAGCCGTTTTCTTTCCCTAATTGCATCTGGCATTCATCCACCACTCAGTTTGACTTCATTATGAATAGGAAGCATTCTTTCTTAAATGACTTCTGCTCAATTACTTCGCCAAGCTCCTCCCTACAATCAAACTAAACTGTGCATATTATAATCAATGACAGCTTTTATACCAGCTTGGTCATATCACACCCCATTGTTTGATTCAATAGTACTGGTCGTTTGGCCACACTGCAGATAATTTTACCTTTTAGCACTATTGTTTCACCTATTGCAGATTGTTCTCTTCTAATCCTCTTCCGCTTGCTGTCTCCTTTTGTATTTTTCAGTGTCCTATGAATGAGCATTCTTCTAACTGTATAGTATTCTAATCCAAGACTTTCCATGTGTACTAAATTGAGTGTCTTGGTTTAAAAACTGTGCCAACTTATCTCAAAATGAAGTGAGCCAAAACTCTCAACCAGTGATTATGTAGAACGTTTCTCCTCTTACTCAAAGGCAACGTTTAGCTTCAAGTGTCATTAAAACAAGCATGCAGGGTACTTAGAGAGTCCACAATGCATAATTGCACTGCACTTGCTCCGTTACCATTCACAGGAGGTTGCAACAGACCCAAACTCATAGCATGCAGATTAGCTCACAAAAGGTGAATCCACATTGTTAGGTAGGTTCTTTGAAATTGCAATCTTTGTATATTGTCATGTGGCAGCCTCCAAGTTGCAAAAACTGGAGTTTTTGAAGCTTCTTCGTGGTCAACAAGAGTCGATCCCCATGCAAGAGCAACCACTTGCCCCAAAGCACATGACAAAACAATATCGTGCGGGTTGGCCTACAGTTAGCTTGCAAGGGGCAAACACATTGTTAGGTAAGATCTTTCAAATGGGTTTCTGCAAATTCCTGATGCTCCAGAGAGTCGTTTCCCATATAAAAGCTACCAACAATGAACATAAAGAATGAGAGTGTGCAGGTCAGCTTATAAGGGGAGAATATGAATTAAGATAAGTTTGAAATTAGTCTTTGTTTATAGACACGTGGCGATCTTCAAGGGGCTTCTTGATCTTCCAGACAGAGTCATTAAGATCATGTTCAAATGCCCAACTTTATGGCAGAAATAAAACATTCTTTTACTAGCTCAGAACAAAAACTGTCAATAGGTAAGTTCTCCAGTCACAATAAGTGTAGGGTTATGCTCATTGTCTGTGTTTTACACAGGTTTCCTAGAGAGCAATAAAATGTTATTGTTGTGGTCTAAAGTAAAACGACCTTCTAATGGTACTTGATAAAAGCTATCAGCAGTTCGACACATTTTTGGAGAAATTAGCCTCTTATTTGTCAAAGTGCTCTTTCTGAAAATGCCTCAGAGCTACTTTGGAGTTTAACTCTCAGCATTCAGCAGCTGAAGACACTTTTCTTAGAAAGAAACACCAAGATTTTTATTTTCTGATACCACGTCTCAAGTAAAAATTGAGACCACAAACTGTTAGTTTCCATCTAGGCCATCTAGATGATTTAAGCATTGTTCAATACAACTTCATTTGTTCACACCAGAGATTAAGTTTTTTTCTAATATTACCTGCCAGCATTTATAGCTTAATTAAACACATTTAAAGCATAAAGGGAGGTGCATTCCATTAATACAAGGGCAGAGAGGAAGGAGAGATTTACAGCAGCAAAGCATAAGCTAAATTTGAACACATTCTGTTCCAGTTATTTCTAGTATCTCAGTAATGTCTTTGCGTATGGTCAATTATCTCTGCACATAGTGAGGATCTTTCAAGGCAGGATTAATAATGCTGTGAAGTCCTTTGTTTTAGGTCGCTACAGAAAATAGTCAATTGTAGTACATATATAATCTTGCATTCTCATTATTCCTCATGAAGACATTCTTTATTGGGGTTTAGATGGTTTTTATACAGCTTTCCCAAATTACTGGGCATTTTCTGTTCTGCTCAGTGCAGCATGGCATTGTGCAAACCCCTAAACCTCATCAATATGCAAGTATATAGTAAAGAGCCACTCGTGAGTTAAAACTTCCATTCAAGTGTTCAAACATACTTCAACTTACTCTGTTTTACAAGGGCAAAACTGGGACAGGCTTATCTCTACTCCCTGCTTCTCCAAAGACTTACCTCTAATGCTCTCACTCTTACACACACACACACACAAACAACCACACCTAATACTCTCAGCTCTGAGTTAAATGTACCATAAAAGAAGGACCACTTCAGTAAAAATAGCTATCTTAACCACAAAGTCGTTACAACAATGCATGCTGGTCAAAGAACGGGGCTGTTTGAATGGAAAATTTTAAAAGTAAAGTAAAAAAGCTGGCATAGCGAATTGAAACAGTATCCTTTATCTGAAGCAAATATAAACACAATTATTTCCACAATTACCACAGAAAACTGAAATACCATGCAGGCTGTTAAAATTATACTTTTATCTCCTTCTTCTATCAAGGAAATCATGCATTTCATGTGCTTAGTTTAAACAGCCACAGTTATTACCATCCTCCTCAAAATGGGATGTGTTATCAGTGTGGACAATGTATGAATAGATAACAGAATAGTATCATCACTGTCATTGCTGGGACAGTCTGGGCAAGATTATATCAAGTAGATATCACCAGTAAACTTCAAACAGCTGATTACTTTCATCATGCCAATTCTTTTTTCCACTAGAAATTTTTGATTAAGTGTTTTTTTTTTTTTTTTCAAATATTCAAATGAAATTCTGTCTAATCTAGTATACTTTAGTTGTTTGTGTTTTCGGGATATTTACTTTCAAAAAGTCTGAATGTTATGGAACCAAAATGATTAAAATCCAGGATCGGTTCTCCCTGTAAGATTAGTCTATAGGTAGTAATCAGTTAGTATAACATAAGTCAATAAACAAAATTTACCTGTGCATCCACCAGGGTCGCGTTAGCCAAGCTCTCATTAATGAAGACGTGGACCAATGCCGTGGCGCAGAGAGACGGGATGCCACTGTCGTTGACTTGCACCACCAGGCGATGCAGACCTCTGTGGCGCCGCTCCAAAGGCTCTGCCAGGGTGATCACTCCATTAGTGTGGCCAATCTCAAACAGTCTGTAGGGATTTCCCCCCACAAGAGCATAGCGGAGGTCAGCATTTAGGCCCGCGTCTGAGTCTGTGGCTGTTACGGTTCTGACAATGGTGCGGGCACTACTGGCCGGTGGCAGGAGAGTATAGGATTCATTGGCTGGAGAGGTGATTGAGGGGGCGTTGTCGTTTTCGTCTGTCACAAACAGCGAAACTGTAGCGGTGGCTGTTTTGCGGGGCTCCCCTGCATCTACTGCCCGGACACGGAAGGTGTAGGTGGAAAGCTTTTCACGGTCAAACGACAAAGATGAGAAGATGGTTCCTGTATTGTTCTCAATGGAGAACATATCTTCTTGCTCTTTCTCACCATCTTCTCCCTCCACTTTGTCCCTCTTCGCGTCAGCTCCATCCATCTCTACAAACAGGCTAAGCTCTGCATTCTCACCTTCATCAGCGTCAGTCACGGTGACCATGCCTACTGGACTGTTGGCGAGCAGGTTCTCCTTGACGTAGAATGTAAAGATTTCTTGAACAAACTTTGGTGCGTTGTCATTGCGGTCAGTCACTTGAACAACAACAGTCGCAGAGCCTTGCAACGAAGGGGTACCTTTGTCCTTTGCAATAACTCGCAGTTCATATCTCTCTCGCTGTTCACGATCCAGAACCCCGGTAGCACGGATATCTCCATTGTCTGCATCTATGTAGAAAGGTCCAGAAGCAGGATCCAAGGAGTATACCATTTCAGCATTCTTGCCACTGTCTGCATCTGTGGCTACAACCGTGACCACCCTTTCACCAGGTGAGTTGTTCTCAGCAAAGTGGACCTCCACGATGCTCTGAGCAAAGGTCGGGGCATGGTCATTGATGTCTACCACTCGCACCATCAGGGAGCTGTTACTGGACAGACTAGGGCTGCCAGAATCTACTGCCACAATTGTTACGCTGTACTCTTTCGTGGCCTCGTAGTCCAGCAAGGCCGAAGTATGTAAGAAGTATTTTTTCTTATTCCTGTGGAAATAATTAAGATAAGAGACTTAATGGATGGAGAAGCTTCCTTAAATAAAAAACAAACAAACAAAAAAATAAACTTTTGGTCTAATCATCCCAACGTAAAAGACTTTTGACTTTATAAAGCCCAAGATTGCATCCTCAAATATGTTTTGTTGTTCAACCATTAGATAAAAGGCCAAACATTTGTAAATGATAAAAGTGATCATATTTAAAAAGCTGGGACAAGAGATACATTTATATTGAATTGTGTTCCTGCTCATCAGTTTACTGCAACAGTTAATTAATTATGAAACTAGTGAAGCAATTACTTTATCATCACTCAGCTACTAGAGTAATCCACAAAAACATTATCTAATGTGCCTCACTTTAATACACAATACATTTTAAAGGATCGTCATGCATGACTGCAGTGATCTGCAGAGACAATAATAGTGGAAAAACTGTGACTGTGGCATTTTAACCAAATTAACTTATTGATTTGCCAAAGCCCTCTCATAATTATTGCTTCAATGAATTTCTTTAGTCAAAGAAAGTCCTGCGTTCAATATAACATCCGCTAACATTGCACAGGTCACTCAGCATGCGATGGCGGTAATTTCCTAAAAGGGCCTTGACTCGCTCCTCCAATCCCTCCACTCAATAGCCTCAGGCAATGTTCTTACAAATGACTGAAGAGCGCTGACATTTGGAGTCAGCATAGCTGAAATTATATTAAAAAGTGTAAAACCTTTCACTTCAGTGAATATTTTACATCCAAAGTTTAGAGATTGTATGACAGCCTAACAACCCAGTACCCTTAGTGGATGAGTGACACTGCTTGAACCAAGCTTAAATTAAATTTCGGTACAGCAATACTCGAGGCACTTCTCTTTCCAAATTTTCTTTTAAAATGCTTATCTAGAAACTGTTTGCTGTGGGAACAACTGTCAAGATTCGACTCCATCCAAAAAAAGATATGGTAAACACAGATACTTATACCTGTGAATAATTGAAACATTTGCATATGTTTCGCATACGCGGTACTGGGTACCAATACTGAGGTATGAGCCAGGATCATTACTCTGATTGATTAGGTTACATATAGACTGTGAGTGACTCGGTTACTGCATACGGCAGTAGATAAGTGTAGACCACTATAAACATGATTACTCAGTGCAAAGTTACTGAACAAGCACCTGGTAGTCACGATCATTTTCCTAATGAATAATATCAATCAACTATCAGTTGTTTAAAGTTTACATTTTACTTAAAACTGTGTCTACTTTCCATGTGTGTCCATCATTACTTCTCAGTCATCAAACATTTCTTTCTGTTTTGAAAAATCTTACAAAAAAAGATGACAAAAACTGATCAGGTTCTGTAAAGTATTAACTAACCCCGTGCTAAAGTAATTTATTTCCTGTTTTAGGGTGTTTAATTAAAAGTTATTCAGGGATAGGTTGTGAGGTCCCAGCTCTTTTGTTTGCAACTATTCAGTACACTGTTACAAACTGTGACGGTTTTCCTTTGGTTTTCCTTACCTGTCAAAAGCGTCATCCGCAGGTAGGGGTGGGAGTGCTGTTTCACCAGCTGGCTTCAGCGTAAAAGGAACATCTCCCACAACTGTACAAGTCACAGCGCCATTCTCTCCCTGGTCTCGGTCGGACACTTGAACCAGAGCTACTGGAGTGTCCACCAGAACATTCTCTGGCACTAAGGCCGCTCCATCACGAACGAGGATCCGGCCAATCTTTCTGATGTCTACAACTGGGACGTTGTCATTTTCATCTCGGACAGCCAAAACTACCGTTGTACGGTCAGTGCGGGGAGGCTGACCCCTGTCCCTGGCCATTACAGTGAACCTCAGCTGTGCCACTTCCTCCCTATCAATCCGGTGAAGAACACTCAACCATCCGGTCGCCTCATCCAGCCGCAGGAGTCGCCTCACGGATTCAGTGGCAGCTCCAAAAACATACTCCACCTGCCCGTTGACTCCGATGTCACGATCTGAAGCTCTGACCTGGAGGACAGGTGTACCTGGAGGAGCATTTTCTGTCATTTCTGCTTCATATGTAGACCTCTCAAACTGTGGGCTGTTGTCATTCACATCCGTGATAGAAACACGAAGCAGAGCTTGGGAGGAACGTGGTGGGTTCCCTCCATCTCGAACCTTGAGGATGAGCTCATAAGAATCTTTTTGCTCACGATCCAGTGTGCCTTTCACAATGAGCTGTGGCTGTTTTTCACCATCTGGTATGTCTGCTACTTGCAGTTCAAAAACACTGCTCCTTGCACCTCCTGCATTATCTCCACTTCTACCCCTCCGGTCAAGTCCATCCACTCTAGTAATGGGGTTTCCTCCCGCTGTGCGCCTTGTTGAACTTGACCCTGCTCCATTATCTTGGATGAGCTCATAACGGTCAATGCCATTTTTCCCAAAATCCCTGTCTGTTGCAGTGGGAAGCAGGTACAGGGTTCCTATTGGGCGATTCTCCTCAACTGAGAGCTGCAGAACAGGTGAGGGGAATGAAGGAGTGTTGTCATTGATATCTGTTATGACAACCCGTCCTTCAAACAGGTCTACCCAGCTCTGCAGTGGCCCGATCACTGACACCTCAAAGTCCAAGAAACACTCATTTTCATCAAATATCATCTGGCACTGGGGGAGCTTCTCTCTGTCTATGCGCCGTGGGCCTGTTGTCAGCTCACCTGTCACATTGTCAATCTTGAAGTACTCTGAGCCACTCTCCAAGGCAAAGGTGACATCCCCGCTACCTGTGCCAGCCGTGAGGCCCAGGTCTGCGGCCACGTTGCCGATCTTTACGTCCGGTGGGCCCTCTTCTGCTACTCGGTACCGGAGAGCTGAGTCGGCAACCGGTAGCTGAGTCAGCAGCTGCAACAGCACCACGAGGCTGAGAGCCTGCGCCGCGGAGGAGTGCACTGCACCAAGCCTCTGCATGGCTCCTTCTCCCTCTCACCCCTCTCCTCACACCTCTGTCTGCTCTCCGGCTATGGATTACTGTTTATTGGCGTCTTGTGGTCTGGTGTACCTCGCAGCGTGGGTGTTTGATTTATCCTTTCTTGCCTTCTCTCTATCGCTCTGCGGACTGCCGCCTAAGGTCCGGGGAAAAGCTGCACTCTTTACTTCAGCAGTGCGGGATCCTTTATTTTTATTCTCCTCCTATACTCGGCGATGGGCTTTCAACTTTAATAACAAATCATATTGCAGTCTTTCTTAGATCAAGCCACAAAGATGTAAAAAGAAAATCCATCCTGCTGCGGGGAGAAGAACCTATTTCGTCAGTCTTTCATTAATCCACTTTTTTTCCTTCACGCATTGCTTCTATCCTGCTGTCACACCAAGATGTTTTTCGGTTCATAATGCCATTCGTAAGTTCTTTTTATTCCAGTCAAATTTGGGACAGCGTGTTTTCTGGCGTTTTTCACTTAGAAACTGCAATGCAGCACCACTACACAAAAGAAACCAGAGTAGAAAAAAAAGCACTGCTTAGTTCACTTCATGCCAGGTGAAAATCATCTGAAATATCCACAAAACAGAATTTTAACAAATCTGTTTGAGAGAGGGATGCGCCTACTGGATGTTTCCTTACCTTCCTATCCAGCTGCGCTCGTCGCTTTTTCCCGCAGTGGAGCAACGTGCCAAGCAGCCAGATTCCTTCACGCAAGTTCTGAACAGAGCAGAGTGCTTTGCAAAGCGAGTTTCTTGCGATATTCTTGACTGGAAATACAACAAATAAAATAAAGCCCTCTTGGTGGGCTAAACTGGATATCCCGAGATCAGTTTTGAGTAATCCTGTGCAGTCCACGCTCGGGATATTGCTGCTGTACCCGAGTGGAGATGCGCCTTTCTTTCCAGGAGTCCCGCATTCTCTCTCACTCCAGCAAATGCGCCTCCTTCTCATCCTCTTCCTCCTCCTCCTCTGGCTTTTTTTTCTCTCCCCCCCTCTCACCTGCACTGCTCGGGACTGCTGCTGCCTCCGGTCTCCAGCGATGCTGCAGTCTCTCTGTCTCTCTCTTCCTCTCCCTCTCCTTGCTACTGCAACATTTTTTTTCCCGGGCACGTAACTAGATCGCTGAGCTGTAACAGGAGAGGCAGCAGAGGCGGTGTTGGGTCGCCGTACGTGCGTATATGTCGGTTATACTGGGGGCAGAACCCCCCCACCCCGGCTTGAGAAGAGATTAAATGGCTTGCTGTCCCGGCAGCTGACAGCTCCTGGTGGAAGAAATATCTTTATTCACATATTCATACCAAATACAAGGGGAACCGGAGCTAAAAGCGTAATCCTGCTCTAATGGTCCACTTGTGCCCAGCCTTGTTTCTGTTGTTACAGCTTTTTCCGCAAAAGTGGACAAAAGTGGATGGCTCTGTTCATTCTCAAAAGAGGCAGAGGTAATCTCTTAAGCACTGAAATATCATGGAAATTTCTTTGAGTATTTGTGGCCCAGGATACTGCTGATAGAAACAGATCCAAGACTATCAATAGCCTGCCGGGGAACACATAAATACAGTATAGGGACCCTAAAAGTAAGTTATAGAAGAGTATTGCTCCATTATACGAAATGAACATGATTTATTGCTTTCATGTTCAAACATAATGTTGTTGTTTCTCTGTGTATGTGTACTATACTGCTGGGGAATGTTGTCCCTCAGCAGACCAAACTGCTCGTCGAGGAGCGCAATGCAGCATCGGGTCTGCTGTCGTCAAACACCCGCGTTTCCTCGCTGACGCTCTGTTAAAGCTGCCTCTCTATATCTAATTTTCAAGCTACTCAAGCCGTCGTAGGAACTGCCAACCGGGCGACTAAGCAGGGAGTTCCCCCTCCTGACATAATGGTATTGACTGAGGGCGCTGCGTGCGCTCAGCCATTAGTGAACAGTTTATGGCTGGCGGAGAGTAAACAAGGACTGACAAACTGCAGAAGGAGCCCACTTTTTTCTCTCGCTCGCTCGCTCGCACTCTTTGGGTTTCTTTTCATCTCCCCCTCGCTGTCTCAATCACCCCGTTTCTCGGCTTCACTGAGAAGAGCGTGCTTTAAGTGTTTCCGTGCCAAAGTAGGCACTTAACAGGTCTGAGGCGGCGGCACGTGCGTCTCATCCAAGCGCACACGCGCCCTGTGGTTGGATCCGCGTGCGCTTTCATTTCGCTCCAAATAAACCGCGGAATTCGACCTGAGGTTTGTGAGTGCCTAGAAAAGGGAAGAGAGAAAGTTGGACAATGCAGCAAAAAGAAATATGTGCTCGAACGTAAGAAAATCCATTTATTTCTCCAATTACTATTAATAATACAAGTCATTCCGTTTCCTTGTAGGATGATCAGCCATAACACTGTGGCCGCTGACAGTAACTAAACACCTCTCATATTGCTGCAGTACAATGTTCTGTTGGAGAACCTATCACACCTCCAACATGACGTGACTCCCTCTCCACCCCAGCAGCTCAGCAGGGCGCTTCTCCACAGCTTTTTCTATAAAAGTTCCTAAAGAACACAACAAAGAGTCTGAGATGTTCATTTGGTTTTCAGACTCCCCAGATACCAGTCAGATGTGACCTGATGGCCTCGACCAGGCATTTACAATCCACAGAGACCCCACCCCACCACCAAAGGGTCCAAAGGATCTATAACAGTACAGTACCAGACACCCCAGGACACCTTACATGTCTTTGTCCTAACCTTGACAGCTCTTTTGCAATCTAACTGTGCACACACACACACACAGGAGCTCTGGCAATCCTTGACAGTGAGTGTTTCTGACATGCCTCGACAATATACAACCAATCAAAATTTCTTCCTTCTTGGTACAAAAATAAGCTGGATGCTTTGAAACTACCACACCCATGCACAATTTCACCCGTGCTCTGTAGCTGCAGTTTGCTTTTCTGATGCCTGCATCTACATGTGAAACGTCTACCTATGCTCAATTTTTGTAAAGAAAAAGCAGCAGCTGTGATGTCCGGTCACCTTCTTTTCACTTTGAAAATAAGGACGTAACTAATGGAACTCAAAACGTTATGCAAGACATAATTTACATAGCTTTTAAGTAGTAGCTCCACCCCCCCACCCCCCTAGAAAAAAACCCGTAACAAAAAAAACTAAATACCACTGACCTAATACAGGTAGGCAGATGATCATGCCAACTGAGGCTCTACTTATTTACACAACTGCTGTGTTTCTCAGTTTTGGCCCTCACTTCTGTCATGTTTTGCTCAAGTATTCTAATTCTGACAGCTGCCCAGGTAAATATGGGCTGACAGTTTCGACATTGAGCATCATTCATGTTAAGGGAGCATGAAGATCTTAATTTGGACAAGATATAGACCTGGTTCTGCCTCAATACTTGTCACAGTGTTAGGGTCAATTCTGGGAAATCATTTGTACTCCCATTCAATATTATCCAATCTGGGAAAACCATCAGCTTTAGACTGTGCTTCAGGGAGCAACATCCAATGGGTTTCAGGTGCAGCCAGCCGATATCTAAATAATGAATTACGAATCTCTGGGCCAAGACTTACTGTTCTCTGTTTTGGTCACAAATAGCCTATAATGCTGGATGTAAACCGTTGGCTTCAAGGTTATCTCTAAGCCACTATCCTTCATTTTCACTTTCACACAATATTTATCAGATACACATAATATTATCCCTGCAGAGTCAACACTTGACATGTGGCATCGCCTACTAATCTCTGTCTGTCGTTTTAAATGCAATTAATATTGTAATTCATTAGACTCCATGATTAAAAACAAAAACAAATAAACCTGAAATTTATAAACACTTCATATATTTTTTAGTAAGACATCTGTTCCTTTTAACATTTTCTGCACATTCAAAAACACACTGCATTTGTATTTTGGATTTTTAGGAACCAAGACGGACCACAACAACAGACAAAGAACACATTTTGTTCTAGTACAGGGAACTACAAGTATCTTAAAAGGGTGACCATATAATCTAAAAGAAGTTTCTAGTCTGCACCACGGCTAAAGCATAAATATAGGGGGTTCATTTAGGTCAACAGCTTATCATGTGCTTCAGCTCTGCTGCCTGGGTCAGGACATTTCATTTTTACTTCAATTTATTTAGGTTATTTAAGACAGATTTGACCTAATAAAAAATCATCTAGTAAAAATCTGTTGGCCTGAGCATACTGTTATATCCAAGCCATTAAGATATAATTGAGCATGAATCCTCTTTCATCAGCAAATGAACTGCAGTTTCAATTTGCATATTGAATTAAAAGTGAACTGTGGGGTGTTTGTGTGTGCCTGCGTGCACGCTGCGCTCGTGAGAGCTCTTGTTAAAGACAGGATGTTCTTTGGAGAAACACAGCCCGCGCTGACATCCCATGTAGCCTAAAGGCCTAATCTACTGTTTATGCCACCACGAAAGCGGACCACAGGCTCACATGTGGGATATAGAGGGGTAACTGCCGAGAAAAGAAAAACAGAATCATTACAAATTCATTTGATTATATTGGGCAGCAAATGCCAAACAAAACCAGTCCTGCAGTCAAACAGACGAATAGGCGAGTGAGAGAAAAACAACAGACTAAATGTTTATTACATATTTAATTCAGATTTCAGGGAGCATTCTCTTAATTTCAGCGCTATCTAAAAATCACCACAAAGCCCCAGTTTAAGTACGAGTCTTCACAACATCACTTGTAATGCAATGCTCCACCATCTCCTTTAAACCAGTTTTATTTTTGAATGCACCAACTTTTACAAGCAAATTGCAGCTTAAATGAGCAATGCTAATTGCTTATTGATTGCTGCTTGTTTTGGTGGAGGCAGAGATACATTTCTGTTCTTCGATTCTGGAGGCTGTAGTAGCACAGCACTAATTGCAATGCATTGTGACACGCGTGTATGTCTGAGCAATGCTTTCAAGCATTAAAAATAGCAAATAATAGGAAAAGGCCTCGATGATATAAGCCTGTCAGCGTGACCTCAGAGGTTTAAAAGCCCCTTTAATAGTCTTGTGCTGACTCACCTGAATTATTTCAAAGAAAGCCTACAAGACATTCTGCAGTCCACCTCCTACGCAGTGTGGTAGCCACAAACCCAAGAGTGTCTGGATTAACTCAGCCTGCTGATGGACTTCAGCTCAGCATTAATTTAATTTATTTGATCCACAGACTGAATCTGTCTGAAAAATATATTTCCAAATTACTCTCGCTGTCTCCACCACTCACAAGATCAGCACCTTTCTGATTGTTAAGATGAAGCAAACAAGGCTGCAGACCATTCCCTTACCCTTGGGTTGTATGCACTTTCCACAAATCACTACAACTCGTAAGAATCCTTCAAATCATCTTTTTGCTTTCTTGTAACCGAGTTGCTTGTAGTTCAAATGTAATAGGAAGCTCTTTGGATGGCAGGTCGAGCGTCTTTGACATTCCGAACAGCCAATAGGTGTTTTGGCAACCAGATGGCTACCACACTTGGTGACCTTTGAATTCCTGTGAACCACAGTGCAAACCAAAACAGAGCTGGTCAATACCCTTTTGAACATAGGACAGGTGGATATCGAATAAATAAAGGGTTCTACAAGGAATAGCAGTCTCCCTGGTGTGGATACACCATTAAGATGAATGGCATGGATTTAGGAATGTCCAAATAAACTGTTTGGTAAATCCTGATGGGGGAAAGACAAAAGGGGGCACACTTATGAGCTTGGCAACACAGACACAGAAGTGGTAAGTAAATGATTCTGGGATCTTTTTCCACAGTAAAGAAAATCCCCACACAATATCCAGCCAGCCAGGTTAAGAACACTCTCCAGGAGGTAGACATATCATTATCCAATTCTACTATAAAAGAGAAGACTTCACAAGAGCGAATAAAGAGGGTTCATCACAAGGTGCAAGTCATTCATAAGCTTCAAGAACATAAAGGACAGATTAGACTAAAAAAAAAAAGGATGATCCTTTGAAAGGCTTTTATGCCTTTATTTGAAAGAGACAGTCAATGTGAAAAGAAAATCAGGAGTGAGATTAGGTGTCCAACAAGGACATGGTCAGCCTTGGTTAGGACTTGAGCCTCTGCAAATGGGGTGAACTATCAGGTGGGGTATAGAGGCCTTCCTCCAAAACACATCTGAAAAAGCCAGCCAAGCTCTGGAACAGCGATCCTGGGAAACCTTTAACTATGATTAACTTGTAACAGAGCCGTGTAATGGACTGGCAACCTGTCCAGGGTGTAACCCATCGTTCACTCAGTAAAAACAAAAATAGGCTCCAGCAGATTTGTATGGCTGAAGAAGATTGAAGGGGGCATGGAAAATGAACAAAGTAATGAACGAGGCAATGAATGAATGGAGGCTGGAGAAGGGGTAGACTGACATACACATACATGGCTTCCACACTGGGTCATTAATGTTTAATGATGATTAGACAGACGACCGAACCAGCTGAAAGAAGCACATAGGGATGTACTGTCAGGCCAGAGCTCAGATTCATTCGCTGCAACACAGCTGGAGAATTAGCCAAAACAATCTAGGAGTTGGAAGCGCCGTATTCTTCAACATCCAAGTCAAGCACCTAATGTCATCTTGATTGAGATGCATTTCACTTGCTGAAGGCAAAACATAAAGTAGAATAGCCTCAGTCACAATCATCAACCCAACACGGTTGTAGAATAGTCTTGATTAAGCATCATAACGGAAGAAACACAAGCTGCTAGTTTCCAGAGTTAAGTTGGTCTTTATGCACAAAGAATTCTCAACCACGTATAGTCTAGTATTAGTGCTTATTGGTTCCCACGAAAACCCAGTTCACACTATATGGTTTTTAAGCCCCATTTGTAAGCCACCTAGTTTAGCATCAAAATCCTTGATTTGAGACAATCAGTGAGCAATCTGCACTTACCAGTCAGTATTTAATGATATTGAACTACTCAAAGATGCATCAAAGAGGCCTGCTTACTCATTGAAGAGCTGTTCCCGATGCCAGACAGATATCCAGCATGCTAAATATCTGAATCGATCAAATGCATGACATCTGAGCTACAGCCAATGAAAGAACAATGAAGACAATGAAGAACATTCAGATTAACTGAAACAAGTAACCTAGAAAGAAATTTGCATTACATTCTCAAACAAACACATGGTTTTGCAAATTGTCCTATGTCATTTGTTATTTCTAGCATCTGCTTTATTGATCAAATATGGTTTGTGGAGCAGAGAGAAGCAGTGGACAACTCAGCAGGGTAGTGAGTAACCGTCTATCTCTGATTACTCACTTAGTGTGAATACCACGGCAACATGAACAGTCCAGCTTAAAGACAGCGAGTCATGTAGTCTGAAAAGCAACACAATCGGCCAGTAAATGCCGTATAGTCTAAAGCTGTCCCTTTTCTGCATCCAATGATGCCATCAGAGCAGACAGAGCTTTTCTGCAGCCGCTGGCTCGCTGTCAGCTTCTTTTCTTGAAAGAAAAATATAAATATGTAATAGTAAAGAGCACTCAGTAAGCCATTTCATGGGGAAAATTTCATTTATGATAAAAGACTAATGCGCCCAATTACATTTAAGCGATAAAAAAAAGTGTTTTACTTTTTTAACATATTAAACTTTTCATCCAATGTATGTCCTTGAACATCCTTAAATTGAAGATGAGTCTGCATTTAAATATCTTTTGATAAACAACTACAGTAACAGAAATTAATGCAATATTAAAATGAGCTTTTTTTTTTCTGGGTTTGTCAAACACTTTGCCAGTTTATAAATGGGAAGACTAATGTCTTGAGTACATCAAATGGGTGCTGATAACTTTATTGTGAAATACTTTCAGCGAGTATTTAATTGCATTAGTTCATCCACTGCAGTCTGTAAAGCATACAGACAGAGTGGCACAGAGTACGGAGGGGGCTAATACCCTCCGCTGTGGACAACATCCTCACACAGGACATTCAGGAGCTCGTGCACTCATTTTTATGATGAGTGTGAGAGGCAGCAGATTTATAAGGCTAATTGGCCCAATAAGCCAGTCAAGAAGGAAAACGCTAGCAGGACTGAACCCACATTGTCTGGAAAAATTCAATAAGAATGGGATGAGTACAAGGACTTAATCAATCCTGCATGACCTCCATCCTCTTTATCACAGTGATAGAACCAATAAACCCCTCGGTTTCAGCACCAGCGTGGGACTCCGTACCAGCCATGCCACTTCCCAACATGGATTGTTCTTAACGACTTATACGAGCAGTGTTCTTTACTGTTACGTGCCATTAATGTGTAGCATCCACTTTTTTTCAGCCCGATGGCCTTTTTGCATCATTAGTGCATCATATGTACACTTGGTGTGTATTTACATATTACATTGTGTTGCACTTGTGTATCCACAGCTAAATTATAAAGCAGTTAAAATTATAGGTTGTTGCATACTCTCTGGATGCATGTAAACACTCAAGGTGATCAAAAATAATATAACTAACCCCTTCCATTTGACTGTAGCTTAACATAAATGTAATTTAAAACACCACCACATCAGTAGGCTCCAACAGATTAAATAAATATTTTAATGTCTTTTATTATCTGGTGTATTTTATTTGCTTCTCCTTTGGTCCACTGTGGTTGTTCTAAACTGCTTTATAAATAAAGTTGGAGTGGATTGGATAATAACATTTGTTGGCTAAACCAGACATGGTGATTAACTATGTTTGTGTCTTTTGTAGCAGCATCTTACAATCTATAGTAAAATAAAATAAAATAAATAAAATAAATAAAATAAATAAAATAAATAAAATAAATAAAATAAAATAAAATAAAATAAAATAAAATAAAATAAAATAAAATAAAATAAAATAAAATGAAATGAAATGAAATGAAATGAAATGAAATGAAATGAAATGAAATGAAATGAAATTTACTCCAGTAACACCTTGGACGAAGAGCCACTGTGACTGTACCAGCCCAACATACCACTCTGGATGTCATTGATGCTAATCTGGTTGTTGCTCTGCCGCTCTTACATGCGTCATTTCTCTGACTGGTTGGATGCCTAAACAATATATATAATGTATAATAGAGTGTTTTTTTCTTTTTCTTTGTTTTTGATGTGTTTGATTTTACAGCTGTTTCACAATGATTGCAATTAATGCAACTGACAATTTACCTAAAAAGAGTTAGAAGGACATGTGAAAGGTACTGGCTTACTGCATGTCCCTGTCACAAAAATAAAGCATTCAACTGGTCGTGTTAGGGAGGTTAATGAACTACAACTGATGTTTGCTGCATCTACTGTTTTTGTAGATGCTCTTGTCTGGCCTGCCAAACCCATCCATCTAGTCAAAAGTCTCTCCTGTACGGCGGATCTTGTATCTCTACCAACCATAGACATTTACTCCAGTACTGAACCAATCACAGTGGGGCAGGAGTGGGTTTTATGCAGTGACTCATACAGGAGCATCCAGGGCAGCTGCTGTTCATGCTCTGATTGGTTGTATGCCAAATGACAATGTCTAATGACGTCCAGAGGCAGTTTCTTCTGTGTCTGTCGACATTGTCCCCGGGTAATCAAAGCTGAATCCAGAGGAACCAGACTAATTCTTTGTATTAGAGATTAAGTTAAGCACTTGCAAAATCTGGAACAAAACACAACAGTATGGTAACATAAGGCAGTTGAAACTGAAGTGGTGTTGGTGCATTGAATTCTGGATCCGGATGGTGTTGAGAATTCAAGCAAAGTAAGTCATGCAAAATATTTGTTATTATTTATTTTAGTATTATTTTAGTAGACTGACACACCTGCTTAAATAGTGCAGATTTAAAGCTTGCCTTTTTTTTAAATTTTACTCTTATTGTTCACATCTGGTGTTGCTGTGCTGCTGTTTTTAATAACACCTGGCCTTAACAGGGTTTGACTACGCGACTGAAAATATCACCATGGAAAAGAGAAAGTACTTGGTCCAACTGGTAAATGACGCTGTTGTCACATTTGTTTTAACTAAACTCACTAAGCTGCTTAGAGCCAAAAAAAAATCAGCTCAATAATGATATGTATTTAAAAAGAAAAGCATTTGAAAGATGTAAGCTTTAGTCAGGTCCTTGAGCATTGTATGCTGGTGGTTTGAGAAACAATGAATGCAATTTAGAAGGCCAGTGCCGGTAATTCAATGTGTTATATCCATATTTGATCAACATTTAACATCAGACAGGCTTGATATTCAAGAACTGGAAATGGGATCAGGTATAAATTATTAAAGGCTGTAGAGGTGAGAGTTTAATTGCTCATTGAATATCTGAGACCTCATGATTATTGCTGACATTTAATTCAGATCATTAACTTAGACCATTGAGGGAATTGTTTTTCCAACTGTTTTACCAAAATTTGGTTGTAGTGGTAGTCGGTGCTGACTCCAAGTATAGATCAACTAGCAATTATTATTAACTTTGTTTTTCTATAATACAGTTTATCAATGAAAAGGACTGTCTTCGCCTGCCTTTGGCTTGTGGATTCCCCACATTTGATCTGATGTTATCTTCAGATGTTGCCCTATACATTGTTTTATGAGAGATATAGGTGTTTAGTTTGTAACCTAATTAAAACTGACAGTTAAATCCCTATTTTGGTCTTCTATTAAGCTGCAGACTTTCCACATTTTTTTATACACTATGAAAAATGCATTTGTCTTAATAAAAGGAATCCGATGGGTACAAAAATAATGTTTTCAACACTTTTGCCAGGAAAATCTATGTGGACTTACAATCTTACACTTCAAAAAGATAAAGGTAAACCCATAACTTTTTTAACTAGGTCCTCACCAAGATGCAGGACCCCAGATGGTTTTAAAATCAAGTCTAAAGTTTAATTAACAGGCAGGGGTGAGGACAAATAGGGATTAAGCATCGACACGACTCGAATTGCAGCACATAAAAGATAAAGCAGACGACCTGACAGCCAGTCCACTGGATAAGTGTTTGGGAAAGGGCCATGAGCAGGACAAATGAGCAGAGCTGCCCGGGAGGTCAGCCCAGAGGCAGAGCGGACAGCAGAAGCAATTCAGAAGAACGAACAAGAAGGCGGGCAGGACAGGCACATGTGGCAGCTGAATGAATCTGTGAGAATGACACAGATTCTGAATAGACAGATGTAGCAGTTCTGGACGACTGCCCAGAGGTCGAACAGACAGATGGGACCAATGAAGACAGCAGACCGAGAGCAGGTCAGGAGAGCAGCTAAGCAGGCACCTTCTGGGGATTGGGCAGGAGGTCAGTGGAGAACTGGACACTGAATGTATGGGTCAGGAACAAGAACGAAAGAAAAAAAAATGCTGCAAATGTTAGTTTTATGACACTTGTTGGATCAGGTGGGAGGAGATGAATTCTCCTGATAAAAGACTGAGCAGGAGAGATGCCATCTGATCCCAACAAAAGCAGAGAAGAAACATTTGCTGAGTACAGGAACAGTCTCCGTCAGTGGGATACTGTCAAACGCAGGAACTTAAGAAACACCGACAGCCTCTCGCTTCGTGAAAGGAGCAGTATTGATTTATGGACGTCGGGGTCTGTAGAAGTGGCATTGACACATCAAGACAACGGTGCCTCAATGATGAGTCACTAAAACACTGGAAAGAAACTGACACGTGGACTGGTTAGAATGAGGATGTGGACGGCAGAGAGGATGAGGGGCCACACCTGGGTACAGGCTCAACCGCTGGCGAGGTCTTAACTGGTCGGGGGCGAGCCAACTCTGCTGCAAGACCAAAAAACGTCACACTAAGATAATTCTGGCTGCTTCCAGAGGAACCCAGAGGCGCCAGCAAAACGCTTTAGAGCTCATCATTTCTAAACAACACTTCACCTTTTAGGTTTAACCATAAACTGAATCTTTTTTATGCCATTTTTCCACAAGTGATTTTGCAGAAACAACATTCCTGCCACACTGAAAATATAAGGGCGCTCCAGTCAGGACTTTTACAGGCAATCACTGACTGCTGAAAGCAGGATAAGCCATTACAATAACCCTGGGACTATTTGAAGTCTTTGATTTACCAATTTAACTATTCCTGACAACATTATATATTACGTTACATTCAAGCATGAAGACATAACTCTTAAATCACAGCATTCTGTGCTTGTTAATAGTAACATCTTTAATAGTCTTCCTGTGGTTCAAAATAAGTCACAGCTTTCATGAAATAAGACTTAAAATAAAAGCTAAATGTCCACAGACCACAATTATATGGGGTCAGTAAATTTTAGAGCATTTCTCTGTTTGTTGGACTTATTTTTTTTTTTTGTGTTGGTCTGAGCAAGTAAAAACTAAATGGTTTGTTTACAACATTATCTTTCATCTCTCTTTGAGATTCAAGTGTTTTACATGTGCGCACACAGGATTGTTCTTGTCTCTTTGAATAATTATTTTGAAGCTGTGATTACCGGCAGCGCAGTGGCTTAGTGGCGAGCACTGTTTCCTCACAGCAAGACGCTGGGGCCTTCAGCTGGGGCTTTCAGCTGGGGCTTTCCTGAGTGGGTTTTCTCTGGGTAATCCAGCTTCTTCCCACAGTCCAAACATGAAAATGAGGTCCATTAAGGTTTCTAAACTGTCTGTAATAGTTACTGTGTACACATAGTTTGGCCTAGTTTGTCTCTGTGTGGGCCAGTGACGGCCTCGTAATGCGACCAGGGTGTACCCGGTTCTGGCCTAGTGACAGTTTGGGACAGTGGGATTGATACTCGCATATTTTAACCTTGATATGACATTCACAGCACAATATAAAATTAAATAATTCGTTTTGGCACTCTACCCTCCTGTTTACCATAGAAAGTTTTAAGTGGCTCCTCTGATTGGCCTTCTTAGTGACCACTAAAAACTGGGTCAAGTTAAATTGACCTAGTTAAAAGATCTGCATAAATTGAGCTAGTAGCCGAGGCAGCCTTCAGTCAGGTGCTACCGCCTAACTTGTCATTTGCGCGAAGGACAAACTTTGATCAGGGTGAATTTCAAGTAACATTTGTTACGATCATAGGTTACCGTGAGCGAAGCTAAGCAGAAATAGCTGACTGCCAGGCTCGTCTGACCCACCTGCAGATCCACATTTTATTAACCAGAGTTGAGCTAAATTGCAGCTTCTCCCACTACGGCGTCCCTCTTAAGTCCAAACAATAGCTGTCGAAAACACTTTTCTGACACCTATGTGTGAGGTCACAAGGGGTTTGTCCAATTTTGCTTACACACTGCGTGATAATAAATCAACATAAAGAAATATTAGCTATTTTTAGTTCAGACGGTCCCCCCACCAGGTTCTGCCTCTCACTCACTTACTCTCTCGTTTTCTCTTGTCATTACTTGTCCATGTGCCTTGGTTGCCTCTGCCATGATGTTGGCAGGAACTGTAGTTCCTTTGGGTGATTTTTGCTGATACTAGGCATGGGAGACTAAATCTCTGATAAGTAATCAAATATTCCTTTAAAAACAGGATTTTCTTTTTCAACATGTAAAAAAAAACAACTCATTCACTTAATGCCGTGATGGTAGTACTGCGTGAACTCAATTCCAACTAATATGAAAGAGAGCAGTAGGATTCTCCAGAGAAGGAAAAACTGATAATGATAATGAAAAGATCACATCATGTACGACGTTTTTAATGCAGCGATCCAGAAGGTTGCAGAGTTAAACCCCAGCAGGGCATGGTTTGATATTTCACCTGTAGATCGTTTCTGGTGGGTTCTAGTTCACTGGTGCCTAAAATACATTTGAGAAACCACTATCCTTTATTGTTGGTCAGTTATTTTTCTAAAAAGAATTGAAAGTTTCTCGCAACACGACCTGCTACAGAATGTGTTCCTGTTGACAGTAAAGGCTTCAGTCAAGCATAAAGTCATCAGAATAAAGTTTGTTTCTGTGAAATGATTTTGATGTTGCAAATAAGAAAAGGTTTACTGAAACAGGAGATTTGATTTAAAAAAAACAACCTCCTGAACTCCTTAGCTTGAAGGGAGTTGATAAATACAAGGGGACATGTAAACATCCAACTCACATTACTGATGACGTGACTGATTTGTGGTTTCTGCTTCATTACAGAGTGATTATAATGTACCAATTCAGAAAAGAAAGAAAGGAAAAACCCTGACACTTCTCACCATCGTCCTCTCACATGTAACCAAGACATCTGGTCTTAATTGTCCTCCTCAAAGTTATTTTGGGGTCAGTAACCACAACTCTGACACAAAACCTCTATGCATTTTGTGAAGTCATTATTATACAATGTGAGTTCGCCAGACTTTAAGAAACACAGAATAAGTTAAATAAAAAGCAGAAAAACAACGATGCACTCTAACCAACACTTCTGCATAGTGATTCTCGCACACTCAGATCAGTGTAGTATTATCCAGCTTCTCCTTATTCGTCTCCACCCAACTACACATCATGATGCGTTTGCTGTAACACTGGTTTTAAAAGACCTCAGAAAATTAACTGAAGTTGAGATCTAAAACTGTCTGCTATGAATTTTAGCTGTAAATACATATCTTAAAATTGAGCCTCTGAAAAAGACAGCACTGTATTTCTGAGGTGTTTTGACCAACGGATGATAGATATTTAATTGAAACCTGGAAATTACATAAACTTTCAGTCTCATAAAAGAATGTCCCCACGTAGTCATAAAACAAGAATCACTATGCCTCGTTCATTAAATCCTCATAAATCTATATGTAGAAACGCACATGAATCACCTTCTTACTAAATGTCCACTCCAGATTCACAAACGCCATGTAAAACCGGTATTTGCATATTGTAACGTGTATTTTCATGAAGAAGAATCACTTATTGATTGTCAGTGCAGTTGCCGTTGCTCATTTGCAGAAACCACGGCCCAAGGACCCCCCTGTAAGGTGGTGTAATGGTGTATCCTCAACCCGCATGGTAACCTGTGGACATGGAAAACATAAAAAAAAGTAGATGAATAAGACAAAGAAGCTGTCTAGAAATATAAGATTATTGTGGAAGGAGCTGGGATGGCTGATTGGTTTCTGTTTGCTGTATTTTCATACACAGCAATGATGGTGGTGAACAAAAAGAGAAGTCTTGAACTTAAGTTTTGACTCATGTGGTCTAGTCTGTCAGAATACATTTTAAAATCCTGCTGTTGGTTTATAAATCTCTGAATGGTCAAGATACGAAATGCACCTCTGATTTCCTGGTCCATTATGAAACAACCAGAACCGTCTGGTCAGCCGGGTCACGCCCACTTTCATATCCCAAACATGATAAGGCAGGGTTTGACATTTTATACTCCCAGAATGCATCAGGGCTGCTGATACTCTCAGCTGCTTTAAATTGAGGTTGAAAACTTTTTAATTCCAGTTATCTCCTGCAATGCACTGTAACTTTTATTTCTTGCATATTTATTCTTTTTTAACTTGTGTCTTTATCCCTTTAATTTTTCATGATGCCTTTCAACTCTTAATTTTTAATGCACTTTTTAATGTTTCTATGTAAAGTTCTTTGAATTGTCTTGTACTGTTCATGAAATGTGCCATATGAAAAAACTGGAACATTGAGAGGGTTGAATGCCAGCTGCTGTCTACAGCATGCACTAATTCACCCTGTAAAAGTTAATAAAAACTCTTCCTAGTAATGCCCCACCACCCCGACCTACGCTGCACGGTTTTGGACTGTCCTGGACAAAAGATGGACATTGTGAAACAAATCGTAGGGATATCTTTCATTATACTTCCAAATCGGCTGTCTCGTGTTGTATAATGTAAGCGGTTCAATGAGCAATGTCTTGTGACCAGAGATTGGTATAATTTTCTGATAATTCCTTATATCGTACGTGGTGTTCCAGCTAGCCAATTAAAATGCAACTTGAATTGCTGTATTAATTGGACCCAGAACAATTCTTTAAAACAAGAAAAAGAAAATGAGAACTTGGAGAAGCTGGCCTCTTCTCACTAACCATGACTCAGACATGATTCTCTTCTGCTGACTCTTCTTTTTAAAAGCATAACATCTGTCTGTATCAGGTCGTAGCAGACAACTCAGAGGCCCCATCATCATACAGGCTGCACTTAACATTCGCAACATCTTACCCAAGATTTAGCAGATGCAAGTTGTACAGTGTGAGATTAATGATCTTATACGGAGAAGAAATTGTGCAATGACTAGCAGCCTTAATGTAGACAAGTTTGGCTCCTTTGGCTTCTTTTCTAATCATTTGCATTTGCTACTCTCCCATTTGTTTATCTCCATATGTAGTTCATTATCAAACGAAGACCTAAAATGCCAAAAAAGTCATTTTAAAAAATGTACATTATTGAGGAAAAAGAATAATCTTATTATTGTTATCACTTCCATACTTGACTTCAGCTGTGGTCACGGTTGCAATTTATGGACATAACTGGTTATATGACTACCTGAATATTTGAAATAGTGAAACTTTTAAGTTGACTTTAAAATTTAAAAAATAAGAGCGAAGAAAATAATGTCATCTGCCAGTCTGCCACAGATTACGGTCATCTGTCTTTCTGTCCCTCTTCTTCATACTATTTTAATATTTATGTCTACCCAAAAGACTGAATCATTTCTTGTTGCCTTAATGTGCACTGAAAACTAATTTTCATCTTCTTTTTCATCCCCAAATTCTTAAGTAAAAAAAATCACAGCGGAAAATTATTCTTCATAAGTTTTTATTACTCCTTTTCCAACAGTAAGGATATCTCACTAGGGTTTAGAGTGAATTGCTAGAAATTCAACCAGGCATATTCATTAATTCAGAGCAATATGTACTGTGACTGTGATTTATTGCAACATAGGTATATTGGGATTTTTATGATGTTTAATGGAACTGTGTCAGTCACATTGCAGAGACGAAAGCCTGAACAGAAAGAGAAAGATAGAGGAGGCTCCGCTCTCGTCTCTCTCTAAGTCATTCTCACTTCTGAATGCGCTCACACACATGCACACGCTTGACTATTAAATCACAATACGGGAAGACAGAATTCTTGTCTCACAATTTGTTACCAAAAAGGTTAAAGACATACAAGTCACGTAATTGCACATATGATGTTATACCCCCCCACCGAAATTAATGGTTTTAACCTTGTTACAAGCCCATGAGAGGTTTTTCTTTATAAGTTACAAGAGATATAGTGATTAAAATCCCCCATCAACACTATGGCTGGGGATTTCTACTTAAGTCTGCAGTGCACCACCCACAGTCTCAGAAAAGCAATTTTAGACAGCTCATATTCACCAAGTAAATTACTGGAAGAACCATTTCTGACTACTTGCTGTGTGAGGCTTTATAGCAGATTTGTACGGGCTGAGAAGAATGAAAAGAAACAAGCAGTTAGCACAAACTAGGCAAAGAAACTATTTGCTGTGTTTTGCTCTTTTGCAAAGATAGCCGATAGGAACAGATGACAAGCTGTCATAGCTTTTTCTACTTACTGTCCTGACTTCTGAGCATATCTTCTAAACTGACAAATGAGCTCAGTAATTCATGTTTTTAAAAAGAACACGTTTTGTTTGTGCTGTTATTGTACACACCGAGGGTTGACCGAGAGCTGACCGACCACGGGGAGAATATGCAAACTCCACACAGACTCACTGGGTCGGGAATCGAACCAGGAACCTTCTCGCTTAATTTTCAAAGTTGTCATGGAAATGACGAATGTTTGCTTTCAGCTCAGAAACGGTGGCAGGTTTGCCTGACTGCAACAGTTGACCGCTGATTAGGTTACCTTAGTGACTGTGAGTCCCAGTGCAGATCTGCGAGTCCGTGTTTCAGCTCTGGCATCAGCCGTTTCAGATGGTGTTCCTGTAGTGGCACATTGAATAAAGATGTTTGGAAAGATTAGATCAGATGAGTGTAATACTATTTTTTCCCCATAGGTAGCATAAGCTAAGGCAGTGAAGCTAAAAATAGCAATCTGTGCTGAACCAAAGTAGGCGTCTTCCCCGGCCCGTTTGCAACACGGCACAAAGGAGTACATGGAAAAAGACAGCTCAGAAGCACTCTTCAGAAAACCAACCTACGAGGGTTAGTCCTGCTCTTCTTCTTTGGCCAATGCTGTACATAGTTCTGTGGCCTGGGAACGTCTGAGGTAAGCTAACATTGGCTTCACATTTCCATCTGTTTACGTTGTTGAGACAGGTAATTGTTTTCACTACCCTTATATATATTTTTATATGTTTAGAGCAACAGAAAGTGACGTCCTATTTAAAGGCTTTCTCTGGTTTCCTCGTCTTGAGAATTGCTCTTCGAACAACATCTTCATCTAAACCTCTCCAAGGCTGAGCTTTTGGTCTTTCCTGCCCACCAGTCTGTCCACCAGGATTTCAAAGTCAACATGGCTTTGACAGTTACTGCGAGGTCATGACTGAGAACCAGCGTTCCTGCTCTAACCAGGCTCCCACTGCTTCGCAGTCATGCTGATTCACATTGTACAACGTAAAAAAATAAGTAAAATAAAAATCAGGTCATACCTAACTAACTTTAACACCTTCCAGCTTGTGTTGTGAAATCCTGATGGTCCAGCATGCAATAGCACATCTGGTTTTTAATTAACCTGAAAGGGCTCCTGTTCTGGAGTGACACTTGGAATGGTGGAACGACCTACTAATTGCTATCAGAGCGCGGATGTCCCGCTCTATCTTCACGAAGCTCTTAGAGACACTTTTTCTGTCCTCATTTTTGTCCTAACTGCCTAACAGGACTAATAGGATCTAACCCCACTCTTCATTGTACTTCTCTACTTTTAATTGTTTTCTGCTGTCACTTTTTAATTGCCTTTTTCCTTTTAGAAATTGCCCTTTTGGAATACTGCATGTGTCCCTTTAGATTCATTGTGATCCTCAATTTGTAAGTTCCTTTGACTGGAAGTCTCTACAAAATACAATGTAAAGTCATGTAAACTTTCAAACATGTACCCCTAAATTAGCAAAATAATTAGCAAAATGGCCTGGGAATGCCTTCGGATACTTGGGATACTTCCAAATGAACTGGTCAGGGAGAGGGAGAGGGAAGTCTGGGCTTCCCTGCTGAGCGTGCTGCCCCTGCGACTCAACTCGAGATACGTGGTAGAGGATGGATGGATGGATTGATGGATGGATGGATGGATGGATGGATGGATGGATGGATGGATTAATAACTGCTGGGGTTTGACAGTCTGATATGCAAGCACCCACATGTATATGTTGATGAGCAAACTAATGTGCAACAACATTTTTTTTATATTCCAGCTGTTGCTTTTTGAGAAAGACAGGCATGAAAATACATTTTGGCAGAGCGTATATAGAGAATTCATGTGTAATCATAAACACACTGGTACACATCCAAAGCCAGCAACAGCTTTGTTTCTTAGTGATTCTTAACCTCTCTGGCCGCCTCCTCATGGCTTTGTTCCCTGTCCATAAAGATGTCTTGCTTTCTATTCACATCCTTTCTCTGACAAGATGTTGAAAAGCAGCCCAGTCTCACAATCTAGAGCGAGGCTGCAAGAGACAAGGGTCTCTTGTACTGACTCTTTCTTCACTCTTTGCATATCAGCTTACACATTGTGTATTAAAGCTCTAGTATATCCTTAAGAAAATAAAGAAATGCCCTTTTGAGCCACGACAGCCAGTTGTTAATGCATTCAAGAAACAAAGGCAAGTGTAATGCTAAAGAAAAACTGTATGCAGTATTGTAGTACAAGTTCAGCCTATGCCAGTTCTCTGCTTGTAATCCACACTGTCTGGCTGGTAGTAAAAGCCAATGGAATTGAATATGTATTTGTACAAAAAAAAAAAGTATGATTCATAATACAGGTATAAACACTACCTTAAAGACTTAACAATAAATGAAATACATACAAGTACAATTTATAGAGTATAGTCTCAATAATAACATGCCTTTTATGCTTAAAACATTTTTTTATTACAAAAAGTATTTGGTAAATATAACAATTGATATATTTTATTGCTTTTCAAAGAAATAATTCTTATTTTGAATTTGATGAAAGCATAAAGAGCGGTGTTTATCACTTAGAAACATCGGCAGTTTTCTGCAACTGTTTGGTATTGTAGTGCTGAAATACACAAGGCCTTCCTTACATATAACGATCTTCCTGTATTGTAGAACATTAGTGGTGACTTCAGCAAGTTATCATCCCATATTGTTCATCAATACTATTTTTGTGAGAAATTAAAGCATAGGCGTATGGGCTGCTTCTTTCAACTAGTTTCCAAAGAGCAGTACAGTGCAGCTCAGTACAGTAAAGTATCCAAGTACTCGTGTTTCTGTCATCAAAAGCTGTAAACTATAGTAGAAATATGATGATCCTGGAGCAGAGCATCCTTTTGCACAGCAAATAAGCAGGTTTGCAGCTATTCAAAGGTATTAATTACCAAGAACTGGATTTGTTAATTACCTCAGCCAAGCTGGTTGGTCTGTTGGATAGTCTGCTTCTTCACTGGATTACTCAAAAGTAATTGTTGGATTTGCATGAAAATGTTGCCAGAGGTGGGAAATAGCCCAAGTTATTGAGATTAATCCAGACCTGGATCCGGAAATTGTGAAGTCAGTAGTCTTGTTCTGTGCTTGCCTTTCAAATGGTATCTTTGGGTTTTCCAATCATAATTACTGTAGTAGAAGCAGTATTAACACTGGCATTTATATATGTAGAAACAGCTGAATATGTCTTTACTTTATTTTTTTTTAAATCAGTTTAAGAATATGAAGTACTTGTAACAAGTACTTAGTTTCTGACTTCTGCTATGACTGCCTCATCCACACACACATGCACAACCCAGATACCACGTATCTCCTATTTCCCTTTAATAGTTTAATAAAAGCAATAGCAGCTTTAGTCTTAAACTCTCAATCCCTGTGTTGAATGGCCCTCCCAGCAGTGCCCCTGGAATGTCATCAGCTTTAAAAATGCTGACAGACAGAAAAAGCAGCTGAGTCATTCCTAATGAAGATCAGGAAGCTTTTCCTCCTTTCCCTCCATGCTTCATCAGAATAACAAGCATCCTGGCACAGACGGCATGGGCTTACCCCACTGGAAATGTTACTGCTACAGCACTAGCTGTCAAAAAGTTACAGACCATCGGCAAATAAAATGACAGGACCTGAGCAAATCTTTACTTTTCACACTTCACCTTTATTTGTCATAACTAGTTTTCTCCTCAGTGGGTGTCAGTATGTTATTTGCATTATTCAGGATCATGCAAGTGTTGTTAAGTCAAAGAACTGAAGACCGCTCCAGAGTGGCCAATGAAGTAAACCGCTCGAGGAATGGCAAAGCATTTGCCAGGATTTTCCAGGACCGAAATCACACTTTAATGTTGCCACAGTCCGGGGAGAGATACAAAATCTTTGTATACTTTTCTGCAAATATAAAACACTGGCATCTGTTCAAATAAGATTGCGTTTTGAAGTTTGACTTCTTGAACACTGTGGCATTATGCATACCAAGCCATGCTTTGGCTCATGGCAGTTGTCATGGAGTTTAAACGTGGTGTGCTCATTAAGCAGCGTAAAATATAAAAAGGTTTCAGGAAAAGTTGCTGAGACAGTAGTTGACCAAGTTGACCAAGACTGCAGATAGTAGGAAAAACCTTGCTCTTTTTACACTTTAGTCTTTAGATGGTTCAAAATGCTTTTGATTTGATTGAAAAACTCTGCACTTGTCATGCAGCGTGAAGATACAGCAGCTTTTAAGAAAGTAGTTTTGTGTCAAAACTTGTTCCCTTTTGTACTTGAACGTTGCTTGTACTTCCAGGTTAAGTTTGGAATAAAGGATAAAGAGCTACGTACAAGTGCGACAAAGCAGCCGACAAGCATCCGTTTTTTCATCACTGCAAGAAGTAAATAGACAGCAGATGAAGTCATATTCTGGGAAAAGATCATCTTATTTGACAAAGTGGAAGAGAAGGGTGTCAGTGGTTGAAGGGAACAGATTAAGCCCTATAAAGAATATGCCGTAATCTCGGCAGTGTTGTTTATTTCTTCTCACAACCGCTTAGACACACTGCGCCACGTTTCCCCCCTTCATTAGTAAAAGACCACTGCTGTGCGCTAATGCATGTACCCGGCTGCTCTTCATGTCCTGGGTGTGTGAGTGTGTGGCTCGGTCTGCGCATTTGCGTGTTTACACCGGCATATTTTTCTTCCCCCTGATTAAAGTCCCGCTGTGAAACGGTGCCTCCTGCGTATCTGCAAACTCCTCCCGTTTTTGACCTCTCTGTCGAACCAGCGCTCCCACTTGCACATCCCGATGTTTGCATGTTTGCATGAGCTGATGATGGATGATGTTATTACCCGGAGCTTTTAAGGGGCAGAAAGGTGCTTAAGAGAACAAACACACCTCACTGTTTGGGCTTTATCTTCACAAATTAACAATCATACACTTGCAGCAGCTTAGATTCTCACGCACATGGATGCACATATATTCAACATATACATAATGATTTTTTTTTCTTTTAATACCTTAGCAGTAAGCAAAGGAGGTTGCTATGTTCTCATAAAAATTTGTTTTCAGCTTTCACAAGCACATATGCTCTCACCTGTGAAAATTATTCATTAATGATTTATTGAGACTCTCACAAGCCACCCAGGCTTGAGAATCTGAATTAAGCTTTGCATTTCTAATACAGTATTAAGTACAGCGAGACACAAACACACACATACACAAGCACATGTATATTTTTTGCATATTTATTGGTGCCAGCTTGACATTTCAGCACTCAGGATGACCTTGCTTTGTTGCTCGCTGGAATAAAAACATGACTGAGATAGAAAATAAAGAGAGAAAAAAGGAAACGTCATCTCTGTGGGTCAGACGTGCTTATAGTAAAAGTGATGATTCAAAATGCATATTATTTTGCTGACTGTCAAAAAGTCAGAGCAGGACGGAGGATAAAGACGCATTGCCTTAATCCGTCTCTCTTACTTACTATCCCCTTCTCGTCCTCCTTCTGTCTACCCCATCTCCATTTTTGCTGATTGCTTTTCATCATTAATATTTCATGTGTAATGTGGCTCTTTTGGATAGTGTAAGGGTGTGTGTGTGTGTGTGTGTGTGTTTGTGCACCCTGTGAGCCCATGTTGTGTGCTTGCGTCTGCATATGTGCATGCGTGCATGTCTGTGTTTGTGTGCGCAGTATCAAATTCTGCACTCACAGCTGTGGGCCGGTCTCAGCCTGGTTGTGATCTGTCTGTCTGCTTGTCAACCTTCAACCTCTCCTTCTGTTTCACTCTCTTTCTTCCTTCCCTCTGAGTCTTTCATCTGCATCCCTCTGTTTCTGCAGCCCTCTGTTGCTTTCTGTATCCTTTCTTCCCCACTGCTTCGCTGACTTTTTTTCGTGCAAAGCATTTTGCTCCCTCTCTAGCTCAAATGCCCTCTCCATCCCTCCCTCTGAGTGGTAACAGCCCACCTCTTTTTTATGTTGCCTTACTTTGAATTTCTCCGGTCTATTTTTTCTTTTTGTTTAGTTTTTTTTCACAGGCGTTTGTTTTTAATTTTTCAATTGTATATTTTTATGGCTTTTAGTTGGGATATATTGAGTTATATTAAAATATATTGATTTGCTGGTGACCAGTAAAAGGAAAAGCAGAAAGAAGATTTAAAAATGACCATATGTGAAAACAAAATAGCATGAACCATAAAAGAGACTTTTATTAGATTAGACTTTTATTACTTTATAGAATACCCTGTTTAACAGAGTATTCTAATGGCAAATGTGAAACAATCTGTACGACAGCTAAAGCCTGGTCATGCAGGAGGACAACATCAGCAAATCACGTTTTGGAAGTCAGAGTTTAGACGGACCAGAGTTCGTTTGGTTGCAAAGTCTTTTCCGTTTGAGGGAGGTGTGAATTTGCGAACCCTGGTTGGCCTACAAACGTAGGTCAAATCCAGAAAACGGTCTACAAAGTAGAGCTTTGCGGGTGAAGACGGCCTGAACACAAGGTCTTGTGGGTAAACAAAATCTAAACAAGCTCTGGGAGAAATGTCTCAAACGTCCCAAACGTCGAGGTAAAAGCTTTGACAGAAGGATGTTCAAACAAAAATATATATAATTGCTGGTAAACACAAGAACAAAACTGATTAGTGGGGAAGTTGTACTGCATTAACCAATAGATGAGAGAGGTTTGTGCTCTCTTCAGTAATTCTTGATGCAGTGCCACCACAGGCAAGGTGGGGAATAAATTATTTAAAAGCTTCGGTTCATTTGACAAAGTCAAGTGTGAAAGCAAACTCAGACCAGCTGGTTGTTGAAACCCAAATCCAGCTGATTCCAACAGTCTACCAGACTATCAGGTGTGAAAATGAATTAAGAGAACTGTGAAAAGCAAATGCTTCCAAAATTTTTATTAACTTTAACAATGTTGTAAAGACTGTGATAGAGGGGCGACCTGTCCAGGTGGGCCCCTGCCTCTCGCCTGTGATGAGTCGTCATCGGCTCCGGCAGACCCTCGTGACCCTGCAAAGGATAAAGCTGGTACAGACAATGGATGGGCCAAAAATTACATCAATCCAGGATGATGTAAGACTTTTAAAGTCGAAATGATTACTTTAGGTTTTTTAAATTAAATATGGATGTACAAGCTATAGAATAATGAAAGTACTTAGTATTGGCTGAATGATATCCTGTTTCCCCCATTTTTACATAATTTTTGTTTTCGGTTTATTATGCTTAGATGATTTTTATTTTGGATAAAAACATCAGAATAAAAAAGGGTACTAGGTTTTTCTCATGTAAATGACACTGTAGTATTATACTATGACTTCAACTTCGCATACTGATGTTTACTTTGTCAAGAGCCCTCTTTGTGTGACATTTACTGAACAGCTCATTCATTAACAGACAAACCTGATCACATATAGAGATCCGAGTGGAGAATGGCGAGAGAAAAGCACACGGGCCAGGCGCGAGATTCACGTCTAATGTTGACACTGCTGTTTTTCTTTTCCTTTGAGGTCTCTGTTTAGTTTGACGTCATTTATGCTACAACAGTGCCAAACCTTAAACAAGCACTTTCAAAATAATTAGTTATCCAAACAGATTTTATTGCAAAATGCTACAAAAACATTTGTCGCTTGAGTCTTCAAAAGTGACTCTTTTGGAGGTTTCATCTGTGTTTAAAACCATTGCAACACAAACCCAGGGTGAAGTTCCATAGCAACGTGATGGAACCCCTGATGTTAAAACACATTTTAAATACATGTAGGCTCCATTACATCTATGGACTGATCAATTTTTGAAGATCCAGTCCAGCAGTTATTAACCCAAAAAATGTACCTGTATTTTATGAATTTCAAATTCAAATAGACATGCTTGAACTACTTATCAAGTAACGCAAGAGACAGACATTCTTTTGTAGCAGCAGCAGTCTTGACATGTTCAAAAAGGACACCACCCCGTTAAAGAGCAAGAACAGAACCAGGAAGTCCCCCGTCCCGACTGGCCAGCACAAGACAATGCACCAACACCAGTTTGCCAAAAGAAACTTGCTCATGACCTTTAAAATGGTTTGGGCATCATTCTACATCGCTTTCTTCATTTGTTAAAAATGACAAACATCTAAACTTGACTCCGCCTACGTCTCCGCCAACCAACTCTGTCCTGTTTCCTCGACTAAACCAGTTCCAATATTGATGTAATTTAGCTTTCAAAGAGCAATTCTGAAGGAAAAAAGCAATTATACAAGGTTAAATCCAAGTTGAAGTATCAGAATGGTAATGTGGTCTCCTCTTATGTCTTTCAACATTAGAATCATTACAGTAGTAATGGATATAATCAGCAATTGGCTTCACAACATAATCAGTGTGTAATGTGATAGTAATTGTAAGCTAAACCTTGTTCTCGGCTCCAAGACATCTGGTAGCTCACACTGTAATGACCAATCAGCTAATACTTATCAGGACTGCTAACTCACGCACTCAGCGCACGAATCCAGTGCCTCTCCCATGAGAAGTGACACTCCTTGTACTCAATTCATTTTTAGCAGGACTTGAGCAGCGGGTGCCAGGCAGACGGGTTGGATCAGCGTTGCCACATTAATCCACGTCTGTCGTGGTTACATTTCTGTGTAAGATCCACACAGTGAAACTAATTTAAGATGAGCTTTTTTTTTTCCACTTCAGGGTCCTTAGTAAGGTGAAGGCTTACCTCCCTTCACTAGACGTTAAGAAGCTAAATCATGCCCTCATTACTTCAAACTCCAGTGGTTCATTTAGTCATTTAATAATTCACTGTATAATGATCAGTCATCACTACCTTAACTGTTATCTGACAAGCCAAATGTCATGATAACATCACGCCTGTATTCCCAACCGATTTTAAGCTCTAGTTAAAACCCATCACTTGTGATAAAAATCACAAGTGATGGGTTTTCAGTTTCAGTGCCAAACTTTTATGCATCCTGCCACTGCAGCCATGAACCCTGAGGTCTACCAAACCAGGTGCTGTTGGTCTTTCTTAGCCCTAGACTCAAGAACACAGGTGAAAGAGCAGAAATTACAGCTGCGTTTAGTCGATGCTGGCGTAAACTTTATAACAATTAATCACAACTTACATATGATGCCTATTAGTTGTAACCAAAAACAAATAGTTATTGGAAGAGACTTTGAGAGTTGGAATGGTTTGTTTCTTCTTTTCTGATATAAAGCCTCCTTAAGTTTTGCTTTCAGCAGGTCTTCAAGCGAGGGTGTGTGCATCTGTGTTTTTGAGACACAGTGGGCTCCAAACCCCTCCTGCTGCTTATCAGCTCACACTGTTCCCTCCACCTTAATGAACAGAGTTACCACTGACGCACACTCTTTCCATCTTTAACTCTTGTCTCTCGCTGTGGATGGAATTTCTCCTTGTATGTGCGCCTCCTGGGAATGCAAGTGGGGGCTCCCATTGACGTACAGTATACATACATGCGTGTCTGTGTGTATGCATTAAATTTGCTCTACCGTTGGCCCAGGAGTGTGATTGGCTGCGGATGAGAGCTAAGCCTGGCACCAGCAACATTTCCGCAGAAGGCCGTAAAGCAGTAGGCCTGGAGTGCAGGCAGCATCTGCCCCTCCGCTGGTGCCAAGATATACACAAACATGCCACACACACACACACACACACACACACACACACACACACACACACACACACACACACTCGTACATACACACATTTGCATCAACAGTCACAAAGATTAATATACGTGTAATGACACATACTAGATAATTCACAGTCTATTATTTATCCCCAGATCCTGGTCCCTTTTGCCAAGCCATCCTTGCTTCTGGCAGATGAGTGGCATACTCTAACCTTGCTGATCTTTCGCCATCTCTCCTCCTCCAACTGCTGCAGCTTTGTCCTTCATAAGCTCCCTCTCCGTCTCATATCCCAGTCTTAAGCCTTCCACGTTATTTGTCTTTCTTTTTAAAGGCTCACATGCACTTAAAGTGTTTCTCTGGACTGAGTTCTTTAGCATGGTGCTTCGATCCCCCGCATTTTCCGCCTTGTGACAGTAGCACACACTCATCACAGGCCTGCTCTTGATTTGCTACTTTCTCTCTCACACACACAGAGGGACTTTTACACACTCACTTATCACACACATACACACAAGCACATAGACATTGTGCTATGGGGCTATTCATCTGTCTGGAGCAGTGGATTATGAAAGGTCAGCCTTTGAGTTACGACAGAGTCTCCTGGACACAGCAGTCTAAGCCTAAGTGTGGGTGGCAGAGCATCGACTCTCTGTGTGGGCGTGTACATATGTGTGTGAGATTAGCCAGCAATTGGTGGGCAAGAGTGTGCAATTGTTTGTGAACAAATGTGTATCTTTGAGCGTATGGGTGGAGTGGCGGTAATGCATCAGGAGTTTCCACTTGTGTTTAAGCGTTTAAGTGTGTGTGTTCGGGGAAAATAGGAATTCAAGCTTCATAAATAATAATATAAATAATGAAAAAAAGCAAATTCCTTTTCATTTGATCATCAATATTACATATAAGCGATTGAATGGAAACTTAAAACATGCTCACAAATCTCGCTGCGTGGGTTTACTTACCTCGAGTCTTGGAGAACAACTTCTGTGAGGGTCCCAAGGCACTCTAGACACTTTAGCAAACTATTGATAATCAATAGCATCTTTTCTACTATTCACACATCAAAAGGTTTCATTTTTCTCTCTCTGTACAACACACATACATATACACATTTGTACGAGTGAACCTGCGAATTTTCAAGCCAAAGATAACTTACAAAAACAAACAACTGTAGACTCCCCTTCTCTCACTTATCTCCATATCAGTCTTTGCATGAAGGTATAAGAAATGAGCTTGTAAAAAGCGGTGCTTCGTCACTACTTGCCCGGCTTAATACCTGTGGCAAAGGCCTCTTATCTGGGCTTTTTTCTCTTGGCAAGACGGTAAGCCAAAATCTTTGCACAATCCTGTTGTTGCTGTAAATTCCTTGTTTGCAAGAGCAAACACAGCCATCCTCATGTTGTAACTGAGACTATTCTCTGGGCAATCCTCTCCTCACTGAATGTTTCTGAAAACTAACAAAAACTAAATACCATTCCAGGAGTAAATGCCACGTATCAACACTTTTCACTTCAGGTCTATCTTCCTCTGAATCCACAATGTCTACAAAAGCCATGGTAACAACGTTGCCATGACCACCTTAAACCCATTGGCAACAGGCTACTTATTGGGAAAAACATCAGAAACATTTTCTTTTTCCCTTTTCTTTCCAAGGACACAATCTAATTGATTTATTTGAATGTTACTTTAAAATTAGGCTTTGTATACCTAGAGACATGTGAAAATCGCCACTATTTTCTCACAAATGTCATGCACAACACAAATGTACAAAAAAAAAAAAAAAACAACATATGCACAGACACACAACATACCCTGACAGATCGTCTGCTCATAAGTAGAGATAAATTATAGATGCTGTTCCCACTCTGTGCTTGTGCTTCTTCCAGACAGACAGAGTTTTGGGCTAAAATGCTGAGGCACTACTGCGGCATCTCATCTCTGTCAAAACAGAGAGGGAACTTTTTAAAGATGATCCACATATACACACACACACACACTATATATATATATATATATATATATATATATATATATATATATATATATATATATATATATATATATATATATATATATATGATTATATTCAGACAGAGTTTATAACCTTTGTTCTCTTTGGTACATTTACATATTTCCTGGCTCTTTACCCTGCTCTTTTGCTGCTGAAGAAGCAACATTGCTATGAAATGTGATTTAGAGACAAGTGCCTCCTAATTCTTAATTTATCAATAAACGTTCTTATCCTTTGCAATGGGAAATGAAAAGTCTCAAATGGCTTTTAAGGCTTAAGTGGAAAGCATCAAGTAACCGTTAGGTTACATCTGCTCATTCTTCAGTATAGTTACGTTATTTTTCTGCAAAAAAATGTAAAAAACAGTGTTATTTTAATTCTAATTCAAGCTGACACTATGAACAGCAATGGCATGTACAGCTCGTAGCTAATTAAAACATTTCAAATATGAGGCTTTTTATCAGATTTGTTCTAAACATGAGAAAGTGTCAGAATACTGACTCGTTATGCCGATTCTTTTTGTTCTGACACAGAAACAAAATAGTCAATAAAATTACTCAGTGGAGGTGACTTTATAAATGCATCTTTGGACATTTGTGATGATGTGGGCTTTAGTGGATGTTTACACTGAATTAGAAATCAATAAAAGCAATGACAAAGGCAAGTTAAAAAAACTTTTTAAAACAAACAAAACAAATGTTGAAATGTTTGATCTTAGATTTCCTGGGCACAATATATATTACTCTTTTCATTGGATTTTATGTTAAATTCCTAAAAATAATGAATTTAAAAAGAAAAAAAGAAAAAAAATGTAGAGAAGCAGAAAACACCAACATTTGAGTAATTATCACATCTAGTGTTTTTCACTAAAATGGGCTTTTATCTTGCCTTTGAATAAAACCATTAAATAAAGCCTCAATAACACACTGAAGACCAGGTGAAACACAATCAGGGAGAACATAGGAAGTCAAGACCAAACTAAAACAAAAGGACACAGACTTTCAAAATAAAACAGGAACCTAAACCCCAAAACCGTGACACACACTTTAGATGTTGTAATAAAGTGTATAAGCTGCTCTTATGTGTCTCTTGATGCTTATTGTTGTTTTTCTTCCCTCTTCCTCCGCCATCTCTAAAATGACCCTTTAGTGTCCCACTTCTCCTTTTAAACTCCTCGTTCCCTCGAGTCTATTTCTATCCCTCTTAAGTCTCCTTATGTACTTTGCCTCCCCAGCTTTTCCTTTTCCAAAAGCCTCATGGATAAAAATGATTCAGTCTGTATTTTTGGTCTGAGACTTGAAAAATAATGTCCTAAAAAAAAAAGAAAAAGAAAAGAAAATGCTTGGACTCAAAGTGAGTCATGTCCAGAGAGATAAAGCTTTATCTGGATGCAGATGTGTAAAGATACACTAAGAAATCAAAAGAATGTTGAGAAAAATAGCTTTGTACAGGCAAATAGTGCATGAAATATATGATTTTAAATTCTCTGAGGAGTTTGACAGCGTACACACAAATAAGAACATTGGTCACAGAGACACAGAAGCAGAAAGGCGGACACATGAGAGTAGTGTGTTATTAAGTTACCATTATGCAACTTCTGTGTTTTCTATCAGTAATTCCCTCTTTGCTACAACAAAAAAGAAACAAATAGATCATATTACACTGCTATAATGTGATCTCTCTGTTTTCTTCCAGTCATTCTTCCTTCACACCATAAAGCAAAAAGCAAGCTACTGCATCTTAGACAGGATAGCCTTTATGTGGCAGTGAAATATGTGAAGACTCCCCAGTTCAATGATGGCTATAGAATGGCCCGTTTTTGTGAAAGATGAATACCTCAGAAACACAATTCTTGCCAATGTTGTGCCTCTCAACTATTTAATTCTCTGTCCTCATGGCTGCCCTGCTCCTCACCCCCCTCCCTTCCCAGCACCCACCACAGACTGTATAAATAAAGAAGGACAAACCCCCTGTGACGGGCACCCATAGGTTTTCTAAAGAGTGCATTCAAAGCCTCTTTTTTTTGTCTCTGTGTGGCACCATGTTGGCAAGAAGTAAAGCTGGCTGACCCCGGTTAATCCAAAAATTAGCAAGTGGATGGAAGGAACAGGCCTGGAAGCAGATTGGAGCGTGCCCATTTTCGTTCAGTTCCCACAAGTTAGTTATATTTAACTTTGCTGTCTTAGCTTTAGTTAGATAATGTTACTTTACATTCATTCTGATCAAATTTGTTCAAAAATCCTCATTTTCCTTTTCGTTACAAACGTGACATCAGAAATGACCGGTTCATTATGCTGTTAGGTCACAGCTCAGTGACATCTAGCCATTTGACAGTAAATGTAGACTATCAATCAAATGATCACACCCTGAATGATGAAAAAACATTGAAAAAACATTGTGGCCTTATGTCATCTTACTTTTGAGGTAAAAAAAAACAACAAAAACACTTCATCAGTTGCCATGAATGTGAAAACCTCGTGAGAAAATTTGAACTACAGTATGCTGTAAATATGTTTATTTCTCCTGCAACGTTGGACGGTTTAACTTGGCGGGCAGTGGACTCTGACTTGTCTTTGCTACCAGCCCCCAATGGTCAGACAAAGAGCCATTTTCTTCTTGTCCTGAATGGTGATGACCAGCCAGATGTAACCTCTTTTGGCATCCACACACCACTTGCCTTCATGAAGCTTTTCAGCCTCAGGACTCCAAACTGTGAAGGTTCCACTCTCCATCACCGTAAATGTCCTACTCCCAGTACTTTAGAGATCCCTGTTCTCAGCTTTGTGGATATCAAGCTGCCTGTGCCCAGGTCTATTTTGGTTTGGAATCAGCCAATGCCTTCCCTGATGATAGATCTCCTCCTGGTTCCTCTTCATGTGTAAACCCCAGGCTGAGACAGCAGATGTCTCACCTATTCCTGGCTCTTCTCTGGGGATGATCTTCTGTTTCTGGGTTGCATGATGCCAAGCCCCTGATCAGCAACCCCCAAAGATGTTTTTTTTAAAACAGATGTACTTTCTCCTTCTACCTAGTCTGTGTCATTTGCAACTACCTTGCCATTCAAACTGTTTCAGAGATAAAGTTTCACTGGTGGCAGCTCATGTCTCCCTTATTTCCGGGTAAGAATCGGCAGACAATGCCCCTGTTTTAATAAAGCAGCCTGTTGTCTCTTCATCTTCTTGAACAACCATTATACAAAGATTTCCAGAATTAGCTGAAACTGCGCTGAAGCTCAGCCAACCGATGACTCAGCTGATACATAATGTCTTGCAGAGTTGCCCCTCTTTTTCAATCTATTGCCATATCACATTGCCATACCAGTTGAACGGATTATCTGTTTGGTCTGCTCTTCTGAGACCCATCACGTGTCCAGTTGGTGAAGTTCCCAGCCATCTCCTCTACTCACATTCTGCCCAACAACTCTAGAAACCAACATCTGACAGAACTGCAGAGTCGTTTCATCAAGCATCGTCCTACCTTCCACCATCACAGCAGAACCCACGTTTCTTCTGCGCCAATGTGCTGTTCTCCTGAACAGCATTCCCTATCTCACTCATTTTGAGCATTTTGATTCTTCTGCTGCTGTTGTTTGGATTTTTTGTCATATAGTTAAGCAGAATGCTTAACTACAGTCAAGTCAAGCTCAGCCCAAAATCCCTGTACATCAGCTGAAGGCTTAGCTTATCTCTGAACCCCCCTCCCATCAGCTTACTGAGTGTTCAGCTGTTTCATCTCCAAGAATCCTGTTGCTAAATCTTAGACATGGCATTTCACAACTCTTCTTAACCCCAACTCCTCATTTTCATTATCTATGATACTTAAAAAATATGTTTCTGTTACCATATATGGTTCTGTTTTGTCTCTCCTTGCATTAGGGTTGGAAGTCATGCCTTTCACTATATGTATATATATATATATATATTTATAGTTAAATAAAAAAACATGCATAGATTTTCTTTCACAAAATGGTCACGATTATTATGCATTTATGTCTGCATTTTGGTCCTTGAACTGAGAACTGCAACATAACATAATTTTCTCCAGAAGTCTCTTCTACAAACAAATAGCAGATATGTGTTTTGCTCAGGGATATTTTGCCAGCATAAAGTTGATGCATTCCATCAGTGATTCAGAAATCTGAGCTACATTCTGTTTGTGGTTGAGTCTGCAGAGGAACGGTTGCTCTCGCTAAACTGCTGAATGCGTTTGTTGTCCTCCTGGCCATTTATTTAAGGTCTATAAAGATCAAAAAGGCTTTTAATGCATTTGTAGGTAATTGCCAATATAAAAAAAAGAGAAGACCTTCATTATTGTGTCTTTAAATCTTCTACTTAATGTATACTCAGTGTAACAGACAAGGAAGAAAACCGTTATTGCCTGTGATCCCGGGCCAATCAGCTAAAGCTGCATTAAAAGCCTTTTCAATCATGTGGCTCAAACCGCTACAGGATGGCCACTAACCACTCAGATAATTATTCTCAACAAATACTTTTCTTTGTTGAACCCATAAAAACTTGTTAAATGTCCACTATGTCAAGAAAATACCCCCAAAACAACCCCCCCCCCCCCCCCCTCCTCCCACACACACACACACACACACACACACAGACACACACACAATACTCAAAAATAGCATCCTTTCTGGGCCTGACCTCATTTAACCTATTCTGACTTGAGATGCCCCATAAAACATGGGAACAGCAATATCCTGAAGTTGCATCAGGTCTTAATGGGTTTAAATGCAATGAGACAGCGAAGAAAACTGCACTGCTGTCTGGCAAATTAAAGTGTAATTTTCATTTCTTCTTTCTTGTTAAGACATATAATCTTAACTCGTCCCAAGAAGGTTCCCAGTTCAAATCCTGGCTGTGGTCTTTCATGTTTGAACAGAATGTCTAACACCATCTGATTACTGAACTGTCTAGGCTCCACAGTTGTTAAATGCTTACATCGTTACAAAAAAAAAAAAAAAAAAAAAATCACACAAGTTGCTGCATTTTGCATCACATGAAATTGTCATACAGTGTTAAATGCCGACATTTAACACTAAAATATTAACGCTAATATAATTTCACATGCTTAAATTTTGCATTGTGTTAAACTGATAGAAATATGTTATTACACAAATGTAATTTAATAAAACAAATGAATAAATCTTATAAGGGAGGAAGACAGCATAATGTAACACCCTGGATGATGAAGACCAACATTGTCCAGGGACCTTTTTCTTATTGACATCTCCGTTGGTTAGAGTCAACTTAAATATTAATTCATATGTGGAAACTTGTTGGCATCACATTTTCTCAATACTGCCTTATTTTAAATGTAAAATAATTAAATGTATTTACTTAAAAAAATTGAATTAAACTATAGAACAGGAAGTTATTCTCCTTTTACCACAAGATTATTTGATACATTGAGATAAATGAAGAGCAATCTTAACTTTTATACTTAGATTAGTATAAAATGAATAATGATGCAGAAGAAGCATCGTATCTGAGTTTGGTTGTATTCAGCATGTGGAGTCCAGCCTTTTCACCGTGAATGGACACTATACCCTGCACTCGTACCATCTTTCCATCAGGTCTTGTTAACATATGGGATATTGTGTGAAAAAGATGCCACACACTTCTCCCAATGGGCTGCATGTGTCTGTTTAATAAACACTTTGTGTTGCTGCCGCCAGCTGCTGCAGACTGTAGATGAACCTTACATCAGTCATCTTTTAGCACCGTGTCCCAAACCGGAACCACGTCTACATCACTGTGCCTTTTTTGGGAGCGTGTTTAGAAAAACTCTTCATTTTACCGGCATTTTACCGGCATTTTACCGGCATTGAACTGCAGGAGCTTGTGGAAGACGTGGGGAGGTCACTCCGAAGCTGTGTGAATTAAAGTTAAAAGATCTTTTTCATTTTTAATGTCACATCCAACTAACTAACTAACTAACTAACTAACTAACTAACTAACTAACATTACCATAATCTATTCATTTGAATTAATCCATAAAATTGATTTACCCCCCAGCCCTAGACATTACTACACTCTGCACATGTAGAATAGTAAACTCCCTCTTATTTCTTCTGAGACAGGGCAGATGGAACTTCTCCAACAACGTTAGTCTTAGGTTAATTGAGTTATTGCCTTTGGTTGATGATGATTGAGTTTGGGCCTCAGGTGTGTGTGTGTGTGTGTGAGAGTGTTTTTGAGCGTACATGGTGGTTTTTGTCAGCTGTTAAGGGAATAGACCTAAATTCAGGCAAATATGTAGGAGTACTCAAACAAAGCCTTTTATTTATTTAATTTAAAAAAAAAGACGCTGCAGCAGCAGGATATCCCAGAAACAAAAAAAAAAAAAACAAAAGACAAGGAGAAGGTTTTAGAAACATGAAGCAACAAAAGGACTAGGACTGATAAATGACAACAAACTAACAAGAGAGTAATGACATACAGGACACTTTTCACTCCACTCACAATACAAGCCACACTGTCCAACTCTGATTTGAGAAAGATTTGATTTGATGTTTCACTTTTGTAGCCACAATTGTCTAAGATCAGACTTCAAAATAAATGTCAGCAATCTGAAAACAGCATGTGCACTAAAAACCTGTCAGCGTGTGTCATACGTATCAACAACAACAAAAAAGGTCTCATTTGTGAGACAAAAGTGAGACGGGAGAGTTGATTGAAGCAGGATAAAAACAGGTCAGAACGGGAAGTGACTGCAGCTGTTATTGATAACATCTATAGCTCCAGATGACAGGAAAGACCAGTCCAGTGATATTTATCAAAGGCTAAAGGAGGAGAAGATTGATTTTTGACACTGAGTTATGCATAACAGCCAACTCTAAGAAGAGCAACCCTTCGTTCATGGGTACTTGAACAGCAAAAACAAAACAATACAATAAACAGGTAACGGATTTTTAGAGGTCAGAGATGTAAAATGCTCTAAAACATACATTGACTAAGGACTTAAACCTTCATTCTCATTAATAATTATTTATAGACTTTAGATGCTTTACCATCTCTAGTAAATGCATAAAAGATGACCACATGTTTAAAACAACGCATTGCACTCCAACAGTAGTACAATTTCTTAGCAGGTCTGCAGAACTTGGCACTACACCTGTGAAGGTTGATGATGATAATGTGCAGCACATGTGTAAAGGCAAGGAGCTGCACAAAGGCTCATAAGTGCTCTCACTGGTTTCACAAGCGTCTGATAATTATATCTGATCTAGGACCAGATACTGAACTGACACAGTTGGGATCTGAAAATTAGAATTGATTTATTGTATTCAAACATCCCTGAAAACAAAAATTTGATATGGATTACATCAGGAGAGAGTTTGAGCGCAAGCATTTGCTGGCTGTATTTTAAATGAAGTACTTTATTGAGTTCAGACTGTTTACTCTGTCTTTACGTGTGCAGTATGGAAAGAAATGGAAATAAATGCTTTCCTACTTACTTAAACCTGCTTTATGCTTTGAACAGAAATGATGATGGTAAACTCTCATCTTTGGCTGATTTGTCTGAATTAATGCTATGTTAGCACCAAGAGTTTGGCCACGTGTCCAAATGTGTCACTTTTTTTTAATGTCTTTGGCATTAACGGCAGATTGCTGCCCTCTTTATGAATGAAAACATCACAAACGAGTGTCCCACCACTTCTGCTATGTCAATGAGACATTTATCTAATTAGTCTGTGATGTCAGTGCTCCACACTCACGTTTCAGACCATTAGAAGTGAACCATGTGAGTACTTGCAGTGTCCTTCCTGCCTGACAAAAGATCTGTAGGTATAAATGTATGTATGTCCTTAGAAAATATAAATTAAAGGGTACCAGTATGCAATTTAGAACATATAGACAATTATAACGGGTGGACAGAGGAAGTTACACACCAAAAATAAGATGCTGGGAAATAAAGCTAAACACAAAACAGGAGACTAAACAGCAAAAGAGCACAAGAAAACCAAGGATAAAACTTCATAAATCCAGAAAAGTGAACAAGACTCAGATAAACCCATAACTTAAAGCAAGACGGTGAAAGTTTGTCTCGTTTGTCTCTGTATTGACGCTGTTTTGACTGGTTCATCCCGTGGGACAAACTTCAGGATGAGGTGGTGAATGAATCTGACAAAGGGATTGGGGTTAGTTGTGTATTCACGGTGAACAAATATTTGGAAGAGGGAGAAAAGAGAAGACCAAAAAATAAAAATGGAGAGGAATATTGTGAAAGAAAACTGTCACGGGAGAAAGTTTGGATAGCATCGAGCATAATTGGTCCTCCTCTCACCATGGCAAACGGAGTGCAGCGTGTTGTTGCAGCCCTCCCAAACGTTTCAAAAAGTTGACAGGAGAAATAGGAGACTGGAGGAAATAATGCATGAGGGCAGAGGAAGATGAAGGCGTAAAAGAAAGAGTATGTGAAAGTAAGACAGGTGAAATAGAGAGCTTAAGAAGAAGGTTAAAGGGAGAGATTAAAACATGACGCAATATAAGGATTTAGGGGGAAGAGGAGGGTGAGAAAGTTTGAAAGAAATGGAAAAGAGGAGAGACAGCTCGAAAGTCATAGAGAAAAAGTGAGGTGGAGAAAGAATCAGGCCATTCATCCGTGCCTCTCGAGGAGGACGCAGCCGGAATTCTGGATAACTCATTCAAAAATGCCAACTCCACTTTGTCCCACAACACCTCTGTCAGTCTCTGCTGCTGCTACCAAGTGGCTGGGACACATCCAGAATACCTTAACACCGACAGCGAATCACAGCTACACCCCCCCAAATCCCTCATCCCCCCTTCCACCCCGACTCACACACACAGAATATCTTGTAAGACACTTTCGTGCTATAAACATGATCAGAGCTGCACTCTGGAAAGCCGTGTTTGTGCCAAATAAGAAAGCCAAGGGCCATTCTGATGATTAATAATCCACATGCACATAAGCATGCATATGCAGGACACACTCACACACACACACCAATATACACACTATGAGGGTGCCTGAGGAAATGTGCCTTACTGTTGTCAGAAATGCACAATCTCCCCTCTCTGGCACAAGAGTTTCCTTAACCCTGTCACATAATTGGTCTCCAAGGAAACAATTTCGCTTAAAGCTAAAAGTTAAACCTTAATAAGGCCGTAAACACACACATGCATTAAAATATGTCTTACACGTATATGAAAGATTAAGGCACGTAGGAAACATACGACAAATCAGAGGTGATGCATGTCAGAGTAATAAATAAAAAATTAAACAAACAAATTAAACTTTCGCTGCCTTTGTTATATAGTATCTCAGGCAGTGTATAAACATGAATACTCTGTCCTGGATATTCAGTGGTTTTCCAACCAGGCATGAACGTTTCCTTCTTTTCTTCTTCATGGCTGTGCAGTCTTATGTGTGGAAAAGCAACTCGTCCCAAAGGTGTTCTGACCAAGATCTGTGCATCCGTGTGTGTGCGTGCGTGTCTTTAAACGTATCTTTTGTATCCATGCCTATATGTGTAAGCGTGTGTGACCTTGTCAAGAACGTTTCCTATTTAATCATCTCAGGGAAATCTCAAACTTGCCTTTAAAATTGAACATGAAAGGTAACCTTCTCTATTTTTACTTGCTCTCTCTCTCTGCAAAGAACCAGGGAATTATCTTTCTCTCTCTCTTTTTTTTTTCTTTTATAACTCTGCCTTGGATCAGTAGAAGGTGGATGAATAGGATGGAGAGAGGAGGAGGAAGTCTAGAAATGGAGACACACACGGAAGAAAAATCGAGATAGAGAGAAGTGGGAGTTAGCGAGTAGAGAGTGGAGGAAAGAGAGAGTGACAGAAGATGAGAGTAAGTTAAAGAGAAGCAGGAAGGAAAAGGGGCTTGAGCTGCAGACGTCTGTACAGCGCTGAAGCAAAGCAAATATTTTGTATATAAAGCTGCAGAATACGGTGCCCAATTAATTAGGTCCAGAGAGAAGATGTCATGATGAGGTACAAGTTCACTGCAACTCAATTTGCAGTAAAACGAAGGCGCACGACAGTCGCAGCTATATCGCTTTCAGGAGACAATGGTTTAATTAAATCTTATGGATATTCTGGATTCCATGTGTCACCATAACCGCATTCATACTAAAATCTGTGTGGCTACGTCATTTATACACACCCTTTATGTATCCCCTTATTTTCCTTGGTCTCTGGGAGGGCCGGACGGTCGGCTAAGTGGTGGTGCTGGCTCAGCCTGAGGCGAGAGCAGTGAGGCCTCACGTTTGGCTGGGCTGAAATATTTAAGGAAGTCATCCAAAGCTTGTTTCACTCAGTCAGTACCCGGTGGGTCAGTCCCATCAGAGACCAATTACATTTACTGCTGAGCCACAGACAAAGGCTTGATCAAAGGAAACAAGCGGCCACGACACAGAGCCTGCGCTTACACGGACACATACGAGCATGTGCGGCCAAAACGATGGATGCATGCAGACATGCAACGCTCCAGTGCACGTGTGCAGCACAGATGCCACCACATTCTCAAACGTTTCTCCTCTTTTACCTTTCTTTTTGTTTTTTTTGTTTTTCTTTCAAAAGAAACATAATACAATCCAACTGTCTTTGATCTCCAGCAAGTACCAAAGTTTTTGAAGGACATACTGAATGTTTCCAGTGATTTGCAAGACTTTTTAGAGAAAGTGTATGTTTCACGAATGCAAAGAAGATATATAAAGACATATATCTTTAATAATAGCAACATAGCAGGGCATCAACTTAACCGCCACACCTGATGGAGCTGTATCAGACTGGGATTGAATAAACAGGCTGGAATTAGAGGTGTTCCAATATGGGCAACCCCAGACCCATAAAAAATTAACGTGAGGGGGCGACACAGGGGGATTGCAGTTATGGGTAATTCTGGTCTTACCTCAAAAATTGAAGCAAAGAAAAAGGGTTGAAGAAGAAATTTCTAATAAACATAGATTTAAAATAAATTCAAGAAGAAATGTAAATGACATTTAGCAGCAAATGGGATTATATAGAAAAAAAAGAAAGAGAGTGGCTGGATTTTGTTGTGGCTGCACAGCGGAGGCATGAAGACCTGGAAGATTGTGAAGAAGATGGTCTGTTGATAAACAGTCACCGATATGTAAATTCTTCGGCAATGTCAATTCGTGGCATCTGTCGTCTTCCTGCTCACTTTGCTCATGTCGCTGCTCCTCTTGTGGTCAAATTCAGCTTCATCACATTCTTCAAGGTCTTCTTTCTGCAGCCGCTACAAAAAAAAAACCTTCCCTTGCATATTTTCTTCAAAGAAGTCCTGGTAAATGTCCTTTATATCTCTTCTTGATTTTTTTAAAAATCCATGTTGATCGGAAAGCTCGTCTTCAACTCTTCTTCTACTTTTCAATCTGTTGAGGTGAGAATGGAAATTCTTATTTTTGCAAACTTCCTGTGCAGCTCCCATACATGATGTTTTGCTGTTCTCGGATTGTCCATATTCTGATACCAGCATCAGAAGCAATTATAATTCTGCTGAAAATAAGGGAATCGGGGTACTAACACTGATGCACCATCCATTACCACACCATTTAGCAGAATTCTAGTTCTTCTCTGTCGCTCTTAAAGCCAACACAGGACGTTACATAACGTAGCCTTGCAACTCACCGTTGGAGTAAACAGGTAGAGAAGCTGTTGGACTGACATAGCTATCTATCTGTCTATCTACGGTATATATGTCTGCAATATGGTGCTATTTTACACTGGAATGGTCCTTATGCACGGTAGCTGTTTCCAGAGGTGGTACATGTGTTGCTAAATATAACACAAGGAATCTCATTAAGCTTTCAAGTAGACCATTACGTGAAAGAGCAAGAGGAGTTTATTGAACAAAAAGAGAAAATGGACTAACCACAGCAGCAAACTCTGCAGTTTGCTTTTCACGAGAGAAATTCTTCAAAGACAGCCAGAAAGCAACAGTAATAATGGACAAAACTGTAGAATTCATTGTCCTCAGTGACCAGCTCCTGTCAGTGGTTGAACATGTCAGATTTCACCGCTTAATTGAACATTTGGAGTCGCGGTACACTATGCCAAGTCAGAAATCACTTTATCTAAGTTAAAAGAGGTGCACGCAATCGGCTTTAAGACAGATATCTGGACCTGATGTAGCTGCAGGATAGGGAATAAGGCAGATCCTGAAGAGTCATCTGAAAAAAAGGAAGAAAAAGGTATTCAATTTCATTAACACAAAATCACATAACCCGCAAGTATAATAGCCCCTCCACAGGAGGAGCTGGAGATGTCAAGACAAGAAAGTTTCTCACTATGTATGAAGTGTTTCACCATCAAACTGAACACTAAGTGGAAAGAGAAAAGCTGGGTGACAAGTCAGAAATAAAACCACCATCCAGAATGAAGCAACAAAGATCTAGAAAGAAAGATGCCTCCATCTCATGAAATGCAGCAGAAACCCAATGAAAAGGAGATGAGGAACCACCTTTGAAAAGAGAAGACACTGCACAGTATCGACCACTGACATATCAAAGGAGAAGGCTGACTGAGAAGTCCTGGCAGTGGTAATACAAAGCTGGCAAGAGAAGAAAGCAGTGCGGCAATGACCATGGCAGCTCCACACTGGGTTATGTCCACTGGCGGAAGAGGCAAAGGTCTACCACACCAGATAAGTCCTCAGGTGCCCAATGTGCCAAGATGCCCTCAAGAAAATCCATTCAGTAACCCCTCGGACACTGTGGTTGGTGAGCCAAACTCTAAACGTACCAACGTCCGAGTGACAAAAACACTGGAATCTTACTTACATAAAAATATATGTTTATAAATATATATGTATTTATTTCCAAGGACAGTGAAAGGTGAGTGGGTCTGTAGTCCAAAGCCCGAGCACACATGTCACTTGGTGACTCACTCTGTCAAATCTCTTTATTGTCACATGGATATGTAGACACACACGACAGAAGATCATAAATCATTCATAATGGCCATTAAAGGCAGATAGAGCGGAGGGCATGTAGGTGGAATAAATTGCTTCTGTTGCCCCCTCCCTAAGTCACATTGATATGAACTGACAAGCACCCAGATAAATAGCAAATAACCACAGCCATCTGGGCCAGGTAGCATAAGGTACGGACACACACTTGTCTGGATACACATGCAAGTCAGGTGGTATACACAAGCAGCTTCATGCAGGTAAAATGTTGCACCCATTTAGATATTTTTTCACCTTTTCCACCAGACTAGAGGTGGCTTAGTTCTGTCTTTCAGTCTTCCTTTATGTAGGCCCGGGGGAGAGAAGACATTTAAGATAACACAGTCACAATACATGTTCAACTGGGGATATTACAGAGACTAAATCTGAGGTGAAAGAGGCAGGAGCTCTTTTCTAACAATGAGAAAATACTGGTTATTGACTTGTAGGTGATGAGCCTAGAGGCTGGGACTGAATGTTAGGAGGCTTTAAATAGCAGTTCCCCCCAAATCTAGTTATGATATAATTTATTTCCTCAGAGAATCTCCACTGCTGTATCATGTAAGGGGTTTTCTGTTTTGTCCAACAAAAAAAGAGAAAGAAAATAATTTATATATATATATATATATATATATATATATATATATATATATATATATATATATATATATATATATACATATAAAGAGAGAGAGATAGATAAAACAGATCTTGTAGCTACGGCTCAACTGCTAGAACGAGTCAGCCACTTGCTGCAATGTTGGCTGTACAAGCCACATCCATTTATCCTTATAAAATATGTGCCTATAAAGAGACTGCATTGGTGAATTGTTACAAAAGGTGCACCTCACCTTGTGGGTTATGCTCACATCTTGACTGATCCTCTTTGTTGAGGAGAAAATCTTGCTCCGCTCCCTCTTGGTTACCCCAGGATAAAGCCCTTTCTCTTTCTTTCCTCGCCAAACCAACTCAGGTAAGGATCAGCTCACTTCTTTCTTTGGGACTTCTGGGCAGATCGTTTTGATCTGACCACCCTGTGGCATGACAGCAAAGACATTAACTCCTCTTATTCTACTGAAAAGGACCAGCTTACAACTAACTTCAGAAACAGTGGAGTGATGAGTTTGTCACAGTTATTCTGATAATGTTGTTTTTGTTTCAGGTCCCCCTGCCTTTTGTGTCTGCTTGTGCCCTCCTTCCACCCTCCATCCTCCCTTTCTCTCGTCAGCTTGTTGACTCCTGTGTATAAAGCCTGCTGGTAGTCAATAACTCTTTGCCATCTCTGTCTGGCTCAGATTTATGACCTCCGTTACTTTAACTTTCTTTCAAAGTGTCTTGAGTTTTCCATAGTGCCTTTCTAGTCAATTTGTGTTTCAGTTTAATCTTTTAATAAATTATAGACTGTAAATGTCATGACTGGTCTTCGTCTGCTTTTTCAATCCTTCTGCACATGTTTTTTTTACAGTTAATTATTATCAACTTTAATTGTGCATGTTTGGATTTGCAGAGTAGCGCCCATGTGTTCATGAATATGTACTGATATATATCAGTTCTGAACAGGACAATATTTCTGAAGTCTACACTTCAGAAGGAAAGTAGAAATGTTAGGAATTGATGAGAACTAAGTAGAAAAGTGAAAGAACTGTGGGAAAAATGTTGTCTGATGGTTTTCGGTCTCGTGGCGTTGAACAGAAGGCAGCAGTCTAACAGCTCCAACTTTACTCCTTAATGTAAGGAATAAGCTGAAGACTGTGAATCAAAAATGCTCAAATCAAGAATGTGTGTAGTTTTCATTCCCTGATACATTACAGGTAAATCTGTTTCCACATTTAACTTATATAATTACTTAGCAACAGTGGAAAGCAATTGCATAGTGATAGAAAAGCTGGGTCTCCATATTTAGAGAGCTAAATGAGTGAGGTAAGTCTACATGTACCATCAGCTGTGGCTCTGGAGGCAGAGGAAGATGAGGCATCTGCCAACCTGAAGGTCAGTGGTTTGATTCCTGTCCTTGCAGTCCATATGTCCAAGTGTCCTTAGGCAAGACACGAAACCCCATGTTGGTCCAGTGCGTTTATTGGTTTGTGATTATGTATACATGGGTCCATTCATTCAAATCTTCTAGACATGTGAATAGATTTTCACATACACGACCTCCTCGTGAAACACCTACTCCAGATTCATGAATGCCGAGTAAAAACTTGGATTTGTTTGTAAGAGTAGTGCTTTATCGTAGGTTGGGAGTGCAGTCCTGGAGCTCACTCATTAGCATTAATCCCCACCTAGGAAGGTGTGAAGGTGCAACCGCAGCCTTTCGTGTCTTTAACGATTCACAACAAAAAAAGAAGATTGATAGAAGAAGAGGAAGAACACATTTTCAGAGGTAATTTTAGTTGAAGTGATGAAAACATTTTCTCTAGCTCTGTTAGTGGCACGACAGGAACCGGCAAGGCACAGGCCCGGAAAGAGGCGACTAATACAGACAATTACCGCCATTGTTTCCTGTCCAACAAAGCATTCAAGAGGTGAATCAAAAATGGCTTAATACCATGCTGGATTAAAAACTAACAAAAAGGGGAAAAAACTATTTCTCTGTGCTGCAGACTTCCTCTTTGCATCTATATTAGGAGAATCCTCTTAAGTAGGAATAAATAATACTTCATGGAAAGACACAATTCCACAGGAGTCAACAGAAAACTGCAAAGATGAAGGTATTATCATATCTATTGTCATATTATCTGTTATATTGCTATGAATTGTGGTAGCCAGGGATGTATTGCTTTTAACACACACTATGAATGAACTTTGTTCTCTCACTGTCCAACTTCCAAAAACTGATTTATTCTATTTATGTTTCTGTGAGGAAATATGTTTTATCTTTAACAAATTACTTTCAGTTTTTAAGTAATCTATCAGTGCTGGCCGAATGAAACCAGTTAAGTAAGTTGGCATATCCAAAGAGCTTCATTTGGGGAGCTGTGAACTTGTTGGAGCTCAGGTGCATTAGAGGCGTCCTGCAGTGGATGTTGTGCAGGACACCGCAAACCAATATTATTTTGTGCACTCCTCTCATGTTTGAAACACATGTTTTAAAGGTAATAGAATGAAAAATCACAACAGCAAAAGCAAAATCACAACAAAAACAGAGAAAGCTCAACAGCAAAAAAAAACAAAAAACGACAAAAGCAAAACCACAACGAAAGTAAGCCACTCGTGACTTTGTTTTTGCCATTGTGCTTTCTCTTTTGTCATGTTTTCTCTTTTGTTGTTGTGTTTTTTAATTTTTAGCTGTGATTTGCACTTAAAGGCCACTGTAAAATTTGCCAGAGGGAGTTATCCCAAAGAGGTCAATAAAGTTGAGCCTAAGTCTCAGAAAAGGCGTCTGTGCAGGTCTCTACAGACTAAGAGAGCTGTATGAACGTGTGTGTGACAGGGTGGATGTGGCTTTTAGTGTGAAGTGCTCTGAGTGGTCACCGAGAGTAGAAACTGCCTTATATAAATACATTCCATTTACTATTTACAATTTTTGGGCCTTCCATGTGAAACTGCAAAGCTTTACGCGGTGGATGCGATCACGTCCTGTCTTTCTTTTGTTTTTGTTTTTCCTTTACTGATCTTTCAAGAAAAGCTTTTAGATGTATTTGCTGGTCAAATTAAGATAATTTTTTTCAAGCCTTGGTCCTTAGAAGTTCAAAATCCATCAAAGTTTTGTTGATTTTAAAGCAGTACAAAAGATTTTCTTTGTTTAAATATCAGTTTCAGTCTAATTCATAAAGCTCTCCCCAAAAACTGGCCACAGTAGCTCAGGACTCCTGTCCTGTTGTCTTTTGCATAAACATTTAATGGCACCATGTCACATGTCAGCACCAAAGAATATTAACACAAAGAGCTGGAGTTGACATACAGGTGACAGAGAGAAAAGAGGTGACAGGTGACAGATGGTGACAGGTGACAGAAAGAAAAGAGAAAGAAATGATGAACAGAAGAGAAAACAAGAGAGGGACCAAGAGAAAAATGCATCAAATACAATCTTACAGGGTTGTGAAAGCAACTTAAACCCCTACAGGGGACCTGCAAGACATGTAGATATGTTTTTAAATGACAGTATTCATTAAAAAGATCTTCACTATTTCAACAAATGCAATGAGAAAATAATTCAAATTTTAAAAGAAAATATACGGTATTCTTAAATTAAAGATGTTAAAGAATTTTCTTTTTTTTTTTTTCAAATAATAATTATGAATAATCACTGCCGGGATGTTTCCACTGCCCGGTGGGGGTCCGCCTGTGCTGGAGCGGTTGGGCAGGCCCCCCCACTGGCCCCAACAGGGGTGCTTGTTGGGTGGGGGGGTCTCGGGGGCTGGTGGGGGGAGGTGGGTGGTGCTAGGGCTGGCTTGTGGTTGTTGCTGTCAGGGGTCTGGGTGCTTGTGTTGGTGTGGTGTCTCTGTATGGTGTGGACCAGCTGGTTAGTTTTAATGTGGGAGTGCAGCATGGTGGGATTGGGCGGGGGTCTGGGTGCTTTCGGGGTGCACTGTGTAAGTGGTGGCATGTGTATAGGTATGCATATATAGAGAGGCGTGTGCACATTGGGTATAAATTTAGTTTATAGATTTGTTTATTTTGTGTCATAAATTATAACAGATAACAGATTCATTTGTTTATATAGATTTATTTACAAGGGGTTCTATATGTTAAAATGTGTGTGTATGCACATGTATATATATGTATATTTATTTATTTATTTATATATAGATGCATAGATTCATACTAGTGTTAACATTGTTATGCTTTATAAAATGGTTTTGACATGTCTGGAATAAATCAATAAAAAAAAATAGCTTAAAAAGATTCCATGAATTTGGAGAAATTTCAGTGCGCAAAGGGCAAGAGTGCATTTCTAATCTTCACATCTACGATCTCTGACCCTTCAGATGGCACTGCATCAAGATCCGTCCTCTATCGATGATTTTTATCGCCCCATGGGCCAAGGGATTACTGGGGGAAACCTTTGACAATCACTACAATCTGGATCAAAAGTCAAATATGCCACAGAAAACTTCTGGGCAAAAAAGAACCATTTTGTTAACCTTGTTCAGAAGTGAGGCTGATGATTCTGGGCTCAGAGAATTCTGACCTCTGAGCCCAATAAACGCGTATTTTGGTCATACATATCAGTATATTCCAGATCTTTTCTTTCTTTGAAGAAATGGATGCTGTGTGCTCCAGTGCCAAGATGAAAAGGACCATCCCGACTGTTATCAGTAACAAGTAAAAAAAAAAAGCCGGGCTCTGTGGTGGTGTGAGCTTGTTTTAGTGCCCTTGGCAGAAGTCATTTACACTTCTGTGATGGCAGCATTGATGCAGAGAAGCGCAATGAGATTTTCGAACAACATATGCCGCCTTAACGTCAACATCTATTCCAGGGACATCCATGCATTTTTTAACGGGACAATGCAGGATTACATCCTACCCACGTTACGAAAGCATGGCTGGGAAAGAAGCGGAGACAGGTCCTGCACCGGTCTGCCAGCTGAACTTGTGGAGAATTTTCCTATGGAAAATGTGAAAGCAACTATCCCATTCTGTTACACTTCTTAATGTTTGGACAATATTGCACTTCTTAAAAACTTGTTTTTTTTTTTGTTCTACTTTGAGTATGTAGTTGTTTAAACACACAGATGAGCAGAGGTAGCACTGCCGACTACTAATGTAATTACAAAAGAGATCACCGGCTTAGATATCCTTGACCTTGTGCGTGGAGGATGCCAGGGCTGAGTTCACACAATGTGATAAATTGCGCCAAGATATCTGTGAGGCACACTGAACAAAGCACAGAAACCTTGAAACAACAAGCAGCACACTATGCCTCATACAAATGTACGGCAAGCTTGCCCCGTGAGTAATCTGGGTGTGAAGTAGCTGTTGCAGGAAGTCGAAAGGGCCTCCACCCTCCCCGTCTCTCTATGTGGAGTATATGTAAGCAATTTTACCAGAACCTGGCTGCTGCTGTGAAATGAATGATGACAACGTGGATAGATTTATAATCATCCAGAAAGTGTGAGCCAGGATAAGTTATTTGAACTTTGTCTAGTTCTTACTGCCTCTGAATTCTAAATAAAAACTGAGTTGAGGCAAAGTAACTAGAATCTGCTTCTCCTCATCCCTAAACTGGAACCTTAAACTGGAGATTTGTGTAAAAAGATTATTTTATTTAATAGGATTACAAGCCTCAAATATGCAATAACTTATAGTATTTAAGAATATCAAATAAATAGTACATAACTGTTTATTTGGTATAAATTGACAAGTTGAATCAAGTTTCTCATAGTGTCCTGTTAAACAATTTCGTATCCATCTGAGATGCCTCAGATCTACCACATGGTCTTCTCTGAGGGTTAAAAGTGAGATTTTGACTGAGTAGTCTGAAATATTCCACTATTCACTGTGACCTTGCCTTTAACTGAACTTGTCTTTGAGATCATCCTCACAAACTCTTCTTTTGGACAGTGATACTATGAGTCTGAAGGTGCCTGCTGGGATCCTCACGATGAGCAATTTCTTTTCTGCACACTGTGTTCTGTGTAGACACACCTTGAAACTCCTCTAACTCATGCAACACCCTGCTGTATGAGCAAGTGAAATCTGGATCTTTTCAAAAGTGACATCTTTAGTTTCTGCCAAACATGTTTGGTTTTCACAGAAGTTAGTGCTGGACATCAAAGTCTCATCTGACCATAGGACATTGCTCCAGAAGTCTTGTGGGTTGCTCAGATGCAGTTTTCCAAACCTCATTCATGCTTCCGTGTTCTTATACATGTGGAAAGGGCTTTCTCCTGGCAATCCTTCCAAACAAACTAACTGGCTTAGTCTCCCTCTGATGGGGCAGTCATGGGCATTATTATTAGACATGCTCTGTGGCCCTGTAAGGTCAGCGCTAAGAGCTCTAGCGTCCAGCTCTCGGGTTAGGGACAGGGGTTTGGTGTTGCTTTGAGCAGTGTTTGGTCTGAATGTGAATAAATTATCTGCTCCAAGAAGACTGACAGCTACCTTGAATGTTTTCCACTTGTGAATAATCTTTTTCACTGCAGAACATTGAAATACAAGTTGGTTGCCAACGATTTCATAAGCCCTTCCAGATTAGGTTTTTTAGACGATTGATTATTTCTTTCCCTCACAGCATAATGTTAATACACACCTGAACGTTGTTTTCATACTGCTAAATGCTCTCATAGATGTGTGGACACTTGCGGATGATCTTGTTCATCAAATGCATATGAGTAGCAGCACCTGGATGCTTTTTACCCTTTTTAACCGGTAATGAGGGGACTTAGCATTGCCAACATTGTTTTCTTTTCTTTCCTGCTTCCCTTTTCGAAAAATAAATAACGGTAAACTGAAAGAAGTTATATTCTGTTGTTTATCTGGGGTTGAATAGTCTCAAACTAAGACTCACTATGGTCAGACGATCCTTATTATGCCCCACGTGTTGCAGAGCTACTGACTACTGATCATGGTCGCTGGCAAAGTCCTGGTTCACTTCATTCTGCGGGAAGACCTGAATGTGTGGATTAGGGGAATCCATCAAGGTCCCTTGACACTGCAGATGGCCATTTTAAACTCTTTAAACTCTTATTTCTTCAGAGAATACAGTTCTCTGTAGGTATGTTTTCCTAATTAGATGCAGGATAGCATATATTAGGTGAATACCACAGGCTCCAGTCCCTGAGAAACGTATTTCTAGGTAAATACACTGCCTCTGATTAAACTGTTCTGCACTCCATCTTTTTCTAGCTAATTGGAAATTAAACACTTGTGACTTAATTTGTTGTACTGACAACATATACCCTTTTTTAACCCTCTCATAGGAAAATCGCCCCTCAAACAAACACATTTTCATCGCGTTATTACTCATATGGGTGAATTCTAGGCCCACTGGAAGCAAACATTTATTTCATAATGATGAAAAATGACTCATTTCGACTGTGACTATAGCATACTGAAGTTCGTCATGTTAAAAAGAAAAACATGAATATTAAAGACTCTGTTCATTGTAGGTTCACTGGCTTTCAGAGCTCCAAGACCCCAAAGAAACAATTTTACATTCTTTGACTGTGATATCACTGTTTCCATCGATCATGAGGGAAAATGTGGCAAGACTTTCTTTTAGTGCATCTGCAATTTGTTCAATCATTTCAGCACACATTTTTCTCATTTTTTTATATTGGGTTTATTTCCAGTCTCTCTTTCTCCAGATGATAAGTTGTCATAACTTTACAAAACTGTCTATTCTTTCACAACAAAATATTGCATTATCTCAGCCGTCTCTTATTTTCCTTCTTAGAGAGCAGCAGCTTCCCTGTTACAGCCACCGGCTGGTTCCAGAGTCTTTGTTTTTTCCTGCGATGCACGGCTCTCTGCACAGTTTTCACACACTTTCTGTAGGGTATTTCATTAAAGGTGAGGTTGCCCCTAACAAGAGTTCTCTGTCTTTTGCACTACCTGCAGTAAATAAAGCCATTCTAAGAAAGAAGTCATGACACGGGTTTGAGTCATACTGGACGATGAACTGTTGGTTACTCCCTCATCTGTTTTGACTGAAACATCTGTCTCTGACAAGAAAGTTTTTTATACTTGGCATGTGGCTGTCTATTGATTTACCCACCTTGCAGCGTGTATTTTCTTTTCTTTTCTTTAAAACTTGTGAGAGGAAAGCAGGGCACAGAGTAATATCCACAGGTCAGTCTCAGATATCTGTGTAAAACGTGTTCACTTTCCCGGAGGGCCTGTGTTTTTGATCTTGGGTTTCTGGTGGGTGTTGGCTTCCTTGTGTCATTTTCCTTCTAATTTCTGGGTATTTTTGTTATGACCTACACTGGTTTGGGAGGTTATCTTAAGCATTTTCTGGCTCTTCCTACATTCCATCTTGATTTTGTTAGTGAAGCCTCTGCTCAGTGTTTAGTTTAATAACTTGGCACAATTCCAGTTTTACTTGGAAAGCATTTTTTCCTGGTTTGTCATTTTGTTTTTGGTATGCTTAGTATTCATTAATCACATCTGCGTCTCATTACTCTTTGAGCGCCTGTAAGTGTCTATAAACCGTCCTTTTGTCTCATTCTTCACCACCCTGTTATACTATCCGTCTCTGTCTGTCCTTTCATCCATGATTCAGCCCATTGTTTTCCCCTTTCGCTGTCTGGTGGTTTGTTTTACTTTTCCTCCTTGGTGCAGCATTTAAAGTTTAAAATAAAGTTCTTTATTATTACTCCTGCTTCCCGCTCTCCTGCATTTGGGTCTTCTACCCCGGAAATGTAACAACTTATACTCTTAAAGGGGCCTTAATAAAAACAGGACTTTGGTCACATCATCTTTGCTGTTGTGCTTTTGACCGTGGTTTGATTAAATAAAATAGAGGCTGCTCGGGCTGACATTTGTGTAATCTTAGTAACAAGCATGTTCCTTGGTAAATTTCACAGTTTGAAAACAATGTTTAAGTTTGCAATGGTGAGTAATGAATAGTTGTGCCCTACAATTTCAACAATTATCATTTAACATCATTTTGCTTCCATTTTGTTGGTCTTTATAATGTAATAAAGGTGTGGAGATTAAAGGACCATTTTGCAGGGTAATATGCAATATGGGTCCAGAAATGAAGTGGCTCAAGACCTGGAGCGAGCAGCCTGTTGCTGGACCTCCTGATCCTTCAAAATAAAACCATAGCTGGTACCAGCAGTCTGTTAATCAGTAAAAACACAACAAGCCACATTATATTTACCTGATGTGCAAAGTATCTTAAGAAATGACATTTGGTCATTTCATACATCAACATGGACTCTACTACCACTCTCTCTTTGTTTGATATATATTGCTTACTGTTTTATCATTTTATCTTTGTAAAGTGTCTCTGAATATTTAAAAAAAAAAAAGCGCTCTATAATATGAAATGTATTATTAATATTACTGTTGGGAGCCACGATGGAAGCTATAAACAAAAGGCAACAACAGTATATGTAAAGAAGAAGTTCAATATTCCTACGGCAGTTTTCCTTGATTCCAGCTAGATTCCTTTCTTCTTTTCTCTTGATCCTCACACACTCTCCTCCTATTTCTTATGTACCTGGGTGAGCTGAACAAGTTCAAAACATGTGCCAGACTATGTTTCCGCCTACTGACCCGATGCAGTAGTGCCACTGAAGCGATGCCGTGGAGATGATGTACCCCCCGGGGCCGCACGCAGACGTCAGACTGGAGTTGATAACTGTAAATAGCAACGCTATTATTTAACAGACTGCAGAGTCAAACGCCGCTGCAATGTGTGACCTTTACATCGCTTGTGGGCTAATACGGAAATAAAAAGTGAGCAAGAGCGGAGGGGAAAGACACTGGGGGCGCAGACACACCCAGATGAACACCCACACACAGTCATATTTGTGCATACGTTCATATTTAATAAGAAGAGTTCATATATAAGGATTTAATGTTGTTATTACTGATGCAGAAGATACTCATGCGCAGCCACGAACACTTGCTGACTGTTCTGGTCACACTGCATGACACCATACAACGTGGGTGTGTGTGGGTGCATGTGCATGCGCGCGTGCGGCAAATCAGCCAGTTCTGCAGCGAAAGTGACTGTCAGACCCGAGCATTGCAGGGATGTGCTGATAGAGAGGTTTTAGAGCAGCAAACTACTGCCTGAGGCCTTGAAGAAGGGGTGGGGGTGAGGTGGGAGAAGAGAGGGGATGAACAGAGGGAAAGGAGGAGAAGCAACAGAGATAAAGAAAACAGGAATGCGGCAGAAAATAAACAAGGTTACACGGAAATGGGGAGGGAGGCAACAAGCGAGGGATTTGAGAGAGGTGGGAACCAAGGTCAAGCCAGTGAAGCAGAGAGACAGACAGGTGAGGGAGGAAGAAAAAAGAGAGGAGGGATGGGAAAAATGTGCGACAATGAGAGATAAAGAAGGGTGGGCTGGGGGAAAGAAGCACAGAGTGAAACCTTTGCATGATAATTTGTTCATTAAGAAAGACCTTGACTGAGAATTTTCTCTTGACAACCTGATTTCCTGACTCCACTCTTCCTCTTCTCTTTCTTCTCCTGCCCCTGCACCCATCACCTCCACAAGTAACCCCCCCCCGCATGCACACATACACACAGAAAACCCACTCTGCTTAGATTTCTCTTTTCCTCCCTGTCAACGTCACCATTCTCTTATTATAGAATTACCACTCAGCGACTCTAAGACAGAGAAACAGAAGGAGGGAGAAAGATTATGGCAGTCTACTGTCACCATCTCTCTCTTCACCTTTGTCTTTTAAGCCTACTGTGCACGCACATCGAGCATTCCCTTCTCAGCTGGGGGTTTAAGAGCCCTAACAAGATAAATAAATCTTTTCAAAAAGATAAGTGAAGAAGGAAAAGGGATTTTTAAAGCATGCTCTTGGCAAGTAAATTTGAAATCAATAAGGAGCAGCGTCGGAAACTTAAGGGTGCGTCCCATCGGCTGCAAGCAAAAGAACAGCGAAGGGAATTCTGGGATCATAAAGTGAAAAGTGATGCTGTGCTTTGCGTGAATAAATAATAAAGAGTCTGAATATTAAGGAGAAGGTGTCAAACAGAGCATTTACAATGAAAACTGAGGAATTCCTTTTTTGTAAAGTGGAATAAGAGAAGCAGATTTTGGGTATCAAACTCAATAGGAAAATTAAATTTACAACTGGTAAGAATGTTGTTTTTAAAGAGACACAGAGGAGGTTTTTCTTTATCTGAGAGGATCTATAAGTAACTAACTTTGTTGTTGATGTGTTAGAGCCATAAAGCGATATGCCGTTGACTTGGTTGACTGCACGCCAGACAACAGAGTTTGGAGTCTTAGATGCTTGAAAGTGATATTTTAATATTAAAGAAAAAAAACTTTCTTCTTTGTGTTTATCTAAAATATCTGTTTCAGTCTAAAGGGATGTTGGATTGCCACAATCTTCAGCCCTCTCTGCAGGGTTTGCGCTTAAATTTGAAGCATCACAGGAATGAGAATCTGCACTTTCAGATATGAGACTGTGGTTCTTAGTTGAAAAAGCGAAGATGCCTTTTCTGGGTTGGGAACGAGGTGTAGCTTAAAGTGGAGGAGTTTAAGAATTTTGGAGTCATATTTATGAGTGAGGAGAAGAATGGAACAGGACATCGACAGGTGGGGTTGTGAGGTATCTTTTCTGCCATGGTGAAGTGAGAGAGCTAAACCAAAAAACAAGGCTCTTTGTTTGATGATCAACTTGTGTTCCAGCCATTACAGATGGTCACAATCTGTGGGCAGTGACTAAGAAAATGAGATCACCGAAACAAGCGTGTGAATCGAGTTCCTGCTGCAGGTTGGCTGAACTCTCCCCGAGGGACAGGGTGAGTAATTCTGTCCTCTGGGAGAGACTTGGAGTAGAGTTGCTTCTCCTCCACAAGGAGAGGAGCCAGCTGAGCAGATCTGCACATCTGGTTGGGATTCCTCCTGGGGTGGTGCTTCAGGCTTGACCAGCCGAGAGGACATGGGCAGACCCAGGACACGCTGGAGAGATAATGTCTCTTGGCTTTCCTGGAAATGCCTCGGTGTACCCTAGTAGAGCTGGAAGAGAGTGAGGTCTGGTCTTCCCTGGTTAGTCTACTGTCTTGATGATGAGGTGTTTCAGATGTTTCTCTCCTCCATGCCTCCTTGAAACATATCTATACATTTGCAGCAGTATGGGGTCATCACTGCCATATTTTTCTTTTCACAATTTTCCACATATTTTCCATAGTAGACAGGTTAAGGTTATATGGCAGTTTGATCAATACTTGTACTGTCTTGAACTGTGGACATAAACTGATCAACACATTCTTCTTTTTTTTTTTTTTGAATGTCAATAAAAGCCATAAACAACAACTATTTATGGTTGTGTAAGTGGTCTGAAATACAGGCACGGTTGAAATTACATAAGACGTTTACAAAATTAAACATATTTTAAACATTGCTTTTGTTACGGCAGCTATTAGACAAAAATTAAAAAAAAAAAACAGGCGGGTTATAGAACAAGGTAAGGAAGAGGAGGAACCTTATTGCAACTCTTCATTTTTGTGTTTTTTTTTGCTCTCTGCTCCTCTCTGCAGCTGGTTTTAACACCCTGCATTATCACCTGCGTTGTCCCTGCTTCTCAGGTCGCTAATGGGAAGCATACAGCCGTATATAATGTTCTCAAATGGACATTAGGCTCCGTGGTAAGTGAAGGGGGGAGTTCAGGTCACGTTTACAAAGCCTTAATTCTCCAGAAAATCATCTCATATAAAAACTGGAAGAGATGTTTTAATGGGTAACATTTACTTAAATTCTTCAGTACGTCATACATACAAGAGATTATTACACTCTTGTTATTTTATTTTGTTTTGTTTTTGTCTGTCTATCAAAACATATTAAAAATCATATGATCAGACTGGATCAAAGTTCCAGTCAAATATGTCCTCAGCCAGATAAAAATATACAGCACTTTCACCATAATGTTATTTATACAACAAATATGAAGCTAAAAAAATAAATAAAATATGTGGGAAATATTAAGTACCCCTTTACTGCTTCAACAGGATTGATGAGAGTAAAATGCTATGAGACGCTGCTAACCATTAGCCCTTGATTGATTGATTGATGATCAGCAGGTTAAGAACATGCCGGTGTAGGTTAATACAATGCCAAGAAGGAAAAACATAAGCAACAGTCTTAAGTAATGTTTGGTGGAAATCAGTTATATAGACAGTGTTAAACAATTTAAAAACAATTTGAAAATTGTTTTAGTTGAAATACATTTATTGGAAAAGGTTAAAAGGAGAAAGATTATCGGTCTTCGCAGGATTGGGAAGATCTACCAGTAAATTTACATAAAAGTCAGACCCTGTTATGTTCACAGAAGTATAAAAACGCCAACAGCTACATCTCAGACCTCACAGGCATCGCTGAGTTTGTTAAATGTTAATGTCCAGAAAAAAAGAACTGGCGTGATTTATTCTGAAGGGTTTACAGGAGGGAGCTATTAAAACAACATGGACACATAACTGAGGTTTTACAAAAATGCACAAAACCCCAGTAGAGCCATGTTTGCTAAAAATGAAACATTTTAACAGGAACACTTCATACCCACTGTTGAGCACGGCGGTGGAGGGGTGATGACTTGGAATATTTTTGAAGCCACAGGACCTGGGGTTTTGGATACCAGAGCACTCTAGAGACAAATGTGAGGTCATCTGTTTCATACAGCAAACTACTAATTTGTTTACTTTTAGAGGCCTTTTGAATGATCAGTTCGATGAGGGCTGATGGTGAGCAGCACCTGAAAGCAACTTACCCACTTCATTCCTATGGATGCAGCATTGCCCGCATGTTTTTCTTTTTTTTTGCTTCATATTTGTTGAGTAAATAAAAAGTTATATACTGTTGTGCATCTTAGATTATCCTTGCCAAATACTAAGGCAAACTATGATTAGATCATTTTCAATATTTTTACATAAAAATACAAACAAAGACAGTGTTATTAGAATATGTAATAACTATCACAACAATCAAGTTATATTACTTTTACAACACACCAGCAGTTTTGCTCTTGGTCGATATTTTGCTTGATATTTCTGCCATGATGTCCACTAAGTCCTGTAGACCAGTAGCACAATAACCACAAGAAGGAGCACAACAGAGCCGAATGACAACAGACCAGCAGGGGAGGAAGGAAAAGCAGGACAACATACAGACACAGGGACTGATGATATAAACCTCAGGACAGAGATCTGGGAAATTCAAATCTAAACCAAGGAGCAACACTTTCAAAATAAGAACACACACACACACACACACACACACACACACACACACACACACACACACACACACACACACACACACACACACAGAAAGAAAAAAAAAACTGATATATGTTCCACACATTTTTCATACCATGTGAATACATAAAATAAAAGTGGAAAAACTCAAAATTAAGCAACACATTCTCACATTTTTCATGGAAACATTTTCTGTGTTTTTCAGTGTTACAGCTTTGGGCTATCCATTAAAGCAAATGCAGCTATATGTGAAAGTGGGTGGAGTTAGAGGTTGAACAATACTTCCCTGATCCCGGTCTGTTATATCACAGTGTCCTGAAAATTTGAACCACTCTCACTTAGTTTTTACTCAAAGTTTTTGATTTGGTGGTCACTGAAGTCACCCAAATATGTGTTCAAGCGCACCCCCTCCCCCCACAATAGGCATGCTTTTAAAGTGAAAATCCTTTTTGTCTTGTCACCTGCATCGTGCTAGTTGTTTCCTTCCAGCACTGTAGAGTGTACAGACTGTAGTTACACTAAGTGTCTTTTTCTGCAACCACTCCTACATCCTTTTGCTGTGATAAATAGCATGACCTTGGCTAACTTACCTCATTACATAGACTCAGTAAAAAGCATAGCTGTAGAGCACAGTATCACACAGCAGAGACAGAGATTTTATCATCAGCAGCAGCAGCCTAAAGCTGGTGAAAACATTTTTGCTGGCTTAACTACATTCAACTTCTCTGGGGAAATTCCATTTTCAGCCTGCAATGCTGAAACACGACATACTGTCCATCTCTGTATATAGATCAATATGGCTTATAATAGATTTGTTTGGGTGTTGCTTCACCCAGCAGTCTATTCCTGATTCCAGCACAAATCGTTTAAAACAAGCTAAGGTATTATTTATCGAGGAGAAAATAATGCTTAGACATTTCTATCCCTCAGCTGCTACAGCCTTCCAGGAGTTAATGATTTTATAGTTTGACAATGTGCTTAACACAAATTGCTGCAAAGGATAAGGTCTCAGGTGCATATCATGTCTTTGAAATGACATTGTGTTAAATTTCTGAGATGAAGAAAAAATGTGGTTGAACTGAATATTAAATCCCTGTGATAAAGCCTGCATTATAAAATTATCCTGATGAAGAGTGACCTGCTCTGACGATGTTTAGTCTAGCACTGCTTCCAGGGCTCAAAGCGAAAGGTTGCTGGAGTGGTGACTCTGTTTCATAGAGTGGCAGAGTAAAACTTACCTTACAGCATCTTATAAATCTTTACTACTGCACCACTGGCAAAGCAGCATATTCTGGAGGCTGTCCCATGCATGCTGAGAGAGAGAGAGAAAAGAATTTTCCAAAGACTGATCAATATTTGATAAGGCCAGTGCTGGTTGAGTTTGAATCTACAACACAGTCAACAAAAATGAAACAACATCAAATAAAGAAAAAAAAATCTGAAACCATCTTAAATCCAAAAATGTACAGGAAGCAAAAACTCTACAAACTGCAATGGAACTAAGAGGTCGTCAACACCAAGAACAAGAAACAATGACATCAAAAAGATGGGTTTTTTTTGTTTTTTTTTTAATTCAAGTGGATGTTGCATAGCCTGGCCAGCTATACTTTGTGACAATTCTTTCTCGGGTCTGGAACCCCACCATTCCCAGCCATGTCCACAGTTGGAGAACATGCCAAACCAGTTGCATCAGGGCATCCAAGAGCTACTATTCAAAACAACCCTGATGGCTGCAGAATTGCTACTAATTCTTCAGATCAACCAGTTTTTCTACGCAAAAATCTTTTTTATTGACATTTTATCAAGACCATAAACATACATGAATACAAGTTAAACAAACAAAATACACAAAAAACAGCGCCTGTCACATAAGCTTTTATAACAATGCAACCTGGAATATATTTGTCATAAATAATGATAACAATAACATAAGCTTTAGGTGCAGTAGTGGAGGTGATGTACACATTAATTCAGTTTGCATTCACAACCTTTGTGTGAATCTGTACATTTTGGACACACATCAGGTATGTTTCCATTACATTGATTCAGGTCCACTGGTTTCATGTATGACTTCATTAATCACTTATATTGGATCATTTTAAGTTTTTACAGACTCGCTGTCAGCTGATCTTCCTCTGAAAGTTCTAGAGACAGATCTTTTGTCCACGAAGAGAGCCTTCAGTGAAGCAATACATCATTAAATTATCAAACTGAGTGAGGATACCTTTTCTTTGACTATCTTTTAACAGCCTTTTTTCCTATTTTTGTGCTTAGTCAGAGCATTATTTTTACTGGTACTTATAAATCTTCTGAGTTGATGGTATTTTATCCAGGTGAAATTTATCTTGTAGCTCTTGAAATGTCATAAGTGTGTCTGAACCTAGCAAATAAAAATCCTGAATCATCCCAAGTCATTTGGCTTTCCATAACTTAAACACTGCATCTGCTCTACATGGTAAAAATAATTGGTTGCCCCATATTAGACGGAATAAAGAGAAAGATAGCTCTTTTAAAATCGTCTTTACATCACTCCGTACCCTAATCATATTCCTAAGAAGTGGCTTTTCAGTCTGTCTCAAAAGTTTGCTTGTTGTATTTCAGTATAAATAAGAGGGAAAAGGTACATTTAACCCTTGGGATTCTATTTCTGTCCAGTGTTGAGTATGACCAGAGTAATAAAAAGAAATAGACTTCAGCTGTGCAGCCCAGTGGTACAACTTAAAATTAGGACACTTCAACCCTCCGTCATAAGGCAGATACAGTAAAGACAAAGTCTTGCTTTCCTATTGTGCCATATGAAACATAAAAGCAGCTTCTTTATTTGTGAAAACAAGCCAAGAGGAGGTGGTAAGGGAATGTTTAGAAACAAGTAGAGTAGTTTAGGCAGAATGTCCATTTTTAAGATTGACTTTTCCAATCAATCAATTGTTCTAATTGTGATAAATATTGTATTCTTCTGTGATGGACTGGCGACCTGTCCAGGGTGTACCCCTGCCTTTCGCCTGCAATGCGTCGGGATAGGCTCCGACAGACCCCCGTGACCCTGAGAAGGAGTAAGTGGGTATAGATAATGGATGGATTGTATACCAAAATACTCAAATAGCATCACTATGTTAAATGGTATTAATTCTTTCATTTCCATTTAACAATAAGAAAGAAGACTTGGTTTTATTCACTTTGCAGCCTAAAATGTCACCAAATGATTTAGTCATTTCCTGGACTGCCTGTATTGATTTGCTCAAGTTTGACATGAATAAAATCGCGTCATCTGCAAATAAGGAAATCCTATACTCTGCTTGTCCTACTGTTAATCCAGTTAGTTGTGAAGGAGAGTGTATTGGAATTGCAAATGGTTCTATCGCTACCGTAAATAATAGAGGTGACACTGAGCACCCTTGTTGGCAACCCCTGTCAATCATTCTTGATCTAGATACATTCCTACTGGTCATTATTTCTGTAAAGGGATTCTTTTATAATATTTGACCCACTATATAAAACCATTAATAAATCCAGATTATTGTAAAATTTGATAAAGATACATCAATTTGATCTTATTAAAGGGTTTTTTCATCATTCAGTGATAAAAGTGCATATCTTTTTAACGTGAATGATGTTCAGCACTCTCCTTACAGTATGATAGCAATGTCTCCCCATTACAAATCCATTTTAATCTCGATCAATTATAGATGGTATTACTTTTTGCAGGCATTTTGCTAACAGTTCACAAATCATTTTCAAATCCAAATTCAGTAAAATAATAGGTTTAAAATGTTCACCTTTTTTCATGGTTTTCCTTGTTTTGGTAGTGATTAAGGCTGCAATAATCACTGCAGGGAGAGAATTAATTTGAAAAACGTCTATAAACATCTCCAAAAGAGGGATCAAAAGTTTATCTTTGAATTTTTTGTACAAATCTATTGGAATACCATCCAGCCTTGGTCTGTTTCCAGATGTCATGCTTTAGATGACTTGTCCTATTTCTTCTTTAGTCATTTCTGAATCTAAATTTGCTCCACTCTTATTCAGGAAACTGGGGATACTTATCTTATTTAGAAAGAGTCCTATGTCTCCTAAATTAATTGCTTTTTGTGCTCTTTGTAATAACTCTTAAATGTGTCATTTATTTCTTTTGGGTCCATCAGAGTCTGTCCGTTTATATAACAGACATAATTGACTCTCTAGATTCTAATTGTTTTATTTGCCATGCTAACAATTTACCGGCTTTCTCATCATGTTAATAAACATCTGCTTCAGTTGCAAAAGACTGGATGCAGCTCTGGAAGCAGAGTGTTTATCAAATTCAGCTCTTACCACCAGTAAATCTTTTTCCAATTTTGAGTTAGTAGCTGTATTTACTTTTGTTTAAAGAATCTATTTTGTTTTCCAATTGAAGCCAAACTTCTCTTGCCCTTTTTGATATAGAGCTTGTATAGCTGGTAATATGTCCTCTAAGATAGGCCTTAAATGCTTCGTGCATGCAGATGTTTGTGTAGTATTATTCTGGAAGAACTTGTCTATTTGCTTTCCTAAGTATTTCACCAAGTATTCATCCTGCAACCACCTGTGTTGGAACTGGCATCTTGATGGATCCTTTAAAAGTGAATTGTCCCTATAAATCAAACCAGTCATGTATTTTGAGCTGCAATTCTTTAGATTCAAAAAAATAATTGATTCGAGAATACGCTTGAAAAGTACTTGAATAGCAGGAGTCAGCTTTAATATGTGGACTCTTCGCTGTCCATATATCCAACAGCCTCAGATCTTTCAGAAGTCTGTGGATTGTAGCTCTCCAACTGCTGTGAGATTGGTCTGTCCCCACGGATCTATCCATAGTTGTGTCGAATGTGCAGTTAAAATCTCCTGCTATTATATGAAATCCTAAAAGTGTTGAGAGTGAGACATAGATCTTTAAAACAATTGGTGTCATCTATATTGGGACCATTTGTTAGATTTAAGGTTTCTGATAGTAGAAAGCCGTGAATAATCAAATATCTTCCTCTATTATCTTTATTAGTGTTTAACTTGAAATGGGACCGTCTTGTGAACTAGTGTCATAAGTCCCCTAGCACTAGATGTAAATGGTGCCTCAAACACATCACCCGACCACCTCTTCTTCATCGTGATTATGTCTTTATTAAAAGGTGAGTTTCCTGGAAGAATACAATTATAGTCCATCTCCTTTATTTTATTCATGACCTGTTTGACTTTTGAAGATGCTGGATACTCCTTCAGTTCATCCATCCATCATCTATACCCGCTTTATCCGTTTCCGGGTCACGGGGGTCTGTCGGAGCCTATCCCGACGCATATCAGGCGAAAGGCAGGGGTACACCCTGGACAGGTCGCCAGTCTATCCAGGGCCACATACAAACAACCAATCACACACACATTCACACCTAGGGAGAATTTATAAAGATCAATTAACCTACACTGCATGTTTTTGGACTGTGGGAGGAAGCCGGAGTACCCGGAGGAAACCCACGCAAGCACGGGTAGAACATGCAAACTCCACACAGAAAGACCCACCGGGCCGGGAATTGAACCGGGAACCTTCTTGCTGTGAGGCAACAGTGCTAACCACTAAGCCACCGTGCTGCCCTCCTTCAGTTCAATGAACCAAAAATTAATATTGATTCCATGAGCCACTGATTAACAGAAATATATAAAACCATTCTCACTTACAGCTACAATGCACTGAGATGTCAGAACTAACATCCTATGATCAGAACATAAACACTCAATATATAAAAAACGACCTCTCCCCACCCCTTTTCCCACATCACAGGGAACTCTGCCCCCATTTCTCTTTCTTCCATTATTGCCAAAGACTGTTCCACACCTAGTGAGGATCAATCAAACCACCTTCTCACCTCGCACCTACACGGGGCTTCACTTTTACTGCTTGATTATGATAGATGTTAAGTCCTGTTGACTGCATGTGATATTTCTCAATTTGTTGTGTATTACAGTAACTTCACATTCTTTAGGAAAGCACTTTAGCATAACTTCACACATGTTTTAACCTGTAGATTAAACAGTGCATAAATTCAAGCCTAACCTTTCAACATATATAATATGAGATCAAGGGCTGAATTCCGGACTTTTGTCTTTCATATACAAGAAATTAAAAATCACATACCATAATAGGAACTTAGCTTCACTGTAAGTTTTATATTTCTGTCCCGGTTCTGCTTGAAGCTCCCTGGATTTTCTTGATAAACACACTTGCCTCGGCTGTGATTTTGAATGCAAATGATTTACCCTCATGAGTCACCAGCAGTGTCACGAGATAAATGACTCCGTGTCAGATGCGGTTACACAGTTCTTTACGGACCGGATCAAAATCTTTCGTTGGATGGTGTATTTCTGGCGCCAAATCAAGATAAAAGCAAACCTGGTTATCTCTTATAATAAATGTCTGTCTTGCCCTGTGCTACTCCGATGACTGCTTGCTTGTCCTTGTAGTTGAGAAACTCATTAAGAGAGTCCTTGGTCTTGAGATTTTGTTCATGATCATTCCGATTCAAAGTGCTCTTTCTAAAACCATGGAGGACCATAGTGATTCATTCCCCAGTACCTATTCAAAAATGTGCATGCATGTGGACCCCCTGCACCTTCTGGCAAGTTTGCTTGGACGGGACCTAGCCTCCTAGTCCATCAGTTTTTCCTCCAAACATTCATTATTGGGTTGAAGTGTGATCTCTGACTTACAGCCCCATATTCTACAGTGGAAATACACTCCCCCACCCGTGACATACTTTCATTAAAGTCACCTATCTCTTTATCTCTTTCTATCTTGAAGTAACACCTTCACAACATCAATTTTCAATTACAACTTGGTTTTCATAGAATTTAATTCATTCAATAATTGGTCAGCTTTGCTCCTTTTGGGCACATCCATGTCTTCTCACATGGCCACTATAACTAAAAATCCTGATAATCACATTTTACTGCAAATCTGTCAGCAGCCTTTCACCGGCATTCCTACTAGACTGTACACATTTTTAATGTATTAGTTGATACAAGTGTGGTTGCCGCTCTGCTACATTACATGCTTTATTTCTCTAATTGGTTGTCTGCCTATCTGATGACATTCAGAGGAAGTATCTTCTGGTTTGGCAGGCTGGACAGTGTAGCAAACATTTTAGCACACTTTTAAAGCAATTTGTTGAGAAATAAATATAATGAAAGCCAATCATAATATAGCAGGAATCAATCCTCTTCGGAAATACGGCCCTGGGGTTCTGAAAATGACAGGTCTAGAGCTAAATCACATAATTTATTACATTCAATCTTTTTGTTTCCAACCGGCTCTTTTTTGTTAACTATAGGTGGTGTCTTTCTGAAATCACCCAGTCTTCTCTATGAGATGTTTACTGAATTTTCAATTTACGTGATGCCTGAAAATGAAAAGAAAACAGATCAAGTGACTTTTAACACACTTCCAATATCTCTTTGCTACTAATGCTACCACTGAAGTTTCTTCTACATATCTTCTTTGAATATCATATCATCAAACACTTGCTGATTCATATGAAAGTCTGAGTTTAAAATATGTTCATATGAGGTCTTGTACCAGATTGGTAGCTTATTCTAAACTCTACTGTAAAAAAATAATTTTAGGCCCTGCTTACAGCTTGACCTGGCAAAGCATGCTTGGGAACATATTTTACACCATGTTAGCCATTAGTATGGGGATTCTCACATGATCATTGTTACAGCTATTGTCATGGATATCACTGCTGATCTGGATGGCCTTTAAGAATTGTGTTCCCATGGTAATAAGATTCAATGCTTTATGCTGGCAGTCAACTGTCAACACCTTCTCTAGTTATGGCTACTAAAAAAAAAGAGGCTGTTGCTTGTAAGAAATGTTGTGAGATGTGAAATGAGTGTGAATACCCCTTAAGTGAATGTCTGAATGTACCAGACAGCTGAAGCCCAATGACAAAGATGAGAAAGAGGATTAATCATGGCATGGATCACTGGCAGACTGAAAGAATGGATGATATGGGGAAGTTATACCATGGCTAAACACGTCTGGTTCAACACTGAGACACTAATCATGGCAGCACAAGAACAGGCCCTTTGGCCGAGAGCAATGGAGGCTGGAGTCTACCCAGCGAAGCCACCAGCTGCAGACTGTGCAAACAAACCCTTGAGACTACTCAGACACAACAGAAGGGCGTAAAATGCAAGCAGGTATGGTGTGGATGGAACACCATTACCAAGAAATTGGGGCTGTGAACAAAAACATCTGTGCCAATTACAGAAGTTTAAAGGTCAAGATGGGAGACACCTTAATGGGTGGTAGGACATGAAAGAGCAAAATCCTTTGGAATGCTTTAATCAGACTGATAAACGAGTGGTGGTTGAAAGCAGTGGTGACAGATGTTGTAATTCCAACACCAGCTACATCCAAAAGAAAGAACATAATAAGACAAAAAATACCTATGGTTGAAAGAAATAGAAGAAAAGATGTAGAAGGTGGATACAAGAGTAGTTCCAGTGGTGCCTGGAGCACAGGGACCCCTCCCCCAAGCTGAAAGAGTGGTTCCTCCAGATTCCAAGAACAACTGAACTCTCTGGTTATAAGAGTGCTAAGATTCTGCATGGACCCGTCAAGCTTCCAGGCCTCTAGTAGAAGACATTGGCCTTGAGGGACATTACTCAAATAGAGCGTGTCAGGACCAAAGTCACCTTTATACATTTCAGTCCAATTTAATTTGATGCACTTCCACATACAGTAAATATATTCAGCAAATTGTTAAAAAATGCCCAAACCAAATATACCCATGCATTATATTAAATCTTCAGTTAGATATAAGCTCCTATTGTAAGAATGCAGTTGTGAGTGACAGTGGAGAGGAAGAACTACCTTTTCAACACCAATAGACTGCCAGGAAAACCAGACTCAGGGAAGGTAGTCATCTGCTTTTACCAGTTAGGGCATGAGTGGAAACAGAGACACAAGGTAATATAGAAAAACTTCATTCAAGGAATACCTGGTGTGGTCATTTTGAGGGAACAAAAGAATGAACTACATTTTGTGCATCACTCTTACGCAGGATCTTCTTAACTTTGACAATACTGCAAAGCAAGGCAGCTCAGTTATGCGGAAAACAAGTATGTGCACTTATGATTTTTAAGATTTAGTGCATAAAAGTATCTGGTGTTTACCAAGTATTAAAATATAGGTAGACACATTCTCAGATGAACAACAACACATCCTTTATTACCCTGCACCATCCCACACTTCATTACGTCTACCAAAGGAATTAAGAGGGTAAGTAGCAGCCAGGTGCTACTAATCAAATGCACTTGATTAAAAGATCGTCGGCAAGTGAGAGCCCCTCTCTAAAAGCAATTTGTTGCTCTGAAACATTCAGGTGTGTTAGCGCAATACCAAAGGCATCAGCAAGGATCTTAGAGAAGCAACTGGTGCTGCCAATCAATATGGGCAGGGTTTTATGGCTATTTCCAAACAATTTTGATCCCTTCATTCTACAGTGTAAGAGATTATTCACAAGTGGACAGAATTCGAGGCAGTTGCCAATCTTCCCAGGAGTGCAGGTTTTAGCAAGTGCACTCCAAGGTCGGACCATGCAATAATCAGAAAAATTGGAAAAAGCCTAAGAGCTACATTTCAGACTCTACAGGTCTCTGCAACATAAATGCAGGTTTTTTTTTCACTGCTTCTAGTGTACAAAAATAACAGAATAGAACAGAAATTTTATTGTTCTGTAAAATGTGTGTTTTTAATTTGTATTCGTTTTTATATGCTATGCTCTTCTTTTGTGTTATTTTCTCTTTGTTTCATTTATTTAATTTGATAAGTTGTCCCGGGACATAGTCCCTACAGGGTTTAGTGACTTTAATAGCCTAAACACTATGAGAATATCAAGTTACAAATACATTCTGAAATGTTGTTTACTCTTGGCCACCGTCTTTTCAGATCTTTTTTTTTTCATTTTTGCCATTAAATATTTTCGTAACTATGACTTGGGCTGATTTAAAGTAAATTAGATAAGTAGGTGAGACTGCGAAGCAGCTTTCATGCAAACTAAAGCAAGGGTTTCCAGGGGACAGAGAGAGTTAAAAAAAAAGAAAACAAAGAGAGAAGAAGTGGGAAGGATAAATGTAAGATCAAAATGCAAATTGCATGCACTTTGGCATATGGCCCCCGGGAGCTGCAGAAAACCTTACATGTTCATGTCACACGTTGCAGTGACAATTCATATGCATGAGTGCACGCAGACACACATCCGTGTACTTCTTTTCACGTCGTTTTTTTTCAACTGATCTACATAATGCATTCCTTAGCTGCTTACCTTAAAAATCTTGACTAAATGCTTAAATAAACCAATGCTTTCCCTGACTTTTATACAAGCCTTGTTCTAATGCGAGCCCTAAAATCAAGTCTCAAATTAAATATTATCATTCCCAAGGTCCAAGTCTCTGACTAGTTCCCTGAAAGCTCCACACACACACACACACGCACACACACGCACACACACACACACACACACGCACACACACATGAGTAACAGTAACTTGTGGACCATAAATGCAAAGTTAATTGCCTTTGTTTTTGTGTTTGTGTGTTTTGTGTGTGCTTGTATTTAATGATTATATGAGTAACTTAGAAGTCTAAATGTTTAACATGCAGGTCTCTGAGAGAGCCCATGTAGCTGTGTCAGCAGCTTTTTTTTCTACGGTATTAAAATTATATGTGATGATGGATGGACCTTTTTAATAGATGGAGCCCCTGGGCTCCTACATCACACATGGGTGTCTGACCCTGATATGTGAAACCTTCAGTGTGTGTGTATGATGCTAATTATGTGCGCGTGGGAGAATCAGAGGGGGGCTACAAGTGATGGTCAAAGTGAGAGTGGGCCTCCTTTTATTAAGTAAAGAGCAGAGTGCATTAATGGAGATTGTAGGACAGCACTGTGGATCTCATCAGAAATGTAGTTATGTTCAAAAGTTAGTTCTCCTTCTTTTAATCCTGTTTTTTTTTGAAGTACATCAAAAAATCAAGTGATCCCACTGAGTTTAAATATTAGTCGAGTAAAATTTCAGATGAAGGAAAATTTGATAATTTTTTTTTCAAGATTCTATTATTTATTGGACAAAAATAAAGCTAAAAAAAAAACCAAACAAACAAATAAAACCAGTCCCACAGGCAGCTTGTAGAACCTCCTTAAACAGTAAGAGCTTGAAGTCGTCTTTTCCGTATGACTATATCTCATGGTTGTGCAGGAGTTTTGGTAGTTTTTTTTTTTTTTTTTTTTTTTTTTTTTACAACATTGCTTCAGTTCTTAAGTGTTTAGATATTAATTTACACACAGCTTTCACAGGTTCTGCTAAAACCTTTTAATTGATTAAAGGTCTGGACATTGACTAGACCACGCCAAAATCTTTTTAAAATGTGTTTTCAGCTATTCTGATGTAGATGTGCTGGTTTGTTTTAGACTGTTCTGTTTATTACTAACTTTCAACCAATCCTAAACTGTCAGACAGATGGTTTCATTTTAAAAGGACCTTCAGAAAACTCTGTTTCCCAGAGGAGTTTATACTTGAAAGTACCCAAAGTACCCAGGCGCTGTGGCCACCAAACAACCCCGTGATTATCACCACTCCACCACCGTGCTTCACACTGAGGTTCCCTGCTGAAATGCTGTAAGTTGTTTTCACCAAAGACGGTGCTGCGCATTGAGGTCAAACATCCCCACTTTGGTCTATCTATGTAGCATATACTCTAGGTAATGCATATAGAGAGAAGTAGTGTGTATCAGTTGCCAGTATTACACAAAGTTATACACCTACCCAAACACACACAAACTGAAATGCCTTTGGATGTTAAGAGCTGATAGGAGAATTGCCAGCAGCAGAAGTTGTCCTATCTAAAAACACCCTAAAATAGAGTGAATGGAGAGTGAAGCAATAAGAGGAGAGAGAACTTAGCGCAAAGACCTGACTGTGAATTCTGAATAGAATGTGGTTAGTCAGGCAAGCAGGCATGATGGCACAGACATCCACGCACGCCTGTGCATGGAGTCATGCTCATAAACCAGAAAAAATACAACCACAGATAAACATGTATAAACATAAAATGTCAGGCTCAAGCAAGTGATGCTTGTATTTATTTGCGGTAGCAACTGTCTTTATTCAGAACTCTGGAGTTTTACAAGGAGAGAAAAACATGGTGATCTCTTCACCGGAGCCAAAGCACACATATGCCAGCCTAAAACATGAATATCCACTCACAGCAACAAACACAAATCATCCCGATGCACACAATCGAATTCCACATGTATACATGTGAATATCATAGAATCTACTCAAACATGGGGTGTAATACTTTAATAATAGGTCTAAATTTAACATGTTTGCAAACTGGAGATAATTTGGAAATGTTCGGGGTCAATTCCTTGATAGAAAAACAAGTCTTTTTGAACTGTGTCAGTGGATGAGTAACATGCATGCAGGCTATTTTTCTGTACGGAGAATGCTGATGAATATTCTAACAATCGCAACAAGAAGCAGCAGAGTGCTTGGCTCTGTGTTCAGTGTCAACACCATTGGCAGTTTGTGCTATCCTGCACTGATTTCTCAGCTTCCATTCAGGCAAGTAATTAGTAAGTATGGTATTGACTCTTCTCCGTTATGATGCACTGAAATCTTTCTTACAGTTTCTTTCTTCCATAAGAAAATACTGTATCTTTCACAGTAATTGGACCAGTGTATTTGTGAAAATTACTGATTTTATTGATGCTCTTGGGGAGAATTCAATACATTCACTGAGGCAACAAGTTGATGTGCTGCCGCTTTTTTGGGTCACTTGGAACAAATCATTTAATTCAGTTCTTTGTTTCAAATTTGATGGATTATTATGAAACACAATAAAACAAGCTTTGGCTTGTTCTGGGCAGTTTATGAACAAAGCAGTTTTCTTAATCTTGTTTTGCATTATACCGTTCATTTTTGCCACACAAGCATAAATTATTGTTCAAATTCATGTTGGAACTGAAAGCCCTTTCTGAAATGGTAACACATATTAAATGATATAAATGTCTTATAAACTGACAGTGATGGGAGTCGTAAATGTCCAAGATCCCAAATTTATATGGACCTCAACAGATTTTAGGGGGAGCGGAGTGGCAAAATTTGCAGTTCCTTGGATGCTGTCTCAAAGAACTAGTCATCTCCACAGATCTATCCCATCCATCCATTTTCTATACCTGCTTCAATCCTTTTCAGGGTCACAGGCGTCTGCTGGAGCCCATCCAAGCTGTCATCAGTCAAAAGGCAGGGTATACCCTGGACAGGTTGCCAGTGTGTCCCATAGATCTCCGTGGGTGCTTTAAAACCACACAGTTTCATTTCCCGGTAGCAGAGCTTGCCATTGGGTCTGTGGTGAATCAGCATTTGACGGTCAAGGCAGCACTTGACTGAACTCAGACTTCTCAAAGACACGCGCTGACATGTTGCCAAGTTATTGCCAGTAACTGACAGATACCAAGTAAGTCAAATATTTTTTGGCTGTGGGGAAATATCTGCTTCAGATACAGGCAACGAGAAAGCAAAGCATCATGAGGCAACCGTTAAGATGGGAATACCCAATGGGAAATCCATGAAGCAACGAGAGATGCACACAATGTACCGTACCATAATCAAAGCAGGCAGCTACTTCTTTCATTACTAAAAGATTTTTAACTCTGTAGCACAGACGGACTCTGCTATACTATTCCCTTACTTTACCCATGTTCTTTGTCATTTCTTGTGCTACGAACACAGTTTTCACTGATTATAAGCATGTTTACAATCTAGGACAGAGTGGTATTATAAGTCATGGTTTTTCTTTTTGAGATTCTTAAAATTGCATCTGCTCTCGGATGGTCACCAACACATGAACCGGAACCATACTTACACACAGGTCAGCTTTGTGCATCATGATTCAAGGGTCCTTCGGAAAAAATAAAAAATCTGCCCCATTTAAGACGTGCCGTGGCCTCCATTTACAAATGATCTTCGAACAAATTTCACATAGAGTCGAGGAGACTGTGGCTTCTATTTCACTCCAGATCTCTGTTATCATTAATTGATCATTAGTGGGGCAAAGCTGGATTAGATGATGCTTTTAATCTGGTGTTCTTTGTCCAGTCCTTATGTTCTCATGTAAGCCTTAGCTCGAGAATCTTTTCCCTACTCACAGATGAGGCATAGTTTCTCAGTGCACTACTTCAGCCCTTCCCTTTTACACCATCCTGATGTGCCCTTCACCCTTAGCTGCAGTTTGCCATAACCGACCATTATTTTGCAGCAATAGAGTAAAATTTAAATAAGGTGGTAACCATACAATCAATTTTGGCCCTGCAGTCTGCTAGTTTGTGTTCTGCAGTGTTTGCTGCCTGCTCTTGTTTTTTATGGAGTGCTGTTAACTTCTGAGTGCAATCGCCAAAACGAATTATGTTTTGCTGTTTTCAGACAGAATGTGACAAACGGGTACATACATCTGGATTTTCTATGAATATTTGAATTGTAACATTGACAACTGCATTGTAGTGTTTGCATTCTACCTGTCCTCGGGGTTCAGGAGTTAACATAAGTAAATCTCCTACTAACCTTGGTCTCGTAAACTGGATTTCATTAAATTGTGATGAGATTTAAGGAGTGATCGGGGCTCAGGGAAAGTAGCCATTTCTCAGTTACTAAAATAACTCTGCAAATGTAGTTCTCATATGCAGCTTGCAGAGAGGCTGCTCCTCTGCAGGGCATGTAAAAAAAAAAACTCTTGTACTGCTTCAACTTCCACTAATGCATATCGCTAAGTCTCTAAGCAGCCCATTAAGCATTAAGTTTCCTTTTAATTTTTATGGTGTATTTGCTTAATTTTAGAAGGCGTAGTGAAACTTTCATGGTTTCCCGTCCGGACCGTACGCTCAGTAAAAGTGATGTTGGACTCCGAAGTTGTCTGTTGCGAGAACTGCGTATCACTTTACAACACATTGTCACACGTCGACAGTGATAAAATTAGCTCACATATCTGCAGTGCCCATGATATCAGGGCTGACTAGGACTCAAGTAATTAATAACAGAAAAGACAGCGAGCGAGAACAAGCAAGAGAACAGCTTGGACAGCATTATAAAAGCGACTTAACCTCCGCGTCTGTAGGGCACCCTTAATTCAACACCTTTTGCAAATTTTTATTGTATTTTTTAATTATACACTGCAAAGTTGGCAACATTTGCAATTTTGTAAGCAAAAATAAATATATACTCCTCTGCAGCTTTAAAAGGGAAATAGATTTTAATCTGATTTTGGACTTAATTTAGGAGAAATATGGCTGGTATTAAAAAAATCTGTTTATCACACACTCTAACAGCCATCTTTAAATAATCCATGTTGTGTTTTTCTGGACTTTCAAAGGTTCAAAATGGACTTGAACTGCAATATATCCAGCTGTCAGACTTTCTGGCTGTCTTTTTAAGAGGTGCATGATTAGTTAAGTGGTAAATAAAAGTGTGAACAGAGCATGCATGCTAACTTCTGTTGGTCTCTAAGGCCCAAGCACAACAACTCAGTCCATGCATCTATCACCCAGCGCTCAGTTCAAAAACATCCTACAACTGTCTCTGTGGCATGTTCCTTACAGTATCGTTTCTTGGTTCAGGAAGGTAACCAACAACAACAAAAAGAAGAGGAACGGAGGGCCGGGAAGGCTAAAAAGGCTGCTCCCAGAGCACACAGAAAAAAAATGTTGTGCACAAATCTAACTCAGAGAGCCTTTGAGTCATGATCAAAGTAAAATGACTATTGTGATGCTTGATCACTATAAAAAGAGATCAAAAGCACATAATATCTTTAAATCTTAAAGTATCGGAACATCCTGAACTTTTCTTTACTTAGAATGTCTCTTTTTAAGTCACTTAGGATATTTTTTACAATGCTTGGGAAGGAGAACTAAATTAAATAGGTGAATTCAAAAAGATGGGTTGGTTTCGTTTGTTTTATTTTGACATTTATACAAAAATGATGGATTGCACTAAATTGGACTAAAATTGAAATGGATTGTACTTGGAATAGAATAATATTTGATTGACTAGATTAAATTTGAATTGAATTGAAATGAGTTGAAATGTGTCTAATTGTGTTTAATTTCAGCAACTTTACTTTTAATCCTGTAAGAGACTGTTTTTAAAGACCAAAATAGCTGTTTAACATTCTACTAAAAAAAAAAAAAACAACAACAAAGAAAACAAAAAAAAAACATCCCTTACATTTTACCAGAGGTTTACATAGTTATCAGGGACATCAATTACTGTGCATATTTCAGTCTCTAAAGATCACTGGAGGTTCAGTATTTTATGGAGATCACTGACAGAATGAACAGAACAAAGCTTTCAAGATATATCTTTTGTTTTTCCTTTGGTTTTCCAGCTCTTTTTTTTTTTTTTTTGTTTTTCAGAACAAATGGTATCGCTACCCCGCTGGGTTTTCAATTCTCATCCCAGCTTTTATCAAGTGCCCCTAGCGCTCCAGTCTTGTGAACTATGTTTTACAGAGAATTCATGTGTTGCTACTGTAAACCGGAGCTCAAAGCTGCGTTTTTGAAATGCGATTTGTGCTTATGTATTACATTGTTTGTTACTGAAATCTTTATAGTTGTACCTATTTGTAAGTTGAAAACTTCTAATGGAACAACTTGTAAAGAAAGCAATCTTTGGTTTATAGCACAATCGTCTTTCTGTAAGGAAGAAGAATTTGTTTTCCTCGGTCTGTAGTGACGTTTCTTTAATATTGAATAGATGGGTTCATGGTTGGTATGCAAACAAAAGGTATAGAGTCTGTTAATAAGGTGTATTCTGGAGTACCGTAGTGGAACTATATAACTAGATGTTACCACATTGTCCCAGTTTTAGGTTCTGTTTCTAAATTTGGTGTAAAACCAGTATTGCGATGCAGCTGAACCTTTTTGTACAACCAGATAACTGATCAACATTCAATACTGTATTTCTACATTGCAGGGATGTTTTTTTTTCTTATTTGTTTGGAGTTGTAGCTGTGATGTGAGCAGTTGCTGAGAGTTGTGACAGGTATGTTACCAGGATTAAAGTTGTCAAGGACTGAACTTGAGTTGCATTCTGATGCTGAGATCTTGTAAACACCTTCATCCGTTGTCAAAGCCCTGTACTGTGCTGTGCTGATCAAAACAACACTTACAGCCTTGTTTTTGGCCACAATATCAACACCCCATTACTTACAAATCATTGTATTTTGTCCCTCTTTTTTCCCCCGTTGCATTTATTAAATATTCCCACGTATTTTGCCTTAAATGAGGAAATGTGAGAACAATTATCTGTCTCTTGGCCAGTAGCTACAAATGAAAATTAGTAACCAGTAAAAAGCTTGCATATACACTCTGTCATGATTATGAATACAAGGCTGCTGCACTAACATACAAACACCAGCACAAGCTGTTAAACATCAACATGTGTGGAGTTGCTGGGCTGCAATCAGGACAGCCTTGTTTTAGCCCTCGGGAATATAGGATTCAAACGATGATATATAGACTTGTATATTTTCTTAGATTCATCTTTAGTATGCAACGTCACTGGAGAAGTGTTTCTGAAATGTGAAACTGTGTGATGTATGTGCGATATCTGGGATTACAAATAAATATGAGCACAGGTGAAGTTGCACCAATTTTTTTTTTTTTTTTTTTTTTACAAAAAACAACCTTGAAAGGGTAAATACATTCAAATGCGACTCGCTTTGACAGAAGAAGCTGACATTGCCACTTGAAAAATAAAACATCACAAAAGAAATCATAATTGTTTACTATTCGTTTTTAATATGAGCTTGCGGAAGTTTTGTGCCACTTTCATGAATGTTTTCTCCAGAAACGTCATGTCTGAGGAGTTTTCTTGCATCTACTGCCAACTTCAAATCCACCCACAATATTTCAGAAGATGAATATATGGACTAATTCATAATCCCCCAGTTCCTGTTTTTTAATCCTTCCTTGATGGATTTCATAGTGTGCTGATGCTCATTATCTTGTCGATGGTAATGCTTCTATGTTTGGGATATTGGGATACTTATTATAAACGATTGAATATTTATATTAGCATAATAATAATAACAATAATAATAATAATAATGAATTGTAATTTGCAACTCACAAAAAAAAAAAGAAATTTGGGGTCGCTGCTGCAGGATGTAATCTAAAGACAGGAAACAGGTCTTGACATGGGCGATATCAACATACATGAAGAAACTATGAAATATATATATATATATATATATATTTTTGACAGGAACCATTAATATCTCAGATGGAAACATTTTAGGAGAATGAAGACCGTAGAAGCCTGACTTCAGCTGTCAATCAGTAAAAAACTAATAATGTTCTATCTTCACTGGATTACTAAAATATGCTTTGGCAATAAATTAACAAATGAAATGTATACCTAACTGTTAAATCACTTAATCCTTTTATGAGGAACATAATTTTCTTATTTGTGTGAAGTGTTTTAATTACCCAAAGCTCTTATTACTAATGTAGTTAAAATGGAAATGCATTAATGCTTAGCGTGGTTAAGTTAATTGATTAACTTCCCTGACACGAACAATGAGCTGCACAAATGCTGCATTTCAGTGACTCACGTCAACTGATGTCCTTTAACAATTAAATCTAACCCATGTATTTTGTGAATGACTGCGATTCCTTCGTAATGTGGCAGGTTGCAGTGAATTTTATTGTCATTTCAGTCTCTTCCGCAGGCCCATTTTAGATTATTGCCCTCAAAACGCTGCTGGCAGATGTGCTGCAGCTCCACAAGTGCATCTGTCACCACATAGTAAATGTTTCATGCTGCTCTTGCGCTATAACTGTTTCATGACTAAAGTTTGTGGTTGAATCGGCAAATTAGTTTTGCAACAAATGGTGGGCCACATTGACAGTAGCACATTGAAAACATGCAGCTCCTTCCTGTGCAATATGTCAGCCATTTAAGCTGTGTGAGTCATTCCTGTCAGAAATAGTAGGCCTCTTTCTTTTTCAATTCTGGATCACCTGCTGAGTCCTCATCTAAAATTTGGGACTGTTGTTGTACAGAAGGGTTAAGATGATCTTTTGCTTTGATGGGGGGGGTACCTTAGATGGCCATGCGAGATGGCAGTAGACACAAACTGAGGCACAGATAGATGACAGCCCTCACATAACTGCCTTGTTGTGATGACAACAGCCTTGCTTTTTTGTTTTCTTTCTTAAAAAATAAAAGGATAGAAGAATCCCTTCAGGCCACCTTGTGCAAAGACAAAGCAACACCTTGATATCTTAGGTTTAGGTACAATCACCCCCAAATTCGCCCCAACAGATGCAAAATGCTGATTTGTAGTAACAAATACAATGCGTTTCTATGAATAAGTGATTATTTTATTGTTTTTCAAACGGTTTAAGGCCACCCTGATAAGGATGAGCACTTCTGCTATCAAACTCTTGATGCTCAAGTTTGGTCTCCATGGACACCAACTCAGACGGGCTCAAATTGTTCTAAAAACATCACACAAATACTTGCCTATTATTTTCAAAACCTCACCTGGACGAATAACAAACCTTTGGGTGTCTTTAGATGAGGTGAGTTTCCTGTGTGGGTTTGGTACAAGCTTTGGTTGATTGATGACTCTGAATTGTCCATTTGAGTGACTGTATGGAAACCTGAGAGTTTGTCTCCGTTTGGTTCTTCGATGGCCTGGCAACCTGTTTAGGCTCAACCTGATTTTTACATAATGAAAGCTGGGATAGGCTTTAGGATGAAGAAGGTATAGAAAATGGTTGGATGGAAGAATGGATGGATGGATCTCTAGTACAATATCTTACAATTTTCCATTTTTAGGCAGAAGAAGCCAATCTTTTTAAGAAAAGAAAAATTCACCAATGGAATAGGTGAAAATAGAAAACATTTGCTTGTTTTTTTTTTGTTTTTTTTTTTAATTGTACATCCTTACTTCTTCATATTACTGTGACCATCACATGACCGGCATGTGCATCAAAAAAAACCAATGTTCAAATGCAAAAATATGGAGACACACCTTTACTTTGCTGCTCATAACGCCTACTGGTAAACTTAAAATTCACAAGTATGGCATTACATTTTAAAAGAACAAGGTTAGAGAGGCAGAAAGATTTTTAATACAATTTGCTAAACGTGTTAGATTCAGAGTAGCCTGTATGTGTTTGCATGTGTATGGTACAGAAAACAGCGAGCAAGGTCAAGTTTGTCCAGGTTTCCTCTTTGGCAAAGGATTTCTGAGGTTGCAGGAATTCCCTTGGCAGTAACGGTTGAAGCCCCGAGGCAACTCTACACACACACACACACACACACACACACACACACACACACACACACACACACACACACACACACACACACACACACACACACACACACACACACTCACAGCTCTCACAACCTTCATGCAACCAACACACTTACACACTGTGGTGCATAATGCACATAAAACTCTTCAGCACATGAAAAACAAACAAACAAAAAAACTGAAACTGGATATATTGTGCAATGCTCATTTTTGACATTTGACCTGATTTTGAGCTTCCACATGTTGCCACAAAGAGTGTATAAACTATTTTCACAAATTGTTGAAGATAGAATAACGTGATTCATTACATTTATTTCTGATTTTTGATTATCCATCCATTCATTTTCTATACATACCTATTCCTGTGGAGAGTCATGGAGGGACATACAAGTCCACTCAGAAAGACCCCTGCCAGGATTTGAACCAGGAACTTTCTTGCTGTGCGGCAGCAGTGCTAAATCTGCTTCCTGGACATAGTTTAGAGGGACTACAGCCCGGGATACTGCAAACGCTAAAATGTTAAATGTCACTGCAATAAATCACATGTTGATCTGAGGACAACAAGTCTGAAACCTGTTAGGATCACATAACTCATAGGCTATTTCTCTGATTCCCTTTTTATGGGAGATTAAAGTTGCAGCATCCTGGTTTTGACTAAAAAAAATGCCACTATTTCTGCATTTTTTTATTTTACAAAGGTGCGTTTTTATATAGCAGATTTCGAGGACAGCTTCTTCTGCTCTGACGAGACGGTGACCACTGAGGGCCTGAATGGTCCACTGTTCAAACTGCATCTTCTGTCACGCTGCTACTCGCAGTGTACTGCACAGCGACGGCATTGTCAATGCGAAAACACTTACGTCCTCACAATAGTAATTTTCAGGGCACAAGTGTGTGATTTGTAACAGTCATAATCTTTACTGCGCCCGGGTTTTATGGTGCTAGTAAAAAGGCCCGCCGTTTATTCTGGATTCTTGTATCCTTAAAAGTAGGTGATGACTGTGAAGTCTTCGAGGGCAAGATTCATGTTGAAAGTATAGTTTATTTTATACAAATCAAAATACTCAGGCACTTCCTGACCACTAGTCAGGAATGAACTATGTTTTCCTCATGTTTCATCCTAGTGGCAGGGCATCAAACCAGGCGAAGCATATGTCATACAGGTATGTGAAAAAGGCAAGACGACAATTACCTGTCCAGGAGAAATACAGCCACTTTGGCATCTCTCTGCACTTCCTTCTACTCAGTTCCTTCCAGCTGTTGCCATCAAGGAAAAATGATGACAATATTTAATTCCATTTCGTTGTTTGCAGCTTCCATTCATCTTCTTTGTGCAATCTTGCCCACTGAGCTACTTTGCTATGCAAATGCACCCTTCTGGCGCTGACAACTAATAGAGCCTCCACCTCTACATACAGCACATAGGCTGAGTCACACACTCTGAATATGCATGAAACAAGTACATGTAACTACTACAGAAACGGGCAGAAATCAGGAATCGTGAACCATTTCTACTAGCTCGAGCAAAATAATTTAGCGCCTTTTTAGCGGCGCCCTCACCTCCACAAATTCAAGTTTGTTTTTATATTCATCTCAGACCACATTTAAACTTTTTTAGAATGTAAAATGATTTAAATGAATTAAAAGCAAAAATGCTTCTTGAAATAAGTTTTTCTTAAAATGCTTCTTAAAATTATCACCATAGACAAATTAAAATGCTGTTTAAAAGCATTCCTACACGAGAAATGCAGGTTGGGCACAGACTTTTTTCTTTGTAGCTCTCAGGTCGGGTCATTTTAGGTCAAAACGTTGCGTGAGTTTGGGTTGGAAAAGTCCTGACCTGCATATCAAGGTGTATATCGTATATCTTTTGAAAAGCAGGCCAGCAGGCACGTTACCATTACTTAATTCGTGTTCAATGTTCAGTCTTCTGTACTGTTTCTCTAATCACCATGGAAACACAGTTTGTTTTTGTGTAATCTGAAAATAAGTGCGAGTTGTCTAGTGTCAAAAGAAAGAAAGAAGGAAAAAAAATCAAACGGAGCGAGAGAGGCTATTTCCCCCTCGTGTCAATCCCCCCGCCACCGCCTGGGTTTGAAAGTCACAGCTCTGAATCCAATGTTTAGTTTGTCCCTGCTGGGGACAAAAGGCAGTGAGACATGGTGAAGAGGAAAGACAGGTGATTTGTCTTTGGATGTAAACTGCTGGTTTTCAGGTAAATGAAACTCAGAGTAATTTTAGCATTAAAATAAAGTTGCACCCATTAAACATCTTCCTAGATGTTACACACTGTAGTTATAAATGTTTAAAAATGTAAGTAAGAAAAAAAATTCATAACAGGCAATATTGAGGTCACCAAAAGTGATTGAGGTCCTTCTCCCTACATGATATGACAACAACATAATCAGTGTGACAGGCCTTTGAGTTACGCACACAGACCTTCAACATTTGATGTATGATTCGTACGCACAAGGTTTTGACAAGGAATTGAAATGCATGACATAAAATAGGACAAGATATTTTCTCCCACAGTATTGCTTTGGGGCTTCTTCTTATCGTTGTCATAATTTTAGAAATCTTAGACGTGAAACAGTGGCAGCACCGCAGATGTAACGCAGACTGACCATCAGTGGAGCGGTTTTGTTCCAGAATGCATCTTTTCCCTGGTAAACCAGCGGTGTCCACATGCAGCTGTGAGGCCATAGCTCGTATCCCTACATGCACATACATCACAGGGACATAAACAAAGCTACAAATCATTCGGGAAACGCAATCTCATGACATATTTTTAACAGATAAAACAACCTATTGTCATTACAGACAGACTATCCTGTATACTTTAAAATGAAAACAAATGGTTGTAAAACGTAGATCGCAATTTTGGCTCGATTTTCACTTTGCTTAAGCGCGCCGACTGGTAGATTGCTGCAGATTTCTGAGACTTTGACTCATTTGTAAAGCTGGTCATCCCACATGGTTTACTAGTATATTAATGTCTATATCCCTAGTGTATGATACAGTGTAGGCAATGCATTTCAAACAGGTGAGCCACAATAATGCAGTAGCACGTGTATGTCGTCTATGCTCTGCCCTGTACTGTAAACCAAATATAACAGAAAGTCAGACAACCTCAACAAAAAAAAGGATTCAGTCAAAACTCAGCTTTTAAATCCTTGTGACCCAGCTTTGGATGCAACATTCTTGCAAATATTAAAAGGCTGAACTCACAGAGTCCACCATGTGACAAGAAAGTATACAAATATTTCAAAAATAAGACTCTTAGAAGCAGCACAGTGCACCTCAGTTGTTGGTATTGTCAGTTTGGTTTGAATGGACTGTGGTTCAGATGTCACACTCAAAGTGTGAGGCCTTGAGTAGCTGCAAACTTTCCAAAGTCTATTCAGTGGTTCTGCAAAAGCCTGTATTAGGGTGGATAAAGCTGCTAAACTCCCGCCTGGGAAAACAAATACCGACGCCATTGCCAGCAAAACACTGATTTGATATAGAAATTGTGCAAATCCCTTTCAAACCATTTATTTGTAAATGGAGTGTAGAGCATAAAATAAAATATACGTCTGATATGTCTGCATAACTAACCATGTATCAGTCATAAATACATGGAGCTTTTAGTTCTGCTGCTGACGGATGTCTTTTGTAGCTTCGGCGGTGCGTCTGTGTCTCTCCTCTCTTCATTCTTCATTCTCTCTTTCTGATCTCCGTTTTCCTGCTCTACCCGGCTGGCCTTCGGCAGGAGGGTCCCCCCCTTATGATCCAGGTCCTGATCAAACTTCCCTCTTAAAGGGGAGCTTTTCCTTTTCTCTGTTTGGTTTAAGGTTTTTCTCCCACTAGCGGAGTTTTTACCTGCCGTTGTTTATGTTATAATTGCTCGGGGGTCATGTTCTGGGTCTCTGGAAAGATCCTGGAGACAACATGTGTTGTAATAGACGCTATATAAATAAAATTGAATTGAAAATATCTGATTTCTGTGACGCATGCACACCAGTCGTAATTACAGAAACCACAAAAGCGATGGTCTGTTTGAGTTTGGCATTTAGTGTGGCCATAGAATTATGCTGCTTTTGTTGGTGAAATATAAGACGAAGAAAAACAGTGATATGAAACACTATGAGAGGTTGGGCCACAATCAAAAACCCTTTTGTGTGTCAAATGTTATCATAACCTAATACTTTTCTTTGCGCTAACCCTAATCTGGCAAATATGTATATATTGTTTTAACTTATTTACTTTAAAACATGCTTAATGCTTAATAGATATACCCATTCAGATTTTTGTTTGACAGATTCGGTTGCTTAAAAGGATCACACTGAGGTACAAAGATGGATCCGCTGTCCACGACCCTGTCAAGGAGAGATATTGTCTGTGGGACTGACTCCACTGCTTAACAATGAGTGAGTCTATAAATCAAAAGGACTGAGAGAAAAGACGCTAAATAAGACGATCTGAGCTGACTGATTAGAGTGTAAGGGATGAAGGTGGATATGAAGTAAGTCCATGGACTGATGCGTAAATGTGTGCTGTTGCACAGTAGAGGAGACTGGACAGATAAATGACATGACATGTGACACTTGAAAGTTTACAATTCTGACCTCTAACTCCCTCTGCTTGTCTTTTCCCTCACAGAATGACCCCCTCCCTTCCCCCAACGCTCAAACACACACCCATACACACAAGAGGAGGCATGCATTGTAAATCAGGTTTCATCAGTCAGAGCAGAGCGTCCTAGCTGTCAGTCGGCAGTGTTTGAGTGTCAGATGAGTGTAATGTGTGTCAGGAAATGAGAGAATGTATGCATCTGTGTGTGTGTGCTGGTTGTGTATCAGCGAGCGTGCGCCTGTTCGACTCTAGTTGCTTAACGGGTGTCTGTCAGTACTTCAACTTTCCATCAGTGGGATCCTTTCGCGTGTGATTTAACAGCCTCATTGTCTTGTGTGGAGTGAGTGCAAACACGATGGTCTTTGTTTCTGCCTTGTCCCAAAAAGTTTGATAGTGTGAAGATAAATTTAGCCCAGGACATTCAGCAAGTGTGTTTACTAGCAACAAACCTGTCTGAATTGTTGTAATTTAGGCAGTTTCAATTTCACATAGCTACTCTAATAAAATGTTAATTTACCATTAAATTGATAAGTGCGTACATAGACTGTATAAAAAGAACTGGACAAACAGCCTGTGATATGACTCATTAGTTTCATGAAGACCGGTTGTGAAGCTTCTTTGTGGTCTTATTACAAAGCACCATGTTTGGTGTTTTATACGAAAACAGAGAAATGTTTAGCTCCCTGGACTACGAAAAAAGAGCTCCCTCTCAACACATTTTCTGGGTTATTATGAGGCTAAGTATTGTTCATTCTGATCAAATATTCAACAAAAATCCTAATTTCATGAGATGACATCCGGCAACATCCGAAACGAGTGCTGCTTGAGCGGAGACGATGAATAGTGGGGCACGGAGGGTTGGGGGTGGTGGCTGTGTCAAGCTTCTTGGCTAAGCTTCACCTCTGAAATCTTCCAGGTCAACCTGAAACCAACTCACAAATCAGGTCCAGAAAGTTTGAAAGATTGATTCACTTTTAGAGCCAGTCTCTAGTGGTCTGCAAGGGAACTGCAACTTTCTTCATTTCAAGATTAACGTCAGACAAGACACCAGGATGTAACCTCCTGGCTGCATATCAAGGCATCTTTGTTTGGTGCGGACTTTTTGTTTTCTTTCTTTAAACGAGTGCAATAAGACACGACATGGATGAGCAGCTAAAAACATTCGCAGTAAACTAACCAGATACTCAGCACATGAAAATCCTTTGACTATGACAATAAACTTAAATAAAAGTTCACACAAACAAGGAGGAATTGTTTCATGTTTCTTGGTTCAGTTTTTCAATACCTTAGCAGGCACAGAAACCACCTGCCTCACAAACACTGTCTGTAGTTCAAGCTTTAGCTTTCAAAGTTCGATATCCCACAAGACATTCCTGTATACTGAGCAAACACAGAGTCTGTCTCCTGTACGCCTGTGTGGCTTGGGCCTCTTCTTTATAGCAGAGGAGCAAAATCCAAAGGCTATTGATGATGGCTGAAAAGATCACAGGCGCCTTCGGCGCATCCCTACTGGACATTTAGAGCCAAGTTTGTTAAAATGGGCCATATAATATGTGGTCAAAATTACAGACACTGCAGATGGTAGAGAGTGAACAGTTCTGTGTGTCCAAATTGTTCTGAAGGTTGCATGACAGAGCGGTTCATCTAGCCACCAGGGGCCACCGTGTAGGAGTACACGATCCGCAGATCAGCCTACTTGTCCACCTATAAGATAATGTTAAAATACTATTAATACTGTTAATGAAGGAATGTGAATTTGCTGGTGTGTCATGGTTGCATGTCCATTTGGGGACAAGACAATGCTGGTGAAAACATGGACCTCCAAGCTAAACAAGTAATGGTTGGTCAAACTAAAGTGAACCAGGGAACAAATTATGAAGAGCTGCAAAATGTTCTGGTGCAGTCAGTATTGCATGGCTCCTTCAAAGTTAAATATTTTACCCTGACTGTTCTGGGCCCTTGTCAAAATAATTATGATCCTTCTGCAGGTTCACCTACGGAAACCTTGTTACAACTTGTACTTCCTCTAGATATTCAAGTTTGATTGTCTTCCTGTTGCTCTACCAGGGCTATTCTGGCACTTGGCTTCTGCAATTTATGCACACCAGATCGAACTGGCAGAAGGTCAGACACAGGAATGGCATAGAGAATCCACGGTATTAATATAAATGATACACCGTGAATGGGTTTAAACTTATATGTTGACATCACATTAACCTGTGGACGTTTTGGTTAAACATTATAGAAGGTTTAAGAAGGAATTTGAGCCATGTGGGTTGAGAGGTTCTGTTTAGACATTTAAAAGTCACTCATCCTTTCTTTATGTGACATCGAATATCAGTCTTTAAACAAGCAGATTATGGCACAATTCTCATGTGATCTTCAAACCATCTCGTGATCTTACGAATCCAGTCAAGCAGTGGAGTTCCCAAGGGCTCCACCTCTGAATCACTCTCAGTGAGATCTGAGGTTGCACTGAGGACAGAATAAAACTGCTGCAAAGTGGGACCCGTTGGGACCCAAAACTTAGATCAGTTCAACATACATGGTTTATACAGTTGTTCTATGATGTTTTCCTCTGGACTTCCATGAGTAAAAAACCTATCCTTTTCCAAACAATCCCTCTCTCCCAAAAGGAGAAATAACAATAACATTAACAAGTCGCAGCAGTGGCTCTCATTGGTCACTTTGGCCTTTACCCGCATAACAAAAGAAACAACTCCTGGGAACTAGCTCAGGCAGACAGCTTACATTAATCAAGCAGAGTTTTACATGTGCATGTTTTGTTCTGGTTAGTCCACCTCATTCAAAGCTCTGTTAAAGGAACAAGAAGTACCCCAGATGGTCTTATATGTATATATATATATATATATATATATATATATATATATATATATATATATATATATATATATATATATATATATATATATATATATATATATATATATATATATATATGAACATGTAAATGATAAAATATAGTAGATTGTTAAGGGATGCAATCTGTGGGAAGCTATCCCAATCCATGAAACCTCACCAAACACTTTCCAATGTTCTTTGTCTTGACTGCTCAGAGTTCTATTGAGAGTACTGCCTACTAAATATTTAGCAGGTAGTGACAATGTTATGGCTGATGGATGTAAAGTCGTGCAAAATTTAGTGTCAGCCTGAGATGACCAACATCAAAAAAGTTTTTGTTTTCACCATGTTGTTTACTCAAGAAACCTGGCATGAAACAACAAAGATGAGAAGAATGGGCACTACTAAGCGCTCTCTTACTACCGCCAGGTGCTGCTGATCATCAGATGAAGGACCAGATGAAGAACTGATCATCAGCAGGTTCCCAGACCTTCATAAAGTCAGATGTTTTGGCAGATTGCTGGTCTGGAGTGTTCAGGATGTGTGTAAACACATTTCAAAGAGGAAAAAGATGAGTAATAATGTCAAGCAGTTGTAGTTGCAGCCTGGAAGGGCTTATAAAATTATTTTCCAAACAATTTAAAGTTTAACATTCTGCAATGAGAAAGATTATTCATAAATGTAAAGCATCAAGACAGCAAATTGAAATTAGTGTACTGCATTACTCTCTCTCTTACACCTCTGCCTGGCTTAACCAGATATAAAGATATGGTGGTGAAAGGTACTTCATTGCTCCATCCGATTGGATGGATGGATGGATGGATGGATGGATGGATGGATGGATGGATGGATGGATGGATGGATGGATGGATGGATGGGGGACAATGTGCCCGTTATAATGCCCATCAGGCAATCTGCTCTCAGTTCCAAAATGCAGCTGCACACTGTAATCTGGCTTTTCTACTTATGTCGGTGCAGAATTTCTTCTAGTGTAGATAGAGATACTCTGTTCCAGGTTTCAGTAAGTATCTAAAATAGTCTTTTGTGTTGTTTTTGTTTTTTTTGTTTTGTTTTGTGATTCAGTTTTTCATTTTGCACTGAAATTCAAATCTGGTACACAGAAGCCATCTCCTTCCTGACCATAATGATAACTGTGTTTTTCCCACATGGATATACCCAACGTTGGGCACTCGATGTCCACCACGATGCACCACGCAGCTGTAGAAACACAAACTCAGATAAGCTGACCGTGATACAGAGATAAGTCTATTATTAGTTATTAGTCATAACCATCTAATAATAGATTGAAGGTTGTTTTAACTCTAGAGGGTTCCTTTTTTTTATCTGTGAACAGTGCTGGCAAAAAATAGTGACAGTAGCAATTGAAAGTTAATTTTGCTAATGAGTTCACTTCATGGTTCACCTACATCAAACTTTACGTAGTGACAACAGAGAATAACACTGAAGAGAGTATGTGATAATTGTGCTCACAACTATAATTGCTTGAGAATTTCCAAAGGTACAGTCAACTTGGGGTATGTAAATGTCTGGCCTCAAAGACAAAAAGAAAATAAATAAATAAATATATGTATATGTATATGTACATATATGTATATGTACATATATATATATATATATATATATATATATGTACATATATATGTATATGTACATATATATATATATATGTACATATATATATATATATATGTATATATATATATATATATGTACATATATATATATATATATATATGTACATATATATATATGCGGCTGGGTAGCTCAGTTGGTAAAGTGCAGGACTGGCACACAGGAGGTCAGGGGTTCGATTCCCGGGGGGAACATGAGCTATGAACAGCACCCAGTGCGGGTCCTTGGGCAAGACCCTTCACGCTAATACCGCCTACCTCATACCATGATGAGAGACAATGAAACAGATGACATGCCGGCTCAGACGTCGCCCGGCCAAACAAGGTCTGCGTCAGGTGCTGGGGAACCAGAGCACCTTGATGAGAAGTGGGCTACTGGAACCAGGCGGAAATGGGCGAGATGCGACAACAAGGCTCTGCTGGAATGCTACTACTCAAGTGACCCTAGTCAGAGGGGTTACATGCAGAGAATGTGGGCACAATGGTTACTTCGAAACCCACGGTCACAGTTGACAGCTAAACAACTAGTAGCTCAGTGTTCCAACATCCACAAACGGCAACTGCTATCACAACTTGAGATTGACGAGGTACAACACAAATGCAAGGTGAATACCTGCATGGGGGAACCAGGACGCCAGGTCAGAGGGGAGGTTACACAACCTGCCCCTCCAGAGATTGGGTACCAAGCCCCAATAACGCTGAGCGAGGCAGCGAAGGACCTGAAAGATAAGATCATGGCGAGACTAAACACAAGGCAACCCCGGCAGCGATTACCAAGACCAAGTGAAGCACCATCTGAAAGTCTCCTGGACAATGTGAATGCAGCACTGACAGCGATCCCTACCACAACAATCACCGAGACCAATGAGCTGATATACACTTCAGCAGCAGTGATCCTGGAGATGCTTGGCTATAAGAGCAACCATGGGAACCATGAGAAACATGACCCACCATGGAAACGAAGGTTGGAGGTAAAAATCAAGGTGGCACGGAGAGAAGTGAGTCAATTGACAGGGGCCCAGAAAGGTGCAATGAAAAGACCAGTACCCAAGAAGTACAACCAGATACCCATACCTGAAGCACTAGAAACTGCCAAACAAAGGCTCCAAGCCTTGGCTAGCCGCCTAAAGAGATACACTAGAGACAATGAAGCCAGACGAATAAACAGGCTGTTCGCAACTCAACCTGCGAAAGTGTATGCTCAATGGCAGGGTAATAACAACAGAGCAGACCCACCAAGGCTGGAAACTGAGAGGTACTGGAAGAGCATATGGGAGAAGGATGCAGCACATAACAGCAGTGCTCAATGGCTAGTCTCCCTAAGAGAGGAGCACAGCAACCTCCCTGAGCAGAAACCAGTCACCATCACAGTGGCAGACATCCAAGAAAGAGTCTCAGGTATGAAAAACTGGACAGCACCGGGCCCAGACATGATCCAGGCCTACTGGCTAAAGAAACTCACAGCACTCCATGAGCGCCTGGCAGCACAAATGAACCAGCTGCTAAGAGATGGGACTCACCCAGAATGGCTAACCGAAGGGCGAACGATCCTGATCCTGAAGGATCCCACAAAGGGTGCAGCCCCATCTAACTACCGACCAATAACCTGCCTCTCCACAACATGGAAGCTCCTGTCAGGCATCATTGCGACTAAGATAAGCAGGCACATGGAGCAATACATGAGCAAAGCACAGAAGGGCATAGGCAGAGACACCAGAGGAGCCAAACACCAACTCCTGGTTGACAGAACAGTCGCCCAAGACTGCAAGTCCCGAAATACCAACCTGTGCACTGCCTGGATTGATTACAAGAAAGCCTACGACTCGATGCCACACACATGGATCACTGAGTGCTTGGAGATGTACAAGATCAACAGCACTCTAAGGGCCTTCATTGCAAACTCGATGGGCCTGTGGAAAACCACTCTCGAGGCAAATGGCAAGCCACTTGCCCAAGTGTCCATCAGATGTGGCATATACCAAGGAGATGCGCTGTCCCCACTGCTGTTCTGCATAGGTCTGAACCCCCTAAGCCAAATAATCAACAAGACTGGCTACGGATACCGCCTCAGGAATGGAGCTACGATCAGTCACCTCCTCTACATGGATGACATCAAGCTGTACGCTAAGAGCGAGCGGGACATAGACTCCCTGATCCACACCACCAGGATCTACAGCAACAACATCGGGATGTCATTCGGGCTTGAGAAATGTAGGAGGATGGTGACAAAAAGAGGCAAGGTAGTCCACACAGAAGGGGTCTCAGTCCCAGAAGGAACAATAGCAGACATTGAGGACAGTTACAAGTACCTTGGAATACCACAGGCAAATGGTAACCTCGAAGGGGCTACAAGGAAAATGGCAACAGCCAAATACCTCCAGCGAGTAAGGCAGGTCCTAAGAAGCCAGCTCAATGGCAAGAACAAGTCCCGGGCAATAAACAGCTACGCCCTGCCAGTGATCAGATACCCTGCAGGAATAATAAGGTGGCCAAAGGAAGAGATACAGACCACAGATGTTAAGACAAGGAAGCTCCTCACCATGCATGGTGGGTTCCACCCCAAATCCAGCACACTGAGACTGTACGCAAGCCGTAAGGAAGGAGGCCGAGGACTAGTGAGTGTGAAAGCCACTATCCGGGACGAAACTGCCAAGCTCCATGAGTACATCAAGGACAAGGCCCAAACGGATGACGTACTCAGTGAATGCCTCAGACAATGGCAAGGTGAAGAGGTGCTGGAGGAAGAAGCATCATGGGAGGACAAGCCCCTACACGGGATGTACCATCGAACCATAACTGAAGTGGCTGATCTCAAGAAGTCCTACCAATGGCTAGAGAGAGCTGGCCTACAGGACAGCACAGAGGCACTCGTCCTGGCTGCACAGGAGCAGGCTCTGAACACCAGAGCAATAGAGGCCCAGATATACCACACCAGACAAGACCCAAGGTGTAGGCTGTGCAAAGAAGCACCGGAAACAATCCAGCACATAACTGCAGGGTGTAAGATGCTGGCAGGGAAAGCATACATGGAACGCCATAACCAAGTAGCGGGCATACTCTACAGAAACATCTGTGTGGAGTATGGGCTGGAAACCCCAAGGTCAAAATGGGAAACACCTCCCAAGGTGGTGGAAAATGACAGAGCAAAGCTCCTGTGGGACTTCCAGATACAGACAGACAGGATGGTGGTGGCAAACCAACCAGACATCGTGGTGGTAGACAAAGGGCAGAGGAAAGCCGTGGTGGTGGATGTGGCAATACCAAGTGATGGTAACATCAGGCGAAAGGAACACGAGAAGCTTGAGAAATACCAAGGGCTTAGAGAGGAGCTGGAGAAGGCCTGGAAGGTGAAGGTGACAGTAGTGCCCGTGGTGATCGGAGCACTCGGGGCAGTAACCCCCAAACTGGAACAGTGGCTGCAGCAGATCCCCGGAACAACCTCAGACATCTCAGTCCAGAAAAGTGCAGTGTTAGGAACAGCAAAGATACTGCGCAGAACCCTCAAGCTCCCTGGCCTCTGGTAGAGGACCCGAGCTTAGAAGGGACACCACCCACAGGAGGGTGAGGAACGAGTTTTTTTTTATATATATATATATATATATATATATATATATATATATATATATATATATATATATATTATATATATATATATATATATATATATATATATATATATGTACATATATATATATATATATATATATATATATATATATATATATATATATATATATATATATATATATATATATATATATATATATATATATATATTTCTAGCTAATTTCTTTTAAGTATAGAAAAAGAAACCACTATATCTTTGTTACCGTCTAAAAAAAACAGATGCTTTCAGTGGACCAATTGGTCTCCCTCGCCAACTGTTCCCTTATCCGTTAAGTCAAGGTCTTGTGTATTCTTTCCAAATACTGTTAGATTAGGAAAATGTATTTCAAGAAACCCTGAAACCCAGTCATTGAAATGAATTAAAAATAAGCTTTTTGTTGTCTTTGATCCATTGTGATTTGAAAATATAATTTCAGAGTAAAAACAGCAACCAGGGTCAGCAAATAAAAAGGTAAGAAGAGGTAAGCAAAATTCATTAACAAGTGTAATAGAAATGTAATCAGTTTTGTCAGTAAAGGGGGTTGTGGCAGAAATCTAGTTTTCAGAGCTGAGAACATAGCAGAAGTCAAAAATTGCAAATTGGTTTCTATAGCTAAATTTCACTTCCATGACAACTGCACTCAGGGTAAATTTCAATGCGCCTCATCAGGTATATTTATTTAAAGCCACAAACTGAAGTGTAATTAGGGGCATCAGATTTTGAGTGACAGGTGGGAAATGTGTAGGTATAGTAACAGCTAGTTGTCATCACTTTAGCTGGTCATTCATATTTTTTGACTGCTGGAGGTCATGACTCTTAAATGCATAAACTCTGCTTTCACCTGGTATTTTTTGGCATTGCTTGCAAATGGAAGAGGAAGTCCTTCTTCAGAAGCCAAGTCCGAAGCAGACTCTGCCTGCAGGCAAATGCATTTCAGTGAAAATATAAACTGTACAAGTAAATATTTTTTTTCCCCCTGTATAACATAAACTCATAAAGCTGTTGCTCGTACAGCCAAATAAAAACAAGTTCAACTCAAAGTAAAGCATCCTAAAAACGGGTAAAAATGGTGTAACACTTTGGTCTAATCTGGTGCACTGAGACTGAGCCGAATGCATTATTTCACTTTTCCAAACACGAACAATAATAACACAAAAGCATTAACTGTTATCTGTTGAAATTTCCTTTTATGAGAAAACAGACTTTGGAAAGTATAACTATCAGAAAAGCAGTCTGTGCCTTTGTTTGAAGCACATCTAAACTGGCCAAGCAAAAGACAAGTTCAACCTTTACTTCTGAGATTAGAAAGATTTTAACACAGAGTTCATTCAGAGTGTACTCCACTGCAGGGCACCCAGGTGCTCGCTTCTACTTCCTGCAGAGTCGTAATTACTAACACAGAGGCAATTAAGACCACGCAGGGAGGTGTGTGTGAGCCCGTGTGTGTAATACTGCATCAAACATTTATGTTTTTCATTATTTCTTTTTTGACTCCATGTTTCCGCAGATATGTACCATACGAGTGAGACTGTGTGACAAAGTGTGGCTGCTTGTGTGAATGAGAATCAGGGACTGGTGATGGTCACCGCTCCGGGAGTGGAAACAAGAGGGAGGGAAATCCAATAAGCATAAAATGGAAATTATTTTCCTGTGAAAATCAATATCAATGGACACAAAATAGAATAAAGAAATAAATTCTGTGCATCAAAATGTCCCTCAAAACAGAGGACAAATCAAAACAGTGTGCTCTGGTTGAACTTTCCTATGAGTTTACAAAGGAACAAACATTTATTTAATCAGCCTGATCAAGACTGAAGGCAGGTTGTTTGATCCCATTTGGATTTAATCTGCATGGAACACAGAGCTTGATGTGACTCATAAAGTATGCTGATTACTGGGGCAGTGACTCTGACTGTTTTTGGCGATTGCACAGTGTTTTTATTCAGTAGTGTTTGTCATACATGATACAAAAAGGCCCAGATTTACTAATTAGAGTGAATTAACTCATAGTTGCAAATAATAAACAGAGGTGATGGGAGGCATGGATCTACGTCCACTCCCTGCAGCGGATGCAGGAAAGCAGGGTACCCGGATGCATGTGGCAGGTGGCCAGTGCAAGAACGCTACACGTCACTGCACTGAGGTCCGTAGAGGGTCAAGCCTAGATTAGGAGGTACTGGATCCGGCTCCCCCACACCGGGCCTCCGTGCACATCCGCCGAGATGTCAAGTCTGTACTGACACAACTGCTCACACGCTGTGGTGGGTTGGTGAGGTCGCAGCATCGAGAATTCACATTTAATATTACTAACTTTAAAATTAGGTACAACTAATCGTTGAGTATTTGATGTGTACTCAATGATTAAAAACAGCTTCACTGCAGCAACACTGGTTACAGTAAATGTGCAATTGATGAGCCACTTGCTTATACCATCGCAGTTCAATACAATCAACTACTTGCACCTGTCAGGTGATTTCTCCTGGCTGTTGTGCCACTGTGGACGGCCAGATTGTAACTATTTGTTTGAGAGACTACCTTTTGTCTATTTTTAAAGTGTTGTCAAACGGCTGAAGTTTTCAGCATGTTGTCTTCCAGTTAACAGTCAAAAGTGAATTTAAATTTTGCTGCAGGTGACGTTAACGGCTGCCGGTGAGAGCTGTGTCTGCCTGCAGCCAGATGGAGACAGTATTATTTTATTATCTCAACAATCTAATGGTGCTATAAGAATTATTAAATGCTGACAAGTTTGTTCTCGGTACAGTAAATTATATAAACAGAAAACTAACTAAAAAAATACATAAATAAAATGCATATCTTACGCACCGATACATACAATCAAAGTGCTCTCATAAAAGCTACTGAGAAGCTTTTATATGTAAAAGTGAACCCTGCTTCTCTGGAAATGACAACATTCACACTCCATAATAGTGACATAAGAGCAATTCACTAGTGTGACTTTATCAGTATGGGGTGTTAGTGGCTCTAAGGTTATTTTAAACTTCACTTTGGTTTTCACTAAGTGCTTCATTATTGTTGGGTGGGGTTCCAGTATTAAAAAGTGTTTTAAGGTTAAGCACTAACCTCTTCATATTAATATTAGTCTTGTCTTTGTCATGTGTTTTGATTTCATTCTGTGTTTTGTTCTTTTTGTTTTGGTTGATCTTGCAGTTTTATAATCAAATGATTTCACTGTACTGTTGATGTTATTTGCTTTTGTCTTGCAGTGGATTTTATCCCCGCTGTTACTACGTATGGTTTCTAATACGCGGATGAGCTCCTTTGCCAATGTTACAGCTCTTTGAACCGCCTCTGTTTAAAAATGTGCATATCAACAAAGTTGTCTTACCTTGGGATGGATCGAGGTCAACTACAAGCTGAGATCAATGTGCTAGTGAGATCTGCTGAGCCCCAAAGTCAGATTTTCATTATCAGGGATAGAGCTGATATGATCAGTCAATATAACTGATGTAATTGATTATGAAAAACCATCAACGCTGAATTTTTGGCTCTGATGCCTGGTTACGTGAATGTCACAGGCAAGCAGGTCTTTCAGAAGGCAATATTCCTTTTTTACTGTAGCGCACTACAGGACGTGTATAGCTTGTATGTTTGTTGGGAGGGGGAGGGGTAAACATCACCAGGTGGCTGATGTCTTGCAGACTTGCTGTGACCTTTGACCTTGTTGATGCCAAAGAAGTCCCAACTTCAGCCCAGTCCATGTGCTGGTGGTAAGTTACATGTGTGATCTGTGACGGACAGCTGTCATTTCACAGCAGGATTATGCCAAGACACATGGAGAGCATGGCAGAAGTAATCGCCGACAAGGCAATGAGTCATAAAAATAATCGTCAGATATACTATTTGGCCAAAAGTATTCGCTCACTCATCCAAATAATCAGAATCAGGTGCTCCAATCACTTCCAAGGCCACATGTGTATAAAATCAAGCACCTCAGCATGCAGACTGTTTTTACAACTATTTCTTTTTCGTTTTTCGAACCGAAAAACTGTTGTACAAATGTCATGACATAACTTGTTTCTTGTCTCTTTTTCGATTCTCTGTATGTGTCTCACATGTAGTAGAATTGACAATAAACTTGACTCTGACTCTGACTCTGAAAAACTATTTGTGGAAGAATGGGTCGCTCTCAGGAGCTCAGTGAATTCCAGCGTGGAACTGTAACAGGATGCCACCTGTGCAACCAATCCAGTCGTGAAATGTCCTCGTTCCTAAATAATCAACAGTCAACTGTCAGCTGTATTGTAAGAACATGGAAGTGTTTGGGAACTTCAGCCACGAAGTGGTAGGCCATGTAAACTGATGGAGGGGTCAGCGAATGCTATGGCGCATAGTGAGAAGAGGTCGCCAACTTTCTGCAGAGTCGATCGCTACAGACCTCCAAACTTCATGTGGCCTTCAGATCAGCTCAAGAACAGTGTGCAGAGAGCTTCATGGATGGGTTTCCATGGCCGAGCAGCTGCATCCAAGTCATACATCACCAAATGCAATGCAGTGGTGTAAAGCACGTCGCCACTGGACTCTAGACTAGTGGAAACGCATTTTCTGGAGTGACGAAAGGCGCTTCTTCGTCTGGGTTTGGCGGTTGCCAGGACAACAGTACTTGTCTGACTGCATTGTTCCAAGTGTAAAGTTTGGTGGAGGGAGGATTATGGTGTGGGGTTGTTTTCCAGGAGCTGGGCTTGGCCCCTTAGTTCCAGTGAAAGGAACTCTGAATGCTTCAGCAGACCAGGACATTTTGAACAATTCCATGCACTTTGTTGGAACAGTTTGGAGCTGGTCTCTTCCTCTGCCAATATGACTGTGACCCAATACACAAAGCAGGTCCATAAAGACCTGGATGACAGAGTCTGGTGTGGATGAACTTGACTGGCCTGCACAGAGTCCAGACCTCGACTCCATACAACACCTTTGGGATAATTTAGAGCGGAGACTAAGAGCCAGACCTCCTCATCCAACATCAGTGTGTGACTTCACAAATGCACTTCTGGAAGAATGGTCAAAAATTCCCATAAACACACTCCTAAACCTTGTGGACAGCCTTCTTGGAACAGTTGTAGCTGTTATAGCTGCAAAGGGTGAAGTTGACGTTATATTGAACCCTATGGATCAGGAATAGGATGTCACTTAAGTTCATATGTGCGTCAAAGGCAGGTGAGCAAATACTTTTGGCCATATAGTGTAAATCGACTGCCAACTTAGTCATTAGTTGTAGCCGTAGTCGGGGAGGAGGCTCTCTTTTCTCAACATTAATAATGGTAAATTATGGCAAGCATGTAACCTGCTCCATACAGGGTTATATTGAGAATTTGAGACTTAAATCTGAAGTGAAAGACAAACAAACAAAAAAATAAAACGTTATTACTGTCACCTTTATTACTGTTCCTTTTTCTGACAATATCCCAGAGTGTAATGTGAGAATGAAATAGCACTGATGTGTCATCAGGCAGAAGTATTTGATCTATGATTTTGCCTGACATAAAAAAAAAACCAACAAAAAACTGAAAGCTCTCTGTGACGGATGTGAATAAAAGTTGCTTTTTAAAAATGGTTGACAGAAAATCAATTATTAATTCCTACAACAATTAACAGATCAGCTAAGACAGTCCTGCACTTTAAACTTCAGTCACAGCCATTTACATCAAAGGCATAAACTCTCTCAACTGTATAATGTAAAAGCATATTCACCTTGTAAAGTATAAGTGGGGATTTCACTTTGGAAAGCTTAAGTGAATCCTTACATCATGACAGTCAACCCTGGGCTCTGATTGCTCAGTGTTTTCTGCCACTTAAGCTGTCTGTCAGTTGTTTTGCAGTTCTTTTGTCATAACTATATTTGTGCTTGGTGTTCACATCAACGTCATGCTTGGTCTGTGCAGGACAACGTCATACTTCAAAGAGAGCCAGAGCCACAGTTTATATATCTTTGTTGTGGGTCCCTCCTAAAATACAAAAAAAACATGCTGCTTCATATTGCAGTCAGGGGCGTACACCGATTGTGAATTAAATGTTTTCTTGAACACTAGCTTTCAGCAGAGGAAACTAAGGATGGCGATCGGTGTCTGGCACTCTGGCATTTCTGAGGTGAATTATCATCAAGTGAAGGCCAAACTGTTTTTGATTGCAACTGTATAACCTTCAAACCAACCAGAGCTCTGAAAGGGCGACACATTAAAGCACAGCTTTGAATGGCAGGAACTTTATTTCTTCTGTAGAGTCTTATTGTAAAACCCAGCTCGTATTAATAAACTGTAGTGACTGGCACAGCATATGGACGTCTGTTTGGACATCTGTTTCAACGAGAGGGGGCCGTGTGCATTCTGCCATAAAATATGAGCTATTCATCTGGTTCCAGGCATTAAAGTGATATTTCTAGGGATTCAAATCAGTTCGATTCCTATTTTTTTTTTATGCCCAAGAAATAAATTTGCAACAGATAGATTTTTACTCTACAGACATCCATGAACTCAGGAAAGTGCAAGTGAAGATGCTCCCACTGAGGGATTGTCTGTCCCTTCAAATGACTGCTCTTTTTCTCTACTTGAAAAGGTTGAGAAAGCTTTGACACTTTGGCAGTGTCTGCACAATTCAGAGAAATGAGAGTAGGTAGCAATCATTTCAGTACTAACCACACCTGGTGTGCCAAGATAGTTAGGCGGTTAACTCCTCATCCTCTTCAAGTACACATGAACTTCAACTGACCAAGAACTGTGTGCTCTGTGTCCTCACTTGCCTCATGCCATTCCCAACAATCATAATAACTAACACGTGTTGAACTGCAGCTAAGGAGACTGTTTGCTGACAGAAAAACCAGGTCATTAAAAGTTGTTCCCGCAGAGGAAACAGAGTATGTGTGCATTATTTTAACATGAAGTCACATTCTGCTGCTGAAGCAGCAGTCCTGAACATGCTGGGCTTTTACTTGACATTTAAGGTTGTGTCACAGGTTGTAATTGGCCATTTATGTCACAAGTGTCACATCTAGTCACATCCTCTACCTCACAAAACTATCTGATAGACTTGTTATGTTATGTATCAGGTCACTTAAAGAGATGGGCAAATAGCTTAGACTCTGTAGACCTCAGTCTGCAATGTTCATGGTTAAAATGTTCTTAAAAGCAAAATTAGAAATAAGTCAAATGCACTTTGTTGTGTGGTGAAAGGAAGTTCTGTCCTGTGACAACATGAGAGAGCAGCTTGGGTTTGCAAAGTTTCTTCTGAACAACCCCGGAGACCTCAGGGACAATGATCATTTGGACAGATGATACCAAAGTGGGAATGTTGAGCAGGATTCTACTACCTATATATTTGGGAGAAAACCAATTATAAAGTATATGAGCACAAACGTCATACCAAGTGACAGGTGCGATGGCAGAGGGGTGATGTCTGGGACTTATTTTGTGGCCACATGACCTGGGCACCTTGCTGCCATTGAGTTGACCATGAAATCCACTTCGTACCAAAGTCTTCTGGACTCAAATGTGAGGCCATCAGTCCAACAGCTAAAACTGGACTAGAACTAGATGATGGCCCTGTTAAATGTAAAACCTCATTACTGAGCTGGGACCGGGACATAAAATGTGAAACCTCAGAGCAGTAAAGGACCATTGTGAAAAAACATCAGACGGATTTCCTCCACCACAATGTGAGAAAGTGAAAACATCGATTTAATTTGTTTCAGTCAAACGTAGTTCAACAAGCGTGTGCAGCTTGTGGCGTGTACTTACATTTTCGCTTCTGTTGCATGGCTTAGCTGTTCTTTAGTTTTAAGACAGAATAAGAATCAGAAATTCTTTATATCCTCTTACGCATAACCTTTGAATGTCAGAGTTTGTGCGTTGACATTATTGTACACAAAATGTAACCACAGGAATAAAAGTGTTTGTTTTATTTTTCACACGGTTGTACCTACCTTTTTGTAGATAGTGTGTGTGTGAGTGTGTGTGTGTGTGTGTGTGTGTGTGTGTGTGTGTGTGTGTGTGTGTGTGTGTGTGTGTGTGTGTGTGTGTGTGTGTAAGAGAGAGAGGAGGACAAAGAGTACAAGAGATTGTAAAGTGTGCACATGCTGCAGCCTTCTGCAACAGGTGAAATGTCATAACAAATTAAACTCACCAGAGAACGAAACTCATGGGCTCAATTTCACTTCAGTCCTAAATCCATGAAGGAAAACATAAATGTATGCAGCACAAACAAATATTACGATTACCTGCCGTACCACCCACTTGCAAAATATACTTGCAGTCTTTATTTAAATTGTACTAATTGGTTTGCTGGTGTTAAAAAACACTGATAATGTGTCATGATTGTAGCACTTTTAAGTTTTTCATATCACAACACTAAAACTGTGGAGTTATTAGAAATTCAGAGAACAATTTTTGCTCTTCTCTTGTAAATTGCATATTAAACTTTAAAGAAGCAAGTTTTTCCTAAAAGAAAGAGAATGTTTTGAAACAAAGCGTGTTAACAAAGCAGTACACGGTCAGTTCACCACTTGTTCAGTTTGGCCTCTTTTGAGTTAATAAATCGAGGGGGTGTCAGTTTAAAGGACAAGATGTAATACCATCTCGTAATTATGTAGTAGCTGGGGATGGTTGGCTTTTGAATGCATTAAGCACAATTCCAATGAAGTTTTAAATCACTGCCGTATCATGTTATCCTAATGACATGAAAAGCTGTCCTCCCTCCCCTCTCCATTAACGGAGCAGGCGTTCTCAGATAAAACGTGACAACGTTCATAATGGTGAAATGATAAATCTCCATGAAGGTGGGGTGTCGTACTCATGCTGCACTCCCAATACAACTGACTAAGCTCACACTCAGTCACACGTGCAGAGGATGTGCATGAGAAACACACACATGCTAGTGAATGATGACACTATCGAAAAAAAGACATCAGCAGGCATGAATCCCTTCTATTTTTAATGTATCCCTGCGTTATACTTACTGTCTCCGCCCACATTTTCAATCCTCGTCTTGTGTGCTGTGAATTCTCAGTTAATCATTCATTGCTAATTGGTAGTTAAACACCAAGATAACACTTGCGGTTTAAACATGTGACAGAAATAAAGGATTGTTTTAATCTAAAGGTTAAGTGTACATGTGTTTTTAAGTATATGTGTTGGCTCATAACGTGTTTTTTTTTTTTTTCACAAGTCAGTACTTAATTATAGAAAAAAAAAAACATTGAGCCTTTGCTTTCATGTGTGACATGAATGTGAGGAAAAATATGGAAGAAAATGCACCAAAAGAAAGTGATATTAATGTTTAACGCAAAGAGAAAACAGTGAAAGATTCAGGGAGAGTTAGGAGGAGTAAGTTGAAATTAAAAAGTGAGGCGGTGAATATACACAGAGGAGGCACGGATGATTTGAAGCTATAAAGGAGAAGTGTGACTAACTGAGCGAAAAGATAGGACGAGAGGTGAACGAACAGAAAAGAACACAACTAGAAAAGTCCAGTAAAAGGTACGAATGCTGCAACGTTACAAGCAGCAACCGTATAACAGTAAATCAAACAATCAGCTGTTCATGCATGCAACCTTTTTATATTTAGCAGTGCTATATTCAAAATAATAATTTGATGTTTCCAGTAATTATATGAAAGGATGACTCATTCCATATTTCCAGCTCCAATAATAGGAACAGTAATAGGCTGTAGAACTAAATAGCCAGACACAGAATAACACCTGTAAAGGACATTCTGGGGGGATTTAATGGCCTTGTTAAATGCGTGACAGTTGACAGCAAAAAAAAAAAAAAAGCAATATAAAGCTATGCTGCCTCAACGTAAACGTCCAGGGTAGAAGGGCTGAAAATGAATATATCAGTCAGTCAACTTCTATAATGAAGACTTCAAATGTTATAAATGAAGGATCAATGTAGTTGTGGAATCCAGGTTCCATCACTCAATCCCCACTTAGACAGCAAAAGGAAGAAAGATAAACTTGACTTGTACTCAGTGCTGAGTGTGAATGTTTTAAGCATCAACAACAACATTATAATGATGTATTTGAATTTGCGGAAATGTTACTGTTACGCCTCGCATCCAAACTTGATTTGACTCCTGGAAACAGAAAACTGAATCATTTTGATCTGATCATCCCATGGGTGACTGGAACAATGTTTGCTATTGTTATGGTCCTGTGATTTTTATTTCTTTCCTCTCTGTGCACTGTTTTTTTTTTGTTTGTTGTTTTTTTTGTTGTTTTTTTACAAGTTGGGCAGCTAACAGATGGTGAATTTGACAAAGTGTTCTGGGAAAGAAATCACATAGTAATGCTTAGCCTACCTTCAACAAAGCAACGTGACAAAGTCATACATTACAATATGAAGTGTTTTTTTTTTTTTCTTTTGTTTGTATGTTCAGTTTTTATGTGCAGTCTGGTCAGCTCTCAACTTCCAACTCCAGCAATGTTTGAAAGCGTGTTTTATGATTATGTTACTTTCACGTCTATCACCTCAGGGGCTTAAAAGTACAGAAAAAAGCAACTCAGGAGTTGGAAAGATGTTTCTCTTTATTTTTTATTTTTGATCCACCATGAAAAGGCAATTTAAGGTTTGTTTTATTTGCTGAATAATCAGTTTTTTAGTGTTTATTTTCTCTGTGAAGAAAAGCACATCGAGGAGCAGACATATTTCACAACAGGTCTTCTTATGGACCTTTAAACGTCCTCAGAGTGAAGCTCCAGTTCTTCAAACACCACTTGGACTTTTCACTTAATAAGGCAGAAACCGTCAAGAGGGTTTCAGTGTGTCAGTGTGGCGCTACAGGTGTGTGTGCTTGTTTCTCCGTGTTTGATGTTCATCAAGATGCAACGCCCAAGGGAAGGAGGGAGTGAGACCTGGAGTCAGACTGGGGAACTGAAACATCACAGCCCCCAGTTGGAATTAATAAGCTCCGCTGCTGCATCGTACCTGTCTCTATGTATTTTTCAGCTGAACAGGACTCCACTGAACCATGTCAGCCTGAACATGGCTGGAATTTGCTTCCAGTCAAAAGGTCTTTTTCCTTATACTGATTCTATTACTTTACACATGTGTTCAGATCAAACATTTCTGCATTAAAGATGCAACAGAAAACTTTCCAAACACTTAGTTAGCCAAGTTTTCTGCACACTGAAACTAGAGTACTTTAATGAGAAGCTCCATTAGTTTGCCAGTGCTAGTAGCAGAAGAGGGAGAGGTGTAAACTGGTGGTAATTGAATACCAGAATCCCAGCGGGAAGATGAGGGGTGGCCACGCTATTACACAGAATTAGCCACATTCTCCCACAGGAGCACATGTTTAGCCTGAGCATGGTGTGTGTGTGTGTCTGTGTGTGTGTGTGTGTGTGCATGCCACTGTGCACAGAAGGCCTGCATTTGGAACATACATATGATAAAAGAGATAAAATGGGGTTTGATCTTGTTTACAGTGTTTCTGCTGATAAGGCAGGGAAAACTCGAAATGCCTGTGAATACTGAGAATGATTAACGTCAAAAAATAAATATAGAGATCCCAGATGAGACGAGAAAATGTGGCAGGAGGAAATGTGGAAAAGGGCATAAAGCCAAGGTTACTTTGGCAGGAGGTAAAATATTTTATCATTCATATCCGATCAGGTGCGAACTGTGTAAAAAGTGCCCAAAACGGGTGTGTGTGTGAATGAGCTTGTTGGGTTTCTGACTATCTTGGCACCTTTTAAAGAAGCTAAAATAGAGTGTCTTTTGCTTCCAGTATTAAAAGACTATAATTAGCTCTTACAGAAGGGCATTACAAGCTGTTATTGCCAAGGATCAATAGTTGAGAGAATGGATGTGTCTTTCGATGGAATGCATAGTTTAATAGAGTATCTTGGACATGTTGTGTGAGTGGGCAATTAAGAGTAATGATTGTTGGGATAAATGAATGGGTGTTAACTTGCATGTTGAAAGTGATTACTAAGTGTGACTGCTTTTGTGATTGCCCTCGTAAAATAACTGAGTTAATTCTTGGAGTTCTGCAGAGACGTTCCAAGTGTAAGGGATTATTCTGGTCACAGTGACCATTAACCGCAGGTCCAGGAAAAGCATTCCGATCACCTTTACAACATCCTGCCTCATCTCATTCCATATCAGCTCTGAACAACATCTGAACTAATTTTCTGAGATGCACACCATACATCAACATAAGAGCTAAGTGTTTTGCTTAATATAGCATAAAAAAAATCCATAATTTTGTGAATCAAAAGAGGAGTAAACCCGACACTGGCACTGCAGGGGGGGGTAAGGATTTGCATCACAGTCATCTCTTTCACCAGCGGATATAGTGTACTTAAAGCTTTGGCACACAGTTAACATGTACCGAGGCAAGAATAGGATGTTAGGTTATGTTTAACTGTACTGCCTGTTCTTCATTTTCAAAAGCAACGTCATATAAAGACAAGACTACGCCTTTTATTTGTAAGGTTTTTCATAATCATGATCAAAAATCATCTGGTCCTTACCTGGTCTTAATGTTCAGTAAATAAAATCTCAGATCAAATAAAAATGTTGATATATTGTACTGTTGCTTCATTTATTTGACAGAACCTCATCTAAATAGTACTGTGTATAAAAAGAAGCAACACCGCATGTTTCATGTGCTTGATAACCACCTTTAGCAACAATAACTGTTAAGGGCACAGGTCTCTCAAGGTTCTGCCACTGTATATCAGTCATGTTGAAGTCTGAACTTTAAATGTGTCACTGCAACTTCCATCCATCCATAATCTATACCTAATTTATTCTATTCTGGGGCTGAGGGTTCTGCTGCAGCCTCTTCTGTTGCAGGTTTTACTTGTGTGTTTGGGATCGTTGTCCTCTTGTATGACTCAATTCCAGGAAAGCTTTTCCCATCAAACACATGAACAAATTTGAGTCAAAAATGCTCTTGTATACATAGGAGTTCATGGCAGGGTCAATATCTGCAAGTTCCCCACATTCTATGACTGCAAACCAAGGCTGAGTCATCGCCCTACATTTGTCAGTAAGGAACGGTTGCCTTTGTTTGCTCTGTTTAGATTTACCTCGCACGGTGCTTTCATAATTGCCAAAGTCTTACAATTTGATGTTATTTGGCTAAGGAACATTGTTTCAGCAGTGCTGCTGTGTTCTTTTTAGAGAGAAGATGCTTTAACATTCCAAATATGCCATATTAGTGCAGGTTTTTTCTTTTTGTGATGTCAAGAGTTTTAACGTTTAATATGCCAACCGAGGCCTCTGGAATGTACCTCTTGGGTTTTTATTAAAAGAATCATTACAGTGTCATATGCCATGTGTTGTTCATCTGATGTTGTATCGTAATTTTAAGACTGATCAAGGACCAGATTGTTTTTATTTTATTATGCTGAAACACTGTTTCTGTGGTAGTAATTATTAGTCCGTCCTCTGTTTCCAGTAAACAACCAAAAAGGTCCTGGTCCTGAAAGGCTTTATGGTCAGTATTTTCTAGTACAAGTACAAGTTTAAAATTTTAGACTTTAATCCAGCTGATCATTCCTAAATCCTTTCAATATATGACAAACATGTCAAAATTTCATCAGTGACAAGTATTGTTGAGGCCATTGGGTTGTTCTTGCGACGAATGTGATTGGACCCCAATGATTGGTTTTTAAAAAACATCGTTTACAATTGACTAACTGACCATTTTTATTATTATATGAGAAACAAATGTCTGATTGTAAGTGTTTAACCT